>OY740801.1:35465417-36065417 GCA_963514005.1 Raja brachyura
CAATAGCAAGAATGTCCTTCCTCAAATTAGGGGACCAAAACTGCACACAATACTCCAGGTGTGGTCTCACTAGGGCTATGTACAACTACAGAAGGACCTCTTTGCTCCTATATTCGATTCCTCTTGTTATAAAGGCCAACATACCATTTGCTTTCTTCACTGCCTGCTGTACCTGCATATTTACTTTCATAGACCGATGTACAAGGACCCCCAGATCCCGTTGTACTTCCTCTTTTCCCAACTTGACGCCATTTAGATAGTAATCTGCCTTCCTGTTTTTGCTACCAAAGTGGATAACCTCACATTTATCCCCATTAAAATTCATCTGTCCACTCCCCCAACCTGTCCAAGTCACCCTGCATTCTCATAGCACCCTCCTCACAGTTCACACAGCCACCCAGCTTTGTGTCGTCTGCAAATTTGCTAATGTTATTTTGAATCCCTTCAACAAAATCATGGATGTATATTGTAAATAGCTGCGGTCCCAGCACCAACCCTTACGGCACCCCACTAGTCACTGCCTGCCATTCTGAAAGGGACCCGTTAATCCCTACTCTTTGTTTCCTGTCTGCCAACCACTTCTCTATCCATCAGCGCGACCTGTCCACTAAGTGGAAGTCATGAGCTGAGCGGGACTTTTGAACCAAATACAGTCGGACCTAATAAAGTATTGCAGTTTCAAGCACAGGCAAGGCAGCAGGCCAAACAACTCATGGCATTGTCATTAAGGGCTAACAAATCATTTATTGCAAGTACATTGGAGACTCACAGTTCAGTTGCTTCACAGCTTAGAATGAGTGTCGTGGCCTCTCCCTCGCGATCTTGCAGAGTGACCGAGTCATGTACAGGCATCTGGGATTTGATAGGCCAGAGGATCTCAAGGTTTTATAAACACTCATAATTTTTTTTTTTTTTCTTCGGTGGGGAAAAACCTCGGGGCCTGCTCAGCGGAGGAGGACTGAGAAGATGGCCAAAAATCTTAGCCATATATGATAGCGTTTTTTTTTCTGAAATCAATATACAGCGCAGACAGGAAGTGGTCACGTTGAGACTTTTAATTATATAGATATATACCAAGTGGGACCCATTGGTTCCAGTCCCCCAATGTGCGGAGGGGGCTGCAGTGTCATATGGGAGGGCTGGTCCCCGATCGCTGCGTCAACGCTCACCCCTGAGACAGGGGCCCCCGGAGCCCATCACCCGATCCAACGAGCCGAGCCAAGTGAATAAAAGCAAGGTTAATCTTTTTTTTTAAACCGCGAGGTATTTTAAAATAAATCTTATCTTTAACGATGGCAAAACTGAAGCAGTTAGAATCAAGCGTTGCAGGTCGATGTTGAGTCGACCTCAAGCAGTGCAGAAGTGACTGTCGGGGAGCTGATTAAGCTGTTTTGGAAATGAGGCCCTCCCCCTGGCGTCACAGGAAGGTGGTGGAATATTCTGTTTCGCTCTACCATTGGGGGGGGGGGGGGGGGGCATTGTGACGGCACTGGAAGCTGGTGTTTTAAAAGTGGTTTAGGCATTTTTTGAATCTTTAATCATGAATAACCCAACGGGGTGGGGGGTGTGGCACTCGGCAGCTTGGGAGCCCATTGTGATTGATGCACTGTGAGTGGCATTGTGACATCATCAATGGAAGAACCTGGATAAAGGCTCTCTGTGAGAAGCTACGGTTACCATTGGCAACGTCCCATTGTGATGTCATTGTGGCACTCGGCAGCATGAGAGCCCATTGGGGTTGGTCGTCTGTGCGGTGACATTGTGACATCACTGGAAGCTGGTGGAAAAAGACTCTTTGAGAAGCAGTTTTGGGCTTTTTTAAAAACTAATCATGAATAACGTGAAATATAGGATAGTCTTAAGTGAACTTAATTTTAAGTACGGCATGGAGGGGAAAAATGTGAGTTAGAATATGTAAACATTTAAGTGCTAGCGTAGTGTTTTGAGGAAAATACAAAACACACACATGCAAGATGAGACTTTTAGTATATAGAAGATAGATAGATAAGAGACAATAGAGTCACAGAGCAATAGAGACTTCTAGAGTAGCAATAGATCGTAAGATATGCACAAAAGTGGTATCCAACAGCATATGAGCCACAATGTTGGAGTGAGATATATGGGAAGATTTTTAAACTATTTAGAGGAACATATAAGAACAGCAGATTTATTATATTTTGTTTATATTCATTCTAGGATTTGGCCATTGATGATAATGCCAGGATTTAATTCTTGTCTGAATAAGAAAACCCACCAGCAACCTAGATGCAGTATTTCAAAATACAAATGCATACCCAGCCCAGTCAACCTTGTAAAGTTCTCTGTATGTGTAGCTGGTGCCTAAGACTGAGTGTTAGTAGACATAAATAGTAGAATTATTCTAGATTCTTTCATCATTATCCTTTTGATAGCTCCTACTCTATTAACGAAAGAATAGAATGAGTCCATAGGGTTGTGGCTTTAGGAGCCCTCAAACCTGATTCTAAATCCATGAATTCTTATGATACAAGGTCATCTATTGGTGTGACATGGATAGTCAACCCAAAACATCACCTATCCATATCCTCCAGAGATGCTGCCTGACTTGCTGAGTTACTCCTTGTGTTCTATGCAATATTCTAGTTTCAGCAGTCTTTGTGTTTGCTCTCTAACGTCATATTACTCTCCTTCAATTGAAAAACTGTGTGGGAGAAGTAGTGGTATAAGCAATGGCAGAGAATGTACTTTGGACAGAAGATCTCACCAAGTATCACCATGTGGTTCAGCAGCACCTAACTGGCCAAGTTCCAAAGAAAAAATATGCAATGTTGTGTCTGGCAGAATGAAAGAACATAGGATACAAAATGGCCACCACACCAGCTTTGTAGAAACACGTTTCTATCTGCATGCAGCATCTTTTGAATTGTACAGCACCTTAATTGTGTTGAATGAATTTTTTCAGTACAGTAAAAAGCAGATCGAAGCTGAATATCTATATAAAGTGTTGCACAGAAAAATAATAGTATTGTATTGCTTCACAATTGGTAATGTCTTAATCTGTCATATCTCACTCCACCAATAGCATTGAACCATAGAACATCTTTCTTCAAGAGTGCACCTGGAACTGAGTCAGCCACATAAAAAAAAAAGATGCCACCTGTAAGCTTGTGCTGAACAGTGGAGGCAAAACTAAGGAATCACACAAGCAATGAGTTGGATTGCAGTATACTGCCACATCCATCACAATGATGGTGAACAACTAAATAGCTAATAAGAAGAGGATGCTGCAAAAACTCCCCCATCTTAACAATGGGAATCAACCAGTTGAGTGCATAACACACCGCAGAAGCTTTTTCAAGCATCTTAATTGATGAGCGAATGATTGTGAAATTGATCGTTCCTGAGAGCAGTGCAGAAACTAATTCCATTCACTCCCTGATATATCGAAAAGTTGTTGATGGCATTAAATACCGAAAAGGCAATTGTAATACTTAATTCTTGATTCCAGAGCCAAACATGTTTCTATCAAAGGTGTTCTGGTAAAATTACAATGACGACATATGAAAAATTACTGAGATTAAACCTGGCCACAAAAAAGTGGTCAAATCCAAACTTAATTACTCTTGTTTTCAGTGCTGCAGACCACGTGATTGTAGAATCTTTAGACTAATAATGTGGTGACCATGTTCTGGAAATGACTGTTGCCCTTTGTAAGGTTGATTACTTCCCTCGATTCTTATAGTCCCAATGGTTAGCATGTCCACCACTGAGGAAAGGACCCATGAGACGCAGAGTTAGTGGAACCTGCTGATTTATGCAGTAAAAACATCAAACTGCATAGAACAGATACAGTTGTGATCTGAATGAACTGCAATGCTTCTTCCGGTGAAGTATTAATCCATTGTGCATCTTGAAATAATCAATTGTTATAAACTTAAAATTAATCTCATTTAGGGATTTCTCGATATTGAATGATTGGGGAATTTATAAACTTGAAATGCTAGCACCTCAACTTGCCTTTCTGCCCACATTTCTCTGGCCACCCTGAACTATGGTCATAATAATGCTTCCAGTCATGGAGTGTGGCCAAAAGTAACATTGCTGATGCACGCCATTCATTGAGCAGGTCAGCAATTATATTCTAAACAAAATATTCAACTTTGGAAAATGTATCAATGAGTTGTGCAGCTGTGCAGTCACATTTTCCAATATCAGCAGGAAAGCCAAAAAGACAGTGAAAGTCAAAGAACTGCAGATGCTGGAAATCTGAAGTAAAAACAAAAAATGTTGGAAATGCTCAGGCCAGGCCACTGTGGCATGACAAAGTTAATGTTTCAGGTCAAAGACTCTTCAGCCAGCTAGAAAAAAAAATCTTCCACCTGAAATGTTGCCTTTGTTTGTCCTCCCACATTTGTGGCTTAACCTGGGTATTTGCAGAATTTTCTAGTTTTATTTAGAAAACCAACAAACCAGCACAATATGCTTATACTTGTACTAAAACCGCTTCTTGATAGTCATGGAAGCTCCATCTTATGTCAGGTCAGAAATGAGTGTTGCACAAGCTGTGACATTAGTCTATGCGCCCGAACACCATCAAACCAATATATACACAAAAATGCATCATGCGTGGAAGTGCCAGTTTCTTTTAACATCTGGTAAATCGCACCTGGAAATATCTCCCATGTAATTCATTCTTACAATGCAACCCAAGGTCTAGGTTAGTATCATATATTCTGCTTAAGATATTACATTTTGCACAGTGGATTTTTGTTGGAACTTTGTAAGAAATAAATTGTCAGAGTATGTTTTTTACAGAAAATTGAATGACAATATAATCTGGCTGCCCTATCTTTTGTCATTGTCGAGCAGACTGAATAATCTGGCTAATATGTAACCAAAGAAGATGCATATTTTCTGTGATTAGATCTTGTTATTACCCCTGTGGTCTATTGGAAACGTAAGCTAAATCTTGGATAAAAATGCATTACTTCTATCCCACTAATTTCTAACATGAAAACTCTTGGGAGAGCCATTTGATTTGTTGTGCCTGTAATTTTTCTGAAAGCACTGGCATTCGTATAGGGTCATAGAGATTGAGCACAGAACCAGCCCTTTCAGCCCACCGTCTCTACTGACCATCATAAGTCAGAGGAGCAGAATTAGGCCATTGAGTCGATTCTGCTATTCAATCATGGCTGGTTTATCAACCACCAATTGGTCCAAATTCTTATTCCCTTTCCCATAATCATGCATGTTTTTCTTTTGAAATAGCTGCCCATGAATCTGATTACATATTGCTACTAGCATTGCATTCCAGATCATAATACATTAAATAAGAAATGCTCTCATCTCTCCCTAACTATCTTCATATTCAGAGGTTGAACGGAGATAGTAATTACTATATGCATCAATTTGCTACTTACAGATCTCTTGGATATGTAAGTTTAATCAGACACAAATATTAATACACCCTGTGTCCATAGTTCACAGCGTTTCTTGCACCTAGAGAAATGAAAGGCTTTGAAATTGAGAGGCGTTGGTGCTGATATTCCATAAAGGTTGTTCTGGTGGTAAACGAGAAATTTTGCAAAGTTTAAAGGGAATGGTGTTATGTGAAGTCAGAGGGGAAACCCATGTGAGGAGATAATCTTTTCAACTGGAAACTGTTAAAGGTGATGAATGTTTTAACAAATGGGAAAATACTATAAATGAGTAGTGTGTGTTCACTGTTCCATTGTTTTAAAGATGGAATGTGATTAGATGACTAGAACATCTGTTAATTCCCAAGAGCTAACAATTTCACTTAATTCTATATTTGAGTAGATTCTTGCAGTTCCTATACCACGACATAAAATGATTTTAACATCAAATCAACCTCCTGAAGCTGATGATAGACACTCTCCCCAGAAGCCAGTATTAAACAGGAATTCCTCTCTTGGAATGTTACAGATGTTGGTCAGACCTATACTGTTGCATGTCATTAAGAGTTGTATGCATACCTCAAAGACCCTATTTTAAAGTGCCCATCACACTGGAAAATAATTGAAGAGACATAAACACATCCTCTTCCAATAGCTTGCACTTTGATTCATTTTGTACTTTAAAGCAAATATCATTTGACCTGTTAGAGAAAGATATATCACCATTTTGGCCCTTTTTCCAAATCACAAGCTATTTGTATCATAAAAACTAAGGAGGAAATGTCTATCAATGGACTTTCATTGTTGTAATGATTATTCAAAAAAAAAAGCAGTAACTTTAATTTAGTCTGAATTATTCTTGATATATTAACTACTAAACAAATCTGGGTCTAATTCTAAGTCCAAATTTGTTAAATGCAAGTGTGTTTAGATATTTGCCAAGATGGTGTTCATTTTTCACCAAAAGTATATTTGGGATCAAATCTGAACATCACTTTTTTACAAGTTTTCATTCCCACTAAACATGAAATATAGTCAATTTTTAGTTGAATGTTATTGCAATCAAATCGCTTTCCCAAGTTATGTGTACATTAAAATATCAGATACCAAAATGCTACCCATTTAAAGTTATTACTTTATACACCTTAGTTTACTCGGGAATCAAGAATTAAACCCCTACCAAGATTTTGTTTTAATCGCCCTTTCCCTTGCACAATCTGTAACCATGAGCATAGACCAAAAGCTTCCATGTCCTCTAGCATTGATCATGAAACATGGGAATGGTCCAGGTATTTATTATGCTACCTTTTCCAAATGTTTCCAGTCAAATATTGAGAAATCCTATTGGTTTCATCTCCATCATTTACATATGGATAATTGTTACCTTGTAGTTAGTTGCCCATTCCATTAATTGTGCAATTTGATGTTTTCTTGGTACCCAAGGAACATTTGGAACTTGAAAGCTAGGAAGCCTTAAACCCATCAGTGGATTTTTTTTTAAATAATAAAATTCTATATTTATAATATACAATAAAATAATTGGGAAGAATGTAAGGCATAAAAATAATTGGCACCTGAAAATTCAAGACATTGGTGAGGGAACAAGTTAGTTTTTACTTGTACTTTGTTAGATATTGATGAAATCCAATCTGAACATTGGTGCATAATCTAAATGAGCATATGTAGATTACAAAATACCAGTTCTGTCAAAGAGGTCATGAAAATAATTTTCTTAATTTTGATGCATAAATTTTGTATCCAATTTCAAAGGGTATGGAAAATAATTACTTAGTAGCATGTGGTCTTTTTTGATACTTTTATTGTAGATTCAATTTGCAGAAAGTTAGAAACTAAATCGCTTTAGCAAGCAGCTTAATTTTATAAATATAATAATCAAGTATGTAGCTCACCCTGTGGCCACTGGCATAATATTTTGCGCTTATGCAAAAATTGAGATATGAGCAAAGATATCATGAAGCCCATGTGAAGTATTGACCAGTTCAGAAGTTAGTGTTACAACAGACGCCAAGATTGAAACTGTTTTCTACATCTTAAAGTGCCTATTATGCATTTACTATTTTTGAAAGGGGATCTATTAAAATACCTGTGAAATTAATGGTGATAATGTAAAATGAGAATCTTTAATTGGCCTTTCACATAACAATCTAGTAAGGTTGAATGTTAATCTGAAGGATGTAATGTTGATTTGTAGCAATACATTTAGTTATTTGTTAGAAAATAATTGCATGAAATATGACTTGGCTGCATAATACAAGTTGGTGGATGTTTCCATTTATTTTGCAAATAAATATAATTCTCTTTGACAAACTAGGGGATAGGGAAAATATTCCATGCAAAAGCAATGGTTTCTCGCAAAGTGGTTATGTGTGGCTTCACAATTCAATTTTTTATGAGCTTTTAACAATTGCTCCTGCTATGTATGATGATATTGCTAACTAGCTACTCAACGAGAAAATAGTGAAGTGTCTAACCAAATACCTGATTGTGTTAAATTAGCCATAGTGTTTATTATCAATAGTGCTATGTTCATTCTGAGACTGATTAGAATTTTTAAGCTTGTCTGTGCTTTGGAGCACATTTGCAGATTGCAGGATGGTTTAATAGTTCATAGTTGTAAATTAATTACTTTGTACAAATGTACATGTGTACAGAATGCAGTTTTAAATTTGAGTTGAATAAACCATAATTCTTAATGAAAACTATGAAAATGTATTTCCAGTAGTAAAATTCATTCTGATAGTAAAAATAATTAGCAAATTGACGTGCTTTATAAGTTGTGCATTGCCTATCTCATAATGTAATTTGTTTTGATGATATTAATATATTCCATTATTTCTCATTGATAAATGCTGTTCTGGACATTTTAAGTTTAACAATTTGAAATTGCAACTATTGGTGGATTTCCAGCCAGCAGCTATAGAATAAACATGATTTACTCTCACTACATCTTTTAAAACTCATTGCTGGTTCTGGGGGCCAATTTGTTTCATCATAACCTGGAGATAGCTAATGCATTTATTTTTCAATGAGGTATCACTCTGGTGCCAATTATTCTCACCACTTTTTATCACCTTTCCAGTTCTGACCTAAAACATGAATTTTCTCTCTCCACAGATGCTGCCTAATCTGCACACTATCCTCCGCATATTTTTTTAAAATAACTTGCTTGATGATCATCAACAAATGTCATAAGTTGATCATGGCCATACTAGTGGAAATAGCCACCCCTCATCTTATGAAAACCCAATAATTAACCATAAGACAATCCACAATTAGCTAGTGTGCATTACAACTTGGAATCATAGCTATCCCAATTCCTACAAATGGCAATGTCAAGAGTTCTCTGCTTTAAATAATCTGAATAAAATCAAGTACAAATGTCAGCCTAAAACTTTAATTCTTCACAGATGCTATCTAATTCAAGTATTCACAGCACCTTATTTACAATATTCACAACTACAGCTGATTTTACAAATGAACAGTATCCCATATGAAAATCCTCTTGGGGAATGTTAGGGGATAAAATGGGGATCGATATGGTATAAATCATATAGATAGTTGATGGCTGGTGTGGACTCAATGGCCCCAGGATCTGTGCTGTATTAATTACTCTAGTTTGTGACTGGATATCTTTATCATGAGATTAGAAAGGCCTTTAACGTGGGTGTAAATGCAAAGTTTGCCACGGTGAGATATCCAAAACACTGCAGAGCTATTTTATGCATAAAAAGTATGCATATTTTGAATTCCCCAACTTGTTTCCCTTTATCAGATGTACATGTGGGCAAGAATTAAGAAGATTGCATTTCAGACAAGGTTAACTCATTTTTTGGTATAGCAGATGGCAACAAATATTTGGACAGTATACACACATTAGTAATTTGCTAGGCAGTACTTTATTACACAAACAAAATACAGGTAATTATAATTTCATAAATTTTGGATTTCTTTACCAGAGTCTATATTACATTGTTGTAGAATCATGGTAACCAATCTAGATAAAAATGCCAGGTTATAAACAACCCCACTACTATTAACACACTATACCTTGCTTTTTTTAAACTATACATGGAAGAGGAAAGAAAATATTTTCTAAAAAGTGTCTTTGAAAACAAAATATGGTCGATTACATCCAAACAAATAACTAATTAAAATAACCCCCAAATGTTTAAACCCACAATTCTTCATGGCTTATTTAAATCCAAGTTTACCACATAAAAGAAGAATGTTGGACTATATACAAGATAACAATTTTGGCTATTTAAAATAGAGGATTTACATAATCATGCTTTTCAGTTTAAAAAATCTGCTAACTTTGGTTTAAAATTCACCCTAGATCATTTGCCAACTATTAGATTAGTGTTTAGCATTGAAAAACATCACAGGTTCATGCTAACATTTATTAACTACAACATTTGAAACAAATCTAATTTAGGTAATACACCATATTACTCGATGACAGAAATCAAGTTGAGTCAAAAACAAGTCAACTTGGCAATAATGGCCAATAACGCAAAATGCATGCAAATCTATCAATGTTCATGATACACACAAATATATCCAGAAAGTGTCCTGCCCTTTCTAACCTTCAATAAGTTTTTATCTCTGCCCAATAATTGAAGCAGAAAATTGATTAAATTGTTATGTGTCGTTGGAAGAGAAAATCATATATTATGCACAAGATATCAATGTATAAATGTAAATTTATTCTGGGCATGATTATAAACTAGTTCAATGTGCACAATATTATGAGAATAAAAGTCACTGATAACAAATTAGCATGCAATAAATACATTACAAAAATAAGACCTTAATATATTGTGGTAGAAAGCACCAATTTAAGAATCAGTGGTTACTGCAATACCACATGATATACGATATCCTTTAAGTGAAAATTATAAAATATTGTGTGTAGGTGTGAGAAATTCATAGTGGATGGACTAATTATCAAAAAAACTACTTAGCAAATGGAACCCACTGGCAAAAATCAAACATGCAATCCTCACTATGAAAACTACCTTAAACATGTGCAATTGCACTGAACAAATTACCATTATTTTTTATGGGTTATATCGACTGCTGTTGAATTATCAAATAAAGATGTACCCCTAACATTTTATATAAAAGGAATGTTTGCTTACTAAGCTATAAACATGGCCACACTGGCAATTAAAAAAAGTCATGGCTTTCATAGACTTTATGTTTTAAGAAAATATTTGAAAAAAGCAAGCTATTAACTGGTTACTTGACAGTACGTTCATTTTGCCACAAGAATGCGCTGCAACCATTTTACACTATTGTAATGATGGTCATTATTCAGCAAGTGAAATCTTTAGTGGCATTTCCTACATTTGAGTCTTAAGGGTTTATTTAAAAATTAAAGTTGATTTTAAAAATAATAATATTCAGTTCACTGGGATGGAGGTTCTTTGAATAATGAGATATTCCCTTGCCAGGAGTTTGAATACAAAGATTGAGTGCAATTATTTTAAATTTAAGTTGATGCTCATTCTCTAATTATAAAAATAAGTGCAGGAATGGAAAACATTGAGAGCAAAAAAACATCTGGGCAACAGGTTTTGTCTGATGTTTGGATTTCACAGCCTCTGCAATCCAGATAACGAGGAAGAAAACAAGTCGCACCAACCTATTCATGCTGAATTCAAGTATTCATTTACAGCAGTACTTTGATTCCACAAATGTTAGGGTGATCAAGACTCTCGTCTAGAGCCTTATTTCTGGGAAAACCTTGTTTGATTTATCTTAATAATGGGGGGAAAACTATGCTGGCGCAACTACGATCAGTATTTTATAGGGCCAGAGTCATAATCACAGTATAAATGAGTTAAAAGTATCATGGTTATGGAAAAACAAAAGTTTAAAAATGCTCCTGGGACATCTAATAGAAAATCTACAACTGAGGTATTGCAGGAGGCAAGCTTTTAGTGAGTGCATACTAAATAATCTGCACACATAAACTAGCCTGGCTTCACATCTGTGAAACAAATGAATTTTAAAAAGACTTAAGTCTGAAGGGCAGAATTATGAAATAAAAAATCCAATAAAGTTTTCCTTTACCTACTTGAAGCCAAAAACGATCAGAAACAACTCATTAGTATTGATTTAGCAGTGTTTCAAGAGAGCAAGCGCTCACTTCTAGTGGTTTACACTTGCAGAGATGGTTTATGTAATGCTAATACATAAAATGTACGTGGGCACAGACATCAAATTATCTCTTCAAAGTCACAGATTATTAATTCTAAGCATTTGTTTTACATTTTAATATTAGGCAGTATAAAATTACACTCAATAATTTGGAAGGTGGGGATGGTTATAGGTTTCCTTTGATTATTTGCCAAAATGCAGTTATTTTCATTTATTTATTTTTCTTATTTTCTTAGGACGAGGGCAGCCATTTTTCCCATCAAGCCCATACCTACCCTCAGAACATTCCAATCAGTCCCATTCCTCTACTTATTTTCCTCGTTGCGTATTCTCTTTTATGCTCATCAATTACCTCCAGACGCCTCTCCCCAAATGTGCAGCTACCACCTCGCATTCGGGATGAAATGCGATGGAAGAGGAAACCAGAGCATGCAGCAGAAACTCAGTGGTCACCAGGACAACATGGAAACTCTACCCAGTATCACAGGCCAAGATTGAACCTTGGTCTCTGGAACTGTACAACAGCAACACCAGCTGTTCATCTCTGTCCCATCCATGTTTTACCTATATTATGTAGTTCCAAATTAAATTGTTTACCTAATCCAATATAGAATCAGATTCAAATTGCATTTGAAAGGTGACTGCATAATCATCCACTCTCACCTATCCAAATTAATTCTACTAACCAACCTGTGTATATTTACACATTACTGAATCTAGAACAATCTTGTGGATAGAATTGGCATTTGTAGTCACTTAACCTAAAGTTTTCAAGAATTAAAAATGAATTATTTTTTAAAACTACCTATGGTCTTACTGAATTCATTAACTATACAAAGTATATCAGTTGTCCCATTTCAGTATATTGGTACAATTTATTAAATTTTCAAAGCACCACATTGGAAAAAATGACTTTTCCAATGGGTTCTCCATATAGTTTACTACTATAGACAAACACTCTTTACTTTTCTAACTTTATTTTGTGATCTTTTCAGAATGTTTTATCCCAAATCATTTTGATTAGTAATATCCAGTAAAATTGTGGGGTTTTTTTGTGTGTGTGATGTAAATTTGTGTAATCGGAAAACATGCTTAGCCAATTTTGAGAAAGACAAAGAAAGTGCAATATGAGGCCACTACTTCAATGGAAAAAAAACCCACCACCCATGAATTACATGAAGCTCATTTTGTTGAAGGCTGAAATGCTTAAACCATCCTATGAGCGTACTTCATATTGATTGGTTGTAAAAAGTGTTTACCACTGGAAAAGAAAGACCTTTCAATTTACTTTAACATAGACTAAATAATATTTTCTTATTAAAATTATGCCAAACTGATCTTTAGAGAATTTGTAACTACTAAAAAGGCTTCAAAACAGTTGCAAAATTAGCTATTACATTTTTGCTTAATTTGATAATTATTTTACAAAAGTTTATTATATTTGCAGGCGATCTTGCTGAAGTTCCCCCAGAAACAAGATTTCTCCAAAGTGGTACATGAAGGGTTACGTCAATCCAGGCCTCTATTTACGCTTTCGTAAAACAATGTACATCACCCCACTGATAAAAGTGAAGGCAAAGGCGATCCAGGCTAGAATGTAGGAGTATCCATAGTATCCTTGATGCAGATTTTTATGGAAGTTTTTTTCCTGGTCTGTGTAAATGGAAGCGGCGATCATTACACAGAGACCTACAAAATAAGAGAAAATCATATGTTAATGGAATTCATTCGCTAACACAGACTTGGGACCTTCCAGGATGAAATCACTGTTCTTTTCTGCAGGCAGCTACATATATAAGCTCAGCAACGGTTCAGTCGAAGGAAAAGTGAATCATTTAACATCTTTATAGCTACATTTTTACAAATCAGTATGCGATGTCTTGCAGATTTCAGTGTATTTTGAGGAGGTGTCTTGGCATCCTTATTGCTAATTATTGGACTGTTAACATGTAATAAACAAATGTTTCAAGAGGAATTTTAATCAAGAACTATATAAAGGACACTTTTCACGGGGAAAACATAAAAGGACAGTTGAACCGTCGTTCCAAACACAATAGGCGACTCGAGTGTTGGGCAAAAAATGTTTCATCTCGGCCCATAAAAGGCGATGAGGGAAAGGAAACAGTCAATTAGAGAGAGAATAACTAAGAAGCCAGCTGGAGACCATCACAGATGGAATTAATGTAGGGAAAATGCACAGGAGACCAAATTCAAAAGGTGTGGAAAGAGACATGAAGTTTCAAAATTATATATATATATCTATATATAACAAATTTGAATTCAGAAGATGCAAATCTGAGATTCAGCACTTCTTGAGTTATTGAGAGTAGTGGAGGCTAGTGACAGCTTGGGCATGATATAGGGGTTGTTTTCTGGTGGGAGAGAGCTGTGAGCCAGAATAATCATAAAACAACAAAAACGAATGAAAAAAGAGGAAAGGCAGCCAGTACTGCACAAGGCAGCAGCAGCTGACTTAGTATTGAAATGTGAATGGCCCAACATCATGTCAAATAGGATCTCACAATTTGCACAAACGAGCTGTAAAGGAACTGGCTTTGAGCCTTCTCAAATTACAAACAGAAAAGGTAGACAAAAATGCTGGAGAAACTCAGCGGGTGCGGCAGCATCTATGGAGCAAAGGAAATAGGCAACGTTTTGGGCCAAAACCCTTCTTCAGACTGATGCAGGGTAGGGGGGCCGGAAGAAGAAAGGAAGAGGAGGGTTGAGGGAGAGCTGAGAAGGGGAGGAGACAGCAAGGGCTACCGGAAATTGGAGGTCAATGTTCAAGCCGCTGGGGTGCAGACTGCCCAAGCGGAATATGAGGTGCTGCTCCTCCGGTGGTGCTCACTCTGTACATGGAGGTGGCCCAGGACAGAAAGGTCGGATTCGGAAGATCAGGTTGGTTAATGCGGACCGAGCGGAGGTGCTCGGCGAAACGATCGCTAAGCCTACAATTGGTCTCACCGATGTGGATAAGCTGACTTCTAGAGTAGCGGTGCAATAGATGAGGTTGGAGGAGGTGCAGGTGAACCTCTGTCGCACCTGGAACGACAGCTTGGGTCCTTGAATGGAGTCGAGGGGGGAGGTAAAGCGACACGTCTAGCATCTCTTGCGGTTGCAAGGGAAAGTGCCCGGGGAGGGGGTGGTGCAGGTGGGAAGGGAAGAATTGACCAGGGAGTTATGGAGGGAGCGGTCTTTGAGGAAAGCAGACGGGGGGAGATGGGAAGGTGTGGCGAGTGGTAGGATCACGTTGGAGGTGGCGAAAACGACGGAGGACTATTTGTTGTATGTGACGGCTAGTGGGGTGGAAGGTGAGGACTAGGGGGACTCTGCCCTTGTTCCGAGTGGGGGGGATGGGGGGGGGGGGAGAGCAGTTTTGCGGGGTATTGAAGAGACCCTGGTGAGAGCCTCAAATATGGTAGGGTAGGGGAACAAACAAAATGCTGGAACTCCTGAGCAGGTCAGCCAGCATCTGTGGAAAGAGAAAAGTTTCAGCTTCATGACCCTTCATCAGAAAGTGGAAAAGCAAATAGCAAGTTAATCTAAGTAGCAGAGATGTTGGGAGAGGGCAGTGGGTGGAATCAAACAAATGTCTGTAATAGAGCGAGATAATGCAAACATTAAATGAACAGATAATCTCCTTTGACTGTATAATGTGACATTAATGGTGTGAAGTGTGGGTGACATCTAGTCTTGTTTACTGGGACATCGCCCCAGGGAACCAGACTTTGGTAATCAAGGAGCTGCCAGGCGGAGCGATCCCTTTAAAATACTGAAGGGGAGCCTTCTCGTGTTCACTTCAAGGAGGTGAGTTCATGATTGAGTGCTTGATGAAAACTATATTTATCTAACATCACAAATGGTATGCAGCAGCAAAATAATTTGTCAGAGATCAACATGTACCTGAAAGCTAATATCAAGCCTGCAAGTGATGACACAAGTGTTTCATATCCCTGGGAATGTCAAGAAAGTGAATGTGCAGAAGAGAGATAATAGGATCTCCAGAGAGATGCAGTGGGTGCAGGGAGGGGGGTGCACAGCACAGGATGATCCACAAGTGCAGAGTGACCCAACCAAACAAGAGGATGTTGGGAATTACATGCAGGGACCCATGATCACAATCAGAAAACATGTTAGAATTCCCTCCATCCTTTTAATGGAGTTTGTGAGCAAGCATTTTTACTGTAAATACACACAAACACACTTACTAGAAAGTAGTTGGAGGGTTCCAGCTATGAAAAATCGTTGCCCCTTCTGCAGGCGGAACAGTTGAACAACGAACACAATGAAGGAGAGACAGCAGAAGATCACCGACAGACACATTGTCGCCTGTATTGCCTTAATGCAATCTGCAAAAGAAAGATAATCATATAGATCAGGTATTGGCACAAACTGCAAGAGAATCAAAAACACAAAGCTAATTCTTAATCGTAAAAAGTACTCTGCGCTTTTCTCTACTGCTTTGTTGTTAAATTTCAGCAGACTTCAGATTTTTAAATCAGCTAGTTAGCAAATACAAAATTCTATAAAAATTAATAGATGAAAGACCAAAAATGTTGTGCAAAAATCCAATTGGCACACGGTATGGAAATAATATTAATTATAGTCGTGTTGTATAATGTTCATCTTTCCCACAAGCAACCCATCCCATCCAACTCCATCTATGGATTCTCCTTCATCTCAGCGAGTAAAGGCAAAACATCAACAATATATGGCCACTCACATCTGCCAACTAATCAATGCTCCTGTTACTTTCCATGTCTATCTGTGGGGAAATCTGTGCTTCGGCATCTCCCCAAGGAATCTATTTCACCCTTAAAACAAACTCTTTGAAAAATTGGATGTAACCCGAACACAATCATTAGTATCTCTTCTGTAGAGCGTGTTGCCAAAAAAGTAAATCTTCAGTTGCTACTTATCTGGCAGGTGGAGATCTCATCTTTGATCTACAGTAGAGGATGACTAGCTGAAGTTGACATAGGACAAATTCGCTACCTTGTAAAGCACTTAAGGATAATAGGCGAAGACAGCATTAACCAGAATGTAAATATCCCACTCAAGCCCCAAGGTCCCTTTACATTTATAATGTTCTTGGAGAAAAACAGTTGGATTCAGTTACACCCATTTATCCATGATTAGAGTTTGCCAAAGACACAATATAGTACGAACGATATCCTCTGCTAGAAATCACAATAATGTTGTCTCTGCTACCAGCAACATCAATAAGTGTAGTGTTTATGGCAAATTAACCCAGGTTCTTGGTGAAAGGCGCAAGAGTCTGCAGATGGCAATCCACATTTCACTTACTAGCAGTTGCTCCAACCCTCCCCTCCCGTGATACTGCTACTACCCTCAGGATATAAGGAGGACTTTATAAGGAAAGAGTGATAAAGGCCCAGATGGTTTTGGGAGAGGGGGAATTCCAGAGTTTGGAGAAGGGCAAGCAGTTTTTTTTTAAATTGAGGGAAAGACAAAGCAGGATCCAACTCAAACACAGGAGTGCTCGTAGAATAGAAAGTGTGAGTTAGGATATGGTCAGTACAGCTCTTTTTTTAATTGAATTGATGCTGCTACATTGCAGCATGGAAACAGGCCCGCAGAAAACCATTCACACTTGTTCTACGTTTCATAGCAAAAGGATTTGAGTATAGGAGCAGGGAGGTTCTACTGCAGTTGTACAGGGTCTTGGTGAGACCACACCTGGAGTATTGCGTACAGTTTTGGTCTCCTAATCTGAGGAAAGACATGCTTGCCATAGAGGGAGAACAGAGAAGGTTCCCAGACTGATTCCTGGGATGTCAAGACTTTCATATGAAGAAAGACTGGATAGACTTGGCTTGTACTCGCTAGAATTTAGAAGATTGAGGGGGGATCTTATAGAAACTTACAAAATTCTTAAGGGGTTGGACAGGCTAGATGCAGGAAGATTGTTCCCGATGTTGGGGAAGTCCAGAACAAGGGGTCACAGTTTAAGGATAAGGGGGAAATCTTTTAGGACCGAGATGAGAAAAACATTGTTCACACAGAGAATGGTGAGTCTCTGGAATTCTCTGCCATAGAAGGTAGTTGAGGCCAGTTCATTGGACTACATTTAAGAGGGAGTTAGATGTGGCCCTTGTGGCTAGAGGGATCAGGGGGTATGGAGAGAAGGGAGATATGGGATACTGAGTTGGATGATCAGCCATGATCATATTGAATGGCGGTGCAGGCTCGAAGGGCCGAATGGCCTACTCCTGCACCTATTTTCTATGTTTCTATGTTATCCCAATTTCGCAACCACGCTCTACACATTAGGGACAATTTACAGACCAATTAACATACAAATCTAATGTCTTTGGGATATGGGAAGAAACCCACATAGTCACAGGGAGAACATGCAAACTCCACACAGACGGATGCAACCCAGATCTCTGGCGCTGAGAGGCAGCAGCCCTATTTGCTGCACCACTGCATGTAAAACAGAAGAGCACCTGAGTAAAGTCTAGATGAAACAATAGCACAGGCGAGGAAATGTAGAAACAAGGAACTGCAGATGCTGGTTAATACACAAAAGGACATTGGAGTAATTCAGCGGGTCAGGCAGAATCTCTGGAGAAAAAGGATTGTAAGAGTTTGAGTAACAGATGAGCAGAGGAAGGGATTGTTTCAGGTAATGTATAAAGATGGAGATAAATGGTGTTGCTGATATATGGACGGTACTGTCCTGATCAAATAAGTTGCCCACCAAACATTACTCAGGTACTGAATGGAAGATAGACACAAGATACTAGAGTAAATCAGTGGGTCAGGCAGCATCACTAGAGAAAAATGGTTTGCCTGGATACCCAAATCGGGATTTGTCAGTTCCAAATCAATCTTCAAGAAAAGGCTCCAGTAAATTTGTGGACCCTAGGAATGATATTGGGTTCGTGGACAAATATTTGGCAGAGATAACGCCCATTGCGGCAAAACGTGAACAGGGATTTCTGGCCCCTGCAGCCTCTATGATCACATGAGATTACAATGTAGCAGTACTTTTAGGATGATAAAATATTTTAAGACAATATTTTTCTAAACATTCCATTTAATTATATCTTCTCATCATCACCCAGTCGAGAACCTCAAGATTAAATATATTAAGGCACATGTCAAGTTGTGAACTTACCTCCATAACCAGAAATAGTTTCATCATTGCATTCAGATGAATTGAAGTAGCAGGTTTGCCATACATCGGTGCTGCTGACGTCATTTTTCCACCAGGCCTGTGGCAAGTGAAATATGTGAAATATTTGGGAAAATTAGGCAAAATGGATAAAATGCATGTCCCCTTCAAATGTTACTCGCGAATTGAAATTGGAACATCTAAAATTTCTTTTGCCTTATTACAATTTATTTACATTTCACAGTTCCATTTATTTTGTTTGTTAATTTAAAATTATGAGCAAGACCAGTCAACTCATTAGACCAGTCAACTCACTACCTTTTCAGAATGGCAGGCAGTGACTAGTGGGGTGCCGCAAGGCTCAGTGCTGGGACCCCAGCTATTTACAATATATATTAATGATTTGGACGAGGGAATTCAATGCAACATCTCCAAATTTGCAGATGATACCAAGCTGGGGGGTATAGTTAGGTGTGAGGAGGATGCTTGGAGGCTGCAGGGTGATTTGGATAGGCTGAGTGAATGGGCAGATGCATGGCAGATGCAGTACAATGTGGATAAATGTGAGGTTATCCACTTTGGTGGCAAAAACATGAGGGTAGACTATTATCTGAATGGTGGCAGATTAGGTAAGGGGGAGATGCAACGAGACCTGGGTGTCATTGTACACCAGTCATTGAAAGTAGGCATGCAGGTGCAGCAGGCAGTGAAGAAAGCAAATGGTATGTTAGCATTCATAGCGAAAGGATTTGAGTATAGGAGCAGGGAGGTTCTACTGCAGTTGTACAGGGTTTTGGTGAGGCCACACCTGGAGTACTGCGTACAGTTTTGGTCTCCAAATCTGAGGAAAGACATCCTTGCCATAGAGGGGGTACAGAGAAGATTCACCAGACTGATTCCTGGGATGTCAGGACTTTCATATGAGGAAAGATTGGATAGACTCGGTTTGTACTCGATGGAATTTAGAAGATTGAGGGGGGATCTTATAGAAACCTACAAAATTCTTAAGGGGTTGGACAAGCTAGATGCTGGAAGATTGTTCCCGATGTTGGGGGAGTCCAGAACAAGGGGTCACAGTCTAAGGATAAGGGGGAATTCCTTTAGGACCGAAATGAGGAAAACATTCTTTACACAGAGAGTGGTGAGTCTCTGGAATTCTCTGCCACAGAAGGTAGTTGAGGCCAGTTCATTGGCTATATTTAAGAGGGCGTTAGATGTGGCACTTGTGGCTAAAGGGATCAGGGGGTATGGAGAGAAGGCAGGTACGGGATACTGAGTTGGATGATCAGCCATGATCACATTGAATGGCGGTGCAGGCTCGAAGGGCCGAATGGCCTACTCCTGCACCTATTTTCTATGTTTCTATTATACCTACAGCAATAAAGGTAATGAACCCAGTTCTCATCCCATACATTAGACCAATTTATCAAAATCCTTAAAAAATCTGTTAAAAGATTTATTTTCCATTTGTAAATATATACTTAATCAATCAAGATAACATTATGTTTAAAATATACCATCTCATTTTTAAAAATGAACATTTATTACATCCGAAAGTAGACAAAAAATGCTGGAGAAACTCAGCGGATGAGGCAGCATCTATGGAGAAAAGGAGTACATGACATTTCGGGTCGAGACCCTGCTTCAGACGGGTCTCGACCCGAAACATCGCATATTCCTTTTCTCCATAGATGTTGCCTCACCCGCTGATTTTCTCCAGCATTTTTTGTATACTTTCGATTTTTCCAGCATCTGCAGTTCCTTCTTAAACATTATGTATTACATGCGTATCCTTGCACCCCTTTTTAACATTTAAAATACTGCTCTCCCATCAAAGTTCCATTCCTTCACATTTCTCTGCATTAAACCAAACCACCGCTTTGGTTACTGATTTCATCAGTTCACTCTTACTCCTCACATTTATTCACTGTTAAATTGCTCTCCCTGTTTTCTATCAGTCCAACTATGGATCCTAATGATGTTTTCAAATCCAGGTCATTAGGATTTGTCCAAGAACAAAGAGCTACTACTAAAAATCGCAGTACACACCAACATTAGGTCAGGTATTCAAAACAGTACTTTCTTTACAATGTATAATTTGCCTATTTTTACAAAAGCTAGACTATCTAAATATAAAATTAGGTATAACTGTCCATAAGGAAGATGTATCCAAACTTTAGACCAAACTTTCTGATTAACTATTTTCTCGTTGAACATTTGATCATTTTCTTCATGCTTCTTTGAAGAGCTCAGAGGTGTGTTAAAATGCAAGTTGCTGCTCTAGCTCGAAGACAAACCCAAACTCTTAATGAGGGAAATTTAGCAGAGTGTTCCTAATCTCATTCCACAAAATAAGTATGTTAAAAGATTGTTGATCTGTAATTTAACAAAAATCTGAAACATTTTGTTCCTGTGCACCTCGGCAGAATTCAAGTCGCAAGAGTTCATGTTCACTCACATTGTCTATTGTGGCAATGAACAGCAGTGCTGCAGTTGCTATGTGGAAGGCAAGAATAAATCCCAGGAGCACCAACATCTTGTTACTTCAGGTTTGCTGAAAACAAAAACAAAAAGGGGACAATTTAAGTTTTCATTCTTCTTTTATACACAGTGTGTATGGTGCAGTATGATGGAAAATACAAGCCTGTACAATTCACGGGAACATTTTTGTGGAAGGAACAGACATTAAATTTAGAACCAAGCACATATGGCAAAACCATCAAATGTCGATATTTCTCATGTAATACTGCCTGCTTGACCATTTTTAAATCTGGACAGTCAGTTATTCCATCCACACCCCCTTGAAAGAAAAAGACCAGACCTCTGGTTAGGTGAAGTTCAAAAGATTTGAAGCAATGTTCACTATGATTTTCAATATTAACACTGGTGAATCAATCAATTTTCCTTAATTCCTGACTGAGGCAGATCAAGTAGAGAACATTCCCATTCCCAATTTAAAAAAAAATCTGATTGTATGATTAGAACTCCAGAGGTAGGCTTGAGGATACTGGGCCACTTAGAAGTCAATATGTTAGATTACCATCAAGTTAGAAAGTCAGGAAAACTCATCAGGAACAAAACTTACATCCTACACCCTACACCACCTCCCTCACCTTCATTCAGGGATGCAAAACAGCCCATCCACGTGAGACAAAGGTTTACATGCACTTTATCCGACGTCATATTGCATTTGGTGCTTCAATATGGCCTCATAAGTTGTAGGAGCCATTGAATCGTGCCCAGTCCATCTTTCCTTCTCAATCCTAATCTCCTGCTTTCTCCCCATATCCCCTGGCACCTGTCTCCCGAACCCCTGCCTCCTTTACATCAGTGAGACCAAGTGCCACTTCGCTGGACACTTGTGCACTGACTACCAGAGCCAGCTGGAATTTTCAATTGCTAGCCACTTCAATTCCCACTCCCGTACCCACATCTGTCCTGTCTTTGGCCTCCTCCATTGCCAGAGCTAGGCCACGTGCAAACTGGAAGAACCGTACATCATTTTCCCCTTGGGTAACCTGCAATCTTCAAACCTTCAAACATGAATATTGAATTTTCCAATTTCAGGTGACCATCTCCACCCCTCTCACTTTCCCCTCTGATCTACCCAGGTCCTCTCACCAACACCATGTTTCTGCCCTACCTGCATATCATCCAAGTCCTTTCTCCTCCTCTGCCTGTTCACCGTCCATCCCTACCCCTCCATCTCCCATTCCTATCTAGAGGCAGCAAGCCTTCCTCTAGTTCTATATTTCACTCCCCACCTTTTCAGCTTTCATTACCTGCAGCATCTGCCAACTCCACTTTTCACCTCCAGCCTTTGTAACTTTGTACCCTTTCTCTCGCCCACTCGACTTATCTCCCTCCCACCACTCCATACCGGGATCCACGAGTCACTTGTCAGCTCTTTCTCCACCCCTTTCCCTCTTCCCACTAGCTATCTCCCTACAGTCTTGAACAAGGGTTCCATCCAAAAACTACATCTGTCCACTTTCTCCAGATGTGCCTGATCCAGTTTGCTGTTTTTTGCTCAAGGTTCCAGCATCTGCAGCCTCGTGTCTACAGATTATTCTTCTAGATGTTGCTGGTTATCTACTTTTCAGTTTAAATGTAATTATTTGCTCGGAGTACAGTTTTTGTCCAATTACAAACAATTATCTTTAATCCATGATTAATGCTTCATTTGTTTTTAGAATGTATAAATGTCAGTTCGTTTTAATGTCTTTTTACTAAATATATATGAATATGTTATTAAAATGAGTAAGAAACAAAGAGTTTTGTTAAATGCTCCATGTGCAACAGATGAGCTTAGGGGCGCCGCATGATGGCAGCCTCTGTCTATATCTGTGTTGCCATCTTTTTTAAATTTTTATTCTGTTTAAAAAGTATGTTTTGGAGGTTTCTTTAGTATTTTTATGTAGGGAGGTGGGCAGGGTAAGAGTCACTTCCTGGCGAGGATGCAACTATTCTCTGAGTCGCGTCCTCGCCCCCCCCCCCCTCTCGCTGCCTACCAACTGGATTGACTGGAGCTTTCCTGCCGGTGACCGGACCAGAGCTTCAGCAGCGGCGCAGCACTGGATTCACCGCGGAGCGGGCGATGCCTTACTTGCGATCTCCGTGTTGAAGCTCCGGAGTGTTGGGCCTTCTCCTTCAACACCGTGGAGCTGTGGTTGCGAGCCTTCTAGCCGCGGGCGGCGCTGACTTCAACATTGTGGAGTCCTGGGATCCCTTTGCCGAGGGCCGCCAGCGTGAATCTTCGCCTAGCACGGCGTGTGGACTTCGGGAGCCGTGGTCTCCAGTAAGAAGTTGCCAATTCATAAGTCCAAGCTCCTGAGGGTGTTCTTCCATTCCGACTTTGGAGTTTCATTATCCCGCCGAGAGGGCCTGAACATCGGGCCGCCCGTTGCGGCGACTGCAGAGGGCTCGGGAGGCCCCGGCCACGGGTGAACAACAAAGAGGAGGATAACTGAACTTTGGTGCCTTCCATCACAGTGGGAAACTTTGATTCCGCTGTGTGGGGACGTTTATGTTGAAGAACATCGTGTTCTGTGTTCTTTTTTTTTATTTGTGTGGCTGTATGGTGACCCCAAATTTCACTGTACCAATTGGTGCATGTGACAATAAATGTCTCTTGAATCTTGAAATGATTTAAATGATTGGATGGGTGCTAATTCAGAGTTATTCCACTGCCAGCGCCAATATGAATAGGATTCCCAGTGACTGGTTGTGTATTTTGGCACACCTCTTAAATAAATAACAGTAAGCAGAGATTCAAATAATGCCCAAGTTACTGGATTAAAGTATTTCAATTAAAAATTGGTAAATTTAAAATGGACTTAAAATACCTCGTACCTGCATATATAAAAATAATAGCAGAGTTTTATTAATCCCCCAGTTTGTAAAATCGCAACATCTTTCAATACCCCCATAGGACATAATTACTTGGTTAATTTGAAGGATGCAGTTTTGAGCCTAAATCCAGTCATCAACAGTAAATCCTCCTTCCCAAATATGAACAATTGTCTCTTTTGTTAACAAGCTGTTCAGAATGCATTCAATGCACTCAGTCAGAATGTAAACCACAATGTACCTCCCACACAAAGTCTTTCACCACACCCACCCACAACCAAGACCCTCCCTCCACCCAAAACAAAAGAGCTTTGGACAAGGATCTGAATGTCAATGTGCATGAAGCAAATGTCACTAAGGATTCAACTCATCCGTAGTCAAATGCTTCACTGATGATCCTTTACCAAACAGCTCTGGGTGTGGTCCACTGTACAATATGCAAACTAAACTGATTCATTCCTGTTGCAGTGCCAAGTGCTCCTTCAATGCGTGCGTGTTCTTCATTATAACCTCCAACATCTCATTTAGAAATAGAATAAAAAAGAGTCAGGTTGAAGAGTTACTTGATGAACCATTTTATGGAGAAGAACCACATCCCACGCTCTTGTTACAAGAGATATAACTTCAGTTTTAAAACACCTACAAAATGTTGTACTATAGTATATTGGTTCTAAAAAAGGTCTAAACATTAGAATGCAGTAAAATTAGTCGAGTTCCATTATTTGAGTACCACAAATTTATTTCCGAATTCAAAGATGGGCAGATACAACAGATCTTTCTGTCTCTAGATACAACAAAGTGTTTTGTTTCAGTAACAGCTGTCTGTCAACAAGTTAGAGGTGAGGATTGCAGATTTCTAAAAAAAAAACATGTTTACTAGGAGAAAGGAAGAGGGGGGGGGGGTAAAAGATCTCCAGGAAATAGCAATGGTTACATATTCAAGGACCCAAGAGTCGTTCCAGGTGCAACAGAGGTTCACCTGCATCTCCTCCAACCTCATCTATTGCATCCGCTGCTCTAGATGTCAGCTGATCTACATCGGTGAGACCAAGCGTAGGCTTGGCGATTGTTTCGCCGAACACCTCCGATCGGTCCGCATTAACCAACCTGATCTCCCGGTGGCTCAGCACTTCAACTCCCCCTCCCATTCCGAATCTGACCTCTCTGTCCTGGGCCTCCTCCATAGCCACAGTGAGCACCACTGGAAATGGGAGGAGCAGCACCTCATATTCCGCTTGGGCAATCTGCACCCTAGCGGCATAAACCTTGAATTCACCACTAGCCCTTGCTGTCTCCTCCCCTTCTCAGCTCTCCCTCAGCCCTCGGGCTCCTCCTCTTACTTTTTCCTTTCTTCTCCCAGTTCTCCCCACCCTACATCAGTCTGAAGAAGGGTTTCGGCCCGAAACGTTACCTATTTCCTTCGCTCCATAGATGCTGCTGCACCCGCTGAGTTTCTCCAGCACTTTTGTCTACTAATGGTTACATATAGTCAGTCTTACAGCCTTGAACAGGTCTTGTATCCCTGATGGCCATTGAAGTTCCCCTCACATTCCACCACTTGGCCTTAACCTTATAAATCATGGAGTTTTAAGCACTCATCTACATATTTCTTGACTGTGGGAGTCCCAGCCAGAAGCGTTCTAGAAATTAATACATAAACACGGCAATAGCCATTTTAATGACAGGGTTATTACCCTATTATTTGCACTCTAGTTGGTTAGTGTTGCCACCATACACAGCATCAACAGAAACTGTTTACAGTTTTGGTTGACTAGTGACTCTTCAGTTACATTGTCAATTTTCCTGCTATCGTTCAGCACAAAAGCAGAATGATTAGCCCAGCAACATAATCACTGGGATGAATTTAATAGTTTAAAGTCAATGGCAAATTTCAGATCCCCCCCCACCGCTCCCCCATATATCATTAAGATGCCAAATACAATTGAAATGGAAGTAGACACAAAGTGCTGGGTCACTCAGCGGGTCAGGCAGCATCTCTAGAAAAACATAATGGGTGGCGTTTTGAGTCTAAACCCTTCTTCAGACTTTCTTCAACCCAAAACGTCACCTATCCTTTTTCTTCAAAGATGCTGCCTGACCCGCTGAGTTACCCCAGCACTTTGTGCCTATCATCGGTCTAAAGCAACATCTGTAGTTCTTTCCGACACAATTAAAATGGAACAAGAGATAGAATATGAATGTAACTAATTGGGAAAATGATACATAGCATTCCTTCAATCGTAAACCTTACTTTTTTATAGCTGTTAAACACCATCCCATTCCACTTTGATCTGCGTGCAGTTTATAATAGACTGAATTTACTGCCTTATACAGGCTGTCAATGGTATCGCTAAATTGGGACTGACAAAGTTCCAAATTACTTGACAATTGACAGAATATTTCATTGATTTCACTAATAATGATCATGAAGTACAAAAGTTTACTACTGACAGCTCATTTCCTATTCATGCAGATCTCCATCTCATTCCCATCTGCAAACAGATCCTTCCAACAATAACCCCTCTGCCAATGATTACCCAAGGTCCGAAACACATACAAACATGCACATTTGGTTAATGAGTCACACTATGCTCCATCACAAAATAAGATAAATTGCCTATTTTGTCTTGACAGAAATCACAAAGATAATCTAAACGACCAAAACACCAAGAATCCCTGATATACGCAGACATTAGGATTGACAAACTATAGTTGCATAAAGGCAAACCACACAGGGTGGCAGAATGAAATTTGAATAAAAAACATGAATATTTGCGTACATTCATCAGTTTCAGAACTGGATGGCTGCTCTTTAGTGGCAAGTTTTGGCTCCAAGATTAGGAATGTGTTGGGTAGAAAAATATGCAAATAATAACCAGAATTGCTTCCATATTTAACTTGCAAACATTGAAATAATTTCTGCAACTGCCATTTTGAAAACTGCCATTTTCAAAATAACGCGAGAACAGTAGGCGTGTGGAATTCCACTTTAACGTTCGATTTAAAATTGCTTACAGGATTTTTACTGCAGCAATTCCATCCTTAACCCTATGTTTATCACATATTTTATCTGGCAAACACACACACACACACACAAATTTGGCCTTTGGATAGACCATGTGGCCAAGATTATGGGGCCTATCCTTTTGAACATAATTACTGTACTAGATGGGGCGCCGCGCTGCTAAAACATTACATCAACCAAAATCTATATTTGGATCAGGATCTTGATTGCACTCTTTCCAGACAAGATGGATCTCTTGAAATACTTCCAGTTGTGTACCAACCAACATCTGTAACATTTTAAAAATCAACTCACAAGGCAGGAGTAGGGGGGTGGGGGGGTGTTTACCAGAATCAGGATTTTCGTATCTTGCGTAGGAATGAGCTGCAGTTTACACCAAAGATAGACACATAAGGCTGGAGACACTCAGCGGTACAGGCAACATCTCTGGATAGAAGGAATGGGCGATTGGAAATGTCACCTATTCCTACTATCCAGAGATGCTCCCTGTCCCGCTGAGTTAATCCAGCATTTTGTGCCTATTTTCTGATCTGCATTTGGTACACCATTGGTGCTTTAAGGTCATCTACAAGGAAGGATAGAATCGCCTGATTATCGGCTCTCCGTGTTACAATGTTCTGAAATTATCCATAATTATATCACATAATTACATCCTTGATGTAACTACACATACCTAGTCTAAGTCCCAAGACAGAGCAGACGGCAGGTGCTGGTATCTGAAGGAAAAAATACACAGTTGGAAGAACTCAACACAGCATCTGTGTTGGGAATGGAATAGTTGATGTTTTAGATTGAGACAGCGTATCAAGACTTGATGCCCAAATACAGGGACTCTACCTGTAACGTGAACTATTCCTGACCTGCTGAGTTGCTCCAGCAGTTTTTTTTTTCTCCAGATTCCATCACCATGTGTTTCCCTCTATACGTTTATACACTCCACCATGGACTTCGAGGTTAAGAGCCCACTACTTGGGTTAAGTAGCTCAAATACTTCACACTGCCCATGATCTTGCATTAAATACGAATGTAGAGAGAAAGAGAGAGATAATGGTCTGGGCAATGGAAGCCCACAATTTTGGAAAGTAAATCATTCAAAAATAGAAATATTTACATAAATGAACAGAGGTCCAAATATGTCAGATTTTTATTTTATAGTAATTTTAATATCAATGTTGGAACTTCCAGTCACAACATTTCCTACTCCATCTTTGCTATTCGCGCGAGTCAAATAGCATTAAATGACAGCAACAATAATCTGTAAATAGTCATTTATTTACAGGTGTATAGTACTGGAGCTGCCGGAGGAGGTAGTTGAGGCAGGTACTATTGCAACGCTTAAAGGGCCTGTCCCACTTGGCCGTCATTTGCGCCTCATTTACGCGTCATATGTAAAATAGGACGACGCGTCGTGATGCGACACATCGCGCGCAAATCACATGTCAGCACAGCCGTCTGGTGCGTGTGACATCATTAGAATACCCTGCTGCGCGCGGCAGGACGTTGACACACGGTGATGTAACCATGCATCACCACGCGATACACTTGAGACGTCGGGACGCCAGTGTACGACGCCAATGCGCAGCATGCGTATCCAATGCATCAGCGTGCGTACACGATATGTCATGCACATGGCGCGCGATGATTTAGTTTCTGTACTAAATCCTGGAGCGCCATGCGATACCGCGCACCACCACATACGATTCCACGCCTCACGCATGCGCACCGCACGCGTCATGATGCGTCGACCTAATTTCCATATAACGCGTAAATGGGCGCAAATGACGGCCAAGTGGGACAGGCCCTTAAGAAACCTTTAGATAGGTACATAGCAAGGACAGGTTTAGGGGGAAATGGGCCAAACAAAGGGATTAGTAGATGGGACAAGTGGGTCAGTGTGGGCAAGTTGGGCCAAAGGGCCTGTTTCCATGCTATATCACTCTTTGACTGTCCTTAATAATGGCACTCTTTCGGTTGCAACAGCATAGTACAACAACAATATGTTTTATTACCGGATAGTTAGTAATTGTCGATAGCTTGCTTGCATTTCCTTTACATGAACATTCAAACATTGTTTGCTGTACATCACTTTAGCCCCACTCCACGAGAAGACATGCACATACTCCAGGACTGTTTACTCCACACAACCATTCACAGGCAAGGTCAATGGCAGAAGAAAGAAATGTTAGCATGCGTGTGGAACAATGTAACGCAGTATTCTCTCTCCCACAAGACGCCAGTGTAAAATAAACATTCTTATAGATTAATTTGCAGTTGCAGTTTCCAGGGGGAGCAAAGAATTCAGAGCTGAAGTGAGATGATCAGAGAGGGCAGTAAACATACTCCTACTTACACAGGGGGGAAGTATTCCCTTACAGTGTGCTTGTTATAATGCCACCCACTCCCATTAAAACTCAGAATTGACTGTGGTGAAATTATCCTGAAGCATTCCCAGATTCACTGATAAACTATGAAACCCGCAGCTAGGGTTCCATGTCGACACAAAATGTTGGAGTAACTCAGTGGGACAGGCAGCATCTCTGGAGAGAATGGGTGACGTTTTGGGTCGAGACCCTTCTTGTCAGGGAAGTGGGCGGAACAAAGATAGAATGTAGTCGGAGACAGTAAGACTGGTGGGAGAACTGGGAAGGGGGAGGGGATAGAGAGGGAAAGCTAGGGCTATTTGAAGTTAGAGAAGTCTAACCAGCATCTGCAGTTCTTCCCTACACATTGTGTTCCATGTATCGGTACTTCAGGCCTTGCCAGTGAATGCATCATGGCAAGACCTTATCACCAGGCTAGACCATTACAGGTTCATAAATCAGAGGAGCAGAATGTGGCCATTCGGCCCAACGAGTCTACTCCGCCATTCAACCATGGCTGATCTATCGTTCCCTCTCAATACGATTCTCCTGCCATCTCCCCATAACCACTGACACCCGTACTAATCAAGAACCTGTCAATGTTCGCCATAAAAATACCCAGCGACCTGGCCTTCACAACTATCTGTGGCAATGAATTCCATAGATTCACCACCCTCTGACTAAAGAAATTCCTCCTCATCTCCTTTCCAAAGGTACGTACTTTTATTCTTAAGCTGGTCACATCGTATGCTCCACCTTTCTCTGCAACTCCCTCCTGCATTCCCTGCAACTCCCACCCTCCCTATAGATGCAACTAAAGTAAAGGCCTCACGCTCACAGTCCTCCCTATCTCAGTCCTCCCACATAGTGGAGTAATGGACTAACAGGACTTCAGGAGCACATTCCACAGCCCGTCCATGAATGACCCCTTTGATTTTTGTTGTCGTGCTCCCAGTCGAAATCATCGGTTTCCTCCCACACACCCAAAGACCTACAGGTTTGTAGGTTGATTGACTTGGTACAAGTGTAAAATTGTCCCTGGTGTGTGTGGGGTAGTGTTAATGTGCAGGGATCGCTGGTTTTTGGGCCGAAGGGGCCTGTTTCCACAGGCCTGTATCTCTAAACTAAAAAATAAACACATGTAAGGGATAAAACACCAAAGGTCAGTAAGAGAGCAAGTCGTTCAGCTCCACCATTCATGGGCTGCTATGACAAAACCTCGCCAACCCACAGTCCCTACTGCATAGAAGGTCAAGGACAGCAGATGTGTGGAAACACCACACTCGGGCCTCGATGACACCGCGTTCCCACACCCCCATCTGAAAATATATCTCCCCTCCTTATTGTCCTCGGACAAGATCTCAGAATTCCTTATCCAGAAATGTTCCACCACACTGACCAGTGGTTTTAGAGACGGACGTCTACCTCCAAGAGCAAAGGTTGATGAAAGTGCTGGAGAAACACAGCGGGTGCAGCAGCATCTATGGAGCGAAGAAAATAGGCAACGTTTCGGGCCAAAACCCTTCTTCAGAATCTACCTCCAAGAGCAGATAGGAGTGTGTAATAAATGTTAGCACCACCAGCAACATTCAAGAAACGAATAGAGCAGCTTATGGTTGGCCTACATTTTATCTCCACTGATGGTCTCATGTGCCTTGCCACCCAAATCTACATTACTAAAACTAAACCCAAGGAGACATTTGTAACATGTAGGAAGGAACTGCAGATGCTGGTTTACACTGAAGATGGACACTAAATGCTGGAGTATCTCAGCGGACCAGGCTGTATCCCTGGAGAAAAGGAATGGCTGACGTTTCAGGTCGAGACCCTTCTTCAGACTGGGTCTCAACCTGAAATGTCCACCCATTCCTTCTCTCCAGACGTTTGTAACGTTAGTTTTAATTAATGGATTCTTACCAATTGGGAGAGATGAAGATATTCTGGGAATTTGGCACTGGTGTGAAAATGCTGTTATGTAACACCGCATAATGTTTGTGCTTAGAATGATAATTACATCTAATTTTAAACACCAATTTTCTTTTTTTGAGAGTACGCAGAAGGGTTTTGATTTTTTTACTGAGCTCTGCCCACTCACTCAGTGACATGAAAAATCATACATCGGCAGATTCTGACACGACCAATCCGACTGCCAGATTAACATGAGGGGGAGATAGATAGGCCTCTAAACAGCAGCAACGTCAATCTCTTACGTTTCTTTTAAACTACAGGCTGATTGTTTCTCCTTGTTAAAGGGGCTTCCTGCAATCCCTGTCGTCCACAAGGGGTCACATTAATTCCCTGTTTCCGAACTGTAATGATTCCATGAATGTTCTTTTCCAAACAAGCAAACCAAATTGCGCAGCTGAAATTGTTTAGAATACATTGATTTTCCTCCCTAGAATCCACCACAATAAGCTTTTTTTTAATATAAATATGTCGGGTTATAGGCCACGTGATTTTGTTTTTGCTTCACAGGTTGGGCTGGAAAAGCTCGAGATGTTTTCGAGACGGTTAATTCAAACGGTTCTTCACCTCTTCTAGTCCACTGGTACTGGAGAATATGTAGACATACAGTTCCCTCTACCTCCCTGTCGCCTCCTCTCCAGACCCCATCACTCGAGCAACATACTAAGAAATGTGGGCATAGTCAGATGACACATTTAACATAAAGATTAAATGATGAAAAAAAGGGCACAGTGGGTGCAGGTTGTAGAGCTGCTGCCTCACAGCGACAGGGACCCCGGTTCGGTCCTGACCTCTGGCAGCTCCAGATTCCTCTCACATCTTTCTCAAAGACGTGCAAGTTTGTAGATTGAAGATAGACACAAAATGCCGGAGTAACTCAGCAGGACAGGCAGCGTCTGTGGAGAAAAAAGGATGGGCGAAGTTTCGAGTCGAGACCCTTCTTCTGCAGAAGAAGATGGGTCTGTCTGAAGAAGTGTCTCGACCCGAAACGTCGCCCATTCCTTCTCTCCAAAGATGCTTCCTGCCGGTCCCGCTGAGTTACTCCAGCATTTTGTGTCTATCTTCAGTTTAAGCCAGCATCTGCAGTTACTTCCTACACATGAGTTTGTAGATTAACGAGCCTCTGTAAATTGTCCCTAGAGTGTATGGAGTGGGTGCAAAAACAGGATAACATAGAAACAGTATGATTAATAGTCGGCATGGACTCGATGGGCCCAAAAGCCTGTTTCCATTAATTCCATCATCACAAACTGCTTCCTTTTCATTTGCTCCTTCAGCACCAAATCTGGAAATGCTAACTCAGGATATTACCTTTTGATGACAAAATAAATACTATCCTCAATACCATAGGTAACCAACAGCAAATTGCTATAAAATAACTACTCTGATTTAACAAATTTATCAAATTCTATTCGCTCACTATTGTAATGGATTCCTTAAATATTTTTAAATAAATAGAGAAGACACTGTCAGGGAAGTAGTGAATATTGTAGGGGATATTGCGCCTGTTTTAATCCTTCCATACAAAGGCACTGTCCCTTTAAAAATAACTTCCCTCCGCATTGCATTCCACTTCGTGCAACGTGAATAGTTGGTCTGGTCACAAGATTTTTCATATAGTACATCCAAATGAACAAACAGCACCAGTCAGCAAGAGTACATCGTTGTTTTAGCAGTAGGTTCTAACTAAACACCATGTGACGTTTTCAAAATTATCTGTTGGTTTTAAAATCAATTTTACAGAAAATACCAAAGAAAAAGGAAGCAGCAGGCAACAGCAGTAAAGAGCCAGCGTAGCGTTAAAGTGTCCCTGTAGCGTGAAAATGCAGGCATCACAGATATCAGCTCTCCTCTGCACAATAACTTTACTGTACCTTGCTACTAGTTCTTCATTTTACTTGCCCTGACTGAAGATTCCACCTTTCTCATCACATATTGTGATTGATATAGTAGAGGTCTCCCCAAAAATGCATCAAAATGCACAGACATAATTTGATTAGTGTCTCCTGCTGGTGAATACCAAGCCTCCATCTCTCAGTCTCCGATGCTGCAGGTTTGTTTCTCTTATGAGTTAGCAAAATTATAACAGGCATAAATAGGGTAGACAGTCGACAACCTTCTTCCCCAGGGCGGGTATGGCAAATGTGAGAAGCACAGCTTCAAGGTGAGAGGGAAAGTTTTTGTTTTGAAAAGTGCAAAGAGTGACACACACACACACACACACACACACACACACACACACACACACACACACACACACACACACACACACACACACACACACACACACACACACACACACACACACACACACACTAGGGGTGGTGGTGGAAACAGATACGATAGTGACATTAAAGTGGCTGTTAGATAGGCACATGAATGGAGGGATGTAGATCATGAGCAGGCAGAGTGATTAGTTTAATTTAGTATAATGTGTATCAGAAATGTAGAGCAGACTCGATGGGCCGAATAACCCAATACTGCTCCTGTGTCTTATGATATTGTGGCCGAAAGGGCCTGTTCCTGTGCTGTACTGTTCTATGTCCTATTGCCTTTATTCTCTTACATATGGCATTGAAAGTGTTAAAGCCACAGGGCGGCACGGTGGCTCAGCGGTAGAGCTACTGCCTTACAGCACCGGAGACCAGGGTTCATCCCTGGCTGCGGGTGCTTGTCTGTACGGAGTTTGTACGTTCTCCCCATGAGATTTCTCTGAGATCTTCGGTTTCCTCTCACACGCCAAAGACGTACAGGTTTGTATGTTAAATTGGCTTGGTATAAATGTAAAAAATTGTCCCCAGTGGGTGTAGGGTAATGTGTGGGGATCGCTGGTCGGTGCGGACTCGGTGGGCCAGAGGGCCTGTTTCCACGCTGTATCTCTAAACCAAGCCAAACTGCAAGCTTTAACATGTCGCGTTTAATATTTAACATGGAATTATGAAAACCTTTGTTAAAATTTGTTACCATTCAGTCCAATTGTCTAAGCTACCTATGGTACAACAGCAAGTTACAAATGTGCCGTACAAGACCCAGACAATTGCCATGTCCCCTTAACTTTCAGCAACTTTACCACCCCCACATCTTATCAACACTTTGTCAGTGAACACTGAGCAGAAAACTCATGTGGTTCCTGTGTTGTGGAAGGGTGATTACATTATTTTGTAATGAATGACTCACCATCAGACGCTCCAAAATCTCCCGTCATTTTCAAAGCATAGATGAGACAGGTCGCATGTAGTGAACACTTCCTATTTGGCTGAATGGACATTGCTGCAAAGTGCCCAAGACTGAAACCATCCAGAGCAAACCAATCTATTTTATTCATACCCCTTTCCAATTCACCCCATTACCACTGGTTCCCAAGGATGCAATTATAGCCATCTACAAGATGCACTACAGATCTGTCTACAAGATCACCTTCTAAATAACCCAAGCCCAACGGCAACAGGTACGCTGGCTTCAAATATCCCATTAAATCGTGCATCCCCTTAATGAAGAAATATAATCACCATTGCCTGGGCCAAAATGCTGGAACTCCCTAGCTAATACAGAAGTACCTTCCGAACTTTGTTAGGTGTTAGTATGATTGTATCATCATAGTGTCGTTGTGTCGCAGAGGTCAGGGATTAATGGGTGTACAGTAGAGACCAAAAATTAATTCTGAGAAACATTACCGTGAACATAACTTCTCTCAAGCAAAATTTGATTAATGACATTCCTTCCATGGTGAAATTTATAACCATCATAGAATGGAAATTCAGACACTAACTTTCATTGTCTAAACCATTGCCTCCAGCGATGAAAAGCCTGATCCCTATGCATTGAGATTTCCACTGAACTAATGCTTATGAAAGACTTCATTTTAGCACAACTCCTGGAAACAACTCGGATTTCAGATGGCGACATTTGTTTTTATGGACTACTGCAGTGCGGTAGATGCCAAGCTAGGCTCGTAACCTAAAGAAACACCAAGTTCAGCAGATTTAGGGTCAGCTGCAGTTCAAGAGAATCTCAGCATCATTGGTGCCAGTGTGTTTGACTGAACACAGACAGTGAATTGCCACTCTTGTTTTCTTACTTGCAAAGTTCAGTGAAGCTGCCCTCTTTTGAATTGTGCATGCAATGTTGTAAACACAAAATGTTCCACTTCAGTTCATGTATAGAGACCCCAGTGAGATTTATTTCTGGGTTTTCAATGCAATGCTCCAAACCAAAACTCAAAAACAACTGATTTTGTTTTTAAAGTCAATTTTCAATCCAGCATATACAGGATAATTTCTTAGAAGGTTTTTTTCTGAATGGAAACACTCACACAAATAGTCAGATCACAAGTGTAACCTATACCAAACGCACAATGCCATTGTGAGTGAAACCCCAAATGCTGCCTCACTGCAAGCAGAGGTTTCCTATCTCTCAGGGCCTTTTAAGCTGCCTATACTCAAAGATAACCACCCTCGAGAATGGTCAATGATTGAGAGCTTGGATTCCCACATCGTGCAAATTGAATAAGGTTGCAAGAAATAGGAGGAGGTCAGGTGTAGTTGATCGAGTTTATTGCCATGTGCACAAGTACGGTGCGGAACAAATACAATGAAAATCCTGCTTGCAGCAGCATCCCAGGGGCATGGACAGATACACAAAAACAAATTATCCATAAAGTCTGCATAAAATTGCACCAAAATTTATCATTACTCCACCATTCAATTAGATCAAGGATCATAAAAGTTCTTCCTGGTGGGGAATAAATTAGATGCATTATACAACATTTTACAAAGTATTTTTTTAATTACCATGTTTTAAATTCCTATCTGCTGTTTTTGAGGGTTTTAATATGTATCTTGAGACAACGAGTTAAACGAGTTAGCTACCATTCGCTACAATGCAGCCCCAACTCAAGAATTGATCTTCCAGATGATTTATAAAACATCAGGAGCTACTTTGGAAAAATACCCAATTCTTTTGCAACCTAGGAGTTGCCGCGGTAACACAAGAACTATAATATCTGTACACATGACTGCAGCCCCACCCTATCTAGGAAGACAAAAGTCATCGCATATTTCTTTATGCGGTTGAGTTTGCTACTGGGCTATCCCACAGTAAAGAGTAAGCCCAGCTTCACATTACGATGACTGGTAAATGACTGGGTAACTAAAAAATGCAGAGTAATACTTCAATCCCCAAAATAGTAAATAGTAATATATGAACATATAAATGATCTACAAATCATTTGCCACAATACACCAAGCTTACACATCCACAATGGTCATAAGGTCATAAGGGATAGGAAGGAGAATTAGGCCATTCGGCCCATCAAATCCAGTCCACCACACAATTGTGGCTGATCTATCGCTCCCTCCTAACCCCATTCTCCTGCCTTCTCCTAACACCCTCTGACACCTGCACTAATCAAGGAATGGTGGGTGTAGTGTGGTCTGAAGAAGGGTCTCGACCCGAAACGTCATCTATTCCTTTTCTGGAGAGATGCTGCCTTATTCACTGAGTTACTCCAGCACTTTGGTGCCTTTTTTTAGGGGTGATATGAATGCGTTCTTGGATGACGCTGGCCAGTAGCAAACTTCAACATTTCGTGATCATGAAGTCAGGCGAGCCAATCAATCATCAGGTGCTACTAGACAGAAAAGAAGCTGCGTAAAACAGGCTCCAAACCTCGCAAGGGTTGGAAAACCATCACTATCAGGCAAATTATAAATCATGTCTTCCCACTATTCTCTGCTCTACCGCTGAAGACATCCATCGCTGTGTCGGCAATTCCAAGCGTTGAAGTCCTCAGACACTGATTATTAATCTCACTTCCCCCTTCAGCGTAGAACAAGAGAGACTTTAGAAACTACAGCTCTTCCCTTTCTCAGTCTAGATGACAGAAATTAATCTCTAGGGTGAAGAGGAATGTGCAGTCTGGAATTCAGATGGATTGTGCAGGTAAGCTATTTTACACAGCATTAATTCTCCTTTTGGCAGCTAATTTGTGGATCAATTTAACACGTTTATAACTCCTGTTAGGCCTGCCCCACCTTCATACTTAATTGACATTTAATAAACCAATACCAAGTATGTATTAGACTCAAAACCTGGAGTAACTCAGCAGGGCAGGCAGCATCTCTGGAGAGAAGGAATGGGTGACCTTTCAGGTCGAGACCCGAATAAGGGTCTCGACCCGAAACGTCACCCATTCCTTCTCTCCAGAGATGTTGCCGATCCCGCTGAATTACTCCAGCTTGTTGTTGCTATCTACGGTTTAAACCAGCATCATCAGTTCCTTCACACACCAAGTATGTATTGTTACATGTCATTATGAATTAATGTTTCTGCTTTCAATCAGAGATATAGGAAAGAACAGGCTGCCCAGAACGTCAGCCCTCCATTATATCTTACCAGTGTGGTGCACTCTGGCCTGGACATTCGTTTCACTGGCTTCAAAAGGAATGAACATCAGAGTCACAGCACACTGACACAAATGCATAGCACATTTGGCACAACTGACCAGGAATAAATTTCTAAGCCAGTGTCTTTCTGAGTGAAGTCCTGCCAAAACTGGATTTTTATGAGCAGCATCCCGACATGCTTATCCCCGAGCTCAAGGACACCATTAGCATCAGTGTGAGGCAGAAAAGAAAGAATTAATTGTGCTTGAGCTTGCCTTCACTCCCCCCGCCTGGAGCACCACTGTGCAACGTCACACACCAATGAGACTGCACGTCCATGAATGTAATGTCCTCCTTCAATTTCTCTAACAAAGGTCTTGCTCCTTTGAAAGAGTGGCCTCAACTCATTTATATTTTAAATTTGGTAACGTGCCTGGTGCTGACTTGAAATAGCACCATCCAGAGGAAGATTTACCTTACAGAGCAGAGTGGTGCACTGCTCAAAAGCCAACCTTTCCAGCTGTGCTCCTCTCTACCCAAATGTTAATTTCCCCTGTCACCCCATCACCACAATGCTTCCAAAACCATGCCTGCAATCCCATTCTGCAATTGGAGATAGACACAAAATGCTGGAGGAACTCCCCACCTATGGATAGAAGGAATGTGTGACGTTTCAGGTCGAAACACTTCTTCAGACTCGACCCGAAACGTCACACATCCCTTCTACCCCGAGATGCTGCCTGTCCCGCAGAGTTGCACCAGCATTTTGTGTCTCTCTTCGGTTTAAACCAGCATCTACAATTCCTTCCTACCCACTCTGCAATTGACTTGGGCACCTAGGTGTAACATTTTAATTGTGTTTATCTTGTGTTCTGAAATAGAACATGGCCAGTTGTTAGTTGTTAACACCTAGAAAATGATCAAAGCCTTATATTACCCAATTTTATGATAAACTGTTCTCAAAGAACTTAGTACATGACAATAAAAGAGGAAAATGGGAAACAACAACATTTCTGAGAGAAATTAATGTTCAATTATGTTGAAATGATTTTACTCACTAACAAGAGTTAGAGATGCAAAGGGTGGGGTTAGTTAAGTGGTCAGGTTCTGTATTTCCAACGGCAGTCTGTGAGGGTTAAAGATCATTTGATAAACTGTGCTATTAGTTACAGACTGGTACCCCCACATATCGTCTGAATGGAGAGAGGAAAATAACATTAAAAAACTTGATCGAAAGATTCATATGAATTGTTCTAATTGTTCATCAATTGCCAATCATCGCTGGCAACAGTTTCCATAAATATCCATGCTGATGAAACATTAATCCGAATACCTGGTCATGTGATTCATTGCTGCTTGTAAGAGTTTGCACTTTGGAAAGTGGCCATTGCATTTCTTATATTGCCACACTGCAGTACTTCAAAAGCATTGGGCTAACTTGTAATTCTAAAAGATTTCTATAAACATTTCCTTTCCTTTTGCCTGGGCCCTCTATGGAATGTGCTAAACTTGCTTTGTGTTCACAGCATTTTGCTTTAAATATTGTTGCTATGCATTTGAGATTTGACCCAAAGCATCTGTGTTGTTCACAACCCATCTGCCTTTTCATCATATGTTGCTAAATCAGAGAGCGTGTACATATAAACACCTCCTCTGAACATTCCAAAGCACTTTGCCACCGGTAGTGTTCAAGTGAAAGACAGAAGCTGTAGTCCTACCACCAGTTTCGGTTCAATTAATAGTTCAATGGGTGCACTGGTTTATATTGTTACAATAAATAAACCAGTAGACTTATGCAAAGATTTTTTTTTCTTAGCAGACGGAAATCTGTCATTCCCCAGGGGGTTTGTGGTATTAAAGGTAGGAATTTTTAAAAGGCAATGAATTACGGAAGAGCAGGCAACAAAGCACAACAACATGAGGTATACGACATGGAAACAGGCCATTCAGACTAGCCAGCATTTTATGCTCCATATGAACTTCCCATCACATTCCCAATCTAAACCTATCACTGCAGCACTCAATCATGTTCAGTTTCTTCAGCATTCAGCATCTTTATCATTCACCTCAACTAATTCCTTGGGCACAAAAGTATTTTTTGCTGGACTCTGATAAGTATGAGGTAGAATGCAATTGCAGGAAGAATTGAAAGGTGAATTATTTCTTGGAGGGTTTGGGTTCAGGTGGGAGTAGAGGAACAATGAAATCCTTAAAATCAAATACGCTGATCTCACGTGCACCACAGGTTATCACAGTTTTATACATTCTCCTTTTTAAAATCCATGCTGTCTATTCATTAATAATTTAGTTTTTATTTAGTAATCAATTCCCTCCTTTGCTCAGAATTCCATGATTCAATTTACCACCAATGTTACACCAGGATATATCTGATCACCTTACCCAAATATAGTTAGGTTTTAGCTATCTGCTCATACTCTGGTGTCTGGCCTTTTCTAAAACATTACAGATGGGAAAGATCAAAGGGCCTGTCCCACTTGGTCGTCATTTGCACCTCATTTACGCGTCATATGTAAAATAGGTCGACGCGTCGTGACACGTGGGTGACGCACGCATTGCGCATGGTGAGGCGTGGAATCGCATGCGGTGGCGCACAGTGCTCCAGGATTTCGTAGTGAAACAAAATCCTTGCGCACCACCTGCGTGACGTATCGCATACGCACACTGATGCATTGGCGTCGCACACTGGCGCCCCGACGTCTCACGTGTATTGCGTGGTGACGCATGGTTATGTCACTGTGCGTCGACATCCGTAACCATACATCGCCGAGCGCCGCAGGGTATTCTAACGATGTCACGCGCACCAGACAGCTGTGCTGACGCGTGATTTGCGTGCCGACCTATTTTACATATGACGCGTAAATGAGGCGCAAATGACGGCCGAGTGGGACAGGCCCTTAAGGGTGATATCTAAAAATAGAGGGTTAATAATAAGAGAAAGAGATAGATAAACCAATATGCAAGACAAAAGATTTTACAAATTTTTCCCCTTTCAATGAAATTGCTGCTGAACGTCAGTCAAATTGATTGTGACATATTATTAACTTTAGACTATAATACAAATTTAGAAAATTAAAATAAATTTAAAAATTCAGATTCAGATTGGATTTTGAAGCTTTTCTCAAATCCTCGCTACCATCAATGCACCAACACTTCGATGTCATAGGATCAATTACCTGACCACTTTCAAAAGTTAATTTCCAGCTATAATGCAAACTGTGAACTATTACAGCAGCTGACAAGGACTCCACTGACCACACAATCTGCTGCCCGCCACAATCTGCTGAACTGAAGCAAAGGTTTCCCAAATTATATTTGTGTTTTATTTTGACTGGAGGAGTCTGGTGGAATTTGGAGTTTGTTTTCCAGTCGTCTCCAGCAGCAATGCTTGACCCAGGGAACCACTCTCAACATTAAACAGTGGCCACTGATAGGGCAATAGCATATTTTAAACATTAAACTACATGACCATTTAAAGGTGACAGCTCAAATCTAATTCTTCATCACTTATATTTCATAATAAATTCATCGAATCAGAACACCGAAAGAGGCCCTTTGGCCCAACTTGCCGATGTCGACCACAATGTTCCATCTGCACTAAGTCTTACCTGTCCGCATTTGGCACATTTTCCTCTAAACTTTTCCTATCAACCTGTCCAAATGTCTTTTAAAAGTTGCATAGTACCTTCCTCAACTAGCTCGGACAGCTCATGTGAAAATGTTGCCCCTCAGGTTCTCATTAAATCTATGCCCTCTAGTTCTTGATTCCCCTACTCTTTGAGTAAAAGACTGTGCATTCATCTTATCTATCCCCCTCCTGATTTTATACTCCTTTACAAGATCATCCCTCAGCCTCCTGCGCTCCAAAGAATAAAGCCCTTGCCCGCCCAACCTCTCCCTATAGTTCAGGCCCTCAACTCCCGGCAACATCCTCCTAAATCTTCTCTGGACTCTTTCTAACTTTGGTCCTAGCTATTAGCTCTTGTCAATTAGTAGAAGAAATTACTTTTTGCGTACGTAGTCTAAAAAGAGGCAGGGAGGGGAAGATTGGGCAATGTGAGGAACAACAATGGTGAGGAATAAAATACACAAACATTGTTTGCACCTGGTCATGTGCCACATTCAAAGTTGTTAAATTAGAATGAGTTTGCCTTGTGACGTAAGCCACACCCATAGTGGACAGATTTAAAACACCCATCAGGTTACTGGTGCTTCAGAAACGTGGGTTCTAACAGAGGGAGGTGTAAACCAGCTTGGTGAAATTAACCTACTGCTTTAGTGCAGAGGAAGTGTTCCCATGCACTAGAATGCTAAAAGGGGTCATTATAGTAGTAGACTACACAGAGAGCTATGTTACTGACACCATTGCCTTGGCGGGAACCTGGCACAATTCCAGCACTAAATTGGCTCACGGCTCAGCATGGAGAGACTCCCTGTTGAGCTTGTCAAGTCTCCAGGCTGGAGTGAACTCGCACGGAAACAAAGAGCGGGGGAGAGAGCAGCTTCCATCACATCCAGCAGGAGGAGACGAGAAGAGCGTGTGAGCCCTGCAATCTATCGACACATGGAGCCGGTCGGTGCTAGCAGTCCCCAGCAATGGTGATTGTTTTGGTTTATTATTGTCCACTGTACCGAGAAATACTTTTGTGTGCTATCTATGCAGAACATACTATGTACAATCAACCACACACCAGCATAGCTGAAAGGAACAGGAAACAAGGTGCAGTAGATAGTGTTATAGCCACAGAGAAATTGCAGGAATAAAACATATGCGTGCAACAAAATAGATTGGAAGATTGGGAATACATGGACCATGCTTCAGTAGATCATGTGACAGGAGTATAATTAGGCCATATGGCCGAGCAGGTCTACTCTGCCTTTTAATCATGGCTGATCAATCTTTCCCACCAAATCTCCTGCCTTCTCCCCATAACCTCTGACACCCGTGCTAATCAAGAATCTATCTATCTCTGCCTTAATTATATCCACTGACTTGGCCTCCACAGCCTTCTGTGGCAAAGAATTCCACGGGTTCACCACTCTCTGACTAAAGAAATTCCTCCTCATCTTCTTCCTAAAAGAACGTCCTTTAATTCTGAGGCTATGACCTCTAGTCCAAGACTTCCCCACTATCCGAACCCTCCACAGCACTGAGCAGGGTAACAATGTAATCTGACAGTTTGGGTGGGATTTTTGGAGTTTTAGAATGGAAAGTGAAGGGTATCTGATGCACTAGGCAGCTTGGAAAGACATGCATCTTTACTAATGGGAGGCACAACGCTATCCCATCTGCCTGGCCCAGCTGTCCACTAATTCTCAAACACAACAGTGGCCAGGCCTCACTACCCATGTCGCTGGATTGGCTTCAGTTTATCATTCTCATGACAGTTCCCCTCAAGTGACTCGTCAATGGAGTTTAGAAGGTGGGATTCTGAGGATGTCAGGCACTGAGTCTGTCTCCTTTCAAAGGAGAAGCCAACTTAAATGGAACGGCTCATCCATTTAGAGCAGATGAGAAATGTCTTCCTCTCAGATTGTGAATATTTGGAATTCTCTATGCAAGAATTGCAAGAACTGTCACTGAAAGTATTCCAGGTCAAGATAAACAGAGTTTAGGGCTGTAGAGTATCAAGGCATACAGCAACCAGGCAGGAAGTTGGAGCTGAGGCCAAGAGAAGATCAAGCAGCTCTTGCGGAACGGTGCAGCAGGTGTGAGGGACCATATGATGGGCTCCAGCTGTATTGATGTACTCCAGCTTCAAGCTGCCAGAGGCGGTAGTTGAGGCTGGGGCTATCCCAATGTTTAAGAAGCAGATAGGTACATGAGTAGGACAAGTTTGTTGGGATATGGACCAAACGCAGGCAGGTGGGACTAGTATAGCTGGGACATATTGGCCAGTGTGGGCAAGTTGGGACGAAGGGCCTGTTTCCACACTGTATCAATCTATGATTATATTGTCTTGCATAGAACAACTGGATCCAACAAATGAAAATGTTGCAATGGAGTAGAAGAGGCTGAAGAATTTTAGTCTGGCAGCACAAGAGATGGATTAATGTTTGCCCCCCATAGCTGGCATTGCCTTGACATTGGACACCAGGGAGGATAAATCTCCACCACAGAGGCTCACCAGGAGAACTGAATGTTCACCGTGACTCAGATACTCCCTGGGTACTCCTATTCGTCTTTAGGAAAGGCCAGAAGGTTCACCACCCAATTACCCCATAGAAGTATAACGGGCAGTATGGTGGAGTTGCTGCCTTACAGCACCAGAGACCCAGGTTCGATCCTGACTATGGGTGCTGTCTGTACGGCGTTTGTACATTCTCCCTGTGACCACGTGGGCTTTCTCCGGGTGCTCCAGTTTCCTCCCACACTCCAAAGATGCACAGGTTTGCAGGTTAATTCGCTTTGGTAAAAATTGTAAACTGCCCCTTGTCTGTAGGATAGTGCTAGTGGGATAGCTGGTCGGCACAGATTTGGTGGGCGAAAGGGCCTGTTTTATCTATATCTCTAAACTAAATTGGCAAAATCTCCAGAAGGTGAGAGGTGGCCCTAGCTTGACACCAGGCACACCAACCCAAACCACAATGAAAGAGAAGGGCAAATCAACTCAGACTGACTCTTTAACAGGGGGTCTGCATTTAGTACTATATGAAAATAAAACTGTATGGGGGAGGGCGAGAGACTGGCAACATAGGCAATGGTGAAACACTATATGCAGAGCAGTGGCCACTCGCTCTGCCCTGTCCTAGCCATTACTTTAGGAGGACCAGCAAAGGAGGCCCAAAGTTCACATAAGGCCCCACAACTGAGATAGAGAGATGTGTAGGAAGGAACTGCAGATGCTGGTTATACACCGAAGACTGACACAAAATTCTGGAGTAACTCAGCGGGACAGGCAGCATCTCTGGAAAGAAGTAATGGGTCACGTTTCAGGTCGAAGGGTCTCGACCCGAAACGTCACCGATTCCTTCTCTCGACAGATGCTGAGGAGCCTCTCCATGCTGGGTCGTAGGTCGATTTAGTGCTGGAATTGTGCCAGGTTCCCGCCAAGGCAATGGTGTCAGTAACGTAGCTCTCTGTGTAGTCTACTACTTTAATGACCCCTTTTAGCATTCTATCCTGATGGGTTAGAGAGATGACTGGGCACCAGAAAGCACTAGAAACTGCAGAAACTGCTGGAATCTTGAACAAAACACAAAGTGCAGGAGTGAGTCAGTGAGCCAGGCAGCATGTGTAGAAGGAATGGTGCAAGCATTTTGTGTTTGCTCCTTGTACTACAGGACATGGGTGAGAGGGGGGGACTAATATGGAATCTGAACAGCAAGGGGGACAAGATGGGCGGATTGGCTGCTTTCCCTGCTATAAATTCTTGATTAGAATGGATGTCAAGGATTATGGGGAAAAGGCAGGAAAAGGCAGGAAGGCAGGAGGCAGTGAACATCCATGATTGAACTCGATGTACTCGATGGGCAGAATGGCCTAATTCTACTCCTATAACTGGTGGACATGTGAAATTCTATAAACTCAAGTAGGTTTGTGTTAACCCCTTAACCATCTCCTTTGGACACTGGACAAACAGCTGGAGGAACTGAGTGCGTCGAGCAGCATCTGTGCTGGGGTGAAGAAATTGGGGTCGGAAGCTTGCATCGGGTCTGATGCCGAATTTGGACCAGACCCGTGGGCAGTTCCTATTCCCCGATGCTGGTCGACCGCAGAGTTCCTCCAGCAGATGGTGGGAAGCTCCAGATTCCAACGAAGACAGTCTCTTGCATCAACGACTTTGAAGAAGTGACGTCTTGTTCTGCACCGACAGTCCAAACATCACATCGCTGGAGACAATTTAAATCCCATAAATAACTGGGAGTGTTTACTCCCGCTCAGAATCTCCTCCAAACACCGACCTGCAGCAGAAATCCCAGGGAAACGAACAAACCCGCGATGGCCACGTCGCGGCGGCGGTGGAGGCTCCAACACTGGGGGGCTAGTAGCCGGGATGCCCGGGAGAAGTTATGGGTTTCTAATCGAAATCTCTTATCGAGTCTCTAAATGTATGAGCAAAGCGCAGGCGAGGAACGAACAACACGGAAGATGGATACACAAATGCTGGAGGAACGCCTCTGGAGGGAAGGGATGGGTCTGTTCGCCGTGTTTGAGGCGGGTCAGTCCCAAACACGGCGAGCAAACTTGAATTCACTAAGTTGCCGTGTTGGCAGCAGCGCTGGCTTGGGGCAACGCCGTCCAACTCCGCTGAATGCAACCTTCTAGCCTCCTCTATTAACTTTTAAATGTTAGCAGCGAGTTTAAAATCGACACGGCATTATCTTGGCTGCAAAGATAGTAAATCTGACAAACACTTTTGCAGCAACCACACCCTTTTAGAGATAGAAAATAAAATTAGTTCAGAGGCAACTCCTGACTTTGAGAAGCATCTCAAACTTGGTTGAGACAAAGCCAGCTTTAAGAAATTGGACAGGGGACCCAATCGGGGTTTATTCTTTACAAGGAGGCTGTTACTTGTAAATATATTTTCCCAGTGAGAGGGTAGAGGCAGCGCTGTGGAATGGGCTGTGATGTCTGAAGGTTCCTCCAGCAACCGCAACACCTCCAAACTTCAGCGATCACACAGCGCCCGTTCCAGTTTGAGCGCCAATAACTACGGACATTTTCTTTAACTTTTTTTTTAAAAAGAGAGAAAAATCTCTCCAAACTGTACGCGCACAGCCTAACTTTTACCGAACCATCTCTTGGATCCGCAGGTCACTAAAATACTGCAGCCGAGAGAAACGTCAACCCTATTTGATACCGAGCTCTGGGACAAAAAAAACCTCCGCTCTAAACTACAAAGTGCAATGTTAAAATGAAAATTATTAATCGCAGACAACTGTTCTTAATGAGAAGCATCACTCCAATCCGAGCAAAAACGTGTCCCATTTCGCCCCCTCCGAAAGAATAACTTTCAATCCAGGTTTAAGCGTCCTAAACACAACTTTCTTTGTGAATAAGTATTGGCGAATATTAATTTACATTGCGAAGTTTGAAGTTACTTACATGAGATGCAGCAGAGGGCGAGAATCGCAGAGTTGAGTCCGAGTGTGGAGCTGGAAACGCGAATGGTTTGTACAGATGTGTGCTGTAAGTCTGCCTTCCAAGGCGTGTCCTTGTCTGTCAGTTTATAGGGAGGGGTGAGTCGATTTCATTTGCAAATTTCAGCCGTGAGCAGGGTTTCCCAACCGCCCCTGTCACACCCAGCTCCCACTGAAGATAGACACAAAATGCTGGAGTAACTCAGCGGGACAGGCAGCATGAATGGAGAGAAGGAATGGGTGACGTTTCGGGTCCGACGGCCCTCTCCCCCCTTCAGATCTTTAACAAAAAATGTCAACATCCCAGCTAACCGGAGCTCTCCACCGGTTTATTCACTCTCAAAGAAAACAGAATGAAATCCATGCAAAACGTGACAAGTAAAACAGGAGACCTAAAATATTTCTTGCTCCACCACAGACAAACTTTAATTTAACATGGCAAAGTGTTCAAACCAATTCGGGGGGAGAATGTCAAGCTAAAGTATTTATTCTGAGCCTCATAGGGAGATTTTTAAGGGAGATAGATGTGCATAAAGGCGGGGGGGGAAGGGGGGGGGGAGTGTTTGCTGCTACTCGTGTGATTAATAATTTGGAAACCAGCCCTTCGGCCCACCGAGTCCAACCCGACCATCAATCACCATAAATCCATTTCATAAATCCACGTTTACAAGTTATAGTAGAATTAGGCCATTCGGCCCATCGAGTTCGTTCCGCCATTCTCTCCCTCCTCATCCCATTTTCCTGTCTTCTCCCCATAACCCTTGACACCCGTTCTAATCAAGAATGTGTCTATCTCTGCCTTAAAAATATTCACTGACTTGGCCTCTACAGCCCTCTGTGGCAATGAGTTCCACAGGTTAACTACCCTCTGACTTAAGAAGTTCCTCCTCACCTCCTTTCTAAAAGAGTGCCTTTTAATTCTGAGGCTATGACCTCTGATCCTAGACTCTCCCACCAGTGAAAACATCCTTTCCATATCCACTCTATCTGTGCCTTTCATTATTCTGTAAGTTTCAATGAGATTCCCCCTTCAACCTCTAAACTCCAGCGAGTAGCGGCCCAGTGCTATCAAGCGCTCATCATGTGCTAAGCCGCTCATTCACACCAGTTCTACATTATCCCACTTTCGGATCCACTCCCTACACAATTTGCAGCGGCACTTTACAGAGACCTATTAAAAATACAAACCCACATGTCTTTGGGACGTGGGAGGAAACCAGAACACCTTGCGAAACCCACGCGGTTACAGGGAGAACGTACAAACTCCACACAGACAGCGCCAGTTGTCAGGATCGAACCCGGGTCTCTGGCGCTGTGAAGCAGCGACTCTATCTCCTGTGCCATTGGCATTTCAAAGCTTTGCAAGCCACTTCAGCCACAATGTTAAGCTAATCAAATATTCTGAGCCACATATGAAGATTTTAAAGATGTCCACCAGAGTGGTGAACATGGAAGAATGGTTGCTGGTGGTGGTGGTGGCGTTCTAGCCAAGGTAACGCCTCCCATTGTTTATCCAGGATATACAATGACATGTGTTTAATAGCTGTTCAACATGCTCTCAAAAGGCAATTGAATTAAAGTGTGTGTACATGGTCAAAGAGCAAGATTTTAAAGGGCGTACGAAGGAACTGCAGATGCTGGTTATACACCGAAGATAGACACAAAATGCCGGAGTAACTCAGTGGGACAGGCAGCATTTTTGGAGGGAAGGAATGGGTGACGTTTCAATCTGAAGATGAGTCTCGACCAGAAACGTCACCCATTTCTTCTCTCCAGAGATGCTGCCTGTCCCGCTGAGTTACACCAGTTTTTTGTGTCTATCTTCGGTTTAAACCAGCATCTGCAGTTCCTCCCTACTTAAAAAGACTAGGGAACCTGGAATGTCTCCCCTAAGAGGAGAAAGGAAGCTCCAACAGAGGAACAAACGAGACTTGGAAAAGAAAAGTCGAAGGAGTTGCTGGCAGATGTGTAGGTATCTAGGGGACACAGATTTCCCTTCATTGGCAAATGGGCCACAAGCGAGATAAGACGTTGTCATGGTCATTGTAAACAGCATTATTTTTATCAGTCTTCACCATTATGAAATTCAGTTGCATGGATTCTAGTTCGGAAGCTGAGTCTAATACGCAGCCACAGGAGGCCACAGGTGCTGGTAGAAGCAAGCACTCTGGTGGAGGAAAGAATAGACCCAAAGTGCTGGAGAAACTAAGCAGGTCAGGCAGCATCACTGGAGAACATGGATAGGCCATGTTTCTGTTTGGGATTCTTCTTTAGATTGATTGTAAGGGGAGGGTGAAGCTGGAAGAGAAGAGGGGCAGGACAAAGCTTGGCAAGTAATAGGTGGATACAGATGATCCCGACCTGAAACGTCACCTATCCATGTTCTCCAGCGATGCTGTCTGACGCATTGAATTATTGTAGCATTTTGTACCATTTAATAAACCAGCATCTGCAGTTCCTTGTTCCTACATTACAATGTTAGAGGAACTCAGCGCGTCAAGCACTTTATTTTGGAGTTGTAACATGGTGAAGATCATTCACCTCACTAGCTTTAAGGTGAGAGGGGCATAGTTTAAAAGAGATGTGCGGGGCAAGTCTTATTTTACACAGAGGGGGTAAGAGCCTGGAATGCCTTGCCGGGGTGCTTAGTTTAGTTTAGAGATACAGCACGGAAACAGGCCCTTCGGCCCACCGAGTCCGCACCGACCAGCGATCCCTGCACACTATCACTACCCTACACACACTAGGGACAATTTACACACACACCAAGCCAATTAACCTACATACCTGTACGTCTTTGGATTGTAGGAGGAAACCAAAGATCTCAGAGAAAACCCACACGGTCACGGAGAGAACATACAAACTCCGTACAGACAGCACCCATTAGTCGAGATCAAATCCGGGTCTCGAGTGCAGAAACTCTACCGCTGCACCACCGTGAACACCCACCGTGTTGGTTGAAGCGGATATGTTAGTGGCATTTGAAAGACTTTTGGGTCGGCATATGGAGATGTAGGAAATGGAGGGAGATGGGTTATGTGCAGGTAGATGAATGATGATCATGGCATCATGGTCAGCTCAGACACTGTGGGCCAAAGTTCATAAGTCATAGGAGCAGAATTAGGCCACTCGGCCCATCAAGTCTACTCTGCCATTCAATCATGGCTGATCTATCTTTCCCTCTCAACCCCACTCTCCTGGCACCTCTCTGTAACCTCTGACGCCTTTTCTAAACAAGAACCCGTCAATCTCCGCTTTAAAAGTACCCAATGACTTGGCCTCCACCGCCGTCTGTTCCCGTGTTGTTCTATGTTCTATTCCACTCTACTGCGGGACGCACACAATCTACAGTGATTTGGGAAGCAGTTAGCAAGTATTATTGCAGTCATGCCTCGTGCAGTTAAAGAAATAATTTTGTTCGTGTAAAAGTCAGAGCCGGCTGTTAATCGGGATAGCTTTCTGCAAGAGGTGGGCAGAATGTCCAGCTTACCCTTTATCACAGTTATATCCAGCAGACTAAACCTGGACGACCATGCCAAACCTGCACTGACTCAGGACGCCTGGTCAATACTGTGCTGCACTGGCTAATTGCCACATGTGCAAGACGTCACATGGCCATCGTGTGTGTGCACCAATGGTGCTAGCCCTAGAGTCACACCTGTAAAGAACCTGTTTTACAACTCATTGCAGCAACACCTGAAGGGCGGGTTATTGCATAATGAGTGCGGTTATTGCATAACATGAACCTCAAGATCACAGGCAAAATGAGGTTGTTTTATATTAAGCAGTAAAGGCTGCCCACTGGTTAATCTGCCACATTGCTAGAGGAGTTACTAGAAATGTAAAGAATAGGAACACGAGTAAGCCATTTGGCCCTTTGGTCAGCTTCAATAATCCACTTCAGTATCTTGTTCCCACCTATTCTCCTTATTCCTCAACTTGGAGAGACACAAAACGCTGGAGTAACTCAGTGGGACTGAGTCAGTGGCAGCATCTTTGGAGAGAAAGAATGGGTGACGTTTCAGGTCGAGACCCTTCTTCAGACCCAAAACGTCACCCATTCCTTCTCTCCAGAGATGCTGCCTCCAGCATTTTGAATTAATTGAATGAATTACTCCAGCATTTTGTGTCTATCTTTGGTTTAAACCAGCATCTGCAGTTCCTTCCTATACATACTCCCTTCTTGTAGGTATGTTACAAAACTTACCTTGAGCAGCGCTGCAGTTCTGCCGCTCCCCATGTGCGCGACTTTGGCGCCTTTCAGAGGGGGCGGGTTTAAAGTGCCGTTTTTCAACAGACCTGGAAAATCGATGAATGTCGGGCGATTTCGTTGCGGAAGGAAAATCGCTCCGACATTTCATTCATGAAGGTATTTTTAAATTACTCTAAATTATTTATTAACTAGAGTAATTTAAAAATCACCTTCAAAAGCCGTGAGCACCGACAACTGGAAGGATTTTGCGTAGGGGAGAAGAAAAGGTAAATAGTTTATTTTTATATTAAAAGTTGGTTTTTGGGAAGCTTTAATAATATTTTTATGTTGCGAAATGGGGTCCCAAAAAATGTATGAACAAACAATATTTTTCCTCCCGACTTCACCGCTAACCGCGTTCCAATCCACCGCATTCCACTAAAACCCACTCGCTAGTTGATTTGTGGCCATTAATTTACAGGAATCAAACACTAAATTCCTTCCATTTGGCCCAGAAATTCATGAAAATGAGATTTTAAAATTATGTTATATTGTGGATTATTGTGTGAATGTTATTTGGACACTTAGGCAATTTAAAAAAAGTTTATCTTTTCTTAAGAAATGGATAGATGTTTAGATCTACTCATTGAATTTTGTAATTAGCTACAATTAGATAACTAACTAATTATATGCTTTAATTTCAGGTCATCCAAGTAAGATTGTTTCATATTTGTTTCAGAGTGCTTCAATCTATAATAACTGAAAATTTCATTGAGTTCTCTTAATTTTTAAGAAAGTTATGGGCTTTTAACTTTTCCAGATCACAGCTTTTGAGTTAAGTCAATTGAAAGGCAATGGGGAACAAGATGCTAATTTCTGAGTATGAAAATGGCCATAACTTTCTTAATACTGAAGATATGAAAGTAAATTAGGTGTCAAATTAAACTTCTTTTTATGCTTTATCTGATGGGATAAATTGCAGACTTGATTTTTTAAATCTCAAAATTTTGTAACATTGCTACTTTCTGTATGGAGTTTGTACGTTCTCCCTGTGACCGTGTGTGTTTTCTCCAAGATCTTCAGTTTCCTTCCACACTCCAAAGACGTACAGGTTTGTAGGTTAATTGGTTTGGTATAAATGTAAATTGTCGCTAGTGTGTGTCGGGGAATGCTGGTCAGTGCGGACCACGTGGGCTGAAGAGCCTGTTTCTGCACTGTATCTCAAACTAAACTGAACTAAAACCCAGAAATCACAAACGCAGACACGGCCATCCCACTGAGATGTACTTACCTTATTAATTTATTTCAATCACTTTACCCTGGATCCTGCAAAGCTTGAAAAGTGAAAGTACCAATGTTTGTAGAAGGCCAGGAACTTCTCCCAGTGCCTGAGGTTAATATGTTTTCCCAACTCTATAATCAAAATAAATAAATTGAGCATACATCTCATTAATGTTTATGGTATCAACCTGTCTACAAAACTGATGTTAAATTTGCTTAGATAACAATGCTCTTCAGAGGTAATCACTACAATAACAAGCTGCGCTGTGCGATTGGATTGGTGACTAATGGGTTACCGGATTGATGGGTGCTTGGGCTCCAGCTACTCACGACATGTATCAATGATTTGGATGATGGAGTGAGGGTGGGGAATAAAAAGCAACATCTCTGAGTCTACAGGCAACAGAAATGGGATGAAAGTGTTAGTATGAGCTGTGAGGAAGATGTAAAGTGGCTCCAACATATTTAATCAAGTTGGAAATGTGGACCAATGCATGGCAGATGTGGATAAAAATTAACATCCGTTTTGGTTCAAAAAATTGACAAACAAAAGATCTGAATGGTGATAATTTTGGAAAATGAACACCTTGAGACCAGGACTTTGGTATCCTTGTACATCAGTTGCTGGAAGCAAGCGCTCAGTTGCAGCAAGTAGTTAGGAAAGCAAATCTTCTTTGCAAGAGGATTTCAGTACAAGACCAAGCATATTTTGCTGTAGCTGAACTGAGCCCTTGTGGGTCCCCGTGTAAAGTATTTTCTTCACTTTTGGTCTCGTTATGTAGGAGGCGAAAGTGGGATAGCATAGAACTAGCACATGGGTGATCGACCGTCAGTATGGTCTCAGTGGGCCTATTTCCATGCAGTATCTCTAAACTAAACTTATCCGAGGGGGAATGTTCTGGCCATTGAGGGAATGCACAAACATTTGTCCCATGGATGGCGGGGACAGATATATGAGGAACGATGGGGTACAGAGGAATATGGAGGAACTGGAGAAGAACTCATAGAAACCATTACAATTCTAACAGGCCCACGCAGACTGGGTGGAGGAGAGATCTTTATGAAGCTGGAGATTCCAGAATCAGTGGACACCACTTCAGAGTACGGTTTATGCCACTTAGATTTGAGATCAAGAGAAATGTCTTAATTCATTGTGTGGATGACAATGGAGGTTGTCATTAAATATAACCAAGAAGTAGCAATGTTACAAAATTTTGAGATTTAAAAAATCAAGTCTGCAATTTATCCCATCAGATAAAGCATAAAAAGAAGTTTAATTTGACACCTAATTTACTTTCATATCTTCAGTATTAAGAAAGTTATGGCCATTTTCATACTCAGAAATTAGCATCTTGTTCCCCATTGCCTTTCAATTGACTTAACTCAAAAGCTGTGATCTGGAAAAGTTAAAAGCCCATAACTTTCTTAAGAATTAAGAGAACTCAATGAAATTTTCAGTTATTATAGATTGAAGCACTCTGAAACAAATATGAATCAATCTTACTTGGATGACCTGAAATTAAAGCATATAATTAGTTAGTTATCTAATTGTAGCTAATTACAAAATTCAATGAGTAGATCTAAACATCTATCCATTTCTTAAGAAAAGATAAACTTTTTTAAAATTGCCTAAGTGTCCAAATAACATTCACACAATAATCCACAATATAACATAATTTTAAAATCTCATTTTCATGAATTTCTGGGCCAAATGGAAGGAATTTAGTGTTTGATTCCTGTAAATTAATGGCCACAAATCAACTAGCGAGTGGGTTTTAGTGGAATGCGGTGGATTGGAACGTTGCGGTTAGCGGTGAAGTCGGGAGGAAAAATATTGTTTGTTCATACATTTTGGGACCCCATTTCGCAACATGAAAATATGATTAAAGCCTCCATAAAAACCAACTTTTAATATAAAAATAAACTATTTACCTTTTCTTCTCCCCTACGCAAAATCCTTCCAGCTCACGGCTTTTGAAGGTGATTTTTAAATTACTCTAGTTAATAAATAATTTAGAGTAATTTAAAAATACCTTCATGAATGAAATGTCGGGGCGATTTTTCTTCCGCAACGAAATCGCCCGACATTCATCGATTTTCCAGGTCTGTTGAAAAACGGCACTTTAAGCCCGCCCCCCTCTGAAAGGCGCCAAAGTCGCGCACACGGGGAGCGGCAGAACTGCAGCGCTGCTCAAGGTAAGTTTTGCAACATTCCTACAGAAAGCACCCGTAGTCGGGATCGAACCCGCATCTCCGGCACTGCAAGTGCTATAAGCCAGGAACTCTACCGCTGCGCCACCTTGCCGCTATCGGGTTGAAAGTACAATATGGATTTTTTCAACTAAGTTCAACTGCAGTAACTAATTAACTAATTAACTAATTTATATTTGAGTGGAGTTGCTATGAGAATATTTCAGAATATTCTGAGGTAGTCAGATTTAACATCAAGAGGTTTTATTTCTGACTAGACCAATTGCAGACTTGTTGGGTCTGTTCCCCCAACATGCGGTTGCAAAGGGGGGTGGCGGCCTTAGGCGTCACATACACGCTAACCACCCCCACACACACTAACCCCCCCTTGATATTATATTAATATTCATTCACTCCTTTTACCCCATCCCCGCCCCACCAACACATGCATAACCCCCAACTGCCCAGGCGGGGGTAGAGATTGGGGGGTGGGGAGGGGGGCATGGCATCACAGGGGAGGGCTGGTTCCTAAACACAATCCTCCACCAGCCACCCATAGGTCCCAATATTCACCACTCTCTAGAGAGGGAGTGGGGCAGAGAGGAAGGGGGGCCAGAAAGGAAGGGGGGGCAGAGAGTGAGAGACAGGCAGGGCCCTCTCCCCCCCCTCCTCTTCCCTCTCCCCTCGTCCCTCTCCCCCCCTCTCCTCCCTCTCCTCTCCGCCCTCTCTGAGAGCCAGCCTTCCCACCAGGCGCCGGGTCTGATCTAGGCTGCGGCAGGCGTGGACTAGAGCGAGGCCCCGATCGATCTGATCTGAGGACGGTGGAAAGCAGCGGGGGGACTGGCTGATCATGGCTTCCGCAAGGGGAAACGCATGCACCAGCATGACAGAGCCGGGCCGGGGGGTGCGGGATCAGACGATCTGGCCTCCCCGGAGTGGAGGTCGTCCCCTGTGGTGGTTAGAGAGGAGAGGGGAGAATATTGACAAACCAAATGTTATCACCTAAATTTAATTTATCTAGAGGTTGTAGACAAGGATGCCTGCTATCCCTGTTATTATTCGCCCTTGCTATTGAACCACTGGCAGAAAGTGTTAGAGTCCACCCAGAAATATATGGGTATAATACTAAAGATACAGTTAATAAAATGTCTTTATATGCAGATGATGTATTAATGTACATCATAAACCCAGAAATCAGCATTCCAAACTTGTTAAATCTTATAACTCAATTTGGCTCATTTTTGGGATATAGAATTAATTGGAACAAAAGTGAAATTATGCCAATAATGGACTTAACACATACATTGCAACAATCTCCTTTTAAAATAGTCAACGAAAAATTAAAATATCTAGGAATTTATGTGACTAAGAAATATACTTCTTTATTTAAATTAAATTTTCCGCCTTCTATGCAGATGACACAACAGTGGTGGGCCTCATCAGGGACGACAATGAGCTGGCTTACAGGGAGGAGGTGAAACAGTATGCAGATGACACAACAGTGGTGGGCCTCATCAGGGACGACAATGAGCTGGCTTACAGGGAGGAGGTGAAACAACTGGTGGACTGGTGCAACACGAACAACCTGATCCTGAATGTCGAAAAAACAAAGGAGGTCATCGTCGACTTCAGGAAAAACCGGCACAGTCCCACACCACTTCACATCAATAACAGCGATGTGGAGGTGGTCAGTAGCACAAAGTTCCTGGGGGTGCAGATCACTAACAGTCTGACCTGGTCGAATAACATCTCATCAACAGTTAAGAAAGCGCAGCAGCCGTTGCACTTTCAGTGCCGGATGAGAAGAGCTCACCTCCCCATTCCATCCTCACCACTTTCTACAGGGGCACCATAGAGAGTATTTTGACCAGCTGTATCTCTGTCTGGTTTGGGGACTGTAAAGCCTCTGACTGGAAGTCCGTGCAGAGAGTGGTGAGGTCAGCGGAAAAAATCATCGGGACCTCTCTCCCCTCAATCGGGGATATTGCGACCAAACGTTGCGTGTCTCAAGGCCAGCAATATTATAAAAGACCCCACAAATCTCCATCAACGACTGTTCACTCTGCTGCCCTCGGGCAAAAGATATCGCAGCATAAGGAGCAGAACATCAAGGTTCTGCAACAGCTTCTTCCCACAAGCCATCAGACTCCTGAATGCCATGTAATGGGCTGCCACCATTGCCTATTTATCCTTTTATCCTTTTTATCCATTTTATCCATGTTTATCCTTCTGTTAATTACCGTGTTGCACAGGGAGCCAAATGCAACGTAATTTTGTTTGGAACTGCATATATCAATGTATTTCTAAATGACAATAAAGTTTGACTTGATAAACTGCATAAGAATATTCAGTATTGGAAAACACTTCCCATCTCAATGTTCGGTAGAATTAATGCCATTAATGCCATTTTTCTTCCACAATTACTGTACCTCTTTCAATCAATCCCGATATATCTTCCAAAATATATATTTTTTTAATTTGATTCTATTGTCACAAGATTTATTTGGGATTATAAGAACCAAAGAATAAGTAAAAAACATTTATGTAAATCAAAGATGAATGGAGGATTAGCTTTACCAAATTTTTTATTTTACTTCTGGGCAGTTAATATTAAAAAATGAACTTCTGGTTGGAAGATATGGATCAGCAACTAGACTGGTTAAAGATGGAAAAGGAAGATTGTTTGCCTTTTGAAATTGGCTCAATTCTGTTAGCTCCCACAAAACTGAATAAAAAATCCTATAGTGAAAATCCTATAATATATGGTGGTATACGAATTTGCAAACAATTAAAAAAGGCTTTAAAATTGGATAATTTATCACTCTTTCTCCCCATTGTAAATAACCCTTCATTTAAACCCTCTGTGTTGGGTAAAGGTTTTATACAATGGAAAAATTATGGAATTAAAAAGGTGGGACATCTTTATAGAAAAGGTATTTTTCTTTCATTTCCGGAGTTACAACAGAATATGGACTACATTCAAATAATTTTTTTAGATATTTACAACTTAGTGATTATGTTAAATCACACACACAAGAATATAGAACTAGAGAGCCAGAGACTCTTGATGAATGTTTGAATAAACATCCTAATACAGATAAATTAATATCTCACATTTATAATACTCTTTTAGATAGTGAGGTCCCATCGACGGAGATAGCATGGGAAATGAATTAGATCAACCTATAATGAAAGATATTTGGGACGAAAGTCTACAACATATGTTTGTTAAATGCCAGACATTCTTTAATACAATTTAAAGTACTACATAGACTGCATTACTCTAAGTTGTTAATATCCAATTGGATCCCGACTCAAAACTAATAATATTAGGAATATCAGAACAAAGCCTAAAAGTTACTGTAAGCCCAAGAAACTCCCTTGATTATAGGATAATAACAGGGAAAAAATTAATATTAACATTTTGGAAAAACCCAACAACCCCCACAATTAAAATGTGGATTATGGAGATGTAAAAAAAAAGAGGAGAGGGGAGAGAGAGAGGGAGGAGAGGGGAGGAGCTGAGAAGAGAAGAGGGTGGGGACAGCCAGGAGAGAGACAGAAGCTGCTTGACCCTCTGGAAACCTGCGGCTGAGTGGGCAGGCGGGCGGGCGGGCGGGCGGGTGATGGGAGGGGTGTGCTTTCACAAGCTGCGGCGACAGTTAGGAGAAGCTTCTTCAGCGCCGCGGACCTCACGATCTGCAGAACAAAGATCCTATAGCAGAGCGGAGCTGTAGGATCTTTGCTGCAGAACTTTCTCGACCTTTCTGCGCCTTTTGAAGAACGGGGGGTGGATGGGCTAACGTACCTCATGGAAAACTGCGCATGCGCGTTGACAGCAGCTGTATTAATCCACAGCGGGGGGGGGGTGGGGGGGGTGGGGACAGGAGGCAGGTGGTGGGGCAGGGCGGGGGCGGGGACAGGAGGCAGGTGGGCCTCCATTGGTGGGCATTGGTGGGCATTGTGATGTCAGCAGCTGGCAAGCGGCAATTAATTTTGTGAGTTTTGTGAAAATTTTAATTCAAAATCTGGGGAAATAATTGACCAAATTTAGGGATGAGTGGATTTCTGAAATCATACGATAAATCCCTACTGAAATATATAAAATTCTCTGCGTTTTTGCGTCTGGTTTTTGAGGAGATATGTTTCAAATGCAAAATGACACCACTCCCCCCCCCCCCCCACACACACACACACACACACACACACACACACACACAGAGTTTTAAAAGTATATAGATATTGATGCGCAGCTGCTTCCTATATTTATAAAGCATTCTCCTATTGTTTTAGTGATGAGTTTTATCGTATAATTTCAAAAGATGTATATGCCTACAACAGAGGAATGCCATACACATATGTCAGACTGTCTACTCATTTTATCAATAGACTTTTCTAAGCTTATAGGTTTATTTGAATCCCACGCCACTCCACCAAACTCCACAAAACTGTAGATTCAAAACATTTTCAGAGATAAGTATGGAAAATTTGCCGAACATCAATTTTGACAACAAGTCACTGCCTTCAAAAAGACTTGGTGGTTTCAACAATAAATGAATCCTTTTAGCTTTTCTTTAATCTTTTTACATTCCTCGCATGGAGTATGCAGTTACATACAGTACTTCAAAGTAAATTGATTTATTCAAAAACATTTTTTGAATTCCTTCTCATCCTAAAATACCAAACAGTTGAACTATTTTCTGAGACCAGCTGAAATGCAATCAAATGTCATTGCTGGAAAGAGCTTCTGCTCTTCATTACATAACAAATCTGAAGCATATTCTATGTAATGGCCTTACTTTTTACTCTGTTTCTTAATGAAAATAAATACCTGGCAGATGTCCAGAGTTGTGTTTTCTGATTTCCAGTGCACTTGATTTATTATGAAACACTATGGGATGTCCATTAGTCAAAATGCACTATGTAAATCCAACTTTAAAGTAGTTTTAAGCATCTGGCCATCTGATGGTACACAAACTGTGCATTCAGCAGCCTGTAAAAAAGCTGAAAATATTGGCTTCAGGTGAGGCCTCTGATATGAGAAAAACCACAAAAGAATGCATTTAAGTTTTCTTTTTTAATTATTTCAATAAGAATGCTAGAAACCTAAGCCTGTTCTGAATCCACGCAGGTTCTCGGCATTATGTGACTGCTGGATAAAGGAAAGAGAATATTTTCTCATATACATAGGCTACAGTACAATCTCTCAAGCCAGATATGATTCTTATAAAGCTGTGAGAACACCAGCCAAATGGAACAAAAATGGTAATAACAGCAGAAAGTAAAAGTCATTTTCTTTCACACAGGAACTGAGATAAAAGCAGCAAAAAAACCCACAACAGATCAAAACACAGAGTGCCATTTTATTGTTTAACTCTGGGGAGGCATCAATGTACAAAGAATGAAGATGACAAGAGGGATCTAGTGAAGAATGCAAAGAACAAATATACAGCTTGAGATATGCAACAACCATTCAGTTCACATCAAAGGTAGTCAATCTGGACTGATCCCAACAGCTACATGGCAAGCTGTGAAGCTTGGTTCTGAGAGATTTCTGAAGCTTCGTATCTCTCTCCATCTCTCTCTCTCGTGTGTGTGTGTTTCTTTCTCTCTGTGTGTGTGTGTGCCTCTCTTTTTCTTTCTCTCCCTCTCTCAACCCTCTTTTTTAGCTTAGTTTAGAGATACAGTGCGGAAACAGGCCCTTCGGCCCATTGAGTCTGTGCCAACCAGCGATCATCCCTGTATACTAGCACCATCCTACACACACTAGGGGGAATTTATAATTTTACCTAAGCCAATTAACCTACAAACCTGGAGTCTTTGGAGTGTGGGAGGAAACCAGAGCACCCGTAGTCAGGATCGAACCTGGGTCTCTGACGCTGTAAGGCAGCAACTCTACCGCTGCGCCACCGCGGCAATCCTTAATCCTGTCCCTTGTGTGGAAAATATTTCCATTTGCAAAAAAGACCTCAGAAAACTTATACAATAAAAAATATACCCATAACAAGCTGGCTGTTAAAAAGATAATTTCCTTCTGACATACCATAATCCACATTGATGATTAAAAGAACTCTTCAAATGCCCTGTCTAGCATTGCACCACGTAATGATAATCATCTGGATGTTTCGAAGGTGCATTAAAAAACGTTTGTACTGTTTAGCTTTAATCATTAAACAAACCACCTGTTGATTTAACAGCGCAGGCTAGGAAACTAATGATGCTCAGATGAATGTTATAAACTTCAGTTGGTCAAAATTCATTTTTCTTAATTTAACACAGACATACCTAGTCCTGGCTTTTTTCATGAATTTCATTTCCTCTCTTCATGCTTGTAATATGTTCGTACAAGTCCCTGTCTGCTGCATTTTAATTTAGTGACTATTTAATTTAGACTATTCTCTTTCTCCTGCAGATGACATGGGCATCAATGGTAAGACCATTTATTGCCCATCCTTGCCTGTTAGTGAGAATGTGGTGGGCACCCACTTGGGATTTCTTTGAATGAACAGATGTTGTGCAGACATCACTGGTGAAATCAAACCACAGTCTCTGGAGTTGTGAAGCATCTTCCCTCAATGGTTCAATGATGTGTTTATTGTCACATGTGCAAAGTGCAAATGCACAGTGAAATTATTTTCTTACAAATGGTCCAGTATAGTATTGCCATGCCTAAGCACATCCCCAATTAGCAGATTGTACCAAAATAGTCTAATGATCTTGCACGCAATGGCGCCATGTTTTGGCGCCATTTTCAAAGTCCAGTCTGCACTCTAGTTGTCATGATCAGTGCCCGTTCCAGGCGAGCCCCAGGCTGTTGCGGGCCTCCAGCCGTTGCCTTTAGGGGAAGGAAGTCTGGATTGACTGGCGAACCTTTTTGCCCGTCCACCTTTGTACCCCACAGACGTCCTCGAGGGCAGGATAGGCCAGATCCCGCTCCCTCTCCTACCGGCCCTGCTCCTCGCCCATCGCATCCATTGTCGTCACCGGCTCCATCCTCATGGACTCGCCTCCGTTAACAGTGCTGCATGTTGTGAGATGTTAACTCTGTTTCCCCATTGATGGGGTCTGTGCCGCTGAATATGTCCACTTTTGCCAACATGTCCTGCTTTTATTTTAATGTTCAATATTCACTGTATTTTTCTTCATTTCATATAAGCGAGTTAATGGCTGAACCAAAATAGCAAATGCCATGGTCCTTTTGCCTCATTATGCTCCAGGCTAAGAAAAATAACATTCAGACCTGAGGCAAGACTTTTAACTTCCTTTATATTTTTTCCATTTAAATTCAGGCAGATAATATATAATGTTTTCACAAATGTTAAGGGCACACAGCATTTTTCAAAGTGCATTATCAACATGAAAGTGATGCTGTGAGCTCTACATTAGTCATCTGCAGTAATGGACTTTGCTTATTGAATCATTATCATGTCTGGTGATGTTACATCTCACACACCGCCACTTTTAACATGGATATCTACCAAGCTAACTAATTGGATCAAAGCATGTGTCACGGCCAAGCATGGTCTTATTCCTAGTCATAGTCACAGAGTGTGGAAACAGGCCCTTCAGCCCAATTTGCCCACATCAACTAACATGTCCCATCTACACTTGCCCCACTTGCCTGCATTTGGCCCATACCCCTCTAAAGCTGTCCTATCCATGTATCTACAGATACCATCTATCTGTGACTGCTGGCAGACCTCAATTCTAACCTCTTGCGCATTCCTGGGTTTAATCACTCAACCATTTTAATCACCCGACCATTATTTGAATAAAGGTTGAACTGTTTGGACTCCGGGCTTGGAATTGCCTCCCCAAATATCTCTGCCTCACTATTACTTTCTAGTAATCCCCTGTTGCCATGAGCATCCCCAGTGATGCTCATGGCAACCCACCTCTTTGCTGGCATAGTGGTCACGTTTAGTCTACGGCGATTGCCGGTTGGCCCGGACTTGGTGGGCCAAAGGGCCTGTTGTATCTCTAAACTAAATAAAACTAAACACGTCTGTGTGAGAAACTGATTTAAATTTAACTTGATCATGAATCCGCAAAACATCATAGAACATTTGCTGTTTTAAAGTCAGTATTTAAATGCAAGTTGCAACTGGTGTCAAATGCAAGTTGTAGAAAAGTATTGTCACTAATTTGTATAGTTTGAGTTTTTAAGCGTACATTTTTCGAGCAGAATTGGGTCTTATGCAATTTTAATCACCTTTTCATTTCACAAACTGTAAGTTGCTTCATTTCTGCAATCCATGCTGGTTAGACACAAGGAGCGCAGATGCTAGAATCTTGAGTAGCACACTAAATGCTGGAGCAACTGCATCAGGCAGCATCTCTGGACAACATGGATAGGTGACATTTCTGGTCAGGACCCTTCTTCAGACCTGCTTTGAGAAAGTACAGTGAGTGAATTGCATCACCAGGAATATAGCTGCTAAATGTAGTGGGAACTGACTCAGGTTTGTAGAAATAGTTTTTAACAGTAGTTGGCTAAAAGCTTTTAAGAATCAAGCATATGCAGAGAGAATGGGTTTCATGTTAAATGAGGTGAGTAAGTAGACTCCAACAAAACAAGTCTGGAAGTGCAATTGTCAAAAGCCTGCCAATCTCCCACAGATATTCATAACTAATAAGGGCAACCCTCACTAATATGCGCATTGTATCTCTCCAAAAATGTTTTGCACTATCTGATCAAATTTCCAGGTCAGGATATCTTTCTACTTCTGCGAATTGAAGAAAAAGAACAAAGTAAACCTTCAATAAAAAATTGTTCATCTTGGATCTGCCAGAAGGTAAAATACTGATGGCTTTGGAGATTCCTGAAAATGAACTTCTTTAGTGCCATTCAACACATAGGAACTAAAACTTGTTGCACCTCTTGGAAGAATTCTTCCACATTTCTCAAGGCAATAAGTCACTCTTTCAAAAAATGCACAGAAATTCTGAAGCTCTCCATAGTGAGTGCAAGTGGTAGAGTTGCAGCCTTGCAGCACAACAGACCCAGGTTCGATCCTGTCTATGGGTGCTGTCTGTGCGGAGTTTGTACAGTGTGTTCTCCCTGTGACTGCATGGGTTCTCTGCGAGTGCTCCGGTTTCCTCCCACATCCCAACGATGTGCAGGTTTGAAGGTTAATTGGCTTCTGTAAATTATAAATTGCCCCTAATGTGTAGAATAGTGTTTGTGTACAGTGTGATGATCGCTGGTGGGAGCGTTGGGCCGAAGGAGCTGTTTCCGCGCTGTATCTCTTAAGTCTAAAGCCTATCGCACGGTAGAAGGAAGCCCAGTTAAATGGAATGTTGAACCTATTCCAAGACATTTAACAAAGGACAACAAAAAGACACCAAGCCAAACAGAAATCTAGTGCAGATAACTACATATTTGCTCAAAGAGATACATTTTAAATATTATCTTAAAGGACGTGCGAAAAGCGGAATTCTTAATGTAGCCAATTATGCTTAAACACAAAAGTCACCAATGAACACAATGTAACAAATCAATTAATTTTTAATACACCTAGCAATCTCTCATTAATTGTACTGTAAACACACCTTTAGTTATCCAAAAGTAAGGTTGACTCCTGAGATATCAATGTATACTTTATGGAAAACGGTAAATTTTTTTTTGGCTATGCTTTTTGCAGATGGCTCAGACCTTTGGTGGTCTGGTCACTGCTTCACAGTGATTCTTAACGTCCTCGTCCACAAATCCTCTAATAAACACCACCATTGTTTCAGTTAACCGGAGAATAATTTAATGTAGTCCTTGCCTTCTTCACATTTATCCAATCACACCGTATGGGCTCAGTTTTTAAATCCTATCCCTATGTACTTTTGAGTTGAGTGACTGGCGAGGACATTGCAGAAGGCAATTTAGAGTCAATCACAATGTTGATGTCAGATAGTAGGATAATGGATGAGGGCAACAGTATTCCTTTCTTAAAGACCACGCTGACCAAGTTTTTGATTTTAAAAGGGCAATGCAATATTTCATGGTAAAGGTTGTGAACTTTAAAATTCTCCAAATGCTCATGGGGTTTGAACTCGTGTCTCTAAATAAGCCCAGATTTTGAGATAACTCGACTGCAAATCTTGCTTTCCTTGCTCTTCAGTGCCTCTTGCTCCACTTATCCATCAGCAGTGCTTCTACACCCTGCTGTCAGGTTAAAAACATCTCCCATTCCAATCACCACTGTAACTATGGTAGTGAAAATTCAGATTGTGTTCTTTGCTCATCTATTGCGAGATTAGAAATAAATTCCACACCTTTCAAGTTGCCTTACATTTGTTGCCACTAACAAAACCTTCAATACACAAATGTTGCATATTTTAATATATCATTTTTAAACAGCTTTTACTATTTCTTTGTTTAAGTGTAACATGCCCAGAATAGCACCAAGCTTGGCAAACTATCAGTTGGCACTTTTTTCCCAATGCATTCCACTAACATCAACCCTCTCGCTGATTCATGAGATGAGCAAAACAAGGCTCTTCCTCATGTTTAGTATCTGTTTCTCTATTTTAACATTGCTCTTCCTCAATATCCACACAGTCAAATAAATAAAGGTGTGACTGGACGAGTAATTTAATAACACATTAATCTGTTTAATGATTAGTTACATTATGTTGGGTTTCTTGGCAAATACAGCAACAACTCTGGCATAATGTAAATTAGAAATGCCATTGATGTATCTGTCACTAGTTAAAAATACACTATTGCTGGTTCTAGCTGTGAAACATAAAAGAAGAAATCCTTCTGTTTATAAAATTCCATCATACCAAATTAATTACGTTGAAATGAGTCCTGTTCACGTAAGAGTCAATTCACGCAAATAACAATGTGACAAATGGACATCATTGACTGAAAAATAGGAGCATGAATTGGCTGTTTAGTCCGTTGAGCTTCGAACTCCATTTTACTCACCATTAGCCCTCGTATGATTACCTGGCAAAGATCTATTCCTTGGAGTGCAGGAGGATGAGGGGTTCTCTTATAGAGATGTATAAAATCATGAGAGGAATAAATTGGGTAGATGCACAGAATCTCCTGCCCAAACTAGGGGAATTGAGGACCAGAGGACATAGGTTCAAGGTGAAGGGGAAAATATTTGAGGGAGAACAAGCTGCTTGAGGAGGTAGTTGAAGCTGGGACTATTCCAATGTTTAAGAAACAGTTAGACAGGTACATGGATAGGACAGGTTGGGAGGGATATGGACCAAGTGCAGGCAGGTGGAATATGTGTAGCTGGGACATGTTGGCCGGGGTGGACAAGTTGGGCCGAAGTGCCTGTTTCCACACTGTATCCACTCTATGACTCTATTTATCACAGAGGCACCAGGAACTACAGATGCTGGAATCTTGAGAAAAGCACAAAGTGCTGGATTAACTCAACGGGTCAGGCAGCACCTCTTCAGGATATGGATAGAAGATTCTTCAGGTCTAGGTTCTCAATTTGTCCGAGCTTCAGCATCCCATTAAGCCAGCTAGTCTGAGGGAATAAAACGTTGGTCAGATCCCATGGAATCTTCCCACCCTTTGTTTTCCCAATGAGTGCAGAACTCCTTTAACTTCTCTAGTCTACCAGCAGCATCCACGTTTAGTGTCTCACTCAAAGGATTATTCGGACAACATTGAAATATCAACATATATTCTATATTTAATTCCTAGTATAGGGATTCAGCCACAATCTTCTGATTGACTGCGTACCAAAAGAGTGGAGGGAATATTTAATACATTTTCAATTACATTCTGTAATCCACCCTGAACCACAATGGTTTTAATCAGTGATTGTGTTCCAAGACTAACACAAAATCTTCTTATATGGAACACCAAAATTTACAGTGTCATAAAAAGGAACTTCCTATTCTGGTTCGTACCAAAGGTAGACATAAAAACTCTGAAGGAGAGTCCCGACCCAAAACCTATCAATTTTAATTTAGCATGTATTGGAAACATAATGAGTGGGTCTAATTTTAATGCTCAATAATTGCAGAAGAGGCAACTAGCTCTATTAATAATCCAACGCCGTTGGCCATTTTAAACAGCCACCACTCCACAATTTCAAAGCATACTGTTCCAACACTATTTCACCATTGAATCCACACCTTAGAATATCGTTGGCACTGGATCATTTTATATACACATCCATTGCTTTCACTCACACTGACGGGCATTTTAACCGTGTGGGTAAGAACTGCAGATGCTGAAGATAGACACAAAATGCTGGAGTAACACTCAGTGGGTCAGGGAGCATCTCTGGATAGAAGGAAATGGTGACATTTCGGGTTGAGACCCCTTTCTTCAGACTGATTGGGGCTGGGAGGGTGGGAGGAAGCTGGAAGAGAGGAGAGGCAGGACGAAGCAGGTCAAATAATCCCGCTGAGTTACTCCATGATTTTGTGTCTATCTTCTGACATTTTCACTATTTGTTCTTATTGAATGAATGCTTCTGCTGCTCAGACTGTAGAACTCTGATGGCCCCAGGTGGCTACAGACTATGTTTTGTTTAACACTTTAGATGATTTTATTTGCTTTGATTACAACAATCGAAGAGTAGCATTAGCAATCATTTAATTTATCTGCTTTGATCTTCTGACATGCTTGGACTCATAAAAGATTTCAGCTTGAATGTTGGTGGAAAACATGATTTATACCAGGAATGGGTGGTGTTGTCATTTTCATGCATTTTAACCTTCATATTATGCACACCATTATCAATCTTTCACCTTGTCTGCAATCTTTCCCAGGCACTCGGGATCAGTTTGGGCTTGTCTGTTGCTGTTTCAAATTCCTCCACCCTTTTGCAGCACATTTACTTTAACTGTGGACAAGCTTGGAGCTGTTAGCTGCATGCCCGCTTACCTGAGAGAGAACTTCCCTAACTCTAAACTCTGGGGTGGGAGATTGCAACCTTCACGCGGTCCACCCTGTTTCAATGAATGCAATCAACCTGGCGTGCACAAACAGAAGATCAAACAGAACAAGTTGTGTTACAACTTTGGCTGTGCACGGCATACGCAAGAAGAAGACTCTTATCTGGCCCAAAATCACAAACTCTTTTGTATAAATACTCCTGTGTTACAGCTTTTTGAAAAAAAAACTTGGTTAAGAGGTCAACAGATAACATGTAATGATCGGACTGAATCATCAAAACACATTTATGAAAAAGTGTCAAGCAATGATTACATATGGAGCCCTAAAAGAAATAAATTTAGTTTAGGGATTTAGTAGGGAAACAGGCCCTTTGGCCCACCGACCATCTATTATCTGCTCACACTGGTTTTATGTTGAGATGAAATTTTACAGAGGCCAATTAGCCTACAAACCCACACCTCTTTGGGGGGTGGAAGGAAACCGGAGCACCCTGAGGAAACTCAAGCATATCAGGCAAAATGTGCAAACTCCACACAGCCAATACCCGAGGTCAGGATTGAACCTGGGTCTCTGGTGCTGTGAAGCGGCAGCTCTACCAGCTGCACCACTGTGCTGCCACAGTCAAATTATTTATTTTGTCTCTGTGTCTATACTGGACTAGTAAACTGGAGGCCCGGATGGACAATCCAGTATCCTGAGTTCAAATCCCACTGTAGCATGAGTGAAATTAAAATTCTAAAATTTTAAAAATACCTTTCATTAGTAACAATGACTTACCAGAAATGAATAAGTCCAGAAAACTGTCTCCAAACCCGTGCACCGCCTACGATGCTCCAGACAGCAGTGTGATGGAGCACTCTCCGCTTGCCTGGGTGAGTGCTGCTTCAACAACACTCACAAAGCTTGACAACATACAGGACAGAGCAGCCCACTTGATCGGCAACTCATCTACAACTATTCATTCACTCCACCACCAACATATGCACGATAGACTGTAGTAACCCTTCGGAGATGCCTTATGCCCCTGTCCCACTTAGGAAACCTGAACGCAAACCTCTGGAGACTTTGCGCCCCACCCAAGGTTTCCGTGCGGTTCCCGGAGGTTTTTTTCAGTCTCACTAATGGTCGAAAGTGGTTTCCGCATCTTCTATGTTCCAGCGATTATTTCAAAAAATTCGAAACCGGCCGCGACTAAAAATAGGTTGCCGTTTTAAAAATCGGTAATTTTTTAGCCGAAGCCAGTTGCGATGCTAGTTGAAGGTGTTTGCCGGAGGTTGCAGATAGTGGAAGGTAAGACCTTTTTTTCCACCCAGTTCTATTCCACCAGGGAGGTCTTACCTTCAACTACCTGCAACCACCGGCAACCACCTTTTAGTCGCGGCCGGTTTTGATTTTTTTGAAATAATCGCCAGAAGAAGCGGAAACTACTTTCGACCATTAGGGAGACTGACAAAAACTTCCGGGACCACACGGAAACCTTGGGTGGGGCGCAAAGTCTCCAGAGGTTTCTGTTCAGATTTCCTAAGTGGGACAGGGGCATTAAACAGCACCTTCCAACGCCACCACCTCCACCAGCTGGAAAGACAAGGGCAGCATAAGCATGGGGACATCACCACCTGGAAGACCAGGCATGACACTACCCTCTCATAGTTCCATCACCGTTGCTGGGTGACAATCCTGGAACTCCCTCGCTGCCCACACCTGAAGGACTGCAGAGTTTCAAAATGGCAGCTCACCACTACCTTTGCATGGCCACTTAGGAAATCCTCAAGCAAAACCCACACATCTTGAATGAATATAAAAAATTAAGTCAAGATGGGAAGTGAATGCCGATGATAGACACAAAATGTTGGAGTAATTCAGCGGGTCAGGCAGCATCTCGGGAGAAAATGGAAAGATGATGTTTCAGGTCGGGACCCTTCTTAAGGCAATGTTTGATTGTTAACGAAGTCTTGCTGCAAACTGGAAGATGTTACAAATGCAAGAATTGGTTTGATTTCTCTAGAACATCGGGGATTGAGGGGCGACATGATAGAGGTATATTAAGCTATGAGGGGCATAGACAAGGCGGACAAACAAACTTTTTTCCCAGGATGGAAATATCAAACTAGGGGACATAGTTTTAAGATGTAAAGGCCAAAGTTTAAAGGAGATGTGCCAGGCAGGTATTTTATACAGATAGTGTTGAGTGCCAGTAATGTGCTGCCAGGGGTGGTGGTGGCAGCAGATATTATAGCGGCATTTAGAGGCTTTTAAATAGACACATGGATATGCAGAGGATGGAGGATTATGGATCATATGCAGGCAGAGATTAGTTTAACTTGGCATCATGTTTGCCACAGACTTTGTGGGCTGAAGAGTCTGTTTCTCTGCTGTACTTTTCTATGTTCTATGGTGTTACCTGCTGCAGCCTGAAAGAAATCAGTAGCGTTAAAGTTTAATTGTAATTCCCTTAACTGCATGGAGATATTAATATTGACATGGGCAGCATTTATTGCTAATCATTAATCACTCAGGAGAAAGCGGCACGGTGGCGCAGCGGTAGAGTTGCCATCTTACAGCACCAGAGACGAACTTTGCTCCTGACTACGGGTGCTGCGTCTGTACAGAGTTTGCACGCTCTCCCTGTGACCACATGGGTTTTCTCCGGGTGCTCCCTTTTCCACCAACTTTCCAAAGACATGCAGGTTTGTAGGTAAATTGGCAATTGAACTGTAAATTATCCATCAACTGTAGGATAGATATCCTACAGTTAATCACTGGTCAGCATTTTACTTGTTGGGCCGAAGGGCCTGTTTCCACGCCGCACCTCAACATAAACTCTCTAAACTAAAAGGGAGGGAGAACCACTCTTTTTCAGCCACTGTCATCCAGTTGGAGATCATGTTCCGAAAACACTGTTGGGTAGGAAGTTACAACATTTGGGCCCAGTGATAATGAAGGAAGAGTGCTTGTTGCCTTTGTTCTTGCATTTGTCTGACTTGAGTTTCAAAACTATTAGGGAGTTATCCCAGTGAATCTTGTAAATGGAATAGGCATCATCCTCGTTCAGGGACACAAGAGCCTTTGCAGGTGCAGCCTGTGCAATCCATGTCCCAGTGCCAAATCTTCGCTAGGCTAAGAACTTAACTCAGAACAAATAAAAAGTCATTGATTTGAAAATTTTAATTTGGTTCACACTCCTTGGTCACTGAATATTCCCAGCTTTTCCTTTTTTTAATTTCACATTTGCAGCGTCTGCATTTTTTTCTTTTCAACACCTTAAGATATTGTCCTTCATGCTTCATGTTCCTTGAACACCTGCCTTGGGTATGGCCACATTCTTGCTGAATTCTCCTCCTGCATTGCATTAATGTTGTGCGCTTGGCTTTGAAACATTTCCCAAAGTGCCTGAGTGAAGTGTCAAAAATTGGCACATGTTCAAAGAAGGGCGTGTGATCAGCAGCTCAGCCAAAGAGAGAGGATTTAAAGAGCATTTTAAGTGAGCAAGGAAGTTGGAAAGGTGGAGGATGGGAATTTCAGAACTTAAATACTGGGTGTCAGAGGCCAGGGAAACCTTTGAGGAATGGCTTTGAGGACTTCGGACAATACAACACAACCATTTAAGCAACAACCCAAAACAGTTGTAAGACCAACAAATCTTTCTCAGATGCCAGAATTAGATTTCTGCCAAAGGACACAAAGACCTAGCGTCACTCAGCGGGTCAGGTGACATCTCTGGAGAATATAGATAGGTGACGTTTCGGGCAGGACCCTTCTTTAGACTGATTGGGTTGGGGGGGGAGGGGCAGGACGAAGTGTATCAAGTAATAATTGGACACAGGCAAGAGGGGGGTAATTGATAGGCAGAAAGCTGGAACAATGGGCAGATAGTAAAACAGAAAGTGTGTGAATGTAGGATTGAAGAGTTGCAAATTGTAACACCAGGGGAAGGAATGCAGGAGAGGGGAGGGGGTTGAAGGGGAGATATAGGCGCAAGTCCAGGTGGGGCACAGGGGAGTGGGTGGGGGAGAAAGGGGAAGGGGTGGAGCATTTTTTTTAGAAGTGACCTAAAATTGGAGAATTCATTGTTCATGCCATTGGGTTGTAAGCTGCCCAGTGGAATATGAGGTGCTGTTCCAGATCTTTGCAGTCAGAGAATCAGCCAAAAATTCATCAAAATTGTCCAGTAGTCCCAATAGGGTAGACACAAAATGCTGGGGTAACTTAGCAGGTCAGGCAGCATCTCTGGAGAGAAGGAATGGGTAATGTTTTGGGGCTTCAGACTTCAGTCTCAGTCTGAAGAAGGGTCTCGACCCGAAACGTCACCTATTCCGTCTCTCCAGAAATGCTGCCTGTCCCGCTGAGTTACTCCAGCATTTTGTGTCCATCTTCGGTGTAAACCGGCATCTGCAATTCCTGCCTACACAACCCCAATAGGGTAGGTTGCTGGATAATCTGTTGGACTAATAATGCTGAGACAGACTCAAGTTTGATCCCCATCACTGCAGCTGCAGAATTTAAATTCAGGAAGTTAAATAAATCTGAAATAAAAATCAGTAATGGTGAATGTTTTAAAAGCAAAATATGTGGTTCTTCAGTGTGCTGCAGGCTAGGAAATCTACAGCCCACGGCTGGCCTGGTCCACATAAAAATGCAATGTGTTTGGCATCATCCAGCAAGCCACTATTCATGCACCTTTGGGAATGAGATACAAAATGCAAGCCCAGATGGTGACGCACATGTAATAATTATATAAAAACATTTAAAATCATCAACAAATCTCCAAGCAGGGGAGAAACCCGTGAATAGCTGCCGTGAAGGCTCCTTTGGTTAATTACAAATCTAATGACATCTGATAACAGCTGAAATATGAATCTGCAGAACGATGTTCATGAGACAGTGCAACGTGAAATAGTTTCACTGTCATTTCCTGTGAGCCAGACGATACCAGACTCGGGTAAGGAAATACATTTCATAAAAAGCAAAATACTGCGAAAGCTGGAAATCTTCAACAAAAGCAGAAAAAGCTCAGCAGGCCAGCCAGCATCGACGGAGAGAGAGAGAGAGGCAGAGGTCATGGTCCAGAGTATGCTTGACCCAGTCCTCATCTATAGACTTTATAGAGACAGCGTGGAAATAGGCCCCATGGCGCACCGAGTCCACGCTACACTGTACACTGGCACCTTCCTACACATCAGGGACAAGTTACAATTTACAGAAGCCATTAGCCTTCAATCCTGTACATCTTTGCAGTGTGGGGGGAAACCGGAGCACCCAGAGGAAACCCACGTGGGCCACAGGGAAAAGGTACAAACTCCATATAGGCAGCACCTGCACTCAGGATCGAACCCGGGTTTCTGGCGCCGTAAGGCAGCAACTCTAGGCTGTGCCGCCCTTGCATCACCCCTATGACTGCACTGACCTTTTGTCGGCCCATAGGTTGAACTGAATTCCAGGCCTATGTCCTGTAGTTGTCTCATGATCCCAAGTGGTCTAGAAGTGGTAAGCAAGCCACATATGCCGCAGTTGAAAAGCATTGCCACAGTAATCCTTGCTGGGCTGGTCTTTCGTCGGCTTTTATCGTCAAGGGCCTTCACAACTGTTTCTAAATGTCATTGATAATCATAAATTATTTAACATCTGGAAGATATATACAGTAAATAATTCTTAAAAAATAAAAGGTTACATATCTGTTCTGGAACAGTTTCAGTATAAATGCAGAGACAATGTAGTGCCTCCTAGGGGCCATGTTGGCAATACATCTAATTTGTAACTGATTGCTCTTGTGACCTTGTCATGTGACCTTTGGCGGGATTGGAGTGCAGAACAGCACATTTTTTGGTCCTGATATATTTTGTCAACATCTGCAATCATCTTATGCCTTTTGACAGCATGTGTTGCAATTTTCTTGTGTTTGGGATTCGTTATTTTACGTAGAATGTTTATTTGCAGTGTGATTGTAGTATGTTTGCAATAAGCATATGTCTTATTTCTACGCCTTTTTGTACTTGTAGTTTCACACTTTCCCCATTCAATAAACTTGTGGACAAAAGAGTTTGTGTCTATAGTGTCTTGATAAAGGAAGGTGTTTAAGCTGACTGCAAAGATGTACACATTGTTTAAGAAGGAATTGCAGATGCTGGAAAATCAAAGGTACACAAAAATGCTGGAGAAATTCAGCGGATGAGGCAGCATCTATGGAGCGAAGGAAATAGGCAACGTTTCGGGTCGAGACCCTTCTTTTTGTCTACCGTCAAGATATACGCGGTCGTATTTTGAGGACAGCACAGTGAAACGATGGCTCTCTACCATATAGAATAACGCAGTCATAGTCAACAGTGGACACTTCTACAATGCCCTGACACTCAGCCAGTGCACGACTACCACAGTAGTGTCGAACTGGGCATTCCTCACCTAACTAAACCATAGCTGAGGGAGAGCCTTCGTTTACAACCAGGTCCAAGGCTTCAAGTTTGACATTTGGAAGTGCTTCATCAACTGGCTCTGCCACAGCCAAGGCGATGGAAAAAACAGAAGCAGAGGGTCTGCATCTCCTTTGCCAAAAAATAAATACAAATGAAACTCTCCTTGGCCGAAAAAGAAAAGCAAATGAAGTCAGAGAAAACTAAACTAGAAGCATCTTTGGAATGATTGAGTTGTGAAAAAGAGAGGGCTGCAGCTATTGCTGAAGCAGAGGCCTTGGAAGCTGCTGTTGAAGCACAGAGTGAGAAACACAACAATTCCCACAATTGGGAACCCATTCCTTCAGAAAGGACACAACGCGTTAAGCAGTATGTCATTGACCAGACCAAGTCTGAGAGGACGATAAAGCCACACTGTTCATAGATCCAGAGATTCGCAGTGACACTCCAGTTACATGACTTAATCCAGAAAGCAACCCTTTTCACCCAGACTCAACCCTTTCAGTTAAGCATCCCAGCCATGTCTCAAATACAACACCCACTGACTCTTCTCGCGTGACTCCACAGCGACTTCATTTCTCTGATTGCAAACTAGATGCTTATTGGCCACGCAAAGTAAGTTTTGATGTCAATGCCGTGCCTTTCGGGAAAGGCTCACTGAAGAATGTAAATCAATCTTAAAAGAGAACTACGTTTGCTTTAAATGCTGTGCTTCTTCATCGCATATGGCAAATAATTGCGCATTGAAGGCACAGTGCTCTGAATGAGGCAGTGAAAAGCATCACACAGCTCTCCACCCCGGACCAGCTCCACGGATCAAAGAGACCGACCCTGCTCCAGAGCACAGCGGGGAGGAAGACGTCTCATCACCATCACATGTCACCACAAAATATACACAAGCCTGTGGCGGAAATCTATCAGATCTTGTGATAGTATCAGATGTTGTGAATGTGTATCCGGCAGGCCAGTTTTATGCAATTCTAGATGAGCAGAGCAACAGATCTCTCATCCACTCAGAGTCCTTTGAATTATACAATGACCATGGCCCAAGCTCTCCTTCCTTCCTAAAAATGTGTGCCAGAGTAAAGGAGACAACGGGAAGAAGAGCCAGTGGATACAAAGTGGAATCCCTGCATGGAACGGTCAGCCTCGCATTGCCCAGCCTCATTGAATGCAACGAGATACCAGATAACAGATTTGAGATCCAACTCCCAAGGCTGCTCTTCATCGCGCTCATTTGAAGTCAATAGTGCACCTCATCCCAGATCTTGCCCCAGAGGCTCCCATCATGCTCCTGCTTGTACGGGACATCCTCAGAGTTCACAAAGCACGCAGGCAGGTCAACGGCCCCCACAATGCACCTTGCGCGCAGAAGCTGCGCCTGGGATGGGTTGTGGTAGGCAATGTGTGTCTAGGCCATGTCCACAAACCACCTTCTACACTAACACCAGAGAGGGAGAGCATCCAACCCTTTTTGAACCATGCCCTCATGTGATTCATGTCAAGGAGAGATAGGACGGAATTCAGATCCCTCAATGTTCCACAATACAATTCAGGAATAGCCTTGCCAGTGAGGCTGATGACGTAGGCTGCAACGTGTTCAGGCAAACCAAAGATGACAACCAGATTGCTCCTTCTTTCCAAGATGCCTATTTCACGAAAATAATGAAAGAAGGTCTAAAGAAAGTCGCAAACAACAGGTGTGTACCATTTAAACATCCACGCCGGAGGCTCTGCAACAACAGGCCTCAGGCACTGAATCCTCTTATACACAGCTTTGAGAGAAAGCCGGAAATGACAGACCACTTCCTCATCTTCATGGAGAAGATATGTTGGAATGGACATGCAGAGTTAGTTCCTCTGCTCACAGATGGACAAGAATGGTGGCATTTACCTATGTTTGGTGTGTACCACCCAAAGAAGACAAAGCAAAGCAAAGTTGTGTTTGACTCCAGAGCGCAATATGACAGAGTGTCACTTAACAATGTCCTGTTAACTGGGCCTGATCTAAATAACATACTGCTGGGCGTACTCATACACTTCAGAAAGGAAGCCTTTGCTTTCACATCAGACATCGAACAGATGTTTTACTGCTTTTTGGTGAGAGAAGAAGACAGGAACTTCCTACAGTTCCTCTGGTTTCAAGACAACGACCTCTCCCAAGAAACCATAGAGTATCGTATGAAGGTACACGTCATTGGCAACAGTCCTTCCCCAGCGGTGGCTATATATGCCCTATGACAGTCTGTTCAATACAGCGAACCAGACTCTGACCTCGATGTCAAGCAGTCGACCTGCTCAGAAAGACACAAGAGGTTCTTGCCAAAGCAAATCTAAGTCTACACAAAATTGCCACCAACAGCAAAGAGGTCATGGAGGCCTTTCTGTCCCAAGATCATGCAAGCGATCTCGAAGACATAGACCTTGAAGCAGACACACTGCCAATTCAATGCCAATTCAATGCAGTCATGGCCTCAATTGGGACCTCACGATAGACAGCTTCATGTTTAAAGTTTCCAACGAGGTAAAACCCTTCACTCGACAGGGTGTTTTATCCACCATTAACAGCCTCAACGATCTATTGGGATTTGTAGCACCAGTGACTATCCAAAGCAAGTCTATCCTTAGGAAGCTCACTGCTGAGACTGGCTACTGGGACTCTTCATTGCCTCCTGGACTGCCTGGAGAGAATCTCTTAAAGAGCTCTCCAGTCTGCAAATACCCAGATGTTACACTGAATTATCACCTTCAGCAGCTGTAACAAGAGAACTTTGTGTCTTCTCCAATGCATCAACTAAAGCCATTGGTGTAGCCGCCCGTCTAAAGGTCACAGACACAGATGGAAACAACCATGTCAGCTTCATCGATGAGCAAGGCCTTCTGAGGGTTGGAGGTCGCATCAACAACTCAAGCCTCGAACAGAGAGAACATAATCCCTTGTTTATCCCCAGTAACTATCATTAGGTGTGTTACAAAACTTACCTTGAGCAGCGCTGCAGTTCTGCCGCTCCCCGTGTGCGTGACTTTGGCGCCTTTCAGAGGAGGGCGGGCTTAAAGTGCTGTTTTTCTGCAGACTGGGAAAAACGATCCATGTCGGGCGATTTTGTTGCGGAAGAAAAATCGCTCCGACATTCCATTCATGAAGGTATTTTTAAATTATGCTAGATTATTTATTAACTAGAGTAATTTAAAAATCACCTTCAAAAGCTGTGAGCGCCAACAACGGGAAGGATTTTGCGTAGGGGAGAAAAAAAGGTACACAGTTTATTTTTATATTAAAAGTTGGTTTTTATGGAGGCTTTAATCACATTTTCATGTTGCGAAATGGGGTCCAAAAAAATGTATGAACCAACAGTATTTTTCCTCCCGACTTCACCGCAAACCGCAAAGTTCCAATCCACCGCATTCCACTAAAACCCACTCGCTAGTTGATTTAAATGGCCATTAATTTACAGGCATTCAACACTAAATTCCTTCCATTTGGCCTAGAAATGAAAATGAGATTTAAAAATTATGTTATATTGTGGATTATTGTGTGAATGTTATTTGGACACTTAGGCAATTTAAAAAAAGTTTATCTTTTCTTAAGAAAAGGATAGATGTTTAGATCTACTCATTGAATTTTGTAATTAGCTACAATTAGATAACTAACTAATTATATGCTTTAATTTCAGGTCATCCTAGTAAGGTTGTTTCATATTTGTTTTAATCCTCCGTACGCTTCCCATTTTGCTGGAACATGGGTAAGAATGATTGGTATGGCACAAAGAACCCTAGATTCTATCTTCCTACAACTGAAAAGCACCAAACCTATTCACAAAGTACCTGTCATCTTCAGGGTAGAAGTAGCGGCCATTATCAATGCAAGGCCACTTGTCCCAGTGTCCACTGATCCATTCTTACTGACGCCAGCTGCCCTTCTCCCACCAGAAGTCTAAGTTCTACTTACAGTTATAGTGGTTGCGTTCAATCCCGCCAGGCGGGGAATGTTCTGGAACAGTTTCAGTATTAAATGCAGAGACGATGCAGGGGCCATATTGGGTAATACTCCTAATCTGTAGCTGGTTGCTCTTGTAACCTTGTCATGTGACCTTTGGCGGGATTGGAGTGCAGAACAGTGGAGGCAGCGCTTTGGTCCTGGTATATTTTGTGAACATCTGCAATCATGCCTTTAGACAGCATCATTGGTGCGTGTTGCAATGTTTAATGTTTAGTTATGATTGGGATTTGTTATTTTAGGTAGAATGTTTATTTACAGTGTTTTTGTGGTTTGTTTGCAATAAGCGTATATCTTATTTCTACGCCTTTTTGCACTTTCCCGATTCAATAAACCTGTGGACAAAAGAGTTTGCGTCTTCAGAGTCTTGATAAAGGAGGGTGTTTAAGCTGACTGTCAAGATATACACGGTCGTATTTTGAGGACAGCACAATATCTGTTTAAGGACATATATAATTAATAAAATGTTAAGTAGTAATATCAATTGGGGCTCATGGGAGACACGGTGATGCAGTAGAGTTGCTGCCTTATAGCGCCAGAAACCCCAGTTAGATCTTGACTATGGGTGCAGTCTGTACAGAGTTTGTATTTCTCCATGTGAGCGCGTGGGTTTTCTCCAGGCACTCTGGTTTCCTCCCACACGACAAAGAAGTACGGGTTTGTAGGTTAATTGGCTTCGGTGAAGATTGTAAATTGTCCTTAGTGTGTGTAGGATAATGTTAGTATACGAGGATCGCTGGTCGGCGCAGACTCGGTGGGCTGAAGGGCCTGTTTCCGTGCTCTTTCTCATTAGTTTAAACTAATTGAAATAAAGAGAAATAACCTCAATTGTGTTTTCAATCCAGATTGGCAGCCCCATTCAAATGAATGGAGTTGCATCACTACATCAGGCATGGCGTATGTGAATCCGAGGGGCCAGATATGAACCTTGCACAGTGCTGGGTTGAGTGGTGGAGAGGGAAATGTGATCCACTGGGCCATCTCACCTTCTGCCGTGCCCTGATTTCCACCTTGCAACACAGTGGTGGAGGGGCAGGGACTTGCTGACCTGGATAAACCACCTCAGTTCCATTTCCTTTCCAAAGCACTGGCAAAAAGTAGGCTTGGCTCTGTCCACATTTATGGGTCAGTGTCACTGATGAAAGGTTATGAAAATGATGCAATAAAAATACATTAAACACATTCTCTTGTTGAAGATGATATGTGCACTGCGGTCTGCCACAAAAGGAAATTTACTTTCATGAAGGCATCCAAGAGATAGAACCTTGAGCCAGTTTCATTGGGAATTTATCCTGGATGAAACTCACATCAAACCAAATGTATCTTGTAAATTCTATTTTTGTTACAGGGACATCAGTTTTTAGCCTGATGAACCAAACACTGTTAAAATAAAAATGCCACAATTCTGCTGCCATTTCTTGATCACTTTTGGACTACATGCCTAATTTTTCGAAGTAATATTATCTCCTGCAAATGAGGAATGGACACAAAACTGGAATTAAGACAGAAAATCAGAGAACAATGGAACGGCCATATGGTCTCCACTGACTTCTGTTTCTTATTTCCTGAAGTTCTCACTGGCTTGTTATTCCCTTCATTTGGATTCAACTATTCTTGTTCAAAATAGTTTATGGTTAATATCCAAAAAAATGTTCTCAATTATACTTTGCTTTATTTCCTGTTCGTGAACAGTCGGCATCGGAATTTTTTAATATCTCTTTGCTGGAATGAGAATGCTGACTACATGGAACATAGCACAGTACAGCACAGGAACAGCCCTTCCGGTCCACCATGTCTCTGTCAACAATGACACCAATCTAAACTAATCCACTCTGCCTGCACATGGTCGTATCTCTCTATTCGTTCCCTCTCTCACCTTAAACACACGGTGGCGCAGCGGTAGAGCTACTGCTTTGCAGCGCCATAGATCCGGGTTCGATCCCAACTATGGGTGCTGTCTGTACGGAGTTTGTACGTTCTCCCTGTGACCTGCATGGGTTTTCTCCGGCATCTCCGGTTTCCTCCCACACTCCAAAGACGTACAGGTTTGTAGGTTAATTGGCTTGGTATAATTGTAAATTGTCCCAAGTGTGTGTAGGATCCACACCACCCTGGCCACACACTCATCTCCCTGCTACCTTCGGGTAGAAGGTACAGGAGCCTGAAGAATGCAACAACCCGGTTTAGGAATAGCTACTTCCCCACAGCCATCAGGCTATTAAACCTGGCTCGGAATTCTGAACATTAATATCCCTCCATCTGTTATTTGCACTTTATTAATTTATTAATTCATGGGTGTATTTATGTACAGAATTGTAGTCAATGCCTTCTATGTTCTGTTGTGCTATGCAAAGAAAGATTTTCATTGTCCTGTCAGGGACACATGACAATAAACTCTTTTGACTTTTTTTGACTAGGATAGTGTTAGTGTGCGGGGATCGCAGGTTGGTGCGGACTCAACGGACCAATGACTTTGTTTCCGCGCTGTATCTCTAAATTAAACCAAACTGAAATAATATGTCCTCTTATATTTGACATTTCTACCCTCAGAAAAATATTCTGTCTGCATATCCTGCCTCGCATAATTTAATCTGCGGTACTTCTATCATTTTGCCCGCAGCCTTAATGCTCCAGTGAAAACAAATGTTTCCAACCTGTCCTTATATTCAATGTAGACACAAAATGCTGGAGAAGCTCAGCGGGTCAGACAGCATCTCTGCAGAGAAAGAATGGGTGATGTTTTGGGTCAAGACTCTTCCTCAGATCTATTCTTCAAATTATTCAATGTAATTGTGGTGCCACCACAGTGGCTGCCTCGCCAACAGTCTGTCTGTCCCCTCTCAGTTTTTATTATTTTAAGTATGTTTTAAAAGTATGTTTAGTGTTTCTTGGTCTGTTTTATGTGGGGGGTGGGTTGGGGGGAGGGGAATGGGGGGAATTTTTTTCAATCACTCATCTTGATGGAGATGCGATTTTTCTCCGTATCGTATCTCCGTCACCCCTGCGGCCTAACAACGGGAGTGGTGCGGCCTTTCCTGAAGACCGGCCCAGCGCTTCAAGCGCAAACTTTCACATCAAAGGAGCTTGCGATCCTTTGCTAAGGATCGCCTGTGAAAGAGCTCCAACCGCCGGGACAGTGGACTTTAACGCCGTGAAGCCCTCGGTCACCGGTAAGAAGAGGCCGCCTCGGGAGCTCCATGCCGATGAGTGTTCCAATCCGTCCTGATGCCGGAGTTTCGATCATCCCGATGCGAGGGCTTCTGACATCGACCATCGTTAGCGGCGAATGCGGAGGGTTCAACAGTCCCGACCACGGGTGAACAAAGGAGGAAGATGATTGAACTTTATTACCTGCCATCACAGAGGAATGTGGATTCCGCTGTGGTGGATGTTTATGTTAAATTTTATTTTATGTGGCGGTGTATTGTTGCTTTTCACTTAGTATGGCTGTATGTAGGTATGTTGCAAAACTTACCTTGAGCAGCGCTGCAGTTCTGCCGCTCCCCGTGTGCGCGACTTTGGCGCCTTTCAGAGGGGGGCGGGCTTAAAGTGCCGTTTTTCGACAGACTGGGATAATCGATGAATGTCGGGCGATTTCGTTGCGGAAGAAAAATCGCTCCGACATTTCATGAATGAAGGTATTTTTAAATTACTTATTAACTAGAGTAATTTAAAAATCACCTTCAAAAGCCGTGAGCGCCGATAACCGGAAGGATTTTGCGTAGGGGAGAACAAAAGGTAAATAGTTTATTTTTATATTAAAAGTTGGTTTTTATGGAGGCTTTAATCATATTTTCATGTTGCGAAATGGGGTCCAAAAAAATGTATGAACAAACAGTATTTTTCATACCGACTTCACCGCTAACCGCAACCTTCTAATCCACCGCATTTCACTAAAACCCACTCGCTAGTTGATTTGTGGCCATTAATTTACAGGAATCAAACACTAAATTCCTTCCATTTGGCCCAGAAATTCATGAAAATTAGATTTTAAAATTATGTTATATTGTGGATTATTGTGTGAATGTTATTTGGACACTTAGGCAATTTAAAAAAAGTTTATATTTTCTTAAGAAATGGATAGATGTTTAGATCTACTCATTGAATTTTGTAATTAGCTACAATTAGATAACTAACTAATTATATGCTTTAATTTCAGGTCATCCAAGTAAGATTGTTTCATATTTGTTTCAGAATGCTTCAATCTATAATAACTGAAAATTTCATTGAGTTCTCTTAATTTTTAAGAAAGTTATGGGCTTTTAACTGTTCCAGATCACAGCTTTTGAGTTGAGTCAATTGAAAGGCAATGGGGAACAAGATGCTAATTTCTGAGTATGAAAATGGCCATAACTTTCTTAATACTGAAGATATGAAAGTGAATTAGGTGTCAGATTAAACTTCTTTTAATGCTTTATCTGATGGGATAAATTGCAGACTTGATTTTTAAAATCTCAAAATTTTGTAACATTGCTACTGTATGGTAACTCAAATTCCGCTGTACCTTAATTGGTGCATGTGACAATAATTTCGAACTTGAACTTGAACTTAAACTTGTACTCCAATCCAGGGAACAACTTGATCCTCTACAACTCCACATCCTCTCATCCTTCCTCTGGTGTGGTGATCAGAACTGCACACTATTCTCCAAACGAGGCCGAACTAGAGTTTCCTCTTGCACTTTTCCTGATTAAACTCCATCCACCCAAATATCCAACTGCTCTACCATTTAACTACCTTCCTCATTATCCACAACTATTCCAATTTCTGTATTGTCTGCACTTACTAATTAGAGAACTTCATTTTATCCAAGTCATTTATACCTTGCTATCCTTACCTTACCTTCATGGTAACATACAGTATTGGTCCTGATCTCCTCTAACCAGTTACTCTTTGTGGATTAGCCCTCAAACTGCCTTTCACAATCTATTTGACCCAGTTTCTGCCTAATGCAGTTCTAATCAGCCTTCCCCCAGTATAGCACTTTCATCCATAGACCAGTTTTATCCTCACCCATAACTATTTTAAAACTCATAAAATTATGATCACTGTTCCCAAAATGGAAACTCATTGAAATTTCGATCATCTGGGCAAGCTCATTCCTCAATACACTGTCTAATGGGGCCCAATTCTGAATTGGATGGCTACATGTTGTTTAAAAAAAACCTCTATCTAAACAATTCAGATCCATCTTAATCCTCTGTCTGTAGGGGAGTCCCAGTCAATGCTGAGGAAGTTGTAATCACCCACTACAACAATCCTGTTTTTTTTGCATCTTTCCTTAGGCTCTCTGCATATCTATTCCATTATTTATTGCTGTCTATTTGTATAATCTCATCAAAATGATGTTATCTTTCTTATTCCTTACTTCTACCCATATTGCGTCAGTGGATGAGCCCTCCACAATGTATTTTCTAAATGCAGTTATGACATTCTTCCTAATCAGTAATGCAACTCCAACATGTCTTTTACTTCCCTTTCTATCACATCTGAAACATCTGAATGTTAGAACATTGAGTTGTTAGGATTTCTACCATTGTGTTATACTTCTTGCATTAAAATAAATACACTTCAGACCGTCCGTCCCACCTGTTTATTAACTGCTTGTTATTGTTCTTAGACCTATTTGAGTGAACTACTTTCCCCTCATTCATCCCACCCTCTGCTATACACATCTAAACTAAGAAACCTTCCTGCAAGGATATTTGTAGCCCTCCAGTTTAGGTGCAACCGGTCTTTCTTGTATAGGTCCCATTTGCCTTGAAAAGGCCTCAACAATCCAAGTATCTTCAGTGTTCGCTCCTACACCAGCTATTTAGGAGTATTGTATCATTTCTGGCAACCCTAGCACATGGCACAGGAAGTAACCATGAGATTGTAATCCAAGGGGTTTTGCTTTTTACCTTTCTACCAAACTTCCTAAGTTCCCTTTGAAGGACCTCATGTCTCTTCCTGTTTAAATCATTGGTACCATTATGGACCATGATCTCTAGAGGGTCACCTTCTCCATTCAGAGTGTCTTATGCCTGCTCTGAGACATGGATGACCCTGGCACCAGAAAGACACATTCTCTCCTGGAGACTCACTCATGGCTACAGAACCGCCCATCTGTGGCCCACACTATGGAGTCCCCCATCACTACTGCACATACACACTTTGTCATCCCCTGCTGTAATGGAGACACTCATGGTGTCACTAATCTGGCCACCGGACTTATTTTCCCTATGAAAGGCCTCAAAAGTATCTAAAACAGTATACACTCGTTAAAGAGAGGAATAACCACAGAGCATTTATGTACAGTTTACCTTCCTCTTCTGGTGGCCACGCATCTATCTGACCAGATCTGCGCTGCGACCACCTTCCTGAAACTCCTAACTACAATTCTGCCTCCTGTTTGCTCCTCAGTATGTCCATCTGCTGCTCCAACTGACTAACCAGAGGAGCTGCAGTTGGATGCACTTAGTCATTGGGGACACTTGACATCTCCCTGATCTCCCACATCTAACAGGGTTATTTTCCCTAAGACTATCAAACTGTATAACGCCTCCCACCTCTATTGTGGGATAGACATCTTTGCACATCCTTCATCCAGGTCCTTTCCACTCGATAATTTAATTTCACGTTTGTGCAATATCACATATGTGCTGTGCAATAACTGGTCACTTCAATGTCATTGTAATTATAATGCACACTTGCAATGCTTTGTAATTGTATCTTTTGACTGGTGGCAGACCAATTTCCCTCTGGGATAAATAAAGTTATAGGATTAATTTTCTCTCGTTCTACATACATTAATATTCTACATCCAAGCTCAAACTACTTTCACACATAATTTGTGTGCACTTTGTGGTGCTGTTGGTTACTTTATTGAGTACTTCCTGGGAGCAAAGCAAACTATTCACTGGGAGCTGCAATTAAACTGGAACACAGTTGCATTGTAACCAAAAATAACAAGATGAGCACATTATTGAAAACTGCACTGGTCAAGAGTTCCACAAAAAATAACATCAAATAAAGCATTGATTTGAGATGGCAATGTGGTGAGTTGGCGTAAATCACACTTGTGCCATTAACCCTTAACAGAAAATGTTAGAACTACTGAGAACAGCAAGAGAAACAAGATTAATGTTTTACCTCAATGCTTTTTCATCAGAACTAGAAAAAAATAAAGTTTTAGGTTGGAGAGAAATGGGAATGGCAGATAGAATATAAGGAATGTTTGAGGTTAGGTGGGGATATAGAAGGACTGAATGACTCAATTGGTGGTGACAAAAAGAGGGTGTGTGAGGGGTTATGTCATCAAGAGGGAGGCCATGGATTCACTCCTCTCCACACACTGGACCTACCTTCCTTTCTTTCATTAATTTTAACATTTTAGATACATTTTTAAAAATACTATAATAACATAAGCCTGTAAGCCTCTTTCCACTGAATTCCTCATCTTCCTTCTCCTGCTCGATCCCTGTAATCATTGAATCCCCACAGTACAAACCTCTATCTCAGCCTTCAATATATCCAATGACTCGGTCTCCATAGATCTTTGGGGTAGAAAATTCCAAATGTTTGCACCAATCTAAAAGAGGAAATTCCTTCCCATCTCCATCTTCAGTGAGTTGAAATTGTGGCCCATTGTTCTAGATTTCTCCACAAACGGAAACATCCTCTCAGCTTGTACTCTGTCGGACCCTCTCAACATTTAGACCGAAGATAGAAACAAAATGCTGGAGACAGGCAGCATCTCTGGAGAAAAGGAATGGATGGCGCATTGGGTCGAGACCTATCTCCCTGAAGATGGGCCTCGACCCAAAACATCACCCATTCCTTCTCTCCAGAGATACTGCTTGTCCCGCTGAGTTTCTCCAGTATTTTGTGTCTATCTTCGGTATAAACCAGCACCTGCTGTTCCTCCCTATAGAACATTTAGATCTTTCAGTGAGGTCACCTCATTCTTCTGGGCTGCGATGAGTGTAGATCTAACCATCTCAACCTTTTCTCAAAACAGCCCCCTACTTCCCAGGAATCAGAAGTGAACCGTCTTCAGATTGCCTCTTTCTTACATGAGTGATAGAAATAGAATTGTTAGATTGGTACTTTTAAGGTGCAACTTCATAAGGTTGGTGGAAAACACCAGACCTCTAGTCTATGTTTAATGCTTTTGGTTAGTTTGGAGATACAGCATGGAAACAGGCCTTTCAGCCCACCGAGTCCATACTGACCAGCAATCACCCATAGGCTAGTTCTGTCCTGTACACTAGGAACAATTTACAAAAGCCTATTAACCTGTAAGCCTGCACATCTTCAGAGTGTGGCAGAAATCTGGAGCAACCAGTGGAAACACATGGGGGTCACAGGGAGAATGTACAAACTCTGTACAGGTAGCACCCGCAGTCAGGATCGAACCCGGATCGCCAATGCTGTAAGGCAATAGCTCTATGACTGCACCACTGTCTACCTGAAGGAGATGATTGATACCCTCAATTAATCCTGACATGGGCACAATGGACCATATGGTTTCCTTCTTTGCAGTGTATTTGTACAATTTGCCACTCTAGAGCACAGTGTGCACTTTGCAGTTAGAGACATAGAGCCTGCAATGTGGTGGAAGTTTGTACAACCTGGATGTTTTGCAAGCCTGTGAGTTGCCTCGCCAGTTTAACATGGATAAGATGGATGGACAGGTATGTCCCTGCCTACTCTGCTGAAACAACTGTGCTAAATCCTATGATCATTCACTGGCTAGTTGAGAAATACTACCCTTCTTAGGCAAATTGGAAAACACTCCAGTGGAACATAGTTCCTGCACTGAACCTCAAGAGGATTCCAAGCAACAGAAGCACTAAAACTAAGCAATACCTCAGCCTAGGAGAGGTGAATACGCTGAAAATGTTTATTATTTCTTGTGTTCTTTACACATTTTCTAAATTCTATCCAATGCTATCAAATTCTATCAAATAGGTGTGTTAGGTTCCAGTTTAAGGCTCTAAGAGCAGCGTGGCATCATTCACTATAAACTTCATCAGTTCATGTTTATATCAAACAGGCACCCAGGGTTATTAGGTGACAGAAGGAATCTGAAGCAAGGGTGTGTCGTTTATTTGGGAGGTTCTGCTGTCTTTCATCGAGTGAGCAAAGGTCAAAGCAATACTGTAATTTGTGCAATTTCATGTCATTAGCAGAGGCAGAAGGTTAATTGCTGAGCTGACCACTTCTTTAAACTGCCTACGTCATTGAAACAAAACTGGGCCATGACCTCATTCTCCTCGCCTTCCTCTTTTGGAATGTCCTATGTCCATTCAGAGGCATCCTTGACCCTGGCACCAAGGGGGCACACACTGTCCAGGGATCTCACTCGTGGCGTTGCAATGTCAGATCGACCGACTTGTTTTCCTAGCCCAGGGGGAAAGTTGCAAGTGCTGGTTGAAATAGCAAGGGCCAAGATGCTGGCAAGTGAAATGGTCAGACCTAGCCCCACCCAGCTCAGAGCAGAACACCACACATTGGACAGAGGCTGAATATCTGGAGAAATTAATCATCACATGCCCCGGATGAACGGATAAGAATAGCAGGTGCTACGTCAAGTCCAGCATGGTCTGGCTCTTTGTCTTCAAGCTTCAGAGTTGACGTTGCATATCATAAGGGATGTGGCAACATTGGTAGAAAACACCCCAAAACTGAGTCCATCTATTCCGCCTGGCCAGCTTGCAAGCCGACGGTATGAACATTGAATTCTCTAATTTTAGGTAAATAACCCATAAACAGTCGCCCCCCCCCCCCCCCTCTGAACCCTGGCTGACTTACACAAGTTTCTCCCCTCCCCTTTCCCACCCATTTCTCCTTCACCCTCATCCCTTCCACTGGCGACACAATTCACAACATTTCTATTCCCAGAGCTTCACAATTCACACAACTCTTTATCCTTTTGGGCTCACACCTGTCTTTTCATGTCCCACCATCTGCCTATCAGCCCCCCGCTCCCCTCCTCCTCACCTGTGTTCACCTATACCCTGTCATGCCCTGTCATGCCCCTCCTCTCTTCAATTTTTCCTTATCGCCCTCCAAACCCCCCCCCCCCCCGTGCCCTGTCATGCCCCTCCTCTCTTCAATTTTTCCTTATCGCCCTCCAAACCCCCCCCCCCCCCCCTTCATCAATCAGAATGAAGAAGGGTCCCAACCCCAAGCATCACCTATCCACGTTCTCTAGAGATGCAGCCTAACTTGTTGATTTACTCCAGAGTTTTGTGTCTTTCTTTAGTATAGGTTGGACAATTTCCAAACTTTGAAAACCCTAGACATATGGCACCATAAGCTAAACAGTCTCTTTCCAAAACATGTATCTCCATGTTTCCATACATTTGTGGTAATTGTAAGAGTAACAATAATGATTCATTCTCAGTAGCAGACCTGCTGTTGGGAAAGTGTGTCTAACTGCACAATGAAACTGCCTCCCAAGTAGCACAGCTGGAGTGGACGGTAAGAGCAGAGCTCCACTGATCAGGAAGTGTTGTGTTCAGTGGCTGGCGTCTGCTGGTTTAGCTGTCACGCTTTCAACTCAGTTGGGCAGTGTGTCATCACGGAGCTCTGGAAGGAATCATTTGCCATTACTCAACGAGTCTTTACTGAAATACTACCGTGTGATTTTTGACCAAGCCCTTGGTTCAGTTGCAGTCAGATGCAAATTGGGAAAAAACTACAGGGGTGTGTTTTTTTAAAACCATGGAGATGAGTTCTTTTTGAATCAGCTTTGGCAGACAGCATAAGAAGAGTATTTTTATATCTCCAGTTAACCACATTGCTGTTGCTGGGCGTATAATGTATTTCCACAGATTTTGACAGCACTGCCTGGAGCATTTTCAGGTGCGGTGTGTCTGTGGCAATATGTTAAGACAACAAAAGCTTGGTGATCTTGTTCAGTAGTGGACAGGAGATGAACATTTACTCAAACTAGTTGTCCAACAACACCATCTGCTAAATGTGACAATGTGTTTTCTTTAAGCAAGGAATGCTGAAGATAGACAGGACTGTTTATAAACTTACACGGAGCCTTCAGAGCACCCTCCTTCATTGCAACACTCAGGAAATTTCTTCAGAAGATAGAAACATAATGCTAGAGTAACTCAGCGCGTCAAGCAGCATCTCTGGAGATAAGGAATAGGTGACATTTCGTGTCAAGGCCCTTCTTCAGACAGAGAGTCAGGGGAGAGGGAAACTGGAGGTATGGACAGGTACAGAACAAACAGCCGGCACCAATGACTCTAGAAAGGTGAAGCCCACAATGGTCCATTGTTGGATGTGGAAGAGGTGATAATCATAGAATCATAGAAAATAGGTGCAGAGTAGGCCATTTGGCCCTACGAGCCTGCACCGACATTCAATATGATCATGGCTGATCATGGCTGATCATCCAACTCAGTATCCTGTACCTGCCTTCTCTCCATACCCTCTGATCCCTTTAGCCACAAGGGCCACATCTAGCTCCCTCTTAAATATAGCCAATGAACTGGCCTCAACTACTTTCTGTGGCAGAGAATTCCACACCACTCTCTGTGTGAAAAAAAATCTTCTCATCCCGATCCTAAAAGACTTCCCCCTTATCCTTAAACTGTGACCCCTTGTTCTGGACTTCCCCAACATTGGGAACAATCTTCCTGCATCTAGCCTGTCCAACCCCTTAAGAATTTTGTAAGCCTCTATAAGATCCCCCCACAATCTCCTAAATTCCAGCGAGTACAAGCCGAGTCTATCCAGTCTTTCTTCATATGGAAGCCCTGCCATCCCAGGAATCAGTCTGGTGAACCTTCTCTGTACTCCCTCTATGGCAAGAATATCTTTCCTCAGATTAGGAGAACAAAACTGTGCGCAATACTCCAGGTGTGGTCTCACCAAGACCCTGTACAACTGCAGTAGAACCTCCCTGCTCTTGTACTTAAATCCTTTTGCTATGAATGCCAACATACCATTCGCTTTCTTCACAACCTGCTGCACCTGCATGCCTACTTTCAATGACTGGAGTGCCTTGACACCCAGGTCTCGTTGCATCTCCCCTTTTCCTAATCGGCCACCATTCAGATAATAATCTACCCTCCTGTTTTTGCCGCCAAAGTGGATAACCTCACATTTATCCACATCATACTGCATCTGCCATGCATTTGCCCACTCACCCAACCTATCCAAGTCACCTTGCAGCCTCCTTGCATCCTCCTCACAGCTAACACTGCCCCCCAGCTTCGTGTCATCCGCAAACTTGGAGATGTTGCATTCAATTCCCTCATCTAGATCATTAATACATATTGTAAATAGCTGGGGTCCCAGCACTGAGCCTTGCAGTACCCCACTAGTCACTGCCTACCATGCTGAAAATGACCCATTTACTCCTACTCTTTGCTTCCTGTCTGCCAGCCAGTTCTCTATCCACATCAATACTGAACCCCCAATACCGTGTGCTTTAAGTTTGTATGCAAATCTCTTATGTGGGACCTTGTCGAAAGCCATCTGAAAGTCCAGATATAACACATCCACAGGTTCTCCCTTATCCACTCTACTAGTTACATCCTCAAAAAATTCTATAAGATTTGTCAGACATCATTTACCTTTCATAAATCCATGCTGACTTTGTCCAATGATTTCACCGCTTTTCAAATGTGCTGCTATCCCATCTTTAATAACTGACTCTAACATTTTCCCCACTGCCGATGTTAGACTAATTGGTCTGTAATTCCCCGTTTTCTCTCTACCTCCCTTTTTAAAAAGTGGGGTTACATTAGCTACCCTCCAATCCTCAGGAACTACTCCAGAATCTAAAGAGTTTTGAAAAATTATCACTAATGCATCCACTATTTCTGGGGCTACTTCCTTAAGTACTCTGGGATGCAGCCTATCTGGCCCTGGGGATTTATCGGCCATTAAATCCATTCAATTTACCTAACACCACTTCCCCGCTAACCTGGATTTCACTCAGTTCCTCCATCTCATTTGACCCCTGGTCCCCTGCTATTTCCGGCAGATTATTTATGTCTTCCTTTGTGAAGACAGGACCAAAGTTGTTATTCAATTGGTCTGCCATGTCCTTGTTCCCCATGATCAATTCACCAGTTTCTGACTGGAAGGGACCTACATTTGTTTTAACTAATCTTTTTATCTTCTCATATCTATAAAAACTTTTGCAGTCCGTTTTTATGTTCCGTGCCAGTTTTCTTTCATAATCTATTTTCCCTTTCCTAATTAAGCACTTTGTCCTCCTCTGCTGGACTCTGATTTTCTCCCAGTCCTCTGGTAGGCTGCTTTTTCTGGCTAATTTGTATGCTTCATCTTTTGTTTTGATACTATCCCTGATTTCCCTTGTTAACCACGGATGCACTACATCCCTGATTTATTATTTTGCCAAACTGGGATGAACAATTGTTGTAGTTCATCCATGCAGTCTTTAAATGCCTTCCATTGCATATCCACCGTCAACCCTTTAAGAATCACTTGCCAGTCTATCTTGGCCAATTCACGTCTCATACCCCCAAAGTTACCTTTCTTTAAGTTCAGAACCCTTGTTTCTGAATTAACAATGTCACTCTCCATCCTAATGAAGAACTCAACCATATTATGGTCACTCTTGCCCAAGGGGCCACGCACAACAAGACTGCTAACTAACCCTTCCTCATTACTCAGTACCCAATCTAGAATAGCCTGCTGTCGTTGGTTCCTCTACATGTTGGTTTAGAAAACTATCCCGCATACATTCCAAGAAATCCTCTTCCTCAGCACCCTTGCCAATTTGATTCACCCAATGTATATGTAGATTGAAGTCACCCATTATAACTGTTTTACCCTTGTTACACACATTTCTAATTTCATGTTTGATGCCATCCCCAACTCCACTACTACTGTTAGGTGACCTGTACACAACTCCCACTAGCGTTTTCTGCCCCTTAGTGTTTCGCAGCTCAATCCATATCGATTCCACATCCTCCAAGCTAATGTCCTTCCTTTAATTGCGTTAATCTCCTCTCTAACCAGCAACGCTACTCCACCTCCTTTTCCTTTCTGTCTATCCCTCCTGAATATTGAATATCCCTTGATGTTCAGCTCCCAGCCTTGGTCACCTTGGAGCCATGTCTCCGTGATCCCAACTATATCATATTCATTAATAACTATCTGCACATTCAACTCATCCACCTTATTACGAATGCTCCTTGCATTGAGACACAAAGCCTTCAGGCTTGTTCTTACAACACTCTTACCCATTATACAATTATGTTGAAAAGTGGCCCTTTTTCATTTTTGCCCTGGATTTTTCTGCCTGCCGCTTTTACTTTTCACCTTGCTACCTATTGCTTCTACCCTCATCTTACATTCCTCTGTCTCTCTGCTCATGCTCCCATCCCTCTGCCACATTAGTTTAAATCCTCCCTGACAGCACAAGCAAACACTCCCCCAAGGACATTGGTCCCCTTCAAGCCCAGATGCAGACCGTCTGTTTGTACTGGTTGTACTAATGAACTAGCAAGATGACTAGGGTTGGGGAGGGAATGCAAAGGTTCATTGAAATTAGAGAAACCAATATTCATACCACTGAGTTGTAAACTGTCCAGAGCAAGCTTAGGCCATGGTGCTCACTGAATCAATGGGAGTTGCCTGGCTGGCAAGTTCCTATCGCTGATAGTAGGATACAACATTCGACCAAACGATGTGGGGTTGAGGTAGTTCCACAGAATGAGCAACTGAGGTTTGGCATGTGAGTCACTGGTGAGTCACGACGGCAAACATCATTCAGTAAAAATAACATTTATAAAAAAACATAATTTTGCAAAGATTACTCACAATTGCTTAACAGGATTAACTGCAGCTTTTATAGTTTTTTTAGAAAAATAAGTGCAGAAACTCTGTGTTTCAGTTGGCCGTCAGCAACCACAAATTGGTCACATGAAACCTGACTAGTCAGATGTCAGGTTTCCCATTTTCTCTTTGTTCGTCACCATTGCAACGTAATTTCGTTTGGAACTGCATATATCAATGTATTTCTAAATGACAATAAAGTTTGTTTGACTTGACTTTGACTGACTTTGACATTCATTTACCGAGAGGTTTTCAATTTTTTTCTGAGCAACACATTATAGAAAACATAGAAAATAGGTGCAGGAGTAGGCTATTCGGCCCTTCGAGCCTGCACCGCCATTCAATATGATCAAGGCTGATCATTGGGTTGAGGTAGTTCGATGCACTTATAACTTACTGGAGGACTTCCCTGTCGATCTCTCGCTTTCACCCGGTTGAAAGTAGCTTCCCATACTGTCCCCTTCCTAAGATTGACACAAAAAGCTTTAGTAACTCAGCGGGTCAGACAGCATCTCTGGAGAAAAGGAATAGGTGACGTTTCGGGTCGAGACCCTTTTTCACTCATGTCCCCTTCCTACCTGTGTAGAATATGATATAATATGTTGATTGGTTGAAAGTTACAGCATGGAAACAGGCCCTTCGGCCCACCAAATCCATGCTGACCATCGACCACCCATTGACACTAATTCTACTGCATGTTATCCCACTTTCGCATTCACTCCCTACACGGGAGGGGCAATTTACAGAGGCCAACTAACCCACAGACCTGCGTATATTCGTGGTGTGGGAGGAATCTGGAGCTCCTGGATTAAATCCACGCGGTCACAGGGAGAACATGCAAACCCTGCACAGAATGCAACCAAGGTCAGGATTGATCCCAGGTCTCAGGCACTGCGAGGCAGCAGCTCTACCAGTTGTCCTATGGTTCCGCCTCAATGGGTTTGGCTTTCCTGTATATTTCTAGGTCCTATTGCTAAACAGGTGCCAACTGTAAAACTTGGAGCAGTATCCAGCATGAAAACTAGAATGTTGAGGGTGGGGGGGGAGGACTATGGCCAGTGTGGGCAAGTTGGGCCGATGGGCCTGTTTCCACACTGTATCACTCTGCGACTCTACCAGGAGAGTGGGAATAACCTGATATTCATGGATGGGTTCCCATCATCTATTCCTGGAGCCCACCAGGGAAGTCAGGCATTCCTGGAGCAGGTCCAATAAGTCTGAAAAGCTCTACCGCTTAACAGGATGTTCTCTATCTATTTTCTGCATTTATAACCTACATTTATATTCCTAACTCTGCCCCAGGCCTCTCACCATTTTTTATCCAATGGTCCTGGGGTAAGAGGTACAAGAGGTTCACAGTCTGAAGAAGGGTTTTGGCCCGAAACGTTGCCTATCTCCTTCGCTCCTTAGATGCTGCTGCACCCGCTGAGTTTCCCCAGCTTTTTGTGTACCCTACAAGAGGTTCATGTTTGGGACACTGGGTCTCACAACACTTGCATCAGAGTGCTCCATGCAGCTCCAACCCTATAATGGGGTGGAGTAGACTAAACATTCATCGTGTGAAACACTTTTAGATGTTTGGACAATGAAAGATTGACACAAGTGTAATATTTTAAAGAACATTGCGGCTCTCATCCACACAAATGCCCTCAGGCTTAACTGTTTCACTTTAGAAATCAGACACTATTGCCAACTATTCTGCATCCAAAGTACACCTTACAAAACCTGTTTTCTGTACTGAAATGGGAACGCGTTATCCTTCTGATTTCCTACATCCATCAGGCCAATTTATTGCACCTCTCCAAATCGTTCTCAGAATCTCTGCACTTATTTTTGGAGGTTTGTACAAGTATGAATTATTTTGTCATATTGTATCTGAATGATCAGGTATGCAAAGGAGCATAATTTTCAGCACAGCTAAAGTGGAACGGCAAATCACCTTTGCATCTTGGATTTTGACCCATCGGAGTCGCTGACTTTGTTCTCTGGAGCAGTTTCGGCTTTTCGGATGAGTCAAAGATCTGAAATACAAATGTAAAACTCTGGAAAAGCTCACCAGGTAGGTGGCATCTGCATGACCTGCTGATTCTTTTCCAGCATTTTATATTTTAGATTTTCAGCAACGGCAGTTTTTATACGATTTTCAAAGTTCTGACTTTGTCACCATTTCAACCTTTGGAATCATTCAGGGCTGACAACATTAGGGCAGCACGATGGCATAGCTGGTAGAGCTGCTGCCTCACAGCGCCAGAGATCCATGGTCGATCCTGACCTCGGGTGCTGTGTGTGTGGTTTGCACGTTCTCCCAGTGCTTGCATGGGTTTCCTCCGGGCGTTCTGGTTTCTTCCCACATCCTAAATACGTGTGGGTTTGTAGGTTAATTAGCCTCTGCAAACCACCGCTAGTGTGTGGGGAGTGGATGCAAAAGTGGGATAACATGGAACTAGTGTAAACAGTCGATGTGGCTGTAATTGTAATATAATTATTTCCTCAATCAACAAGGTGGCCTTAAATGTGGTTTAAAGTCACTATCGAATGTAGCCAGAAATAATCTGATCCAAGGAGAGATAGCTGAATGGATAGAAAATTGGCTTCATGGAAGGAAGCAGAGCGTGATGGTGGAAGGTTGCTTCTCGGACTGGAGGCCTGTGACTAGTGGTGTGCTTTCGGGTTCGGTGCCGGGCCCGTTGCTGTTTATCATCTATATCAATTATTTGGATGAGAATGTACATAGCAAGATTAGCAAGTTTGCAGATGATACAAAAGTGGGTAGTATTGCAGATAGTGAAGATGGTTGTGAAAAATTGGATCAGGATCTTGATTGACTGGCCAGGTGGGATGAGGAATGGTTGAGAAATGTGAGGTGTTGCATTTTGGGAAGTCTAATATGGGCATGGCCTACATGGTGAATGGCTGGGCTCTGGGGAGTGTTGTGTAGCAGAGGTCTAGGAGTACAGGTGCATGGTTCCTTGAAGGTCGAGTCGCAGGTAGATAAGGTGGTCAAAAAGGCTTTTGGCACTTTGGCCTTCATCAGTCAGAGTATTGAATATAGATGTTGGGAGGTCATGTTGCAGTTATATAAGACATTGGTGAGGCCACATTTAAAGTATTGTGTTCAGTTCTGGGCTCAATGTTATTGGGACGATGTTGTCAAGCTGGAAAGGGTACAGAGAAGATTTACAATGATGTTGCCAGGACTCAAGGGTCTGTGCTATAGGGTGAGGTTGAGTAAGCTGGGACTCTTCCTTCGAGTGCAGGTGAATGAGAAGTGATCTTTTAGAGGTGTATAAAATAATGAGAGGATTAGATCTGGTAGATGCATAGAGGCTCTTGCCCAAAGTAGGGGAATCGAGGAACGGAGGACATAGGTTTAAGGTGAAGGGGAAAAGATTTAATTGGAATCTGAGAAGGGTAACTGAAGTGTGCGCATGTGCGGGGCTTTTCCAGAGTGTGCGCATGTGTGGGGTCTAGATATTTTCTAGAATCAGCGATATTTTCCAGATGCTTTGAAGCTATGTACTAGAGAAATGAGTTGCTTAATGCTTAAATAAAGATAAAATAAATGACGAGTAGCGTAAAAGTTTCATTTGCCTCACAACAATTTAAGCAACTCAATCTCAGATGTTAAGCAGTGTGACGTCGAGATGGAGAAACTATTGAAACCACAACGCTTGGATCTGGATCCCAACTCACCTACTGCTGCAAAAGAATGGAAGTACTGGCTTCGTACACTAAATAACTTCTTTAATGAGTTGGCGACATTGCACCAGACAGATTCAGGACATTAATAAGCTCCATCTCTTATGATGTATATGATTACATAGAGGAATGTACAACTTATGATTCTGCTATTGATGTAATAAGCAGACTCTTCGTTAAGATGGCCAACGTAATATTTGCTCAACACCTGCTTGCTACTTATAAACAAAAACCTGGTGAGTCACTTGATGAATTTTTACGAAAACTTCAAAGACTTAGTAAAGACTGTGCCTTCAAAGAAGTTACAGCTGATCAATATCGACAGGAAGTTATTCAAGACTCTTTTATCAATGGTTTGGCATCGCTTTTAATACGACAGAGACTATTAGAACACAAAGCCTTGGATTTACAGTCATCTTACAATCAAGCTTACTCATTAGACCTGGCTCAGAAAAATTCAGATGCAAATGGCTCATCTAATGTGTATTCTGCTGCAACTACTACAAAATAATCTCATCCAAGTACTAATATGCAGCAAGTTGATACAATTTCTACTGATAAATGTGCCCTTGCTGCGGCATATACTTATTCAAAAGGAAGTGTTACTTGTGCGGGGGTAATATTCATAATAGAGAGATATTTCCTGCTCGAGAGGCAACGTAATAGTTGTGGCAAGGAGGGACATTATTCTAGAGTTTGCAAGTCCAAAGCAACTACTAAAAGTGTGACTGCTGCCATGTATACGTCTTCTTTATGTGCAATTACAGCTGCATTTCCTCAGAGCTTGTCTCATGCAGCTACAACGGTATCCATCAATGGCCATACACTTAATGTACTACTTGATTCTGGCAGTTCAAAAAGTGAACAAGTTGTGTCTCGACTAAATCTAACTATAATTCCTTCAAATAGACAAATCTCGATGGCTCTGACAACTCTCAATACTCAAATGATTGGATCTTGTATTTTAGACTTTATTCTGAACAAAACTAGTTATAAATCTGTATGTCTTGGTATTTTGAAAAATGTGTGTAGCGATATAATTCTAGGTCAGGATTTTCAGAAACAGCACAGATCACTTCAAATAATGTATGAAGGAACTATGCCTGATCTTGTATTGTCAAAGCCACCTATTTTGTGTGTTTTTTTCTGCCGCATCTTTTGAATATCCTTCATTGTTCACTAATTTATCCTCTAAGTGCAAGCCAATTGTCACAAAATCAAGACATTTTAGTAAAGATGACAGAAACGTTATCAACAAAGAAGTAACTAATCTTTTACGAGAAGGCATCATAGAACCCAGCTCTTCCCCTTGGAGGGCACAAGTTGTCGTGGTTAAGGACCCCTTGGAAAGACATAGAAAGAGACTCTGCATTGATTACTCTCAAACTCTAAACCAGTTCATGGAGCTTGATGCATATTCATTACATCATATAGAAGAGATTATCAATACATTAGCTAAGTATAAGATATTCTCTACTTTTGACCTAAAAAGTGCTTACTACCAAATTCCTTTGAAAGAATCAGAGAAGAAATACACTGCGTTTGAAGCAAATGGGGAATTATACCACTACTGCAGAGTTCCTTTTGGTGTAACTAATGGCATAGCTGTTTTTCAGACAGAGATGGACAAACTTGTTGAACAGGAAAACCTTAAAGATACTTTCCCTTATCTTGATAATATAACTATTGCAGGAAAAGGCCAAGCTGAACATGATGAAAATGTACAACGGTATTTAGAAGTTGTACATTCTAAAAGTCTAACATTAAATGAGGCTAAGTCAATAACATCAGTTTCATCAATTAATATTCTTGGTTATGGGGAGATGGGGAGATGGGGAAAAGGGGAGAATGGGGATATGGGGAGAAGGCAGGCACGGGTTATTGATAGGGGACGATCAGCCATGACCACAATGAATGGCGGTGCTGGCTCGAAGGGCCGAATGGCCTCCTCCTGCACCTATTTCCTATGTTTCTATGTTATTGGGTTGGAAATGATCTAATCAAGCCTGATCCAGAAAGACTCCGCCCACTCCAAGAGATACCTGTTCCAGCTGCATTAAACTCTCTACGAAGGGTTCTTGGTATGTTTGCATATTATGCTAAATGGATACCAAATTTTTCGGACAAAATTCAACCTTTGATTAGAGCATAATCTTTTCCTCTTGACTCTACAGCAATTGGTGCCTTTACTTCTTTGAAGAAACAATTAGAATCTGCGACATTACACACCATCGATGAGGATCTCCCCTTTGTTGTTGAATGTGATGCCTCTGATTTAGCAGTATCAGCAACATTAAATCAAGGAGGACGACCAGTGGTTTTCATGTCTCGTACTCTCCATGGTAGTGAATTGCACTACCCACCCGTCGAAAAGGAAGCTACAGCAATTATTGAAGCAGTGAGAAAATTGAGTCATTTCCCTGTATGCCAGCACTTCACTTTGATAACAGATCAGCCTTCGGTAGCTTTTATACTGGATAATCGGAAACGAACGAAGATTAAAAACAGTAAAATTTATGAATGGAGGATTAAATTATCTGCCTATAGTTATTCAATTGAGTACTGCCCTGGTAAGGATAATGTTGCTCCGGATTCATTAACTCAAGCATTTTGTGCCTCTGTTCATTCTTCTGCATTCACTGATCTTCACAATGGGCTGTGTCATCCTGGAGTCACTCGCATGTTACACTATGTTCGTTCCTAAAACCTTTATCTACAGAAGATGTGAAGATGGTGTGTGTTTCATGTAGAATCTGTGCTGAATTAAAACCAAGGTTCGTCCGTCCTGAAGAAGGAAGATTGATCAAAGTTATTCAACCTATGGAACGTTTGAGTATTGACTTCAAAGGGCCTTTACCATCCTCCTCTCGAAATGTTTATATACTTACCATACTTGATGAATATTCGAGGTTTCCATTTGCCTTTCCTTGTCCAAATATGTCAGCTGCTACCGTTATCAAATGTTTAGATCAACTGTTTTCATTCTGTGGATTTCCAAGTTACATACATTTTGATAGGGGCACCTCGTTCATGTCAAAAGATTTCAAGGACTACCTTTCTAATAGAGGAATTGCAACAAGTAAAACAACACCATATCATCCAATTGGAAATGGTCAGGTTGAGAGGTATAATGGAATCATTTGGAAATCAGTGAAACTGGCTTTAAAGTCGAATAACATACCAGATCAGCAGTGGGAATGTGTTCTACCAGATGCATTACATTCCATCAGATCTCTACTGTCAACTGCTACCAATACTACTCCACATGAGCAGTTCTTTAACTTCAAATGGTGTTCTTCTAGTGGTACCTCTCTGCCATCATGGTGGACTAGCCCTGGGACCGTGTTGCTTCGTCAGTATGTCCGATCAAATAAAAATGAGCCCTTTGTTGATGGTTGAACTGACTGATGTCAACCCTTCTTATGCAACTATCAAGTATCAGGATGGACGTCAGTCAACTGTCTCACTTCATGGGTTACACAAAAAGCTGGAGAAACTCAGCGGGTGCAGCAGCATCTAAGGAGCGAAGGAGATAGGCGACGTTTCGGGTCGAGACCCTTCTTCATGACCTTCATGACCTTGCACCATGTCCGTCTTCTCCATCAGCTCCATCACTCCCTGATAATATTAATCGAGAACTTCCTTCAACACTCCCACTATGGAAACTTTTACAAGTAATTCTAAAATTGAAAATGTAAATAACAATATGAGTGAAGTTGATGACCAAGCAATATATGTACCACCAGCTATTGAAACACCATTGTCTCCTGATGCTCCAGTGCTGCGATGGTTATTAAGACGTACTAAACCTCCTGACCGTCTCAACTTATAAATAGGAGGGGAGAGTGAAGTGTGCGCATGTGCGGGGTCTTGGGCCGGCGAGGCCTATGGAATCAACGATATTTTCAACGATATTTTCCAGACGCTTTGAGGTTATGTACTACAGAAATGAGTTGCTTAAAGCTTAAATAAAGTTTAAGTAAATTACGAGTAGCGTAAAGGTTTCATTTGCCTCACAACAGTTAATTTTTCACACAAAGGATGGTGAGTGTATGGAATGAGCTGCCGGATGAGGTAGTTGAGGCAGAGACTATCACAACGTTTAAACAACAGTTAGACAGGTACATGGATAGGACAGGTTTGGAGGGACACGGGCCAAACGCAGCAGGAAAGACCAGTGTAGCTGGGACATGTAGGACGGTGTGGGCAAGTTGGACCGAAGGGCCTGTTTCCACAAGACCATGTGACTCTAATCTCTGAGAAAGCACATCAATGTTATTACAAATAAAATTCTGGAAGTTGAATGTCCACAGTCTGTGCACAGGGTACTTTCTCTCTACTCTGCCTCAATGTGCTCCATCTGTGAATCCTTCTACCTCAAGGTTTTGCCTAAGTTGCAGCGGTTTGTGATTTATGTTGCACTGTTTGCTTCTACACTTTCTACAGCGATTATAACATTTTTCAAATTATTCTGATAAATATCCTCAGCATCAATCTATTTTATGTTGATATGAGATTTGGGACAAAGATTTAGGCTGAAGATATTTGAAAGTTTGGCCTCTCTGTGACGTTCATTATTATGCTCTACATTCATTCACAAATTAGCCTAGAGAGAGAAACCGTCGCTGGAGTGAGCTACTCATTATAAACTTTATAATTGTTCATCAGTAAATCCTCAAATGCAGAAATGACCATGTTTTTGAAAAATGGTTCATAAGTTCATGTTCATTAGTGACAGGAGCAAAATTAGGCCATTCGGCCCATCAAGTCTACTCTGCCATTCAATCATGGCTGATTTATCTTTGCCTCTTAACCACATTTCCCTGCCTTCTCCCCATAACCCCTGACACCCGTACTAATCAATAGAAACATTGGGGGATTCATTAAAAGTTGGTAATGCACAGATTGATTGTTCAGGCCTCGTACTAAGCGGAATCGGATCCATTATGTTTTCTTGAGGACATCTTCTGAAAAAGGAAAAGTCACCTTCCTGAGGTGAATGACTTGCCTACTCAGATTGAGATTGGGAGGGAGAAAGGAGGCGGTGAGATCAGAGTGGGTGTGGCCCTCATTCTATGCCACGCCACCCTCCTCCTCCACCCCCAGGCTTCTGAAAGTTTAAAATAGAAAATCCCAGTTGGCCTTTAAGATTGGAACGAAAATAAATTGCATATTTCAGATGTTGGTTAAGGAACCACAAGAGAATTTTATGGGACGGCAGTGTAATGTCAAATCAATGAAAGATATAAGGCAACGAAATAAATGTTGTAAAACTTGCAAGACCATTAAAGATGCTGTATAAATGATTTTTTTCCCTCTTCCTTCAGAGCAAAGTGCTTACAGTTTGCTCCATGGAGTGGTGGGTGACTTTGAAGTTAGCAAGCAGTATTACAATCTGCCTTGGGGAAAAAAGGCGGTGGAAATTTGTTTACATAACCCCAAAAGGAATAGTGCAATGCTAATGAAAAAGACTATTACCCAGATACATTTCTTTATACATTTCAAGCATTCTTCGTGCCTGTCGGGAAATTCACCTCAGTTTTGCTGTTATTATTGTTTCTTTTAGCACTTTTATTCGCAACCCCTGCCCTCAATCCCAAATGATGTCAATGATAGCGCAGTAGTGAAAATTCACCGGCTACAATCTTTTCAGTTAACTACTTTAAAAAGTATCAGTTTTATTTTCTCACAGAATAACCACATTTCATTATCCTCTTCTCAGTGGAACTGTGTTTTTTAAAGGGCCAATACAAACATTATTCTTTGTCTGCGTTAAGGTCTGTGACTTCTTGAAACCTCAAATACAACCTTGTATGTAGACTTTGATTGTTTTACCCATGGAGGTAAGAAACGCAGTTATTCTCAGCTTTCTAAATGACCTATTCACTTCCGTCTGATACTTTGACAACACTCTCCCACTTTCTGCCCTACCCCTCCACCAATTTAACTTGAGTATCCATTTATTCATTATCAAATTTAACTGGAAGAATGGTACATCTCTTTCACAGCTTCTTGAGTAGATCAATAATGTTGGTCTACTTGCTGATAACTATTAGAACTTGCCAAGAGGAAACACTATGCACATGCAACTGTGTGTTGTTGTGCAGCTTTGCATAGGGGAACATTGAACTGATGGCTGTGGGTCTCCACTTATGCTGTGTGCCCTGGGGATTCTCACACACTGCTGTGGTGGCTGTTCTATGCCTGCGTTAAGGTCTATGCTTAATCTTTATGTAGCTACAATATGCATCTTGTTGCTTTTTGTGTTTGATTGCATGGCAAATCAAATTTCACTGTACCTCGGTACACATGACACTAAACTAACATTGAACCATTGAAAACACTCTTCGTAAATCTCACAATTTAAAAATCTTGCTTTTTTACAGGATTTTCACAATCAGCATGAGTATGATCTAACACCTAAAAAAAACAAAGTTGAATAATTTCTAGGCTACTTTGAAACAAACAATTTGAATTTCAGGAAAGCCTCGACCCAAAACGTCACCCATTCCTTCTCTCCAGAGATGCTGCCTGTCCCACTGAGTTACTCCAGCTTTTTGTGTCTATCTTAAGTCCAATTGATTCACAGTCTAGTCAACTGATTTTTTTTTCTACTTAGAAACATTTTATGTCCTGCAATTTCTTTCAATATACATAGCTAATACAGACTTTTGCTTCTGCCCATTTATTTTCAAATTAAAGTATAGTCATGTGAATATTGTGTGATCGGTAGAATCTGTCACACCTGTCATTTTGTAGTTACTTTCTCTCAACCTTTTTGTCTCTATATAATCTGACTATTCTTCAAGTTATGGACACGAAGTGGAGACCAGTCTGAAACGTCACCAATTCATGTTCTCCAGTGATGCTGCCTAAAGGGCCTGTCCCACTTTGCGATCTTATGGCGCCTGAAAACCATCAAGTAGTACGACAGGAAGCGTCAAGGTACGTCACTCAAGGAGTACTTCACCATGCGTCACCAATTTCTACGCGTCACCATGGGACAGGGCATGCGTCACCGTGCGTTGCCATAGGAGACAGTATGCAACAGCATACGGCAGCATAGGACAGCGCCTGTGACACAGCCGTCAGGCTGCGTCAATGTACGTCCACCGGCGGCACGATACGGCAAGATACGACAGGTTGCGTCATCTGGGGCACGTGACCGCATTTGATAAACCAGCTTCCCTATGAAAGGGGACGCACCACGACGACGTACGGGTGACGCGTGGTGATGCACGGTGACGCAAAATAAATTAGCATAGGCAATGACTGTGTGTCACCATGCGTCACCCGTACGTCACCGTGCAAAAGGGGCAAACGACATGATAAGACATGCAGATGTCACGCAAGGATTCTGAGCATTCCAATATCCTGGGGCGGCAGGGCGACACCGCACATTACCGCGTGTCACTACATGTGTCACCTCGCGTCACGACCGCGTCACGACCCGACCACGACGTGACAACCTCTTTTTAGGCTGTCGCCTAAAATGTCGCCCAAATGGAGCTGTTAAGGTACTGCAGCACTTTGTGTCCTTTTGTTTATTCACTGGATCTGCAGTTCCTTGTTTCGACTTCTTCAAGATATATATATGTTTAGCTTAATCGTTAGCAATGTGAGACGAGCATTGTCCCTCCAACTTGGCTGCTCCTTGCAGAAACACTTTGCCTTCCTTCCTTTCAAAGTTGAGTTCTCTGGTCTCTTCCTTCACCCAGTCTTTACCTGATGGAAGGATAGGAATGCAAAAGCCATAACAGAAAGCAAGATGTTTGCAAGACAAATTGTAGGCTATGTCAGCCAGCCACAAGCAGAGAGGCGTATGTTATTTATTTCCATTCGGGGAAAGTGGGACTGAGGCTATAAGGTGGATTCAACAAAATGCAGCAAAATAAGAATATATCAATGATGATTTGGAAATGAGAGCCACAGTCCCTGGGAGGAAGATCATATCAAACATGGAGCATGGTTAGACATTGAAAACATTGCTAACCTATTGTGTCTGTACAGATAATCAGTCAAATTATCAGCTCTCTAAGCAATGTAATAGATTAATCTCACCAATTTATTTGCCTCAGGCACTGATCTTCTGTATAACTTAATAACCAGATATCCATTAAATACTCATAGAGAGAGAGAGACGCAGAGCACAGAAACAAGCTCTTTGGCTCACTGAGCCATCTAGTTCTTGTTGCACGCATCCTATTTTATTCTCCCCACACTCCTATCAACTCGCACCCAGGTTTTATTAATCACTTACACAGTGTGGGCAATTAACCAAAGCATATGTCTTTGGGATTTGGGAGTAAGCCGAGCATGGATAAAACATCTGTGGTCCCAGGGAGGACATGCAAACATGTCACACAAGGCAACAGTGAGCAGGACTGAACCTAGTTCACTGGAGCTGTGAAGTGGTAGCTCTAGCAGCTGCGCCACTGCACCGTCTGACTGCATTATCATGGTGAATACTGAATGATGACAGATGGTAAATGGCTAAGGTGTGACTCAAAGGGCAGCATTCTCATTCCAAGTCAGAAGGCCCACTGGTGTGCAGTTTACAGTGACACATCTTATTCGCATCTTATTGGGAGAAGCCATTACATAAGATATTGATGGGATCAGCTCACCTGCAATGATGGATCAGAAATCTGATCATTGTTCAGGTGAATGCTCTTATATTTCTAGTGCAGGGAGCTGGTGAAGTTTAGCGGGATGGGTGGGAGGAAATTGCTGGCCTATTGCAAATCTCTCCTCAGTTATTTATCATTGTCACCATTGTCTGCTGGCTATTGATGGGGAACCAGAGTGCTTGTTCCCACAGCTCATCTCAACCCAGGCTGCATGGTGGAGTACTATCACTTCATATGTTACTGCTACGATGGCACAATGCGCATGTTTGTGTATTGCTTGTTAATCTGCAAAATAGCACAAACCAGTCATTTACATACATAATGCTTTTCAAGGGATGTAGCTACAAAAGTCATTCCATCAGCCTACTGGAGAAAACCACCATAGGTCCCACATGCAATGCTATTTTTAAATTAATTTCACGTGCATGCAATTTACTGCCTCGTTAGCCATTAATTCTTTATTATTTAAATTGCCACAAACAATTATCCCTACAAATTATTTGCATTAACCATTTAATAAAGAAGAGTGATAATTATGGTATTGAACAATTGTAAATGTGTGGTGAAGTAGGCATATGGTATGCTTGCTTTCATTGGATGGGGCATTGAGCATAAGAGTTGGCAGATCATCTTATAGCTGAAGAAGACACAGGTGAGATTGCAACTGCAATATTGTGTGTAGTTCTGGTTTCATACTATAGAAGTGATATGATTAAGCTGGAAAGGGTGCAAGGGTGCAGAAACAATTGATAAAGATGTTGTTGAGACTGAGTTAAAAGGAGAAAATGGACAGACTGGGCCATTTTTCCCTGGAGACTGGAAGGCTAAAGGGTGACCTTACAGAGGTTTATAAAATAATGATGGGCATAGGTGAGTGCCTAGTCACGGTCTTTTTCCCAGGGTGGGGGAGTCTAAAACTAGAAGGCACAGTTTTAAGGTGAGAAGATAAAGATTTAAAAGGTTCCTGACGGACATGTTTTTCACACAGAGGGTGGTATGTATGTGGAACGAACTACTTGAGGAACTTGGGAGCATTTACAAAATTTTGGACAAGTACATAGAAACATAGAAACATAGAAACATAGAAAATAGGCGCAGGAGTAGGCCATTCGGCCCTTCGAGCCTGCACCGCCATTCAATATGATCATGGCTGACCATCCAACTCAGTATCCCGTACCTGCCTTCTCTCCACACCCCCTGATCCCTTTAGCCACAAGGGCCACATCTAACTCCCTCTTAAATATAGCCAATGAACTGGCCTCAACTACCTCCTGTGGCAGAGAATTCCACAGATTCACTACTCTCTGTGTGAATTTATTTTTTCTCATCTCGGTCCTAAAAGACTTCCCCCTTATCCTTAAGCTGTGACCCCTTGTTCTGGACTTCCCCAACATCGGGAACAATCTTCCTGCATCTAGCCTGTCCAACACCTTAAGAATTTTGTAAGTTTCTACAAGATCCCCCCTCAATCTTCTAAATTCTAGCGATTACAAGCCGAGTCTATCCAGTCTTTCTTCATAGGAAAGTCCTGCCATCCCAGGAATCAGTCTGGTGAAACGTTGCCTATCTCCTTCGCTCCATAGATGCTGCTGCACCCGCTGAGTTTCTCCAGCATTTTGTGTACCCTCCACATTATACTGCATCTGCAATGCATTTGCCCACTCACCCAACCTATCCAAGTCAACTTGCAGCCTCCTAGCATCCTCCTCACAGCTAACACTGCCTCCCAGCTTCGTGTCATCTGCAAACTTGGAGATGTTGCATTCAATTCCCTCGTCCAAATCATTAATGCAGTGGTTTGTAAAAGTATTCATACCCCTTGAACTTTTCCACATTTTGTCACGTTACAACCACAAAGGTAAATGTATTTTATTGAGATTTTATATGATAGACCAACACAAAGTGGCGCATAATTGTGAAGTGGAAGGAAAATGATATATGGTTTCCAAATTTTATTACAAATAAAAAACTGAAAAGTGTGGCGTGCAAAAGTATTCAGCCCCCATGAGTCAATACTTTGTAGAACCACCTTTCGCTGCAATTACAGCTGCAAGTCTTTTGGGGTATGTATCTACCAGCTTTGCACATCTAGAGACTGAAATTTTTGCCCATTCTTCTTTGCAAAATAGCTCAAGCTCAGTCAGATTGGATGGAGAGCGTCTGTGAACAGCAATTTTCAAGTCTTGCCAGAGATTCTCAATTGGATTTAGGTCTGGACTTTGACTGGGCCATTCTCACATGAATATGCTTTGATCTAAGCCATTCCATTGTAGCTCTGGCTGTATGTTTAGGGTTGTTGTCCTGTTGGAAGGTGAACCTCCGCCCCAGTCTCAAGTCTTTTGCAGACTCTAACAGGTTTTCTTCCAAGATTGCCCTGTATTTGGCTCCATCCATCTTCCCATCAACTCTGACCAGCTTCCCTGTCCCTGCTGAAGAAAAGCATCCCCGCAGCATAATGCTGCCACCACCATGTTTCACAGTGGGGATGGTGTGTTCAGGGTGATGTGCAGTTTTATTTTTTCCGCCACACATAGCGTTTTGCATTTAGGCCAAAAACTTCAATTTTGGTCTCATCAGACCAGAGCACCTTCCTCCACATGTTTGCTGTGTCCCCCACATGGCTTGTAGCAAACTTCAAATGGGGCTTGTTATGGCTTTGTTTCAACAATGGCTTTCTTCTTGCCACTCTTCCGATTTGTGGAGTGCACGACTAATAGTTGTCCTGTGGACAGATTCTCCCACCTGAGCTGTGGATCTCTGCAGCTCCTCCAGAGTTACCATGGGCCTCTTGGCTGCTTCTCTGATCAATGCTCCCCTTGCCCGGAATGTCACTTTAACTGGATGGTCATGCCTTGGTAGGTTTGCAGTTGTGCCATATTCTTTCCATTTTCGGATGATGGATTGAACAGTGCTCCGTGAGATGTTCAAAGCTTGGAATTTTTTTATAACCTAGCCCTGCTTTAAACTCCTCCACAACTTTATCCCTGACCCGTCTGGTGTGTGCATTGGGCTTCATGATGCTGTTTGTTCACTAATGTTCTCTAACAAACCTCTGAAGCCTTCACAGAACAGCTGTATTTATACTGAGATTTGATTACACACAAGTGGACTCTATTTACTAATTAGGTGACTTCTGAAGGCAATTGGTTGCACTGGATTTTATTTAGGGGTATCAGAATAAAGGGGGCTGAATACTTTTGCGCGCCACACTTTTCAGTTTTTTATTTGTAAAAAAATTTGAAAACCATGTATCATTTTCCTTCCACTTCGCAATTATGTGCCACTTTGTGTTGGTCTATCACATAAAGTCCCAATAAAATACATTTACGTTTGTGGTTGTAACATGACACAATGTGGAAAAGTTCAAGGGGTATGAATACTTTTGCAAGCCACTGTATATATTGTAAATAGCTGAAGTCCCAGCACTGAGCCTTGTGCTACCCCACTCGTCATTGCCTGCCATTCTGAAAAGGACCCATTTACTCCTACTCTTTGCTTCCTGTCTGCCAGCCAGTTCTCTATCCACATCAATACTGAACCCCCAATACCTTGTGCTTTAGGTTTGCATACTAATCTCTTATGTGGGATGGATAGAAAAGGTTTAGAAGGATATAGGCCAAATGCAAGAAAATTGGACTAGCTCAGACAGACATCACAATCAGCTGGATAAGTTGGGCCGTAAGGCATATTTCCATGCTAAATAAGTCGAAGCTGGTTAAATAATGCTTAACCAGCTTCAACTTGGCAGAGAGGGCTAATTCATTCACTTCATAGCCTGTGGAAATTCTAATTAAGGGTATTAAAGCAAACTCCTATTTACTCAGAAATGGATGACATGAGACAGTTTGGCAAGACAACTATTAGCAACATTTACCCTTGGAATATGCCGAGTAATAAATTGAGAACTTTCTTAATGAGGGATTTGAGACAGTTCTGGATTATCCGATTACTTAATATATGTTGGGCTGTTTAATTGAGCCCAGTAGTCTCATATGTTCTTGTATTTTTCCCATTATCTTTCTGCTTGGGTACTATTTCTTCCCCTCAGATCTCGTCCCCTCTATTCTCCTACCCCGTCATTTAACAGTTTATATATCTCAGACAATTGGTTGCTAAAGTTTTCTCATCATCTGCGCAGACATGTTTTTGCTGTGGTTAAGCGATTTTTTTTGTGTTAAGCTTCAGTGAACCTTCTTCCTGTTTGAAATTAATGGTCCAAACCTCCAGTGAAGAAGCTTGCCAGACAGAATTACATTTGAATCTCAGTTTCTGACACATTGCCAGCTCATTCTGCACTCATTCATTCTTAATCACTGGAACTGAACAACAAGCTGGAACCTCAGATCTGGTCATAGCTGGGTGGTACATAGCACATGCCACATTCATTCCATTATTTCAAACCTTTATTTTTTGTAAGGGCATTATTCTGGAACTGGTTAGGCTTCCACTCCCTATTGTTAATCCCTGAAGGAATTGTGAAAGTGTGTGCTTGGCTTGCGCTTAATTTATTCATAGGAAGTGTAGTCACATGTGGTTATGGTGTGCATTTATTCATTACATTGCCGTGTGGGGGAAAAAGAGCCATAATATGAAAAAGCAAATAAATATTTGCAATTATATCGGGCTGCAGGATTTGAAAGATTCCTAAATGGCTCGACAGTGTGGGCAAAAGTACAGTTATGCACAAAGAAATTATAGTGGGGTGTTCACACTCACGCACATGGGCAGTGTGGTGATGCTCACTCTGTCTCTCTCTCTCACACACACACATGTACATAAGGGCAGTGTGATGCCCCTCGCTCTCACACACACACACACTCACAAGGGCAACGTGATAATCCTCACACTCACACACACACACCAAGGGCAGCATGATGCTGCTCTCATACACACGCATTCACAAAGGGCAGTATGATGATGCTCACTCACACATTCACGAGCGCAGTGTAATGATCCTCATACTTACACACACGCATGCATGCACACAGATGGTGCGACGATTCCCCACTCACACACACGGGCAGTATGACACACACACACACACACACATGTGTGTCCCAGACAACGAGTAGTTTTCAGACAATGTTTTCTGAGGCTCCAACCCCTCTCACTTTTCCCCCTCAGCCCCCCTCTCCCTTTCCCACCACACTCACCCCCAGAAACATTGAGTCTCAGAGCCATTTAAAAACATTTTGGATAGACTTAAACAATGAAAGTGAAAAAAAAGTAAAATAGATTTAATTAGAAAGACTAATAAATAAATCTGATAAATACTGATAAATAAAGCTCAGGGTCGGATGCATGCTGTATCAGGACTTTCTCTCCGGCAGATACTTGTTCCTTTGTTAAACTCAGTGGTGAGTCGAGCTGCGGAGAGCGGATGGCAGTACTGAGATGAGTCTGATTTTCAGCTTGTCTCCACCTTCTGCTGAGTGGTGCGGATTCATGAATGAAACTTGGCAATAAGTGGTGTTCATCAGTTTAATTTGGTCCCAAGGGTAACATGCTGGATGGCTGCCAGTACAACCCATTGTACTTTATTTGGATTTTGCCCAGAGGTCACACATTTATATCTCTCTCCTGACAAGAATGAAATATTTCGGGGTTTAAATGCTCCTAGTGACCTTGTCACACGGGTGGGTCTTTTACAAGATAAACCATTTTAACAAACCATTTAAGTTCTCAACCAGGAGAATGAGGACCTCATTGAAATGAGGCTATGTTCTGACACAGTCACTTATTCACTGACTATTTGTTTTGAACCTTGACCGTGATGAGAATATCAGGTGTGAAGTAGTGTTAGATCCGAAGAAGAGAATTTCAAAGTAAGTAAATCTTCATAAATATTTATTTGGTAAGTGAGGTAATATATTGTTTTTTGATTTAATGTCATAAGGAAATCCAGCTGCCACACACGTGCAAATGTACATTAAATTATAGGAATTTTTTGGTGCAGAAATCTATGTCACGTACCCAGCCTAATCTCATCTTCCAACTGTTGCTCTGGAGTTGTGGCACTTACATCCAAGTATTTTTTTTAATGTTTTTGAGTGTTTCTGCTTCTTCCATCCTTTCAGGCAATGGATTCCAACCCCTAGCACCTTCTGATGAAAATATGCTTCCTCATCTTTTCTCTATTCCTTCCACAGATCAGTATAATTGTTGGCCTCCTGGTTTTTGGCCCTCCGGATACTGGCCAGTACCTCAAGTTGACAAAGCAAGCTCACCCCTTGCAAGGTCCACACATCCAGATTTGCTTTCGTATTGACGAATGTGCAGCCATGTACAGAATGTAGAGGAATGTACAGAATGTAGAGGCCAACTAACCTAAAAACCTGTACGTCTTTGGGATGTAGGAAGAAACCGGAGCGCCCAGAGAAAACCCACACATCACAGGGACAACGTGCAAACTCCACCCAGACAGAACCCAATGTCAGGATTGAACATGGGTCTCTGGCACTGTGAGGCAGCAGCTCCTTCCAATATTTCTAACATGGTTTAAATCCTAGCCAACCTGCCCTATAACCTTGGAATAACTCAGCGGGTCAGGCAGCATCTGTGGAGAGAATGGAAGATGATATTTTGGGTCAGATTGAAGAAGGGTCCCAACCTGAAATGTTATCTATCCATTCCCTCTTCAGATGCTGCCAAAGTTGTTGAGTTCCTCTGGCACTTTGTGTTTTGCTTGAGATTCCAGCTTTTACAGTTCCTCCTATCTCTGGCTCCTTAACCTTGCAAACTCTCCAAGGTTCATCAATTCTGGCTTCTAGTGCTTCATCAGTTCCTTCACTGTGGTGGTGCCTTCATGCCCTCAGACAATACACCCCTGCATTCCCATCTGCTTTCCACATCTCAAGGACACAAGCGATAGGAGTATAATTAGGCTATTCGGCCATTCAAGTCTACACCGTTGTGTTTAAGAAAGAACTGCAGATGCTGGAAAAATCGAAGCTAGACAAAAATGCTGGAGAAACTCAGCAGGTGAGGCAGTATCTATGAAACCTGAAACGTCGCCTATTCCTTCGCTCCATAGATGCTGCCACACCCACTGAGTTTATCCAACATTTAAGTCTACTTCGCTATTCATTCTTAACTGATCTATCTCTCCCTCTTAACCCCATTCTGGACCACTTGGACAACAAAAACTCATATGTCAGGCTGTTATTCATCGATTACAGCTCGGCATTTAATACTATCATCCCCTCCAAGCTGGTTACCAAACTTGCAGAACTGGGTCTCTGCGCATCCCTCTGCAATTGGATCCTCGACTTCCTCATTCACAGACCACAGTCTGTTCGTATTGGTGGAAATGTGTCAGACTCGATAACAATCAGCACGGGAGCACCTCAAGGCTGCATGCTCAGCCCCCTGCTGTACTCTCTCTATACTCATGACTGTGTAGCCGGTCACAGTGCGAACTCCATCATCAAGTTCGCTGATGACACCACTGTTGTGGGACATATCACTGATGGGGATGAGTCGGAGTACAGAAGAGAGATCGAGCAACTGTCCATATGGTGCCAGCACAATAACCTGGCCCTCAACACCAGCAAAACCAAGGAACTGATTGTGGACTTTGGAAGGAGTAGGATGGGGACCCACAGTCCCGTTTATATCAACGGGTCGATGGTTGAAAGGGTCAAGAGCTTCAAATTCCTGGGCGTGCACATCTCTGAAGATCTCTCCTGGTCCCAGAACACTGATGCAATTATCAAGAAAGCTCACGAGCACCTCTACTTCCTGAGAATATTACGGAGAGTCGGTTTGTCAAGGAGGACTCTCTCTAACTTCTACAGGTGCACAGTAGAGAGCTTGCTGACCGGTTGCATCGTGGCTTGGTTCGGCAACTTGAAAGCCCTGTAGAGGAAAAGACTACAAAAAGTAGTAAGCACTGCCCAGTCCATCATCGGCTCTGACCTTCCTTCCATCGAGGGGATTTACCGCAGTCGCTGCCTCAAAAAAGCTGGCAGTATCATCAAAGACCCACACCATCCTGGCCACACACTCTTCTCCCTGCTACCTTCAGGTAGAAGGTACAGGAGCCTGAAGACTGCATCGACCAGGTTCAGGAATAGCTGCTTCCCCACAGCCATCAGGCTATTACACCTGGCTCGGACAAAACTCTGATAACTAATAACCCATTATCTGTTATTTGCACTTTATTAGTTTATTTATTCATGTGTGTATATATTTATATAAGGTATATGGACACACTGATCTATTTTGTAGCAAATGGCTTCTATGTTCTGTGTGCTGATGCAAAGCAAGAATTTCATTGTCCTATCAGGAACACATGACAATAAACTCACTTGAACTGCCTTCTCTCCTGACACCATAACTATCCTAGTTTCTTAAACTCGATCAGTGGCAAATTTAGCTCAATAATCCTCTTGCTGTTGTGTTCTATTTCAATGCAGGCTGATGATTCTATGGAGTGTGATTGAGATGATTGTGATTGAGATGGGGGAAAAAGGCACGTTGATCAAGAATGCAAAAGCTTAGGACTTTTCCCGTGTGCGCGCCCTTCATTATCTCTGTTTGTGTGTGCGCGCGCGCGTGCGAGCTGCTGCTCTTCCTTTATGTGCGCGGGCACGAGCACCGCTGCATTGTGTTTGTGTGTGAGCGCGGGCACGAGAACAACTGCATTGTCTTTGTGTGTGTGAGCGTGGGCACGAGCACAGCTGCATTGTGTGTGTGTGTGAGCGCGGGCACGAGCACAGCTGCATTGTCTTTGTGTGTGAGCGCGGGCACGAGCACAGCTGCATTGTCTTTGTGTGTGTGAGCGCGGGCATGAGCACAGCTGCATTGTGTGTGTGTGTGTGTGTGTGTGTGAGCGCGGGCACGAGCACAACTGCATTGTGTGTGTGTGTGTGAGCGCGGACACGAGCACAGCTGCATTGTCTTTGTGTGTGTGCGCGGGCACAGCTGCATTGTGTGTGTGCTGTGTGTGCTGTGCGCGGGCACGCGAGCCGCTGCATTGCCATGCTGCCACTGTGCTGTCCTCGTGAACGCGCGCGACCTCGCTGCTCTGCCCTTTGCGTCGCCTCCACTTCAAAGGAATTTTAATTTGAAACTCCTGGAGGTGTGTGGCATCGGGCTGGCGTGTGTTGACATTGTTGAAGGAGGCCAGAACTGAAAGTGTCCGCCGTCTCCCCACAGCAACGCATCATCAGGGCAAACCCATCTTTCCATCATTTGCGGTAAATCAACACCTTCCACAAAGGTAATTGCGCAAATTAACCAAACACAGATGCTCCATAGTTTGCGTTCTTCAGGGCTCTGTAACAACAGCTGGACTGAGGCTCCACAGGTACAGGCACTGCCAAGTCTAGGGGGGGTCACACTGCCAGGAAATGAGTCATCTTTTCCAAATAGTGGAAGGCATTTTGTATTTCGAGTAAGGAATTTATTCCACCTCTCTGCACGCGTGCAAACACACAGGCGGCCTCATGGCCCTTTCATGCAGAGCATTTTCAATCTGCAGCCACAGAGTTGCTGCACTTGATTTTGCCCTTCGTAGTTTATGCTGTTTATATTGAGAGACAGTGTTTACGGTGACAACGTATTATAGGTGAGAGAAGCTCTTTGTGAAGAGAGATGTTCATGTTGATGCAATTCAGTGATACTTTAGTGTCACGTGCCTAGGTACAGTGAAATATACTCAGTGGGCTGTTCTGTCCATTCTGCACTAACCAGAGGATTGTGCTTAATATGCACAATGATCGGCTTGCTAAGCTGTATGCAAAAAAAATTGAAGGTTGATGTTTATGGTGAGGTGCATTGTTTATAGTGAGAGGTGTGTTTATGGTTTTTGGAAGTTATTGTGGTTATAAAAATGATTTCTTTATCACCTGCACCAAGGTACAGTGAAATAGTTTCGCATACAAAATGTGTAAGAAGGAACTGCAGATGTTGGTTTAAAGCACTGGGGTGGATGTTTATGTTAACTTTTATGTAGTTCTGTGCCTTGTTAGTTTTTTTAGTGTGGCTGTATGGTAATACGAATATCACTGTACCTTAATGGTACACGTGACAATAAAAGACCTTTGAAACCGAAGATAGACACAAAATGCTGGAGTAACTCAGCGGACAGGCAATATCTCTGGAGAGAAGGAATAGGTGACGTTTCAAGTCGAATCTGAAGAAGGGTCTCGACTCGAAATGTCACACATTCCTTGTCTTTGGAGATGCTGCCTGTCCCGCTGAGTTACTCCAGCTTATTGTGTCTGTCTGAGTTTTGCATACAGCTCACTGTGCATAAGCACAATCCTTCGGTTAGTACAGAAGATACAGAACAGCTCACTGAGCCAAATGCAAGAGGCGCCTTTTTGGTGCCATTTTACAGTCCCAGCTGCATCTGGCCACAAAGGACCGTTGTAGCCGTCGCCTCCATTCCATGCACCCCTCTCCTTGCATGGCCCTCTTCAGCTTTTATTCCCCGGGGGACACCTCCCGCCGCTGACCTTGAGGACGCGGAAGGTAAGACCTCCCCCCTCCCTCCAAGTTCCTACTGGGTCTTCTGTCCAGCATTAGCCGTTGTCTCCCTCCATCCTCCTCCCCGCGGCTTCGCTCTACAGGCGGGTTCACAGTTCCACCGCGGGCGAGGCCGGCCTGCCATTGGGATATGGAGTAAATTGCAGCTCGCTGGGAGTCCTAGCCACATGCGGCTCACTGGAGAATGTAGACATAAAGAACTGCAGATGCTGGTTAATAACAAAAGGACACACAGTGCTGGCAGCATCTCTGGAGAAAATGGATAGGTGACGTTTTGGGTCGAGACCCTTCTTAAGACTGACAAACCAAGACGTTTCAGTATCTTCTTCTTGCGTATGGAGTGCACAGCCTAAAGTTGTAGAACAACTTGTTCTATTTTATCTTATTTGATTGTGCACTCCGGGTTGATTGCATTCGTCGAAACAGGGTGGACCACATGAAGGTTGCAATCTTCCACCCCAACGTTTCAGAATGAAGAAGGGTCTCAACCAGAAACGTCAGCCAGCCTTGTTCTTCAGAGCTGCTGCCTGACTTGCTCCAGCACTTTGTGACCTTATGTGGTATGTTTATATTGAGGTATAATGTTTATGGTTTAGGGCAATGTTTATGTTAATAGTGCATGATGACAGGTGATCATGAGATTTCACATGTTGGCAGCGACTGGCATGTTCATTATTTGGAGGTGTATATTATGAGATACACTACCAAGAGGTCTGCACTCCGACCAAACAGTGACAATCATCTCCACATCATGTTACATTATGCAATTATGAACAGTCTCATATTGCACAGGAGATCCCACATATAAATGGTAAATGGGCTACCCTGAACAATATCAGGACATCTTGTGACTGGTATATAAACAAATGAACTGACTCAAAAGTATAACAGCCACAGTCACCTTACCAATGTACTCCAATTAACTTAATCTTACCAGGGAGTGATTTTCCTGGCAAGAACTTCTGGGAGGTGCAGAATTTCATAATATGACAGTTGATTCTATAACACAGTGGAAGAACCAAGAGGTCTTACAGTATTATAAACTGAAAGCACTATTAATTAAACATTGCAGTAGCAGAAAGTTCATATTTCCAATAAATATATATATAGTTAGTATACATCAGTTATTTTAATAAGCTGCCTTCAGAATCCATTGTATAAACACAGAAGACATAGCCAAGAAACCCTAAGAGTGCATAAAACAAGACTTAAGATCCTGTCCCACTTGCATGTCCTTGGAACGCAAATTACGAGACCTCGTGGTCACGTTGAGGCGCACGGGTATCGTATGGCCGCGCGGGGCCGGTCCCACTGAGAAGCGCGGAGGGGTATGTAGTTGTGCGTGACATCGCACGCGGCTCCGAAATCTTTGCGCGCCAACGGCCTGTCGCGTAACTGACGGCCAAAGTGGGACAGGCCCAAGACCCTGGCACGACGCAACGTCTCACCTCTAACAGCAGCAGAAGCAGGCAAACAATCGCTGAGCTCGGCCTGGGGCTCACGGCCGTTGCGGATCCGGATCCGCCCCCACTTCTACTCCCAGAGTGGGGCCAAGAAAATTGAAGATAGACACAAAATGCTGGAGTAACTCAGCGAGACCGGCAGCATCTCTGGAGAGAAGCAATGGGTGACTTTTCGGTCAAGACCCTTCTTTCAGACTGAAGAAGAGTCTCGACACGAAACGTCACCCATTGCTTCTCTCCAGAGATGCTGCCAGTCACGCTGAGTTACTCCAGCATTGAGTCCGTTTTCAAATGACGTCACGGGCTCCAGACGGCTGTGTGTACGCATGAAATTGCGCGCGACCTTCGCGGGACCGTCACGGCTCAACGCGACCACGAGGTCGTGTAATTTGCGTGCCAAGGACACGTAAGTGGGACAGGCCCTTTATGCTTTACAAGCAGGGCTCAGATCATGGCTGGAATTAATTCATGAGAACTGTTCATAAGCCAAACGGTTCGTAAGTCAGAATTGATCAAAATACTGTTAAGGAGAGGATGACAGAAACAGCTGTGACAGGAGAGCGAGCAGGCATGACGAGAGCAGCCAGCAGTGGCTCACTGACTCACTGATTTAGGTCTGCTCAGTGCTCCCAGATTTGTTCAGGTCAATCATGGCCCTGGTTATTAGGACTTAGGGTGGAGGTGGTGGGTAGAAAGAGAAGGCATGAAGAAGTTTCCTGTTTCCACCTGGCAGAAGATGCCTGCAGTCCCAAAACAGCCAATATACCCATCTCCATCCATCGTGCCAGCCCCCCCCCCCCAAATGCTGGGTATTCTGTAGCTTGACTTGTTTCCTGGCTCCCCAAAGCTTTGTCCCATCCACAAGACACAACACAGGAGTGTAAGGAAATATTCACAACCACCCTTAATGAACCCAGCTGCAACACCACCTAGGAACACAATGGATGGTGTCCATGAATCGTGTATTGGTAACCCTGGGGAGGACCTGCTTCTGTTTATTTGTTCTGAGTAATATGTTCTGTTGCATTAGCATTGCTCCTAGGTAGCCTTTTTTCAAAAGGCAGCGTAAAACATGCTCACATTTCACTCCTACCATCAAAATGAAGGTACAGGAGTCTGAAAACCATGACCACCAGGTTCAAGAATAGCTTCTTCCCAACAACCATCAGACTCTTAAGCACTACATCACTGACCTCAACTATTAACTTCTATGGACTTCAATCTTTGGTTGCAATAAAGGATATTGGGTTTTTTTTTTTGCACTAGTATTGTGGTTATCAATTTATTGAATTTGTTTATTATATATTACCTAGGTATATTGCATTCACAGGCTGTTATGCTGTTACAAGTAAGACATTTAATTGTTCTATTGTCGGTACAATTGTTACCACTGAGAAATAACACACAGATCTTGGATTTAATTTCCTTCAGGCCACTGCTGAGATGAGAGCAATGTAGTAAGAGAGATAGGTCCTAACGTAACTAATGATTTTTCACTGGGACTAACACCTTCAGCTGCCCTTTCTGTCATTTCAATTAAGAGGCCAATGCTTCAGCATACATTTAGAAAAACTCAACAATAGTATCATGAAATTGCTGGTAAAAGAACATCAAATCTGCAACAAGGGAGCCTTCTTACTTCTTGTAACCCATCCCAGATCGATGCATTAGCTTTGTTCTCTGGCAGAAACATTCCATGAACTAGGTTACTTCCATTTACCGCTACCCCGTCAAGGACATTGGACTTAGTGATGTTCTATAATGCTGAGAAGTATATTCTGTACTCTGTATTGTAATTCTGTACTCTGTATTGTATTGTAATTGAACTGATTGTATCCATATATATCTGAACTGTTTGGATAGCTTGCAAACCCCTTATTTAGTACATGTGACAAACCTACATAAATTTAAATACTTCCCACAAATAGTCATTTGTTGGCACAGGGCACATTGAGTAGAAAATTGGTTTTACTAGATACATACAGCTATACAGCATGGAAACAGGCCCTTTGACCCAACCTATCCATACTGACCAAGTTGGCATTCTGGGCTGGCCATATCGCTTCAACCCCTTCCTATAAATATTTATGTTCAATGTCTATTGAATTAAGGAATGTTTACTTGAGCTACTTCTCGTGACAGTAAATGAAGCGTTGCCAATGTTATTACGGAAGACTCCATTAGGAGAGGCAGTACATGGTGCAACAGAGATAGAATGGGTGTACATGGAGGTTGTGTGTTTGTCGATGGTATTGGAACTGTTTAGTTTCCTGTCACGTGTACCGAGCGACAGTGGAAAGTTTTTGTTGCGTGCGAACCAGTCAGTGGAAAGACAACGCATGATTACAATTGAGCCATTCACAGTGTACAGATACACGTACTTATGAGGCGAGTGAAAAGAGGCCCCTCGCGCTCCAAGTCAAAAGTCAAGTCAAGAGAGTTTATTGTCATGTGTCCCAGATAGGACAATGAAGTTCCTTCTTGCTGCAGCACAACAGAATATAGTAAGCATAAATACAGAACAGTTTAGTGTCTATATAGCATAGACCATATATGTACACATAAATAAACAGATAAAGCGAGTTTAATAGCCCGATGGCTGTAGGAAAGAAGCAGTTCATGAACCTGGATGTACCAGATTTCAGGCTCCTGTACCTTCTACCCGATGGCAGCAGAGAGATGAGTGTGTGGCCAGGGTGGTGTTTTCCTTGATGTTGCTGGCAGCCTTTTTGAGGCAGCGACTGCGATAGATCTCTTCGATGGTGAGGAGGTCAGAGCCGATGATGGACTGGGCAGTGCTTACAACTTTCTGCATTCTTTTCCGTTCCTGGACGCTCAAGTTGCCGGACCAAGCCACGATTCAACCAGTCAGCATGCTCTCTACTGTGCACCTGTAGAAGTTCGAGAGCGATCTCTTTGACATACTGACTCCGTAATCTTCTCAGGAAGTAGAGGCATTGATGTGCTTTCTTTATAATTGCATCAGTGTGCTGGGACCAGGAAAGATCTTCGGAAATATGCACGCCCAGGAATTTGAAGTTCTTGACCCTTTCCACCATCCCGTTGATATAAACTGGGATTGTGGGTCCCTATCCTACCCCTTCCAAAGTCCACCATCAGTTCCTTGGTTTTGCTGGTGCTGAGAGCCAGGTTATTGTGCTGGCACCATTTGGTCAATCGGTCGATCTCACTTCTATACTCTGACTCATCACCATCAGTGATATGTCCCACAACAGTGGTGTTGTCGGCGAACTTGATGATGGAGTTCGCACTATGTCCGGCTACGCAGTCATGAATATAGAGTGAGTAAAGCAGGGTGCTGTGCACACAGCCTTGAGGTGCTCCCGTGCTGATTGTTATCGAGGATGACACATTTCCACCAAAACGGACAGACTGTGGTCTGTGGATGAGGAAGTCGAGGATCCAATTGCAGATGGATGCGCAGAGACCCAGATCTGAGAGCTTGGTAACCAGCTTGGAGGGGATGATCATATTAAACGTCGAGTCAATGAATAACAGCTTGACATATGAGTTTTTGTTGTCCAAGTGATCCAGAGCGGCGTGGGGAGCCAGCGAGATCGCATCCACCGTTGATCTGTTGTGGCAGTAAGCAAACTGCAGTGGGTCCAGGTTCTTGTCGAGGTAGGAGTTGATATGCGCCTCAACCTTTCAAAGCACTTCATCACCACAGACGTTAGTGCCACGGGTCGATAGTCATTGAGGCACATCACCTTGCTCTTCCTGGGCACCGGTATTATTTTTACCCTTTTATAAAAGGTGGGAACCTCAGACCTCAGAAGTGACAGGTTGAAAATGTCCGTAAAAACTCCAGCCAGTTGGTCCGCACAGGTTTTTAGAACACGACCAAGTATGCCATCAGGTCCAGGCGCTTTCCGAGGGTTCAAAGTTGTGTTGTGTGGATGGGCGGACGTTTTGGAGGACCAGGATGCAAGCTATCTGCCACTGAATCCACTTATGTGAATTTTCACTCTGCCAAGAAAAGTACCACATGTATAAAAAAAGACATAAAAACAGTTTTTATCCACGAGTAGTTGCTCGACTCAACAGCCAAAAATCTGTAGCCTCCCTTTGATCTGGTATTTTGTTGGTTCACATGCTTGATCAATGGAGTTTTATCATTAACGTTTTATTATTATTAATGTTTAGTGTTTTCTGAGTCATCCGTAACTGTCACTGTATGTCATGTTGTTACTTGTGGGCGGAGCACCAAGGCAAATTCCTTGTATGTGAATACTTGGCCAATAAACTTACTTACTTACTTACTTAGAACCCCTAGCGTCTGACGTACTCCAATAGGTACAATGTTTATGTGGCTGGTACGCAAAAATTATGTAAATCCACTTGTGTGAATTTTCACTCTGCCAAGAAAAGTAGCGCATGAGTGAATTTACATCCTTTCAAACCAAAGTAGAATTAATTAGTATTCAAAGTCAAGCAGTTTGATGACCAATACCTTTAGGGTCTGACACAACAATTGGAAGGAAATTGCAGGGAGATTATATAGTTTCAGTATTATTGGATAACTAGCTAAGAGCAAATTCTAAAGCTGGAGCACAATGGAGTCATTCTAAACCCAGAGATTTAGTTTCAGCAAGACATTTTCTTCAGCTTTTCTTTGCTAAAATGTATGGTCTTTTTTTGTTAAGAATAACTTCATTATTCAGGTCCAGTTCACACTACCCATAACTTGATAGGAAGCCAGTTTGGTTATAATACACATCCTTTCACGCAAGTGGAAAACAAGATGTGCTGGCCTTGATTTCCAGAGTATCTCTGCCCCCCAATAATCATTAAGCCTTGATTGAAATAGGGTAGAAAACAATAGCATCAGTTCTCCACCTATACTCAGTTGCCTTAAGGTGGGTTACACAAAAAGCTGGAGAAACTCAGCGGGTGCAGCAGCATCTAAGTAGCGAAGGAGATAGGCGACGTTTCGGGTCGAGACCCTTCTTAAGGTGGGGTTTTCCTGAATGCTCTAAGTCTGTGCCAAAGGCTTTCCCACCATAGTGTTACCATGACTTTGACACAGCAACAATGAACTCTTTGGGCCCATACGTGTTTTGAAATTGCCAAGGGCATGGGTTTATAGATATTGCAGACAGCAGATACTGGAGTCCTATGCAAAATACAAAGTGCAGGAGTAGCTCAGCGGCTCAAACAGCAATTAGTTAATAAAATGCCAATGCTGTCTCTAAATTGAAGGAAACACTCTAAATGAGAACATGTTTGTTAAACCACCAATTCTCTTTATTTTATTTTGCCACAATAGTTAGGCCTTGTTTTCTGAAACAGACGAAAGCATGCACTTATCTGAAGCCCATAGGCTTCAATGTTTTAATTAATTTAAGTAACTTTCTTTTTACCTTTGCAACCGCAGTTGCAAGGTTTCTTTTCGGGGGGTGGACGGGCACAATAGTGGCCTGCATTCAGTTGAGTGCAGCCAATTAGGCGCGGTGTGTTGGGGAGGGTTCTGCGCATCCCCATGCATTTCTCCTGGTCAATGAAGAGCGAGTTGGCCTTCACCGCGATGTCGTACTCTAGGACGGACTTGGTTTGGACCAGAAGTTGCAGAGCATTTTGAGACTCCTGTAGACGTTGTTTCAGAGTTTGTATAGTTGCATCGATGGTGTACACTTCACAGACCAACCTAGACAGGAAAAGAAATAATGTTATAAACTGTGGGTAATGCAATGAGTGAGTTTCACCATTTTGTTTCATGGGGAGGTTGAACGGTGTGACCTTTTCTCTGGATAAATTCACTGTTTGTGCCCCTCAGCAAGGGAACTACATCTAGGACAACATTACTTGTGTTTAAATCGTGCCTCTTACGACCTCAGGATATCTCAAAGGACTTTATGACCAAATAAGTCCTTGTTATATAGGAAATTTAGCAACCGAACATCACGCAATCAGCAATAAGTTAATGAACAGGCAATTTGTTCCAACAATGACGTGTGACAAAATGACCAGGACACTGGGGAGAACAGCTGTGCTCCTTGAAATTAATTTCTGGGAACCTTTACATCCGCTTGAGAAAGCAGGTGTGACCCCACTCTAATATAATATAGAAATGTATGAATTAGGAATAGGTTATTCAACCTCATGAGCCTGCTGTGCCATTTATTAGGACTAAGATTGGTCTGAATGTAATCTTAATTTCCCCATTCTCATCTATCTGTGGGAACGTTTCACCCCTTTGTTCACCTGAAAAGTGATGCTGCCAGCAATGTACCACTCCCTCAACACTGCTCTGGTGTGGTCATTGATCTATTTTTATTTCTGGAGCTTGAACCTATAAATCTGGTGAGAGTGTTATCACTGAAGAGTAGTAGTATGCAAAGGCAACATTGATCCATAATAGGACCTTAACAAGATGGTCTTGATTTGCCAACCCATGTACCTTGAACGTAATTTCAATCTATTAGAACTGGATTTTTCCAAAGTCCACATTAATTTAGTTTATTATTATCACATGTACCGCTGTACAGTGAAAAGCTTTTTGTTGCACGTTCTCCAGTCAGCGAAAAGACTATGCATATGATTACAATCAAGCAGTCTGTAGTGTACTGATACAGTCTAAAGGATAGACAAAAATGCTGGAGAAACTCAGCGGGTGAGGCAGCATCTATGGAGCGAAGGAAATAGGCAACGTTTCGGGTCGAGACCCTTCTTCAGGCCATTCTCTACCCGAAACGTTGCCTATTTCCATCGCTCCATAGATGCTGCCTCACCCGCTGAGTTTCTCCAGCATTTTTGTCTACCTGCGATTTTCCAGCATCTGAAGTTCCTTCTTAAACAGTATAAAGGGTATAATGTTTAGTGCAAGATAAAGTCCAGTAAAGTCACATTAAAGGTATTTTGCAGATCTCCAATGAGGTAGATGGGAGTTCTGGACCGCTCTCTAGTTGGTATGTGCAGAAACCCATTAATATATAGTAGGTGTGGACGTCTTTGTAAGTGCACTATTCTCTGCACATCGAAGGGCCACAGTATTAGTGGTTAAAACATCCTTGACTGTTGAATACATTTTGTTGTTTACCTTCTGCAGTTTGCATGTTTCCAACAGTGAATACTACAGGTCCAAATTTGAAACTGGGCCTGTTCTTACTTGTCTATGTTCTGAATTTATTGAAATACGACAAGATGGGATTTTGTACAAGGGCGTGTTAATTGCTATTGAGTTAATTGATGAGGTAAGCGTGCAGACTTTCCTCTAAGCTTCTGCAAAACTATATTAAAAAAACCTTCCCTCTTTGGGGGAAAAAAAATGAAATGTGCCTTTGGAAAACTGAAATAATGTGTTATTGATGATTAGTCACAAAGCCTGAAATTTAACAATCTCCAGGTACAATCTAACTAAAGAAACTGCTGGAAAAAATGTAAAAAGTGAATTGGTTTCCTAGAGATATCTGTTCATCACCTGCTGGGGTTGCAAGGTGCAGTGGATAACCTTGTGATGTAAATGTATTAGATATCACTATAGTCACTTTTGTATGGAAGACATTTTGTTGGGGATATTTATCCATGGTAGTATTTTATCATTCCAGCCAAATTTGCCCATTTTGTTGGGGTTTTCATTTCTTAAAAGCAGCAATATTTACTTTGCTTTCCATTTTGGTACAAGGTTAAGGGCTACCATTAATATTTGTACAGAAGGCGTGAGATAGAGGTACAGCAAAGATGCAATACACAGCAATTAAGATATAATGAGACCTGCAAACTTTTTTTGTTTTGATTGCTATAAAATGGAAAATAACCCTCCAGAGATCTGCGTGAAAAATATATTATTTCAACTGATTAATCTGTGCTGGCAATAAAGATTAACTAGGCAGAAATTACATTTTCATTGTCTTTGTTTTACGAATGCCTTGCACGGCTTTCGAAACCTTCACATAGATTACAGACAATATATTTGAGGGATGTGTTAGTCAGTGGTGTAACAACGATAACACAGTAGACATTGGTAATTTTTAATGCCTTTGAGTCTGCAAGAGATATTAAAACAATATCTACTTAATTGCACTTTATAATAATGTTTTGAATGACCAGAAATGTGGTTTTACAACACACTGATAAACTTACAAAAAAACCCATGATCTGAGCGAAAACATTAAACTCTAGTACTAAAAGTGCAATATTTACAACCGAGTGTCCACTCTCTTCTCTATGGTATTTTAAGTGTGTGTTCGACCCATTTTTAAAGCACTTTGTTGCCAGGTTTTGGCAAGCCTGAGCAGTCAATTGCAATTCCTTTGTTTATAGCCAGTTCTGGTCTAGACTATATTTGTCATTGCTAAATTTAATATCACAGTCCGGAATCTGTAGTCAACTCTAGTTCAGACCACTGACAATAGTCCATCGGTTAAATTCTATATTCTTGTGTTTCATGGTTGATTCGAGTTTAGCTGCTTGCCATCTTCCTCCATACAGCTGTAACAATATTAATAAGGATTTCAAACTCAATCAGCCACTGTCTAGCCTTTTCTGAGGAGGGTTTAATCTTGCAGATATTATCTCACATCTGTAGGGAGGATATGATGATGTGGTCCAAGGAAATAGTGGTGTGTATCATTTCAGCCAAGCTGGAGTCTAGACTAGAAGGCTCTCCACAAGGCGTGAGGTCACCCTTATGTTGCAATCCACAGAACATTGAGTTCCATTGGTACTTATATCTACAATCCACTCTTGCATCAAAACAGTTGGCTGGAAAGAATGGCCAAGAGTTTCCATATTCACTTGTTCCTCATTGCCTACAAAAACTGTGCTACTCTGATCATGGAATGGAAAACTTTATTGTCATTCAGTCCTTGCGGTCTGAACGAAATTTCGTTGTCTGCAGTCATACATATACTAAATAACAAAACACACAATAAACACATATTTAACATCCACCACAGTGAGTTCACCAGACACCTCCTCACTGTGATGGAAGGCAAAAATCTTGTCTTTGTCTCTTCCCTTCTTGTTCTTCCTCTTCCTCTGCGCTGAGGCGACCCAGGCCACCGATGTTGTGACCGTACCGGGTGATGTAAATAGGTCCCGCGGCTGAACCGTGCTCCGCAAACGTGCCGGTTCAACTCCGCTGCCCGGGGCGGTCGAAGCTGCCGAAGCTGCCGCCCTCCAGTCCAGCGGACTCAGATGTTGCTATGGGAGCTCCGGAAAAACAGGTCACCAACCTGTGACCTGCGAGCTCCCGACGATGTCATCCACTGGGCCCGCGGCCGAACCTCCGAAGTCGCTGCCGCCGCCACCGCCACCGGAAAGCCGCCACAGCTCCGAGTCGGGCAGCGGGAACGCCGGAATGCCTGAACCCGCCGCAGCCCCGAAGTCGGCCAGCCCCGCGCTGGTAAGTCCTGGCTGGCTCTGCCTCCGGAGCCTCGAGGTCGGTCGCAGTTGGAGGCTGTCAGCTCCGCCATTAGGCCTCAGCGCAGGCGGAGACGGGGGATACGACAAGAAAAGTCGCGTCCCCCCCCCCCCCAAAGGAAGAGACTAAAACGTTTCTCCCACCCCTCCCACACACACACACTACATAATAAATCAAATTAACACGCTAAAACAAGACAAGAAAACAACAATAAAAAAAGAAAAAGACGGACTGCACGCGAGCCACTACTGTTCTATGTTCTAATTAAATCTTGGATGAATCAACTGGGGTGGTTGATCTACTTTTCCAGACAAGGTAAAAGTATTCCTTCACATACAGTAGACAAATGCTGGAGAAACTCAGCGGGTGAGGCAGCATCTATGGAGCGAAGGAAATAGACAACGTGGCTATCCGGACAACCCGAAACGTTGCCTATTTCCTTCGCTCCATAGTTGCTGCCTCACCCGCTGAGTTTCTCCAGCATTTTTGTCTACCTTCGATTTTCCAGCATCTGTAGTTCCTTCTTAAACCTTCACATACAGTACTTCCTTTGTACTTTATAGCTGTACAACGTTTTGGGGCATCAGGACATGAATCACCTACCACAGGATACTCTGCCGGATCTATTCTGATAGCCACAGTATATATGTGGCTGCTCCAGTTGTGTTTCTGGTCAATAGCAAACTCTAGGATGTTGATAAGGGGAGATTCACCAATAGAGCAATAACTTAATTCACCAATAGAGCAATAAAATATAGAATGTGTATTATTTAAGCTCTTCGCCCTATTTTTCCCTGAGCCTCAGCTTGAATTTCGGAATGGAGAGGACGTAATGTTTTCTTGAGCGAATACTCCCCAATGGCTTCCTGAAGGCTGCAGGTCCACCCCCGATTTTGTAACAATCCGGAACCTCCTTTAATCAGGAATAAATTACAAAAGCGCACTTTAAATACCCCCTGGAAGCCCCCCCCAAAAAATGTGGCGCATTGACCAGGTGAGGTGGCTTATCATGACCTCAACGAGACCTCTGCAGCTTATCGGAGGGTCGAATTTGCCCCCTGCGGCCAGGCCTCTTAAACTCCAGCTTGGCCGGAGCCTGCAGATCCGTTCCTATAGCCGACTTCCAAGACCAACTTTGGGGGTCACTATCTCAGCCCCTGAGGCCCCGACTTCTGCTCTGTCAAAACGGATAATCCAGAAAGGCTCCGGAACGAAGGGTGCATGAAAATCGGTGATGGACCTGTAATAACTTGGTGGAGCCACACTCAGAATATTCAGTTTCATAAAAAATGTTGCATTCAGAAGCTCCTCCAAGTGGATAGTTCAAATGGAGATCAACGAGCTGAAAATTTTAATTTAATTGCAACAACAAGATAAGAAAGTTCTATAATCTAATGAAATCTGTCATGCAAACTCTTGATTACTTTTTTTCTAGTGAGAATATAAGAAGGATCAGCTAAACTCAGCCAAGGGAGGCTACTGGTCAAAAGGAGGGAAATGGATTGCTGCAAGTAACTAACCGGCTGCCCCTTTCCTATATAAGGAACAAAAATGGAAGAATACTAATGTTAAATAACATGAAACAGCAATATAAAGAACATAGAAATTTCTCCCAAGTTCCCATGTAATGTTGACCTACATAAAATATTTACCTACTCATTATTTATCCTTATGTATCATAAAACAAAGTATCATGGCAGCTCATGTTTCCCTGTCCCAGTATCTCCTCTGAGTCAATGGATCTATATTCTAGAGTTTAGGGTAGAATGTAGGAGGTTCAAGTTCCACTCCAGAACAGTTCAAAGGGACTTCAGCCTGAAACATTTAAGAAGGAACTGCAGATGCTGGAAAATCAAAGGTAGACAAAAATGCTGGAGAAACTCAGCCGGTGAGGCAGCATCTATGGATCATAGAAACATAGAAAATAGGTGCAGGAGGAGGTCATTCGGCCCTTCGAGCCAGCACCGCCATTCATTGGGATCATGGCTGATCGTCCGCTATCAACCCGTGCCTGCCTTCTCCCCATATCCCTTGACTCCACTAGCCCCTAGAGCTCTATCCCACTCTCTCTTAAATCCATCCAGTGATTTGGCCTCCACTGCCCTCTGTGGCAGGGAATTCCATAAATTCACAACTCTCTGGGTTAAAAAGTTTTTTCTCACCTCAGTCCTAAATGACCTCCCCATTATTCTAAGACTGTGGCCCCTGGTACTGGACTCACCCAACATTTGGAACATTTTTCCTGCATTTAGCTTGTCCAGTCCTTTTATAATTTTATATGTTTCTATAAGGTAACCCCTCATCTTTCTAAACTCCAGTGAATACAAGCCTAGACTTTTCAATCTTTCCTCATATGACAGTCCCGCCATCCCAGGGATCAATCTCGTGAACCTACCCTGCACTGCCTCAATCACAAGGATGTCCTTCCTCAAATTAGGAGACCAAAACTGTACACAATACTCCAGATGTGGTCTCACCAGAGCCCTATACAACTGCAGAAGAACCTCTTTACTCCTATACTGAAATCCTCTTGTTATGAAGGCCAACATTCCATTAGCTTTCTTTACTGCCTGCTGTACCTGCACGCCAACTTTCAGTGACCGGTGTACAAGGACGCCCAGGTCTCGCTGCACCTCCCCCTTACCTAACCTAACCCCATTGAGATAATTATATGCCCCCTTGTTTTTGCCGCCAAAGTGGTAACCTCACATTTATCTATATTATACTGCATCTGCCACGCATTTGCCCACTCACTCAACCTGTCCAGGTCCCCCTGCAACCTCCTAAAATCCTCTTCACAGTTCACACTGCCACCCAGCTTTGTGTCATCCGCAAACTTGCTAGTATAGCTCCTAATTCCCTCTTCCAAATCATTAATATATATGGTAAACAGTTGCGGCCCCAACACAGAGCCTTGCGGCACTCCACTCGCCACTGCCTGCCATTCTGAAAAGGACCTGTTCACTCCTACTCTTTGCTTCCGGTCTGCCAACCAATTTTCTATCCATGTCAACACCCTACCCCCAATACCATGTGCTCTAATTTTAGTCACCAGTCTCCCGTGCAGGACCTTATCAAAGGCTTTCTGAAAATCTAGATACACTACATCCACTGGCACCCCTTTATCTATTTTACTTGTCACATCCTCAAAAAATTCCAGAAGATTAGTCAAGCATGATTTCCCTTTCATAAATCCATGTTGACTTGGACTAATCCTTTTACAGCTGTCCAAATGCCCCATTATTACCTCTTTAATAATTGACTCCAGCATCTTTCCCACCATCGAAGTCAGGCTAACTGCTTTGTAATTCCCCGTTTTCTCTCTCGCTTCTTTCTTGAAAAGTGGGATAACATTAGCTATCCTCCAAACCACAGGAACTGATCCTGAATCTATTGAACATTGAAAAATGATCACCAATGCGTCCACTATTTCTAGAGCCACCTCCTTGAGGACCCTGGGATGCAGACCATCAGGCCCAGGGGATTTATCATCCTTCAGTCCCATTAGCCTGCCCAATACTATTTCACGCCTAATTAAAATTTCTTTCAGTTCCTCTACCCCCTTAGATCCTCTAACCTCCAGTACATCTGGGAGATTGTTTGTGTCCTCCTTACTGAAGACAGATCCGAAGTACCTATTCAACTCTTCTGCCATTTCCTTGTTGCCCATAATAATTTCACCCGTGTCTGCCTGCAAGGGACCCACATTTTGACTTTGCTACTCTTTTTCCCTTAACATATCTGAAGAAGCTTTTACTGTCCTTCTTTATATTCCTGGCCAGCTTCCCCTCGTACTTCATCTTTTCAGCCCGTATTGCCCGTTTTGTTTCCTTCTGTTGTCCTAACTCCTTCGCTCCATAGATGCTGCCTCACCCGCTGAGTGTCTCCAGCATTTTTGTCTACCTTCAGCCTGAAACATTCATCTGTTTCTTGTCCTACAGTTGCAGCCTAACCAGTTGAGATTTTCGAGCATTTTCTACCCTATTCTTAGATTCCCAGCCTGTATGGTTTTAGACAATAGACAATAGGTGCAGGAGTAGGCCATTCGGCCCTTCGAGCCAGCACCGCCATTCATTGTGATCATGGCTGATCATCCACAATCAGTACCCCGTTCCTGTCTTCTGACTCTGCTATCTTTAAGAGCCCTATCTAGATCTCTCTTGAAAGCATCCAGAGAACCGGCCTCTACCGCCCTCCGAATTCCACACTCACAATTCTCTGTGTTTTCTGTTTTGATTGTCACTATCTTTGATTTCTTATCCTCTGTTAAGCTGGTTGTCATGGGTTCTGGAATCACTTTTTCTACATTCTTACGGCGAAGGGAAAAAAGATAAACTTGCATGCTTGCTGTTTACTAATTATTATGTTATTAGTGATAGGAGCACAGTCAGGCCATTCAGCCCATCAGTCTACTCCACCATTCAATCATAGCTGATCTACCTTTCCCTCTTAACTCTATTCTCCTGCCTTCTCCCCATAACCCCTTGACAACTGTACCAATCAAGAATCAATCTATCTCAGTCTTAAAAATATCCAGCCTCTACAGCCTTCTGTGGTATTTATGGGAGCATGCATGCATATATTTCAAGGCAGGACTAGAATCAGCATATTATTGTGAAAGGCATTTAGGTATTCCCAAAGCGGCATGAAAACAATAGGTTCACAATGCCTGTGGAAGCTTGTCACGACCTTTTGTACCAGGCAGAAAGGAGAATTGGACGAGAGGGGGAAAAAAAAGTTACAATTCCAAAACGAAGTCACGAGAACTATGCCGCTCCTTGTCTTCCCTCTAGCATTTTCACTGTTGACATTTTGATTCCATCCTGGGGTCAAAGGAAAGTTAGACATCTTATTTGCTGTGTCAAACAGGCTGAAAGACTCTTCTTTATCCAAATCCATCTTGTGATGTATTTACTGGCAGAAGTTGAAAGAATATCCATTAAGTCTTAATTTCTGAAAAATCCCAGCATCACATGGATGCATTTTCATTCCATTCACCGGCTATCATATGCCCTACCATTTCAAATTTACAGCTAATGACAGAAAATATCTTACTAAACACTGGATTGTGGCAGGCCAATAATCAAGCTTTTCATAAAATATCTGACTTTCCCCTCTTTCCTTGGGGCCACTATGTGTTCCTGTGCCAAGTTGTGCAAGATTTGCACCAGCAATAAGCCAACAGGAAATGCTTCAGATTTCTTTCAGGATAATAGTCTTTCTCAGAAGGAAAAAAATATCCAACCTATTAAAATTGGATACTGAGTGCTGATTACCCCAGCCTATTATTTGAGGGATATGCCAATTGATCTATTTAATTTGGGCTGTGCATGCATGTTATTTTATTTCGGAGTCACGTGAGTGACTACGTGAAGATCCCGTCCAGCACGCATGCGCGACATTAGCGTTCATGCAGTGTACCCGCGACGAACGGGAGTTCAAGGCGCTCCCGCTATAATTTGAAAGTCGGGCCGACACGTAAGTGTTTTTACCGTGGCTGTGAGCATTTTCTCTGTGGTCTGCTTTGTGTTCCAGGCGAATGAGCAAGACCAGAGGAAAGAAATCTGTAGCTCGCCACCATTCGTCTCTCATTGAGGAGCGTTCTTTGGAGGGGGGCAAGAGGCGGCAGGATTGACTACCGAGCCGAGCCCAGCACCACTAGTGCAGCCTGAGCAGCTGGCTGGAGGTACCTGCAGCCAGAACCGGGCGGTAGTATCCAACGATTCGGATGAAGATGCCTCACCGCTCAAGAGCGGCAAAGGCAGCCGCCTAAGCCGAACGGAACGGCTTATGGAGCAATTGCTCCAGCGAGATCTGCTGAGAGAGCAGCAGCAGACTCGCCAAGGGAGCTCAGGCACTCCCGCAGTGCCCTTTACGGCACTGGCCATTGCTTCACCTTCTATTGAAGGCAGCATTGGCGACCAGGTCTGGGCTGGTCAAGAAGAGGGGTCATTGACTGAAGATGTCCGGAGTACGCAGGGTGTACAGAATCAGGAAGAGCTGCTGGGTGTGGTCAAACGTTACGTGGCCACTCCACGAGCGGGTCGGCCTTTAGAGCCGAAACTTGCAGCCAGCATTGACCACCTGTCTTCAAAACCCCTACAAGAACGGGTGGTCAATGAGGCTCTTGAATTATATACAGCCCTGGAAAATTGTACATCATTGAATGTACCAGCTGTAAACAGCCAAATTTGGGGACATTTGGAGCAGAACATCAGGAACCTGGAGTTGAAACTCCAGAAAACCCTAAAACTCCTGACAGCAGGAATAACTTCATATGCTCGGTCCATAAATGGTGTGGACATCACCACAAATCAGCAAGACACATTAGCTCTGCTGTGCACCACTCAATATGAGATTAACAATTTACGGAAGGAAATCATCAAGCCTGCCCTCAACCCTAAGTTTGCAGGACTTTGCAAAATACCAGATTCAGAACCTCCAATTCTGCTCTTTGGAAAGGACCTTCCAAAAAAGGTGAAAGACCTGGAGGAAGAGTCCAAGACCTTTGGTCTCGTGAGGGCAGGTTTGGAACCGAACAGACCTAACAAACCCAGGCGGCAGTACCCCACGGCGTCCACTAGTCGCCGATTACCATATGGGACTGGTGAAAGCTCGGGGTCCGCAACCATTCCCCGTAAGCCTTTTTTAGGCCAGGGCCCAGAGCGGACCCCATGGAAAATGCGCCACCCCCAACATCAACAGCAACATCAACAGCAGCCCTCTACAGCCCAGCAGACACCTCATCGTCCATAAGAGGGTCAAGCTGAACTGATGAGGCTACTAGCAAAAGGTATCATTGAAAGAACAAAATATGAACCTTTGGAATTTGCGTCTAATATTTTCACTAAAACTAAAAGAGATGGTGGATGTCGCATCATCATTGACTTAACTTCTTTAAACAAATCTGTTAAGTATATACATTTCAAGATGGAAACTTTTGAAACAGCCAGACAATTGATTTCTAGAAGGTACTTTCTGGCAAGCATTGATTTAAAAGATGCCTACTATTCAGTACCCATACACAAGGAGCATCGTAAATACCTAAAGTTTATCTGGATGAAACAGCTATGGCAATTTAAAGCCTTACCAAATGGGCTAACCTCAGCTCCAAGGTTGTTCACAAAAATCTTAAAACCTGCTTTGGCATTATTGAGGAAACAAAAGCATATAGTCATGGCATACTTAGACAACATTTTAATAGTAGGGAAAACCTTGGAGACAGCCATTTTGGCAGTAGCAGCCACCAAACGTTTGTTTGAAACTTTTGGGTTTGTCACACATCCAGATAAATCCAATTTGATACCGTCCACAACCATGGACTATCTTGGATTTACGATTGACACTATTCGTCTGATTGTAACTCTGCCGAAGGGGAAAGCATCAGAGTTGGCACAATCATGCAACGAACTAATGGTTAATCATCGGCCAACCATACGGCAGGTAGCTAGTGTCATTGGGAAAATGGTAGCAGTCTTTCCAGCTGTACAATGTGGGCCTTTGCGCTATCAAAATTTACAAAGGGCAAAAGTGCACGCACTAAAGAAAAACTCAGGTCACTTTGACCGAGCTATGAATTTAACTGCTGAATCCATTCCAGAGTTACAATGGTGGACAAGGAACATTAGGCTTAATTCCTGTCCCATAATAATCACCAACCCAGTATTAACCATTCAAACGGATGCCAGTGCTTTGGGCTGGGGAGCAACTAACATGCAATTCAGCACAGGGGGCAGATGGACTAATTTTGAATCATCTTGCCTACAGACACGGGGTATTAACTACTTAGAAATGTTGGGTGCGTTTTATGGTTTAAAAGCATATTCATCTAATACGCATCATGCACATGTCCGGTTGCAATTAGATAATACCACGGTGGTGGCTTATATCAACCACATTGGTGGTGTAAAGTCAATATCATGTGACAATTTGGTCAACCTAATCTGGCAATGGTGTGTCGAAAGACATATTTGGATATCAGCAATTTACCTACCAGGTAAGCAAAATACAGTGGCAGACACCAGGTCACGCAAATTTAACGATAATATCGAATGGATGTTAAATCCCAAAGTATTTGCTGAAATTAAAAAGCAATATGGCACACCAGATATCGATCTATTTGCATCTAGACTGAATCACCAGGTACATAGAAACATAGAAATTAGGTGCAGGAGTAGGCCATTCGGCCCTTCAAGCCTGCACCGCCATTCAATATGATCATGGCTGATCATCCAACTCAGTATCCCGTACCTGCCTTCTCTCCATACCCTCTGATCCCCTTAGCCACAAGGGCCACATCTAACTCCCTCTTAAATATAGCCAATGAACTGGCCTCAACTACCCTCTGTGGCAGAGAGTTCCAGAGACCCACCACTCTCTGTGTGAAAAAAGCCCTTCTCATCTCGGTCCTAAAGGATTTCCCCCTTATCCTTAAGCTGTGACCCCTTGTACCAACGTATGTCACTTGGGAACCAGACCCTGAAGCAGCAGCAGTTGATGCATTCACGCTACATTGGGGGTAAATGTTCTTTTATGCTTTTCCTTCCTTCTGCCTCATCAGTCGGGTATTATGCAAGATTCAATTGGATTCCACTTCAGGAATCTTGATATTACCCGACTGGCCTACACAGCCATGGTTCCCAGTGGCCCTCGACATGGCTGTCGAAACACCGTTGGAAATCCCCAGCAGTCCAGTATTATTACTCCACCCAGTGTCAGGCATTAGTCACCCGTGCCATGACAGAGTCAATCTCCTGGCTTGCAGATTCTAAAAAGACCTCTACTGGGCCTGGGACTTTCTGAGGACGCCATCAACATGCTGACTGCATCCCACCGGGAGTCCACCAGGAGACAATACCTGACCAACATAAGGAAGTGGGAACGGTATTGCTCCAAAACAGGAACCACCTACACAACAGCAACCACTACCAGTGTTGTGGAGTTCCTGGTTGGATTACAACGGGATGGACTCAGCTACAGCGCCATCAATACAGCCAGGAGTGCGTTGTCAGCTTATTTGGTTCCAGCAGCAGGACAACAGGCTTTGGGGTCCCATCCACTGGTGGTCAAAATCATGAGGGGTATTTTTAACACTAATTCCCCCAGACCAAGGTACACTCAGATCTGGGATGTCAGCATTGTGCTGACATACCTTAGGGGATGGCCACCACCCAGGTCACTCACGCTGGATCAACTTACCCTGAAATCAGTCATGCTCATGGCTCTAGTGTCAGCTCATGGTACAGTCTAGGGTACAGTCTCCACCTTCTGAGGCTGGACAGCGTGACAGAGTCATTGGACTGTATCACATTCCATATTCAGGGTCTGGTCAAACAAACTAGACCAGGAACCACGCCTCCAGTCATGGAGTTCCGGGCATATTCATCTGACCCACGGCTGTGTGCCAAGACCCATCTCGCCATTTACATAGACACAACATACAACTTAAGAGGGAGAGAAAAAGCCTTATGGATAAGCCACAAGAAGCCCCATGGTCAGGCGATGAGCCAAACCATTTCAAGGTGGCTCAAGCAGGTGCTTAAGTCCGCGGGAGTCAACACTAATGTTTACAAATCTCACTCCACCAGGGCTGCATCCATGTCGGAGGCTAGGTGAATGGACGTGCCTATGGACCATATTCTGGCCAGAGCAGGATGTCCTCGGAAAGAACTTTCCAAAGGTTTTATAATAAGCCGCTGGCGGAACCTGCGACGTTTGCAGACAGAATTTTAGAGTCTGCAGATAATATTTAATTTAAGCCCGGGGAGCTCTCTGTTTTTTGTTGTTATTAATAAACCTTTTTTGTTCACAAACAGGTTATTGTTGATTGTGATAACATACTTCCTTACTCAAAGGTCTTCAGACAGTGAGTGAAGCATGAGCTGGTACACGGTTCGGAATCACAGAGCTTTGAAGTCTTCATGTAGTCACTCACGTGACTCCGAAATAAAATAGTAAGATTAAATGAGAACTTACCAGTTCGAAGTTTGATCTGTATTTTATGAGGAGTTACGATGAGGGACTACGTGCCCTCCGATCCCACCCTCTACTATACAGATCAACTGGTAATTAAGTTCTTATTTTTTCTTTACCATATTTATTTCAAACGTTGTGTTTTTTCTGTGAATCCACACCGCTGCGTTGAAGAATGTTGCGCCTGCGTGCTGGATGGGGTCTTCACGTAGTCGCTCATTGTAACTCCTCATAAAATACAGATCAAACTTCGAACTGGTAAGTTCTCATTTAATCTTACTATTTTACATAACAAATCTTCCTTGACAAGTATTCTAATCAAGGTATACAAGGTATTTCAGGATAACCTTGCTGATATAACTCCAGTTAATGTTGTCCTTTATTATCAGGCAATGGAAGAATGGTTTCATTTATCGGACAAATAACCCACACACTATCAAACATAAACCAGCTGTGAAAGAAACTTCCTAAGAGCTAAGCATGGGAATTCATCACGAGGAGATGTAGAGAATAATATACAGATGTTTCCCCACCTCCGCTGGGGAGATGCGCAAGAAATCAGTTCACTGTGAGATAGGGTGGTGATGAAGGCATAAGGCTTGCTCACCTTCATAAATTGGGGGACACAAAGTTGGGATGTTATGTTGCAAATTTCACAAGACACTGTTTGGATCTCACTTGGAGAACCGTTCATAAGTTCTCGGAGCAGAATTAAGCCATTCGGCCCATCAAGTCTACATTCAACCATGGCTGATCTAACTTTCCCTCTCAACCTCATGCTCCTGGCTTCTCCCCATAACCCCGAATGTGTGCTGTTCAGGTTGCCACACTATAGGTGAGAGTTCAGAGGAGATTCTGCAAGCTGCTGCTTGGATTGGAGGACTTTATTTGTGGGGAGAGATTGTAAAAGGGTGAGTTTGTTTATCCCTGAGCAAAGGAAACAGGTTTGTCTGAAATTGAGGAAGTATAAACTTAAATAGGCACGGCATGAAAGGATACAGCCCTAGTGTGGGCAAATGGGATCTGTGTAAATGGACAACTAGGTCAGCATGCATGTAGTGGCTGAAGGGCCTGTTTCTGTGCTGTCCAAATCTACGTAGGCTGAAATTAATGTAGACACAATGCAAACAGATGCCATATGTGCATTAGAAAACTGTAGCGAGGAACAGGAGTTGCTGCCTGCAGAGGTAAACTGAGATTAATTAAGAACTATGAAAAGAAGAAGGTATTGCGCACACACACACGCACACAAAGTGGCTGTAAAAAGCAAATACAGCTGCCTTTGAGAGCAACGTCAAAACCTGACGTGAGACTGATGATAATTGAGCAGAAATAGACATTTCATTGGATTCACAGACATTTGTCCAGGTTAACTGGAAGCAGGGAAGGGATCATTCTTAAAACCAATCCGTATGAAAGAACTGCAGATGCTGGTTTAAGTCGAAAATAGACTCAAATTGCTGGAGTAACTCAGCAGGACAGTCTGAAGAAGGGTCTTGACCCGAAACGTCATTCATTCCGCCTCTCCAGAGATGCTGCCTGTCCCGCTGAGTTACTCCAACATTTTGTGTCTATCTTCGATTTAAACCAGCACCTGCAGTTCTTTCCTACACATTCTTAAAACCAAGGCTGTTCACTATTTGGTAAACAGCACTGTTAGGTGGAAGCAAATCACAAGTTTATATTGAACTTGCAGCAAAGAGTCTGGAACATTTGGACGGCTGAATTATGCAAAAGTTCACTGAAATCCGAAGGGAATGGAAGATAAGTTCTATTCAAATAAATAGGTCAAATTTTATCTTGACATCCCTCAAGCCCCAGGGAGATTAATCTCTCCCCCCTCGCCTCCCCCATGAGCACAACAACTACACTCAAATGTGCTTCATTTGCTTTACATTGTTTTGGGAAGTCCGAGGGGTGTGAGAGGCAATGTAGAAATGCTAATCTTTTTTCATTCTCATTTGGATTTCATTTTCATTTTGTTCTCCTTGCTTCTTCCAAATGTCAGTATACACCAGGGATTGCAGCGTAGAAAGTGAATTAATAGGCATGTGTGAACATTTAATTTTCATGCCTGTTATTATGTGTCTTGTTTTTCAACTACAAATGTATATTGGAGCTGCCTCAGGGTGTACAACTGGTGCTCAAAACCTGCTGTTAATAATCTAGAAACAGGCAGAACCATCCCTGTAGTCCTACCACTGACGTGTGCCGGAAGGGACTGCAGTTGATGGCTGACACTGAAGATAGACACACAATTCTGGAGTAACTCAGAGGGTCAGGCAGCATCTCTGGAAAAAAAGAATAGGTGACGTTTCGGGTCAAGATGCTTCTTCAGACTGGCCACTGACTTCACTGGGCAATTTTGGTCTGCATTGCTCTGGTATGACCCAGTCCAAATTCTAGTCCCATGGTTCCTTAAGAGAACCTTAGTGAATTGCTACACACAGCGATAACACGGTGGTACAGCTCCCACAGCTGCTGTCGCACAGCACCAGAGTCCCAAGTTCAATCTTAACCTTGGGTGCTGCCAGTGTGGAATTGCCACATTCCCCTTCTTTCCTTTGGATGGTCCAGTTTCCATCCACTTCATAAAGACCTGTCGGTTGCGATGTTAACTGGCCACTGTAAGTTCCCCCCAGTGTGTAGATGAATGGTAGAATCAGGGGGAGTTGTTGAAAATGTTGGGCTTAATTTCGAATGTACGATGGAACTGCAGATGCTGGTTTAAACCGAAGATAGGCACAAAATGTTGGAGTAACTGGTCTGAAGAAGAGTCTCGACCCAAAATGTCATCCATTCCTTCTCTCCAGAGGTGCTGCGTAACCCGCCGAGTTACTCCAGCATTTTGTGTCTGTCTTGGGCTTAATTCAGATGTGCCTCTATAATCTAGACATGGAAGTGAAAAGGTAGAAGAAAAACAACATGCTGGTAATTTTGTCTCGTCTTTCCTTCTTGACGGCTGCAAGTGAGGTCAGTATTTGTCAGGGATCCCTGCTGCCTGATAGACTGAGTTTTCTGCCAATTCCAAGGTCTTGATCTTCAAATTGCATATATTTGCAATTAATTCTCTGGAGTAGAAGAATGGTACAGCCAGGAAGAGGTGTGCATTCAGCAAGGAGCTCGCCACACTGTCACTTATTATTGGAGGTTACTAAGTCCTAATTGAGAAGACATTATAGTCATTAAGAGTTAATGAGCAGACATGGTAACTAACCTTGCTGACAATGTGTACAGCATTACACATGAAGATTGGCGCTTTCAAAGACTCCAGCCAGAAAATTATCTTGTAGAATTCAAATGTGAATTGACTGGACAAGGGAAGACGAGAATGGACACGTTCTCTGGAAAGATTTTCAATTGAGGGCAGAAGGTGTCCAGTCACACGGGGATATGGTCTTGATTATTGAGAGTCTTCATCATTGATTGGCTACTGACAGGGTGTGAATGGAATAAACCTTTAATAAATGGGAAAATATATATTGTTGGATAAAAGTGACTCACCTATGCTGAGGCTGATCGCAACACAGTTCCATGTTGGGCCTCTTGATTCTCTCCTCTAAGCGGGTCTGTGCCACCTTCATAGGGGCTTCCTTTTGCCTAATGGCCATCTTCAGCTCCTCAATGGTGCATTCCATTTGGAATATCTCTTGCAGAACCTGGGGAACAAAGCAGAGATCATGCACCATCCCATCTGGTTGCTTACCAAAACACCTCAGCCAAAAGCAAATATTGGCTTATCCATGGTCCAAGATTATTCATTACGGCAGAGAATTAGTCAAGCAGCCCCTAACTCCATTCTAACATAGGCTTTCTTTACCTCTACACACCAACATCTGTTAACAATAGGCACCAGTCTCATCGCTGAGTCACAAGTTGTAGCTTCAAAACTCCAAGTACTTGAACACAAAACTGGGTACATTCCAGTGCAGTAGGGCGGGAAGGTTAGTTCTGTTTATTCTCTCATTTGAACACGGCACCAGTTCACTGGGTTTGTTCTTGGATCATATTTATTCTTAATCTAACATTACAAACATTTAAAAACGAGGCAATTCATAATTTTCATAAATGTGACAGTTTGTGGGAATGTAATTAACTGTACAGCCCTTGGGATATTCTGACTAGTTATGAATATGGTTGCAAAGTAGTATATTTCAGTTCATGTTTTGCACAGTGTTATGGCAAAATGTCAGTGGTCACAGTGTACACTGCATCACACAAGTGCATTTATATCCTGCTAGCACTTTTCTGAATTAAGTATAAAGAAACAATCTTCATCAAAGTACTCCGATGTGAAGATGCTGCTGGATGAGAGCAAATTGATGCCAATTTTCTTCCACATTTCTCCCGAGACAAATTTAATTCTGGTGTCCAATGCAGATAAAGAATGGATGAAAACCTGTCAGGCCAGCTTTCAACCCCGCATGTATTTCACACACATTTTCAGTGACAGGTCAGGTGGTAATAGCCACTCCATTGTGCCAGCAGCAAGTATTTCATTTAAATTTGATTTAAGATAGTTGGATTGACATCATTATGGTTTACAACAAGGTTGGTTTCACTACCGTTGGCTGCTCGCCAATACAGGCTGTTACTCTATTAATAAGTCAAGATGACTTTGTTGTCACATGCACAGTTATGGTGTGATACAGGCACAATTAAAATCTTGCTCGCAGCAGTATCACAGACACATGGATTCGAACAGCACACAAAAACATTCGGTACAGTTCCCCCCACAATGTTTGGGACAAAGACCCATCATTTATTTATTTGCCTCTGTACTCCACAGTTTGAGATTTGTAATAGAAAAAAATCACATGCGATTAAAGGGCACATTGTTAGATTTTATTATAGGCCATTTTTATACATTTTGGTTTCACCATGTAGAAATTACAGCTGTTTTTGCAGCTGCTCTGGGTGAACAATTTCTAATCTTGAGATGTGGCCTAGATAAGAAGAACGTAATGTTATCCTTCCTATCTGAATGACCAGAATTCTATACAGTACTCAAAGTGGGATCTCACCAATGATTTGTACACCAATAGTTGTACTCAATATCCTTCCCGATGAAGGCATGCGTGCCAAACACCTTCTTTACCATGCTATCCATGTGATTCATCACTTTTAGGCAACCATGTACCTGTTCTCCCAGATCCCTCTGTTCTGTAACACTTTGCAGGCTCTATTTACTGTGCAAGTCCTACTCTGGTTTGACAATCCAAAGTGCAACTTATCAAACTTAAATGTCAGAGGCAAGTGTCATTGGCCATTCCCAGGCCAAACTTTCCCAGCTGGTCTAGATCTTGTTGTAAACTTAGATATCCTTCCTCACTGTCTACTATATCACCAATGTTGGTGTCAGCTGCAAATTTACGTACAATTTTAATAGCATTGTCATCCGAATCATTAATGTATATAACAAAAAGCAGTGGACCTAGCATCGACCCCTGTGGCACACCACTGATCAAAGAACCAGAAATACACCCTCCACGACTACCCTTTGGACTCCCTCCCAGAGGCCAATGTTAAATTCAATTAGCTAACTCACCGTGGAAGCCATATAATCTCACCTTCTAGATCACCCTACCTACCCTACCATGTGGGCTCTTGCTAAAGCTTGGCTAAAGTCCAAAAAGACAATGTCCACTGCCCTGCCCTCATCAATCCATTAGTGATACAGCACGGACATGGGCCCTTCGACCCACTGAGTCCATGCTGACCACCCCGCTCACTAGCACTATCCTACACACTAGGAACAAGTTACAATTTCCAAAAGCCAATTAACCTACAGTCTGAAGGAGGGTCTTGACCCGAAAAGTCACCCGTTCCTTTTCTCCAGAGATGCTGCCTGACCCGCTGAGTCACTCCAGCATTTTGTGTCCATCTTCAGTGTAAAATAGCACCTGCAGTTCCTTCCTACACAATCTACAAACCTGTTAGGTTGTGGAGTGTGGGAGGAAACCAGAGCACCTGGAGAAAACTCATGAGGTCACTGGGAGAATGTGCAAGCTATGTACAGACAGCACCTATAGTCAGGATCAAATTCGGGTCTCTGGTACAGTAAGGCAGCAACTCTAGCAACGTTCCATTGTGCTGCCCTGATCCTCTTGGTGATCTCCACAAAATATAGTAGCAATGTTACAAAACTTTGAGATTTTTAAAATCAAGTCTGCAATTTATCCCATCAGATAAAGCATAAAAAGAAGTTTAATTTGACACCTAATTCACTTTCATATCTTCAGTATTAAGAAAGTTATGGCCATTTTCATACTCGGAAATCTTGTTCCCCATTGCCTTTCAATTGACTTAACTCAAAAGCTGTGATCTGGAACAGTTAAAAGCCCATAACTTTCTTAAAAATTAAGAGAACTCGATGAAATTTTCAGTTATTATAGATTGAAGCATTCTGAAACAAATATGAAACAATCTTACTTGGATGACCTGAAATTAAAGCATATAATTAGTTAGTTATCTAATTGTAGCTAATTACAAAATTCAATGAACATCTATCCATTTCTGAAGAAAAGATAAACTTTTTTAAAATCGCCTAAGTGTCCAAATAACATTCACACAATAATCCACAATATAACATAATTTTTAAATCTCGTTTTCATGAATTTCTGGGCCAAATGGAAGGAATTTAGTGTTTGATTCCTGTAAATTAATGGCTATTTAAATCAACTAGCGAGTGGGTTTTAGTGGAATGCGGTGGATTGGAACGTTGCGGTTAGCGGTGAAGTATGGAGGAAAAATACTGTTTGTTCATACAGTTTTTTGGACCCCTTTTCGCAACATGAAAATGTTATTAAAGCCCCCCGAAAAACCAACTTTTAATATAAAAATAAACTATTTACCTTTTTTTCTCCCCTACGCAAAATCCTTCCAGTTGTCGGCGCTCACGGCTTTTGAAGATGATTTTTAAATTACTCTAGTTAATAAATAATTTAGAGTAATTTAAGAATACCTTCACTCATGAAATGTCGCAGCGATTTTTCTTCCGCAACGAAATCGCCCGACATGGATCGATTTTCCCTGCCTGTGGAAAAACGACACTTTAAACCCGCCCCCCTCTGAAAGGCGCCAAAGTCGCGCACATGGGGAGTGGCAGAACTGCAGCGCTGCTCAAGGTAAGTTTTGTAACATACCTAAATATAGTTTTCTGGATTGTCCTTTCTGCACCTCTTAAATAATAATGCAACATTAGCCACCCTCCAGTCTTCCGGAAGTTCACCTGCAGCTAAAAATGATGCAAATATCCTGATAGAGCCTCCGCAATTTCCTCCTGAGCTTCTCACATGGTATGAAGATATACGTGGTCAGGCCCTGAGGATCTATCCACTTTAATGCACTTTATAATTGCTTATACCTCCTATTTGGTACATCATATAGATCTAAGACATCACACCTCAATTCCTTTGCTACCATGATCTGAGTAAAAGCAGAATTGAACCCTATACTCTGCTGGAATAAATTTGTACAGATCCAGAAAGTTGCTAGTCGGGTTTCATCAAACTCTGCCACACCCCTTGAAACTCTGAAAATTACGTTGGTCACAGCTTTCCTCATTTGCACTGCAATGATAACAAATATTAGGTTTTGTTCTACAGTGTATGCTCTCAATAGCCATCTTGACTGGGCCTCAGAACAACTTCATATTGTCGGCCACACTGGAATCTTAAGGGATGATCATCATGACATTGTTTTGTCATGGCGCTTTTGTTTTGCTGGATGGATATTTGGCCAGGCAGCCCATGTTTCTTCCTCAGTCAGCCCACACAGAACGAACAAGAGTAAAATAACAGAGTGAGTTCATTCCTGCAACTCCCTCCTGGCCAATTACAGCGTGCAACCGTTGAAAGCCTCACAGCATATCCTCTGGCTTCTCTCACATTCGCTGAATTATATAGAGTCATGATGGGGAGAGGCAAAAGGGAAAAAAAACTAAACATGTGGCCCAAACCAGTTATGAAGGTGATCAGGAGAAAATCCTATGAAATACAAGGATTAAGTATGGTTTCTTTCATATCCAGTACTCACTCAGACAATGCATGGAGAAAAGTAGGAAACATTGGCCCAGTGATAGTGTTGCTGCCTTACAGCGAATGCAGCGCCAGAGACCCGGGTTCGATCCCGATTACGGGTGCTGTCTGTATGGAGTTTTTGTACGTTCTCCCCGTGACCTGCTTGGGTTTTCTCCGAGATCTTTGGTTTCCTCCCACACTCCAAAGACATACAGGTTTGTAGGTTAATTGGCTTGGTAAATGTAAAAATTGTCCCTAGTGGGTGTAGGATAGTGTTAATGTGCAGGGATCGCTGGTCAGCACGGACCCGGTGGGCCGAAGGGCCTGTTTCCGCGCTGTATCTTTAAACTAAACCTCTGAGCTTTAGGCTGCATAATATTAGTTGGAAATAGACATAAAATGCTGGAGTAACTCAGCAACACCATCATCACCAAGTGCTTCGAGAGGCTGGTCCTGGCACACCTCAAAGGCTGCCTACCTCCCACACTGGACCCCTATCCGTTTGCCTACCGCAAGAATAGGAGTACGGAGGATGCCATCTCAACGGCACTCCACTCCGCCCTCTCCCACCTCGATAACAGAGACACCTACGTGAGAATGCTGTTCATTGACTTTAGCTCAGCATTTAACACCATTATCCCCTCAAAGCTGATCACCAAACTCGGCGACCTGGGCATCAACCCCTCCCTCTGCAACTGGATACTGGACTTCCTGACTAACAGGCCCCAGTCTGTTAGGTTGGACAACCACACCTCTTCAACCCTCACCCTGAACACCGGCGTTCCACAGGGCTGTGTACTGAGCCCCCTCCTCTACTCCCTCTTCACCTACGACTGCACACCTGAACATGGTTCTAACACCATCATCAAGTATGCAGATAATACAACGGTGATCGGCCTCATCAGCGACAACGTTGAGTCGGCCTATAGCGTGGAGGTTCAGCTCCTAGCAGCATGGTGCGCCAACAATAACCTGGCCCTTAACGTCAAGAAGACCAAGGAGCTCATTGTGGACTATAGAAGGTCTAGGGGCTGCACGCACACCCCCATCCATATTAATGGGACGGAGGTGGAACGTGTTTCCAGCTTCAGGTTTCTGGGGGTCAACATTTCTGATGACCTCTCTTGGACCCACGATACCTCTACACTGGTCAAGAAGGCTCACCAGCGTCTCTTCTTTCTGAGGAGACTTAAGAAGGTCCATCTGTCTCCTCAGATTCTGGTGAACTTCTACCGCTGCACCATCGAGATTGTTTCTTTATACTTAATTCAGATCGGTATGGCAACTGCTCAGTCTCTGACCGGAAAGCACTGCAGAGGGTGTTGAAAACTGCCCAACGTATCACGGTTCTTCACTCCCCTCCATTGAGTCTGTCCATAGCAAGCGATGTCTGCGAAGGGCGCGCAGCATCGTCAAGGACTGCTCTCACCCCAGCCACAGACTGTTTACCCTCCTCCCATCCGGGAGGCGCTACAGGTCCCTCTGTTGCCGGACCAGCAGGTTCAGGAACAGCTTCTTCCCTGCGGCTGTTACACTACTTAACTCTGCACCTCTGTGATAGCCAGTCAACCCCCTGACACTCCTTCCCCCAGTATAATTGCACTACTGATACTGTTTGTACATATATATTTTTTTTACCGTTCATTATTCTAAGTTTGCTGTTCTGGGGAGATGCTAACTGCATTTCGTTGTCTCTGTACTGTACACTGCACAATGACAATTAAAAATTGAATTGAATTGAACACGGGCAAGATCTCTGGAGAGAAGGAATGGTGACGTTTCGAGTCGAACTACTCCATTATTATGTGTCTGTCTTTGGAGTAAACCAACATCTGCAGTTCCTTCGTACACATCATATTAGTTGGATTGGTCAGTCTGAAAATTCATTCTCACAACAATTGTGCAGTTGAAAACACACATCTCAGAATATAATGTGAAAAATATACATCTTCTAGATGCGCTGGGACGCATCCTCAGTGATGTGACCTGGAGTCATTGGGTGTTTCGGGTCTCACAACATCAGACACCCTCGCCCAGGCGACCCAGCCGGGGTTGATCAGGCCCCGACTTGCGTCCCAGCAGCAACCGCCCACGGATCAGCCATCTTAATAACTACTCTGCAGGGGTTGGGAGACTCTAGTGCGTGGAGGGACTGGGCTCTGTGGGGTGACTCCCGGCCGGGCTCCTCCTGCTTCTCACCTGGTTCAAGGCCTGTGCGCTGCACCTCTTTCTCCTTCTCCGAGCATTTCATTCTCGGCTGATGGATGTTTAGGCCACGATGGTTCATTAGGCCTTTCGGTAACAATACTGTGGAGATTTCAGCTGCCAAAGAGCCCATTTGGAAATTCAACTCCTCGAACAGTACAGCACAGGAACAGGTCATTCAGCCTGCAAGGTCCATGCTGAATATCATGCCAAGTTAATCTCATCTACCTGCACGTGATACATATCTCTCCACACCTTGCATATCAATCTGCCTATCTTAAATGCTACTATCATATCTGCTTCCACCACCATTGCTGGCAGCATGTTCTAGGCACCCAGAATTATATGTAGAAAAAAATCTGTGTCCCCCATCACTCCTTTAAATTTCCCCCCTCTGACCTGAAAGGTTTGTCTTAAAGTCTTTGACATTTCCGCCAGGGGAAATAGATTCTGTGTCTATCCTATATCTATCTCTCATAAATTTATATACTTCTACCAGGTTCCTTCTCAACCTCCAGTGCCTCGGCATAAACAATCCAAAAAACCCTCTAATCCAGGAAGCTTTCAGGACATTTCTTCTACACCATCTCCAAAGCCTTCACATTACCCTTCATGTAATGGGGTGATCTCAACTGCAACCTAACCAAAGATTTATAAAACTGCAACATTACCTCCTGACTATTATACTCAATGACCTGACCAATGAAGGCAACAATAAGTCTTCCTTACCACTCTATTTACTTGTGTTGCCACGTTCATGGATTTGAACACCAAGAAATCTCTGTACATCAATGCTGTTAAGGGTCTTGCCAATGATCTGCATACTTTTCCCTTATATTCAAACTCCAAATTGCGACACCTCACGTGCTTGGATTAGACTCCATCTGCCATTTTGCCACCTATTTGCTTTGACAACATTCCCCAGTAGCTCAAATCCAGCAATTTTGGTGTTGTCTGCAAACCTATTAATTAACCCATCTACATTTACGTCCAGGTCATTTATACAACAGACAGCTCCTGACATTTTATTCAGACTTTAGTTTCTCCAAATACGTTATATCCAGTAATAGGCAGCCGACATGACAGCGACAGCATTGCAACATTCCAAATTCACCTGCAGCGATACTTCCCAGTCCCACTGGTTTGAAAAATTACTGACACTACTTTAGTCATAGCTGTTCAGCCCCGAAATAGGCATTTTTTCCCCCACCACATCCGGATTATCAGAAATAAACCTGCCAATTTATTTTCTATTCCTTTAAGTGGAATGAAAGTTAGATTGATTCCGTAGAGTACATGCAATCTCCCCAGACAGAATTTTATCCTATCAACGGTGGTTGGAATTTTCCGTGTTGTCCATCTTGCTTTGCGCACTAGGAAATAAGGAACCTCTCTGGCTGAAACAGTAATCCTTAGTTCTCAAATCTCCAGCAGCTTTCTGCACATCTGCTGTCTTCTGTGAAATATATCACCACTTATTCTGCTAAGCTTCACAGAGTAAAAGGAATTAACCCGCTGAACTGTTATTGCACCCGCACTAAAGTAAGAATAGCATACTTAGGGCAGCACAGCAAGAAGAGCTGCTGCCTCACAGCGCCAGAGACTTGGGTTCGCTCCTGACCTCGGGTGCTGTCTGCGTAGAGTTTGCAAGTTCTCCTTACGACCAGGAGGGTTTCCTCCGGATGATCCAGTTTCCTTCCACATCCCAAAGCAAGCAGTTTTGTCGGTTAATTGGCCTTTAAATTGTCTCTAGCGTGTAGGGAAAGTGGAATAACAGAACCACAGTGAACCGGTGATAAATACTCTGTGGGCTGAAGGGCCTGTTTCCATGCTGTATCTCCAAATTAAATCTCCTTTCAGCTTTCATCTATTCACATTAAATATTATATTTCCTTACTATACAAGAGGCCATTTGGCCCATCAGATCCATGCTGGAACTCGGAGCAATCACATCACTTCCATTCCCATAATTTATTGAACTGCAACATAATCCCTCTCACATGCTCCATTCCACAACTCCACCATCTTTCTCTTGCTGCACATACTTACACCAAAGGTAATTTACAGTGACCAATTAACCTGCCTTTGGTAAGTGGGGGGGTTGGGGTATCTGGAACGCGAGTGGGGAAACCAACTTGGTCACGGGGGAACATGCAAACTCCACACAGAGACATGATTGAACTCCAATGTCTGGAGTTGTGAACCAGCAGACCTACCCACTTGCACCATCGTGTCTCCTTAAATCACAAATGCAGCATAACAAAACACAACTTTTTCCAATGATTTTGAGATTTTGTACAATTGGCAGTTTTGTACTGATGGGCAGACCTGCATGGCTGAAGGGTGCATTATCTAAATTGAAGGGAAATATGCACTAAGAACAGGATCAGCAGACATTTCTCAGACACTTGCTGTCTAACTCGGTGAAAATAGTACGTGTTTATCGTTTTGAACTTTATTAGAGAGTCCACTTTAAATAAATGTTTATTTTCTTTGCTAGATGTATTATTTACCCATAAGCAAAGATCAAAAAACTGATTGTGGATACACAAATTCCATTGATCACATTGCCAGAATTAGCATATGAATGAGAGTGAATAATGACACATCAAGTCAAGTAAAGGGCCTGTCCTACCAGCATGCAACTCTATGCGATAAGCGCGACCTAACGTGGTCGCTTGAGCAGTCCGGCGTCGCGGGGCCGGTCCCACTTTGATCGCCGGAGCCGTGCAGAATTGTGCGGAGTTCGTCCTGACATCGCGCGGGGCTCCGAAACACTGACTATGTTCAAAAATTCCGCGCGGCAACGGCTTGTCGGCTCGCAGTCGCCTCAACGCATGACAATCCGCCTCGACATCATGCCTCCGTGAACCTATCTGTAGGTGCCTCCGTGACCCTCTCTGTGTGTGGCTCCGTGGCCCTCTGTGTGTGTGCCTCTGTGCCCCTCGCTGTGTGCCCCTCTCTGTCCTGGCGAACTTACCTTAAGACTTCGCTCCAAGTTCGCCTCACTTTGCGCCGCTCACCCGACCTCCGCGCGGCCCTCGCTGCCGGTTTGGTTACGCATGCCGCATGCAGGCGCATGCTGGTGGGAACGGCCCTGCACAGGGGATCATCCGACCTCCGCGTGGCCCCCGCTTCTAGTTTGATCGCTCTCATCGCATGGAGTCGGATGCTGGTAGGACAGGCCCTTTAGTTTAGTGTCACATGCACAAGTACAGTGAGGTAAAAAGACCATTCTTGCAGCTCGACTTTCTTGGAAATCGACGAATACTTTACCAGGGTGATGGTTGAATTTCGGCGGCGGCACGACTCACGTTGTAGCGGCCCCTACAGCCTGTCTGGCTTTTTGAAACTTTTTGTCTAGTTAAATGTAGTTGTTCGTGTTTTTTTTGTACTGTTTCTAACTGTGTATATATGCGGGGTGGGACTTTTAAAATCTCTTCCCTGCACGGAAGACCAGACTTTTTCCCTGTCGGGTCTCCGTTGGCGCTGGGGCCTACTACCGTGGAGCGGCCACCGACCGGGACGACCTGGGGCTCCAGTCACGGAGCCTGTGGAGCTGCGGACCTACCATCGTGGGGCTGGCCGGCCTCGGAGCGTGGGGAGCGCTGACGGCTCGCTGCTGCGGCCCGACTCCGGAGGTCCAGCTCCAGCTGCAGATTACTGCCGGTGGACTGTCGGGATATCGGGAACTCGCGGGTCCGGGTGGGAGACCGCTTTCTGGAGCTCCCGCAACGCAACTTCTCCAGCCCGTGTCACGGGGTTGGAGCAACACGGAGCGGGTCCGTACATCGCCCGGCGTGGGTTTAATGGCCGCGGGACATTCCAGCGCCAGCCGGGGGCTCCAACTTTGTGACTTGGGCCTGGAGCGGGGCCGTACATCGCCAGGCGCTGCCTCAATGGCCGTGGGACTTAACTTCGCCCGGCTGGGGCTTCAACATCAGGAGAGAAATGGTGCGGGGGACAGAGAAGAACTTTGCCTTCCATCACAGTGAGGAGGAGATTCACTGTGATGGATGTTTATGTAAATTGAATTGTTTGTATGTTTTGTAGGAATTGTTCTGTTTGTATGGCTTGTAGAAACGGAGTTTCGTTTGAGCCTCTCTGAGGTTCGAATGGCAAGTAATAAAATCTAATCTAATCTAGCTATCATTCCTAGTATCATTATTAGGGAGGCACAGTGATGCAGTGGAAGAGTTGCTGCCTTACAGTGCCAGAGACCCAGGTTCAATCCTGACTACGGGTGCTGTCTGTACGGAATTTGTACGTTCTCCCTGTGACCACGTGGGTTTTGTCCCAGTGCTCCAGTTTCCTCCCACACACTAAAGTGTAGCTATGGGTACGCGCATGGGCCCCAGCTACGCTTGCCTCTTTGTTGGGTGCGTCAAACAATCCTTGTTCGAGGCGTACCAGGGCCCCATCCCCGACCTCCGCTACATCGACGATTGCTTTGGTGCTACCTCCTGCACCCACACACAACTGACTGACTTCATCCACTTCACCACTAACTTCCATCCGTCGCTTTACCTCCCCCCCCTCGACTCCATTCAAGGACCCAAGCAGTCATTCCAGGTACGACAGAGGGTTCACCTGCATCTCATCCAACCTCATCTATTATATCCGCTGCTCTAGATGTCAGCTGATCTACATCGGTGAGACCAAGCGTAGGCTTGGCGATCGTTTCGCCGAACACCTCTGCTCGGTCCGCAATAACCAACCTGATCTCCCTGTGGCTCAGCACTTCAACTCCCCCTCCCGTTCCGTATCCGACCTCTCTGCCCTGGGCCTCCTCCATGGCCAGAGTGAGCACCACCGGATATTGGACGAACCGCACCTCATATTCCACTTGGGCAGTCTGCACCCTAGTGGCTTAAACATTGAATTCTCCCAATTCCGTTAGCCCTTGCTGTCTCCTACCTTCTCCTAGCTCTCCCTCAGCCCTCACGCTCCTCCTCCTTTTTCCTTTCTTCTCCCCGCCCCCCCCACCCTCCATCAGTCTGACGAAGGGTTTCGGCCCGAAACAGTACTCATTTCCTTCGCTCCATAGATGCTGCTGCACCCACTGAGTTTCTCCAGCATTTTTGTCTACCTCCAAAGGCTTACAGGTTTGTAGGTTAATTGGCTTTTGTAAATTATAAATTATCCCTAGTCTGTAGGATAGTGTTAGTGTACAGGTTGATCGCTGGACAGCATGGACTCGGTGGGCTGAAGGGCCTGGTTCTGGCTTGTATCTCTAAAGTCTAAAGTTTAAAACATAAAACGTTTGCGAAAGAATGACGGTGTGAGTAGAACACAATTTAAAAAGCCTGATTGTCTTCATTTTAACATTAATTTGTCATGCATAATAGATTACAGTAAATTGCTTGGGATGCAATTCTTGTTACACTTCAAAGACCAATATAAATCAACCAGCCAATTCTCATAAAACAAAGATGTTTCTGAAAAATTAAGTCATGAACAGGACACTGTATAAAATGGTAGTATTTTTTTTGGATCAAAATTACTTATAAATTAAGCATTAATTCCAAAGGAGATACAAAGATGTACAGGTTCAGACAAAGAAACAAAAAGAAAGTCCTTCGCTAATGTCTGACAACTTACTTTAATTTAGCAGCATGGTCAAACCAGTCCCAAGAAACATCCAGATTTGTGCATAAATAAATGTTGTGAACAGAAATGCCAGAGGTGAGAAAATGTTATGACCAAGAGCTGGGAGTACTGACTTGTCGCTTAATACAAAATAGAAAACATGTTTTGATACAAGGCATTTTCGACACACGGAAGTGTGAAATTTGACTCCACCAGTCACACCATCTGAGCTTATCAGTAGTCCATTTCCATTTTTGTTTCTTAAGTTAAATCTCGCAAGAGGGAGGAAGGGTTTGGAACTGGGATGTGTTGAGACTGATAGAATGGTCAAGGCATTCAAGAGAGCGATTAGGAGAGAAAGAGGCTGAAATAACAAACAAGAGAGGACTATCAGCCCCCTAATGGTTGCAATGTAGAGTCATGAGAAGTATTCATCCACCTGGAAGTTCCACATTCAGGTTATTTTTAATGTGCATCTTTTTTTGGTGGTGGCTTGTAGCAATTCCTTTTAAGGACCACCTGTTAGTCCAAAGGGAGACTTGGATGTCCTGATTGCAGCCATCTCAATAAAAGCCAAACCACGTTAATAACACGACCACCGAACAGGCAGTGTTGCAAATGAACTAAAACATCTTTCAAGGGCAGACATCATATACTCGTTTTGAGGTCTATACCAAGTGGCAGGAATACCAAACTCTAGCTCAGTATTTGTATTAGCACTGTACACGTCATAGTTCAGCAGTGAACCATTTGGTTCCCATTTTACACCTGTAAATCAAACACAGCATCAGCAAACATCTCGTTAGAAATGACCTGTCTAATCCCAGCAGCAAAAGGTGAAAATGCCATGAGCAACCTGCGATCACCATTTTTAAGTTTCTGGTTATGTCAGGAGAGCATAAAATATGCATCACCTACTCAGTTGTCCTAAATTTAGGAAATAATATCTCAATTCAGGGATGTAGTGGGATGTGATTGATTCACTTGTTGGGTAAGCAAAACCCCATCAACTCCTAAGCAGTGCAATACCACACAGGACTAAGGATATTGGTTGAATGATATGTTGTTATGAAACACAATTAATCAGTTTCCCCCTCCTTCCTATGACAGGGATTTTTAATTTCTCTGGATGCACCACAACAAGGCTGGAACCACCATGACAATCATGATCTCAAACACTGAGGACATGAGTGCTACTGCAGAGAAAACATAGTATAATTTACGGTACCCGGACGTGGCGCCGACAGACAAGAAGCCGAAGCAAAGAAGTCGAAGCCAAAGAACCGATTGGAAATGAGGCCGAAACGCCAATAAACCGAAAGAGTCCGAAGACGAAACGCCTACTAACTGAAAGGGTGGGACGCCTAAATGCAAACTAACCGAAAGGGCGGATCGCAGCCAAGCTCCCACGCACAAAACAGGCAGCATCTCTGGAGAGAAGGAATGGGTGGCGTTTCGGGTCGAGACCTTTCAGACGCACTCTGTCCCCACGGTGGGGGTGAATCACTCTGGTGTGGAGGTTGGGCTCCGATGGCGGTGCATCGCGGTCAGTGACTGTGGGATGCTCCCGCGGGTGGAGAGAAGGGGGAGAGAGAGAAAGGAGGGAGGGGGGGAGAGGGGAGGGGAAGAGAGAGGAGGAGAGAGAGAAGAGTGGAGAGAGAGGAGGAGAGGGAGGAAGAGAGAGAAGAGGGGAGAAAGAAGGGAGAAAGAAGAGGGGAGAAAGAGAGGGGGAGAGAGGGGGGGAGGGAGAGGGGGGAGGGAGAGGGGGGAGGGAGAGGGGGGAGGGAGAGGGGGGAGGGAGAGGGGGGAGGGAGAGGGGGGAGGGAGAGGGGGGAGGGAGAGGGGGGAGGGGGAGGGGGGAGGGGGAGGGGGGAGGGGGGAGGGGGGAGGGGGAGGGGGGGAGAGGGGGGGGAGAGGGGGGAGAGAGGGGGGAGAGAGAGGGGGGAGAGAGAGGGGGGAGAGAGGGGGGGGAAGCGAGAGAAGAGGGAAGACGGGAGCGTGGGGTCATTTTCCCACACAAGCCATAGATGACTGGGCAATCTGAGCCCAAGCACCAAGTTGAATGCGGCAGAAGGTGCGCATCCCTCGGGACAGCCCCCACACTCCCACGGCCACCCTCCTCGGGCTGCGGGTCGGGTGGAGCGGAGGTTTGGGACGATGTTCGTGCCTTCACAGTGATGTGATGGACGCGGGGGTCTGTACCAATCACTGACAAGTCCCGCCCCCCGGCAACATCACGTCCGTTATTTGACTTTTCTGTTGAGCGGCAGTTGGTTCATTGGCTTGTAGGCGACGCCACCTTTCGGGTAGGTGACGTTTCGACAGAGCGGCCATTCGGTAAGTTTGCTTTTAAGCGACGCAGCTTTTCGGTTCGTTGGCTTTTAGGCGTCCTGCCCTTTCGGTTAGATTGATTTAGGCATCCCATCCTTTCAGTTAGTAGGCGTTTTGTCTTCGGATTCTTTCGGTTTATTGGCATTTCGGCCTCGTTTCCATTCGGTTCTTTGGCTTCGACTTCTTTGCTTCGGCTTCTCGTCCGTCGGCGCCACGTCCGCATACGTAATTTCCATCCAAGATATCTCCTGGTATTGACATACAGTATGATTTCTTCATTAACACTTGGAGAAATCCTTGAAATTCTCTGATCCCACAGCCCTGGGTAGTTCAAGGTGGCTCTCCTCGAGTAACTACATTTGGGCAAAATTGCATCCTCCTAAACATCCCACTTTTTTTCAGAAACAAATACATTTTCAGTTTTCATCCCTTACCTTTGCCAGGTGCATCTGTAGCTTTTTCTTGGCGTCACCAATTTCAAAGATGCGATGCGTAAATGCAAGATTGACATTGTTGAACTGCTTCCACAACTCCTCCGAAGTAGCAGCCAGAAGCTTTTCAAGCTCGTCCCGCAGTCTCGACGAGGCCGCCCGCTCACACTGTGAACGCAGAATGTTTTCTTCTGTATACTTCAACCAGGAACCCGGGTTTGTGATCCTAATTAAATAATTATAACAGATGATGGTTTAAAAGTAAAAATTGCAATTTTAGTCAGTTTGAATTTAAAGCATTAATAAAAAAATGGTTTTATTAAATAAATACTATTGTCTATTGTAATAACCAAAAGTCTGTAGCCTCCTTTTGCTCTGGTATTTTATTTGATTCACATGTTTAAACTATAATGTTTTATTCTTAATGTTTTAATGTTTTGTGTTTTATTCTTAATTGTTTACTGTATGTTTACGTGTGTTTACTTGCGAGCAGAGCACCAAGGCAAATTCCTTGTATGTGTACATACTTGGCCAATAAACTTATTCATTCATTCAAATGAGAGGATCTACTCTGAATCAGGCGTTTGATCAGCCATGATCACATAGAATGGCGGTGCAGGCTCGAAGGGCAGAATGGCCTACTCCTGCACCTATTGTCTATTGATATTTTTATTCATAAAGTTCAAGATCTGCAGATGGAAGCTCCGCCATACATTCCCTTAAATAAAGTTAAATAAAGTGTCCCACTTAAGCACAGTGAGACAGAGGGATCTTTGAGTCAGCAGCGTTGCGTGACAGATGTGTTGTTTATCTTTGTGGTTAGGGAATACAATTTTACAAACTCTATTCCAGAACTAATGATTCAGAATGCTAAAATGGTGACAGGCATGTTCATCCAGACCATCTCGTTTTCGCGTCCAGTGTGCTGAATGACAGCCAATGTGCTGGTCCACTCATTCTGCTTGGCATTTGCACCCATGCCAACCGATTTAAACTGGAGGTGGAACACACTCAAGATGATTTCCCATTGTATTTATAGATCAAATATATGGATGGCATAACTTCTTTGGTATCACCACTTTGAGAGCTGCAGAGTGTAATCCACCACTCCACAAGCAGAGAGAAGGAATGGCAATCAAGTACACCAATATGTTCCTGCTGGATCGCTCTGCCAAATATTTAAGGCGGCCAGATGCTCTTGATTGGAAAATGATGTTTAGGACAGGAAATATATATTTTTAAATGTATTGCATTCCCTCTGTGGTTTTCTTCATTAAAAACATGACACCACAAGCTTGTTGTTCCTTTCATGTTGGATATTGAGGCCACTGGCTCTGCTGTGGTCATTACCAACGGTGAGGTCATTCAACAAGAAGTAAACATGCAACACTACAGGACGGTAATGTTTGTTTAGAGTTCTGCCTGGTGAAAATCACTGCTAACAAAAGCCATCCAGCTAAAAATTAAAAAATCACACTGGATAGCTAATCAGATCCATGCTTAAACAGTAAACATGCTTAAACTTTAGGGACGGCACATGTGGTGCAGTGGTAGAGTTGATGCCAGAGACCCAGGTTCGATCCTGACTACGGGTGCTGCCTGTATGGAGTTTGTACGTTCTTCCCGTGACTGCGTGGGTTTTTTCCCACACTCCAAAGACATACATGTTTGTAGGTTAATTGGCTTTGGTAAAGGTTGTAATTGTTCCTAGTGTGTAGGATACGGCTAGTATACAGGAATCGCTAGTCAGCGTGGATTCGGTGGGCTGAAGAGCCCATTTCTGCACTGTATCTGTAAACTAAACTAACGTAGACACTCTGCACCATCAAAACTGTAATGAACTGGAGGTGATCAAGAGGTGAAACCTACTCTTCTGCACATTTTGTAGACCTTCCACAATTGATTTCATTAAAAACATGCATGTTTGCTCATAGCTTTTTCCAGCACTGAATGTTCCGATGTTTTTATTGGAGGCGAGATGGCATTGCTAATGGAAAGATTTATCTGTTGATGGCGTCGGAGCCAAACACACAGCTCGGCTCAATTTACTACAATTCCTCTTTCACAGTTTCAGGGCAAATTCCTGAGAAAAGTGTAAGAGCAGGTCCGTACTTATTTTGGAAACTCTCTCCTGTCTCCATTCTAACAGGAATCAGATGATTATTACCACAGCTGTGGGCAAACAATAACCCAGTCAGCAACAGATAACCTGCCCCTGGTTTTAGACTGTTACAGCACTACCACATTGCAGGGATAAATCAACTTAATTTATTAAATATCTTTAAGTCCTAATGTGCTCTGAAGTTTTAGACCTCCCCTCAGTACAACCCCCAGTCACTCGGCTCCTCGATACTTCCTAAGTGTCTGTTTTCATGCAAGGTCCTTGGCGGGAAGTGGTTGCATCTTTCAGTGGAGAGGTTGGAAAGACATCTTCAGTCCACAGTCCGAGCCAACATTCGCAATGAGCAGTCCTAGCAATTATCAATGGTCAGTCCAGCCAAGGAATTCTCAGGACACAGTCGGTGAGTCACATAATTGGATTTTATGAAGTTGCATACTTTACAGTGGAGAGTTGTTCGGTGACAGATATGACTCAGTGGGTGGCACTTTTACTTCTGAGTCAGAAGATTGTGGCCTCAAATTCCACTCCAGAGATTAGAGTTTAAACATCTGGGCTGAGTCTCCAGTTTAGCAGGAAGGGAGGGTTACGTTAAGTACAAGGGATGCTGTCTTTGGAGATAGTAAACCAAGGTCCTTTCTGCTCTGTTGGATTCACATAAAAGAACCCATGGCTCTATTTCATGGAACAAGGAATTATTCCTGATGGCCAAGCTGATATTTACCCCTCATTCATCATACATAAAACTTTTTTTGGATGCATTTCTTCGTGGAACTTTGCTCCAGGCATCTTGTCTGCTGTGTTTCCTGCATTAAAAAACTGTACTACAATTGAGAAGTATTCCATTGGCTTTAATGCATTATACTCCAGTATATTTTTACATGCAAGTTCAATTCTGACTAGTTTAACGATTTCTGACCAGTGATCAATGATCTGTCCAATATTAGGAAAAAAGGCATTCTCTGCAATTTTATTTTTAAACATTTTCACTTTAAGTGGATGGACATCAGACCTGCCACAAGTCTGACTTCTTCAGATTCAAGGATTACAAAGTGGGCGGCACGGTGGTGCAGCGGTAGAGTTGCTGCCTCACGACGCCAGAGACCCGGGTTCAATTCTGACCTTGTGTGCTGTCTGTACGGAGTTTGTACGTTCTCCCTGTGACCGCGTGTTTTTTTCCCGGAGGATCTGGTTTCCTCCTACATCCCAAAGATGTGCAGGTTTGTAGGTTAATTGGCTTCTGTAAATTGTCCCCAGTGTGTAGAATAGAACTAGTGTACAGGTGTTCGTAGGTGGGCATGGACTCTGGGCCAAAGAGGCTGTTTCCATGCTGTATTTCTAAACTAAACTAAACAGTGGCTTTTAGATGGATTGTGAATTCTTTACTATTTTGATACTGCAGGTTTTCGGAATCTCCTCATGTTGGACAGGAGGTCACGAGCATGGGGAAGGAATTTCTACAGCTGAAAGCACTCCTTTGGAAAGGGTAAAAACTGGATGACATTCCCCACACAGAAAACTTGTATAATATGCCCCAATCCCAGGTGAATCATCACTATGTAAATATATTTTTGAAGTGGTTATTAGCTATTCAAAGACATAACATGTATTGTACCCTTTTTCTAAACAGTGTTAGCCAGAATAGTCATTTTATTGGAATTGTTTAATCTTTAAATATAATTTGTCCTTGAAGACAAAATGATTTATCAGTTTTGAAGCCTAAACGTGGGATGATTTTGGGGACAGATAACACTGGAAGTGCAAAAGGTTCATTGGATTTGTTTAATTTCATTAAATGTTCATGAGACCAGACCTTCTGAGGGAGTATGTTGTCAACTGATACACAGATTACTTATATAGTGCTTGTGTGTGCGCAGATGTCTTGTGTCATACTGGTGTTCTTAAAGTGTAACTCAGCTTTGCTTTGTCGATGATATGTCTATTCTCAATTAAAGCTGCTTTGTTTCTCTTTTTGCTGGATAGTCTGCCAACTTTGCATTGTTCTCATTCCTTGCATATAAATTGTTTTACAGTTCCTTTTCCCTTGCCATTATCGATTAACCTTAAGGCTTTGCACATCCCGCCAGACAATCTTGTCTCTTGGCTGTCGTCATTGGAACTCAAGTACTTGGTGAAATCTGTAAAGTTCGGAGCCAGCAAAAGAGACTTGAGTTCTGGTGTGGAGTTTTTCAGAATTTCTGAACGGGTTGTGCAGAGATAAATGCCAAACAAATGCAGGTGATAAACCACTCGTAAAGGCTTGTTGCCACTTGTCACTACTTGAAACCTTGCATTTGCAGGTGTACAGACAGGAACCGGAACAGCTGATTTTATTGCCTCTTGCTTTTCAAGATATTTCAGCTCAGAGTTCTTCTATCTGCCAGCAGATAGCATCTGAAACAAGATAGCTCTTTGCAAAGTGGGTGGTTGCACACATGAAGCTTTCACAATCGACATGTTCCCAAGTCATCAGGGAGATACATCAGATAATTTGTACTGCACACATCAGAACACCAAGGATCTGACACAGCTTTTACAAAAAAGCAACTGCATTTTAACAGGAGGCAGTAAATGGATAGAATATAGCCGGGAGTGGAAGAGGGGAGGGGTGAGTGGAGAGAAACAGGCCATTGTCTGGTTTGGGCACAAAAATAGCACTGTATGTAGCCACGAAGGACAGGCCTCAAATTCAGTCTCACAATTCAAATAAATTATCTGGTCAATCTTTGTTGCATTTTCACTTCAGTAAATCTCACCAGCTAAGTCCATAAATTAGATTTGTGCTGTTGTGTAAAATAGGTGAAACACAGTTCGATTTATATGCAAATAACTGATGCACATAAGTAGGAATTAACAGTTCCAGTGCCTCATTGTGGAGAAATCAAGTGCATGAACATCTCCACCGGTGAAGAAACACAGACCAGAGTTAATGGCTGCGTCCATCATTGACGATTCTACCAAAAAATCCAAGATGTCAGTGGAGGCCCTTTGACCAGCAGACACACCTTTGTTTATGACAGCAGGTATGCTATCTTCAGCTGCAGTAGGAGTGCCAGCCCACTTTTACACTATGGGAACATGTGAAAAATACCAATGCCAATTTAGGTTTTGATCATTGTTGGCATGGGGTGTGAGGGATATGTGCAACACAGACACATTTCTGAAGAGAGGTTTTGGCCCGAAACGTTGCCCATCTCCTTCGCTCCATAGATGCTGCTGCACCCACTGAGTTTCTCCAGCATTTGTGTGTACCTTCGATTTTCCAGCATCTGCAGTTCCTTCTTAAACACAGACACATTTCCCTTGGGTTTCATGCTGAAACTGGGAAGATTTGTCCTCAGATGCAGTCAGATCCAAGCAGCCTGGGAGTAGACACATTGGCCTTTTGAGTGAAAACTCTCCATGCAGGTCTTCACTGAGCTTTGCTCTAAAGGAAACCCTTCAGCCCCGAATGAGATCGGTCTCAGCTCTTGTGCAAGTGCCTCTGATGTGCCACGATTAGAGGAAATAGCTTTGTTCACTCACCTCACCTGTACTACTCTGAACAAACACATATTCTGATGTCATAACAGTCTTTTAAGGGCAAATTGCCGTTTTATTAGATTTATGTGTGTTAGAGGCCAGTTACGTGGTCCGTTTCACAGCATGAGAGAGTCTAACCCATTAGAAGATGTGGTGCAAATCACTCTATCTTTTGTGTAGGAAGAAACTGCAGATGCTGGTTTAAACTGAAGATAGACACAAAAAGCAGGAGTTACATCACAACCAGGACAGGTAGCATCTCTGGATTAAGGGTTAAGACCCTTCTTCTGAAACGTCATCCATTCCTTCTCTCCAGAGATGATGATGCCTGTCCCGCTGAGTTACTCTCACAATTTTTTATGAGATGTCTATGTTCTACTGCTCTTAGAAAAACAGGATTCACATCGGCATCAAGTATTCCCTTATCATGTATCTGTACACTGTGAATGGCTCGATTGTAATCAAGCATTGTCTTTCTGCTGACTGGTTCGCACGCAACAACGCCTTTCACTGTACCTCAATACATGTGACAATAAACTAAACTAATCATAGTTCAGGTGTGGTGAAATGCTCTCCCAACTACCATGCTTCAAACTAAAATCGTCAGCTGTAGCAAAAAAGAGCGTGGATAGAGGATTTTTGCAGGATCACAGTACTATTAGACGTTACACACCACTAACAAGAAATTTGCAGCCCATTGCACATCTCTCTAATAGAACCTACACAAAAAGGCTGGAGAAACTCAGCGGGTGCAGCAGCATCTAAGGAGCGAAGGAGATAGGCAACGTTTCGGGCCGAAACCCTTCTTCAGACTGATGGGAGGTGGGAGGAGCGGAGAGAAGAAAGGAAAAAGGAGGAGAAGCCCGAGGGCTGGGGGAGAAGTGGGAAGGGGAGGAGACAGCAAGGGTTAACAGAATTGAGAAAATTCAATGTTCAAGCCCAGAGGATGCAGACTCCCCAAGCGGAATATGAGGTGCTGTTCCATTGAACCATCAGGCCAATTTCAGTGTAAATAGAAAGGAGAGTTGCAACGAATTTTGACAATTTGCTGTTGCCTGGTTTACACTGCCATGAAAAGTCAAAATCTTCCTCACAAGATCATATCAGAAAAATAATTTCTAGACATTGCTCTTTGATTTTACCATGGACTCAGTTTTTGCACTTTCCTCACCAACCTTCTTGCAACAATCCGTGTGAAACAGCGAGTTTAATGGAGTTTCACTGTTCATCCTGTACTTTTTTTAATGCCCTTGGGTTAACATTGAATATATTAAACTGAGGCACGCGCTCTCCAAAACAAAGAATCAGATTGGGTTGTTACACTTACGTAGCGTTCACTTGTTCAATTCCACAGTAATAGTTGATACCATCGGAGGTGTTCTTCATCTGATGCGCTTTATCATCAATCCAGTATGCTGAACATTTATCACACAGATCTCGTTCCAGTTCATGCTGAGCTGCCCTGTTATTTCTGTATTAATAAGAAGAGAAAGTTCATCTTTGCAAGGTTACTTCACAGAAAGAAACAGTAAAGATTCACCCAGCCTGCTGCTGTTTAAAAGTGGTGGAAAGGTTAGATATTTCAGTTTGGCTTTTGAATGCCACTATTGTTCTGCTGATTAATGATCACATTCCCATTCGGCAGAAAAGCTGGCAAAACAACAGCCAGCTCCAATATTTTTTTGCGTGATGTCAGCAATTTAAATTAATTGATACTCTATCTTCATAGAATCATAGAAGCATACAGCACAGAAGTTGGCCTTCGTGGAGCACTAATCATAATGCCTCCACAATAACCCCATTTGCCTTTATCCCTTTACTCCTTGCTGATCCAAATACCTGCCCGACGGCCTTTTAAATGTTTCATTGTATCTTCACCATGGTCCAAATATTTACCCTATTTTAATTTATTCCTTCTCACCTGAAACCTGTGCACTCTAATTCTAGATTCCTCTTCCCTGGGAAAAATATTTTGCCCATCTATCCTTTCCATGCCTCTCAATTTTATAAACTCCAACAAGGTTAAGGGATAGGAAGTCGCTTGCAGTTTTATAAAACTTTGGTATGGCTGCTTTCAGAGTATTGTGTGCAGTTCTAGTTACCCCCACACTGAGGATGTGGAGGCATTGGAGAGGGTGCAGAAGAGGTTTCCCAGAACACAGTCGGATTTAAAGGGTATGAGGCATAAGGAGACAATTTTGCACACATTTAGATTGTTTTCTTTGGAGTACATGAGGTTGAGGGGAGACCTGATAGAACTGGAGAAAATTATCAGGCATGTATAAGGTGGACAGTCAGAACCTTATTCCCCAGGGTGGCAATGTGAAAGTCAAGAAGGCATAGCTTTATGGTTAGAGGGGGAAAGTTTAAGGAATATGCGTGGGCAAGGTTTTTTGGCCCCACAGAGCGTAGTGGGTGTCTGGTACACACGCTGCTGGTGGAAGCACATATGATAGCAGTGTGTAGGTCTTTGCACATGGATATGCAGAGAACGGAGGGATATGGATCACGTGCAGGCAGAGGAGATTAACTTTGCATCATGTTCGGCATAGGTATTGTGGGCCGAAGGGCCTGTTCCCCTGCTGTATTGTTCTATGTTTGTTCTACGTTCAAAGGTCACCCCTCAGCTTATTATGTTCCTGTGAGAATAAATCCAGCCTGTACAATCTCCCCTTGCAACTATTATCCTCCAACTCAGGCTACACCCTGGTTAATCTACAGTCTCTCTGTTGCTATCTTCTTGAACTGCTGCAGTAATATGACTGCATGGATAGGATCGTTTTACTGGAAAGGATAGTTTTAGAGGGATAGGGGCCAAACACGGGTAGGTGGGACTAGTGTAAATGGGGTGTACTAGTCGGCGTGGGCAAGTTGGACGGAGGGCCAGTTTCCATACTGTATGACCCTGCCTCGACATGTAACAGTGGCTTGCTGGCACATGTCAGTGGGCAATTCCTGTGGGTCTAGATTATATATAGGCCAGATGTGCAAAGATGATAGGTTTCCTTCTCCAAAGGTTAGTTGTCAATATAATTTTTTTTTAAACAAGATTGACATCATCATTAATACTAATTCCAGGCCATTTGATCAACTGAAGTTAAATTCCTCACAGTGTAATAAGAACTCAACTTCCCAGGTGTTTAGTGTAGGAAGGAACTGCAGATGCTGGTTTACACTGAAGATAGACACAAAATGCTGGAGTAACTCAGTGGGTCAAGCAACATTTCTGGAGAAAGGAAATAGGTGACGTTTCGGGTCAAGATCCTTCTTCAGACTGAAGGGTATCGACCTGAAACGTCACCTACTCCATTTCTCCATTGATGCTACCTGACTGCGCCAGCATTTTGTGTCTATTCCCATGTCTTTAGTTCAGTAATGTAACTATTTTATTACTGTTTCTGGCTCAGTTAAATGTTTCCTTTTCGTGTTCCCTTAAGGAAAGATGGCACAAAATGGGCATAATTAGCTGGAAAAGTGGCTGCATTGTAAAATCTGAAACTTTTGCAAAATATGGCCAAAAAATGAAAACATGCAAAGAAAAGGAAAATACTGAGTACTGCCTCAGTGTGCGGGACAATTGTGGATATGATTAATGCTTGGTATTTTGGATATGATTAATGCTTGGTATTTGTCATGTTCCCAGCCAAGAGGTTGCAAAAACCACATGTTCTACTATCATAAAACTCTTCTCATTCACAATGCACTGTGTTAGTCAAGAAGATTTATAGTGGTCTGAGAAGACTTATTAAGTTTGCCAGCCGGTAATGAACAATGTTCATCTGACTACAGGTATTTGTTTTAATTTGCCAGTGATTAACCTGGCCCAAAGCAGAAGCAAAGGGTGAAATGGATAACTTGTTCTGCGCACACCCACAAAAATCCCATACTTGCATTTAAGGTTCAGTTAGACTGAAACTGAACCAGCAAGATGTTTTCAGAAGTTCTAAGTGCGAGCGCTTGCTGGCTTGCGTGTAGGGACCTTCAAGTACTAATGCAGCACACAATGCCAATGTTCACTCTCTGGCCCTGCCTTATACCGCTTGCAGCCCTAGGCCTGAAATGTAGTTGCTGTCGAATCCAAGTGTATGGAAACACATTTCCATTGCTTGGTGCTATTCTCCAAATGTTTACTGATCAAATGTGTTGCCATTTGACAGAAATCATGCCATGAATGCAACCAACTAAAATGATTGGAGAATCAGCACCCATAATTGCAATGCAACACATCAAGTAATTAATCGTCCAAAATTCATTATTAAAAAAACTTGTGAAATGCACCCTTTTTTTGGTTGCTTAAATTGATTCATGTCAACGTTCACCAATTCCATTGGAATATAGAGAATCAGTGGATAAGTGGATTACCAATTGTGACTGCTATAAGTTATTCACTAGCCTCAAGAGATGGAAGCTAACCGAAGGTAACTGGAAGTGTGTGAAAAGAAATGGCAGATGGATGGTTTATACTGAAGAATGACACAAAATGCTGGAGTATCTCAGCGGGTCAGGCAGCATCTCTGGAGAAAAAGGATGGGTGACGGTTCGGGTCAGACTGAAGAAGGGTCCCGACCCAAAACGTCACTCATCCTTTTTCTCCAGAGATGCTGCCTGACCTGCTAAATTACTCCAGCACTTTGTGCCTATCAAAGATAACAAGCCTTGCTTTCCTAATATTTTTTAAACCATCTACTAAGGTCTCAAACCTCTCCATTTAATGGTACTTTGAATAACTTCCAGAATATTTATAGAGATGACTTGCTACATATTTTTCACCCTTGACTAGATGCCTTCACTGAGATATCCCTTCAATAGTTCCCAACTGTGGATTACTTCTACTCATAGCACAATCATCATCAGATCCTTAAATTCCTCAATTCTGCTCCTGAACAGATAAACATATTAGTATAACATTAATTATGCAACAGCATGCAAATTCCATGACAATTTACCATCAAATATCATTTTAATACCTGTATTTACCAAGCATACTTTGGAGGACAGTGAGATTGGTGAGGAGAATACAAATTTGCTAAGGCAGTTTGAGACCTAGAAGGAGGTGATGCAGAAGTGCTGGAAGAGCATTAAGTTCCCAGTTCCCATAAGTTCCCAGGGCCTGATGGGATCTATCCCAGGTTATTGAGGGTGGCAAGAGAGGAGATTGCAGGGGCCTTCACAAGGATCTTTGCTGTTTCTCTAGCCACAGGCGAGGTTCAGGAGGACTGGAGAGTGGCCGATGTTGGTCCTATTTTAAGAAAGGAAGTAGAAGGAATCCAGGAAACTTTAGGCCAGTGAGCCTCATGTCAGTGGTAGGGGAACTATTGGAGAGAATTCTTTCAGATAAGATTTACTCCCACATTTGGAAGAGAATTAGCTAATTGAGGATAGCCAGCACAGCTTTGTACGTGGCAGGTTGTGTCTCACTACCTTGATTGAGTTTATTGAGATGACAAAGGAGATTGATGAAGGTAGGGCGATGGATGTTGTATACATGGAATTTAGTACAGCTTTTGATAAGGTCCCTCGTGGTAGGCTGATCTAAAAGATTAAGAAGTATGGGATTGATGATGACTTGGTCGCATGCATTTTGGTAGGTTGAATGCAAGAAGAGAGTATACAGTTAATGGCAAAACCTTTATCAGCATTGATGTGCAGAAGGATCTTGGAGTCCAAGTTCATCGTTCACTAAAGGTGGCAGCACAAGTAGATAGTGTGGTAAATCAGGCATATGGAACACTCTTGCCTTCATTACTAAGGGCATGGAATATATGAGTCAGGAAGTTATGATGCAGCTCTATCAGACTTTGGTGAAGTTGCATTTGGAGTATTGTGTGCAGTTCTGGTCGCCCCTTACAGGAATGACGTGGAAGCTTTGGAGAGGGTGCAGAGGTGGTTTACCAGAATGCTGCCTGGATTATAGGGTTTCAGCTATAGGGAGTCATAGTAGGGGATTTTAACGTTCCCAATATTGACTGGCACTGTCATAGTGCAAAATGTTTATGTCGGACAACATTTGTCAAATGTGGCCAGGAAAGTATCCTCAGGCAATATGTAGAGGGCCCGACACAGGAGAGGGCAACACTTGGTCCAATTTTAGGAAATTTGGAGGGGCAAGTGGACGATGTCACAGACGACTGTGGAGGCCACATCTTTGGGGGGGTTTTTTTAAAGCGCAGATTGACAGGTATTTGATTAGTAAGGGTATAAAGGTTACGGGAAGAAGGCAGGTTAGAGGGAAAAATAGATCAAACATAATTGAATGGTGGAGTAGACTCGATGGGCCTAAAGGCCTTATTCTGCTCCAATGACTTATGAAATGTTCGTGGATGAGCCTTATGGGACCAGCGACCATTGTTCTATTTGTTTTAAGATCGTTAAAGATAAAGACAGGGCGGGCCCAGCAGTTGAAATTCTAAATTGGGGCATAGCCAACTTTGAAGGTATTAGACAGGAACTCGCTCAAGTGGGTTGGAGCAAGTTGTTTGAAGGAAAAGGAATGTCTGAAACGTGGGATGCTTATAAAAGTTCACTGACAAGAGTGCAGGACAAGGCGGCAGCATGGGACAAGTAAAGGCAGGTAGGATCAAGTGTATCCCTGGAGGAGTTTTGGGAACACGAGAAACACGCTGAAAAAGGAAATCAGCAGGGCAAAAAGGGGACAGGAGATAGCTCGGGCAGATAAAATTAAGGATAATCCCAAGAGATTTTATAAGTACATTATGGGAGAAAGGGTTTTGGTTGCTGTGGTTTCTTCCCACAACCAAAAATTGTCGGTGAATTGGCAACTATAAATGTCCCCTAGTGTATGTGGCTGGCGGGAAAACCAAGGGACTGTGATATTAATAGGCATGCGTGGGATAATAAGTTGCAGAAAAATGAATGGGCAGATTGGAATAGGTGTGTTACACTGAAAGTTTGCATCAGCCCAATGATCAGGCTGGTTGTATAGTTTACATCTGCTCTACATTTAGACAGATTCAGAAATTTCCGCCCATTATGTTAAAGAAGACAGAATATGAAGCTAAACATATTTTTTGTTTTTAAATGGAAGAACTTCTTCCAATACAGATATAGTGTACGCCATAAACATATACTCTCAAAATTGATTACGTTAAGTGAATATCCATTCAAATTTGTACCAAATTAAAAAATTACTTACGCTAGTTGTTCAGCAGCTCTCTCTATGCCTCTTTTCAATCTTTCTTGAATACACTTGATTATTCTCATTTCCTACAAACAGATAGAAACAAAAAACTAGAGGTATTTTCTGACATTGGTGAGTGTGACGTGGTACATCCCAGCAAGAGAGGGATATGGAAAGGTGACGAGCCTTGAATACACAAACTCTGGCCTCACAAACTCTGAAGAACTCACAATTCATCTGATTAGGAAGCTCCTCACAAGTGGGTATAACAGAATTAGGCCATTCAGCCCATCAATTCTATTCCGCCATTCAATCATTGCTCATCTATCTTTCTCTCTGAACCCCATTCTCCTGCCTTCTACCCATAAACCCCTGACACCTGTACTAATCAACAATCTATCTATCTCTGCCTTTGAAATATCCATTGACTTGGCCTCCACAGCCTTCTGTGGCAAAGAATTCCACAGATTCACAACTCAGTTTCTCTCTCCACAGATGCTGTCTAACTCACAGAGAATTTCAACCTGCCTCATTTTATTTCATATTTCCAGCTTCTGCAATACTGCTTTTATAATAAAGACCCTAGGTTGCTCGGTGAAGGATAGAGTCACTAGAATTTGGAAGGGTGAGAGGGGATCTTAAGGAAACATATAACATTCTTAAGGGATTGGACAGGCTAGATGCAGGAAAAATGTTCCGCATGTTGGGGGGGAATCCAGAACCAGGCACCACAGGTTAAGAATAAGGGGTAGGCCATCTAGGACTGAGATGAAGAAAAACCTTTCCACCCAGAGAGTGTGAATCTGGGGAATTCTCTGTCACAGAAGGCAGTGGAGGCCAATTCACTGGATGTTTTCAAGAGAGAGTTAGATTTAGCTCTTAGGGCTAACAGAATCAAGGGATATGCGGAAAAGTAGGAATGGGGTACTGATTTTGGGTGATCAGCCATTATAATATTGAATGGTGATGCTGGCTTGAAGGGCCGAATGGCCTACTCCTGCACCTATTTTCTATGTCTTATAGCACCTCCTTTTCACCACATTGGGCTCAGAACCACTCCACTCAGGCATCTGTATTGCCACTCAGACGTGGGCTCACTGGTTATTCCTTTGGCATTGAACTCAAATATGACTTTAATTTTAGCTACTCGTGTAGAACGCCATCTTGTATTCAATGCTCGCGATGCACGATCCACATATTTTAAGTACACATCCCTGGCATTGCCTCGGTTTTACGATCAGAAGATTAAGTTAATTTTGGATCACCTCATTCAGAATGAGCTGCTCGAAAATCAGCATTCAGAATTGGTATATAAAAAAAAATCAAAGCCAAAATTGAGAATAGAATGCGGAGGGGATAAGCAGCGAGGTCACAGCAGGGCAACTCAAAATTAAAAGCTACAATGCTTCAGCTGGGCAGCTTTTGATTTCAGGGGCCAAGAGACTGCAGATGTTGGAATCTTGATCAAAAGACAAAGTATTGGAGGAACTCAGTGGGTCAGGCACTATCTGTAGAGGGAATGGACAGATGACATTTCGGGTCAAGACCCTTCTTCAGACTGAGCATGTACGAGCTTTTAATTTCTTATGCGAGAATGATTTAGTCTCAGTTTTACAAACACCCTGCTGATAGCGATAAACAGAACAAGCTACATCTGCTGATAAATTCGCACTGATCAATGAATTCCACTGGGATACTAGATCCTAACATTAGCAAGTGGATTCTGATGTTTCTTAAAACAGCTAACATCATTGAAAAGCAATATTCCATGTTCATTAACGAGGAACTATAGGCATTGATCTTCATGTTTCTGAGATCTACGACTCTTTTCACTGACATCTCTCTACAATGGCACGGCACCAACCACTCATTATCACCCCTGCAAATATAGTACTCTGACACAAACACTTTTGGCAAGACCATTGTACACAAAGACAGACATTTACTTTCAGAATTTCCAGTTCATCAATCATCAGGCATACATTCTGAGGCAGATTATAACAGTTCCAAAATCAGGATTGATGCACAAAGGTTATGTATTGAGGTGATGTTGCACAGCGCAATCATGGGGTCAATGCCTCTGGCTCTAAGATAGACACAAAACGCTGGGGTAACTCAGCGGGACAGGTAGCATCTCTGGAAAGAAGGAATGGGTGACATTTCAGGTCAAGACCCTTCTTCAGACTGCCCAGGTGAAATGTAGGTACTGCTGATGCTGTCAATAGACATTCCATCCCAACTTGATTCTGCTTTCATGCCCAGTGGCACTCACCTCAAGTAGCTGTGTCTCCACTTCATCATGAACCAGGTCAATGCCCATCCGCTTTTCACGGTGGTACAAACACTCTTGAACCATCTGAAACAAGTCACAAAGAAGACCCTTGTGTTATTCATATTAAACACCTGGAATATTTTATAGATTTATTTTATGCTAATTTAAATTATAGGTTTGGAGAGAAGAGGTTAAAAATCAGGTGGAACAGTAAGCATATCATTAGTTTCAGCCCTTTTCATTTTAGGTGCCCTTTAGTTTGGTTTGATGAGGAACAAGTAGGGTGAACAGTACACAGACCTAAATAGAAGTAGAAACAAGGAACTGCAGATGTTGGCTTACCAAGGAAAGACTCAAAATGCTGGAGTAACTCAGCGGGTCAGGCAGCATCCCTGGAGAACATGGATAAGTGATGTTTTGGCTCAGGACCCTTCTTCAAACTGATCACAGGGATGCAACTTATTTTTTCCTGCCATACCCAAAGACCAACTCCCCCCCCCCCCCCCCCCCACCCACAAGCAAGCAGAGGAAATTAACTTGGCATCATGTTCGGCATAGACATTGTGTACCAAAGGTCTGTTCCCATGCTGTACTGTTCCATGTACTGTTTACCCGAGATTTGAGCATGAAACCTAATGGCACTTCAGTGCCAAAAGGAGGGATTGTTGCATTGTCAGCTTTCAGAGGAGAAATTAAACAAGGCCCAATGGAAACTATTCAAAGTAGTAAACAGTGTTGGTAGAACAACATAACATGTAAGTGATGTTCCAGGGAAACTAAAGAATTAAACTTTGAACTCTGTGAAGTTGAGTCTCAGGCAAGTGAGTCACAGTTCTAGAATTGTCAGCATTTTCATGGAACACCAATGCCAGATTAAATTAAAATGTCAGATATAGGTAACTTTATTGCTAACATAAATAATTTAGAAAATAAAACAGTTTTGGTGAGTGTTGGGGGCGGGGGGGCTAAGGTAGAATCGTTATGAGGATTAAGAAATCCACCCAAGTAGATTCCCAGCAGGTCTTCACAGCCTAACACTTGGTCTGGCATGGATGATGAAAGTGCTGCCCAAGCATACATGATGAACACACTCTGATGCTTTAGCACACAAGCACATTTGCTCCAAACAAACAAAATCGGTACATCTGTAGACATTACCGAAATTAGATTACACAGCCCACTAAAACACCGCGTTGTTAGAGGATTGTAGTTCACTTATCTCTCAACACAACTCCCCACTCTTTCGGCAAATGTTTTACCAATTGAATTTCACTTTGGATGAAAGCCAATTAACCAAATCGATTTCCTTACATTGTTTAATTAAAAAGTCCCCCCTCAAGTGGAATTTATTTGGTTAAAACAAAACGTTGAATCTTCTCCATCCTTACATTTTTTGAGGAAATCAAAATACAAAGAATAGCTGTTGAGAAAATGAAAAACATGTATAGTTTTATAAACCACGTCTTCACCAACATGGGCAAAATACATTTCCCCTTCAAAATAAACTCACGTCTGCCTCACTAAGATGAATGCATCGGTAGATTTTTTATAAATGATCCCTGACCTCAAGAAATTCCTATGCACTTACATCCAATATCTCTAATTGTATACAGTGCATTAATTGTATAAGAAGATAGTTCTTAGGGACTTGCATTACAGACAGAAGGATACACCTGCAGCAGAGATCGGATAATCCAACATTTGTCTGTCATTATTGATATTTCTGTGAAACTCCCCAAGTGGCTTTAGTTCATTCTGATGATAAACTGTTCTTAACTATCTGATGCAAGATCAATGCTATGTCAACTTCATTTAGTAGTATTCATTTTCCGAGTCAGAATGCCGAGGTATTATTCACTAACTTGATCATATAAAATTGAACGGATACTTTGGGAAAGCACTGAGGGAGTGTTACTCTATAGCAGGTGATGTTTGTGAAATGAGATGCCAAATCAAATCAGCCCACTCGGATAAATTGGAAAGATACTGAAAAATAACTAATGCATTCCTAATATTGGATTTGAATGATTCAATGATACTTTATTGTCACTTGTACTTGAGGTACAGTGACATTAATTGATTTTGCGTACAGTACACAAAGAGTCGCCACTTATCTGGCGCCATCAAAGTTACAAAAGTACTAATGAGAGTACAGATGGTCCTTCTTTGTTCTCGCCCCACCTCCCTTCTGTTTTACATTGTGAATGATGCACTTTGCCCAACGCTCCCATTTTCTCCCAGACAGTCTGTGCTGATTAATACAGGGTGGATGCACCATCCACACCAGGCATGAAGAGAGAACCTTTCATACAAAGCAGCGATCACCGACATCACCCATTCTTTTTAAATCTACTTTCTACCAATTTCCTGAGTCACAGGCATGGGTCCCCTTTTAGAAGAAAAAAAAGTTAAACCAGGTAACAAGATTAAATATTAGGAAATTTTGTTTTTTTAAATATAAATAATTTAGATATTGGTAAAAGAGTACAGATAAATGTTTTGCATCATTTGTCTACATCAGAAATAAAAGCACTCTTTGCAATAAAACGTTTGTTACTGTTCATTTGAAGCATTTCAGAAACTGAGAGACAATTTTTTTTAAATGAAATTAGCGTAGGCAAACTCATTACCCTGGAACACCATTCTTTGGCTTAATTAATATGTTAATAATTAGTACCAATACTTGGCCAAGCTCAGCAGCTATTTACCTCCCTTGTAAATTGTTGGAGTAAATTTTTTTTTCCCACTTCATTTATTTGCTATTTATTTTTCTTGGAGCTAATCTCTGATGTTTGGCATACATCTTTCCGTGAATACGTACTAATTTATTTTCTTTATATGAACTGAATGTTCAACTTTATTATCCTTACATCTCCATTATTCAAACCTAATCCACTACTTTTCTTTGGCCCAGCATCAAAAGAACTAATTTTCCCCCAATGACGTTTGAATCATGTCAGTCATTAGCCTTGCACCATCGAGCCTTTATCGATGATTCTTTCCCCCCTCCACCCCACCACAGAGCTTCACTTACTGGCTTAGAGGGACTCATTTGGGCTAAAGGGCCTGTTTTCCATGTTTGTATGACTTTACTTAAAATCCATTTTCTCCACCCCACATGATAATTGTTGATACACCTTGAGATGGCTGGGCCTTGCATAATGACCTGAGGAACTCCTATAATTATGCCCTGTGGCTAAGATTATTTTTTAAATTATTTGTGTTTTGGAAACCAGGGGGCATTGGCAAGGCCTGCATTTATTGACCATCATCTATCGTTACCCAAGGAGGTAACGGTGACAATGGAGTGGCCTCCTCGGCCATTTTGAAGCGCTTTTGCGATTTCAACACAAGGGGGGAGGGATTTAGAGTGATTCTGGCCAGAGAAGGAAGGAAGGCCAGATCTCCTCCCGTGAAGGGCAGAAAACCAGATGGTTTCTTTTTTAAAAAAAATCTGTTAGTTATTGTAATCAACTGTAAAAACGGTTGTTGCTGTTTATCCAAATTCCAAGATTACTAATTGAATTTGTATTCCACAGCTGCCATGGAGTGATTTGAATTTCGGTCTTTGGAATGTTTCTTTAGGCCCCTGGTTTACTAATCTGTAAACATATGTCGTGCTAACCACAACTGTGATGGGATGACTCCAACTCCCTTGCCAGATTTTAAAAAAACACAATGTCCATATAGTCAATGTTAATTCATCGTCTTCATCCATTCTCCCTCTCCCTCCCTTCATTGGAGAATTCAGACACTTTCTCCATTTTGGCAGTAATTTCTGTAGACGTTCAGATTGAGTTTAGTGTATGCCAGAAACACCAAGGTGCAATGAAATTCATTGCTCGCATAAAGTTCAGAGTACACAATATGCATGATAATGATAGACACAACAATAAATACAACGACAAAACAGCAGAATGGTGTAAAGATTGAAATGCAATCTGATGCAGTGAAAAACATCACTAAAGTGCAATAATGGAATAACAGAATGAGGGTGAGTTAAGAGTAAGTGTGTGGCAGCACCTCCATAAAGGGGATGAGAAAGGAGCGATTGATTCAAGAGTCTAATAGCAGTGGGGAAGAAGCTGTTCTTAAGTCTCAATGTCCAGCATTTTTAGCTCCTTACCTCCTTCGAGAAGCTAGAAGAGAGAAACGGGTGGCACTAATACTTCCTGCCTTCCAACTCATCATGAAGATGGACTGGGTGGAAGGAAGCGATAAGCCTGTGATAAACTGGGCTCTGCGTTCACCACTCAAGCAGTTAAGAGCAGAGCAGTTCCCATGGCAGGCTGAGATGCAACCCTGTCAGAATACTTTCTGTAAATGACCTCCAGACTCAGTACATGATTCAAATGCATCTTTAATCAGCACTGAAACTTAACAGCATGAAGGATGATTAGTTGTCAGTACATCCTGGCTGCTCCAACTGTCCGTGCTGGGAAACAAGTGTTAGTATAAGTATTACAGCGGGGTGGAGTTTGAGATGCTGGCTGGTGTGTGATTGGTTAACATGCAACATCAATCTACATCCTTCCCCCTAAAGATTAAGTGTGGAAGAGCACCCACGCCGTGGAGTTAAACATACTCTCCATATCTGTCTGGTGGTCTACTAACATGGCCCCGAGCGCGTGCGGACCAAACCCTCCCCTCCCTCACTTGAAAGATGAGACTGAGAGCCTGGAGGCGAGAATGACGCAGTGGAGGCTTGTGGTAACCGAAAGGGGAAACATGCAGTGGGAGAGGCCCCGTGGTTAGTGGAGACTGCGGGACGTGGAGGGGTGCAAGACATACGGGGACGGGTGGTAGACATTGCAAAAGGCGGCTGGAACTGGAGCGGTGAAGCATAGGGACCAGCAGGCGGTTGTCGAGGCTCCCTCACGGCAAGCAGGTGTTGTCGACTTCTCCGGTACACCGCTCCGTCACAGTCTACCAGGTAAGACCGTGGCTCGTCAGTCGGGTTGACAACAGTTCCCAGACGGGAATGTCCAGTTGAAGTTCGTAGGCGGACGACCTGACCCGGAAGTAGAGGCTTGAGTGGTCTGCTGGAACTGTCGTATGACTGTTTCTGGATGTCGTGCTTTCTTGTAGACGTTTCTGGATAGTGGCGGGCTTCAGCACCTGAGGGACCAGTTGCTGTTGTGCGATGGGTACCGGAGGCCTCGTGAATCTCGACATCAGTCGCTGTGCCGGCGATCCCAGGGTTCCGTCCCTGGCAATGTTTCTGAGATTCAGGAGATCGAGATAAATGTCTGACTTTGAAATCTGTGCTCGCTCCAGCAAGTGTTTGGCGCTTCTGACAGCGCGTTCAGCGAGTCCATTAATCTGTGGATACACGGGATTGCCCGTGACGTGCTGGAAGTTCCATCGGTCTGCGAAAAGCTTGAACATGTGGCTGGTGAACTGCCGACCGTTGTCGGTTGTCAGGCTGATGGGAGCGCCAAAGGTAGAGAAGTGTCTTTTCAGCTTCTGGATGACCATCTCAGATGTGAGGGAAGTCAGTTGGTCTAGTTCAAACCAATTAGAAAAGGAGTCGACTAGAACGAGGTAGTGCTTTCCGCACCATTCGAAAATGTCTGCCCCCAGTGAAGTCCAGGGCAGAGCTGGTGGAGGTTGTTGCAGAAGGGGCTGCCGCTGCTGATGAGGCGCAAGGCTGTTGCAAGCGGGGCTGGAGGCTACGCGGTCCCGGATGTAGCTGGCCATTCCCAGCCAGTAGAACAGGCTACGGGCGCGTGCCAGTGTGGCGTCGGCTCCTGGGTGACCGCTGTGTGCCTCTTTGAAGTATACGTCTCATAGCGATGAGGGTTTCACTACCTTGTGAGCCTTGACGACAACCCCATCCTAAACTACCAGTTCTTCGCGAACCAGGAAGAAAGGCTGCACCTCTGTGGGCGTGTTGGATTGTCTGTCTGGCCAGCCTGTTTTGATGATGGAGAGGATTTGAAGCATATCGTCAATGGCGGTGTGCGCGGCCAGGGCGCGCAGTTGCTTGCTGGAGATGAAATCGACACCGAGGACCGTGAAATTTTCCTGTTCATAGGGATGTTGTTGGCAAGATGCCCGAGGTGCACGGGAGAGAGTGTCAGCGACATGCACGTCCTTACGCTTAGTGTAGGTAATAGAGAAATCGTACCGCTGCAGCTGCATCATCATACGCTGCAAACGAGCTGGCGCGGCGTGGATGGGCTTGTTCAGGATTGTCACCAGTGGTTGGTGGTCCGTCTCGACCGTGAAGGTGTTGCCAAAGGTGAAGTCGTGAAATTTGGAGCAAGCAAAGACGACGGCCAACAGTTCCTTTTCGATTTGCACGTAGTGCTGCTCCGTGTCGGTCATGGTGCAAGAGGCATACAAGACAGGTAGTAGAGTGCCCTCGGCAGATGGTTGCAAGCAGGCTGTGCCGAGCCCAAAATTCGAAGCGTCGCAGGTGATCGTCTCCGGGCGTTTCAGTTAACAAAAAAAAGATTTGGGTCGGTGCACTGGTCAGTTTGGACTTTAAAACATCGAAAGCAATCTGATGTTGCTGGGACCATGACCATGATGTGTCCTTTTTTGTCAGCTCCCGCAGTGTGGAGCTTAGTTCGCTGAGGTTCGGTATGAACTTGCCGAGATAGTTTACCATGCCCAGGAAACACTGCAGGCCTTTCACGTCTGTGGGGGCAGACATTTCTGTGATGGCAGTAGCCTTCTTCGGATCGGGTTTGAGACGCTTAGGAGTGAAGATGTGGCCGACGTAGGAAACCTCTGGAACCCGGAACTTGCATTTGTCAGGATTGCGCTTGAGGTTGATCTTGCACGTGCGATCCAAGATGAGCCTGAGGTTGTGGTCGTGCTCCGTTGCGTTTTTGCCATACACTAGGATATCGACGACAATGATGGCACAAGGTAGGTCCTCGAATAATAACTCCATAGTTCTTTGGAAGACTTCACTGGCAGAGTTGATTCCGAATGTCATTCTCACAAACTTGTACCTGCCGAATGGGGTGGCAAATGTGGTGAAGTTTGATGACTCCTTGTCCAGCGTTATCTGCCGGAAAGAGTTCTTTGCATCGAGGACAGAAAATAGGGTGGCCGTTCCGCCCTTTGCCGCAACATCCTCGACAGTCTTCATGGGATGGTGTGGCTGCTTAATGGCAGTGTTCAGTTCTTTCGAGTTGATGCACAAGCGGATTTCATTCTTTCCCTTCTTGACCATGGCAATCATGGTTGAAACCCAGTCGGTGGGGTCGCTGACTGCTTCAATTATGCCTGTGGAGGCCATGTTCTTCAGCGCAGAGTGAACCCTGTCAGTCATGGCAAATGACAATCGTTGTGGAGGTCGGATGACGGTGTCACTTCGGGGTCAATAATAATTTTGTAAGTCACGGGCAACTTGCCCAGGTTATTGTCGAAAAGATCAGGGAATTCCCTCAGCGGGTCCAGGAAACTTTGCAGCTTGTGGACCGTTTTGTCAAGGAGATCAGCCCCAGTTCCTGACAGGGCCAGTTGCCAAGCAGAGTAACTGAATTAAAGTTCAAGACATAGAAGGTCAAATTCCTCGTAGGTTTTTTCAGCACACATTTCAAGTTGGTTTTGCCCAGAGGCACCAGCACCTCCCCTCCAAAAGCATGGAGAGTGGATTTGTCCTTGATCAGTGGCTCTTTAGTTCTTATCTTGTTGAAGAGGTTGATTGACATTGTGTTTACTTTTGCCCCAGTATCTAATTTCACGCTAAAATGGACGCTGTTTACAGTTACTGTCACGGTCGGATCATAATTCTTAGCAGCAGCAAGCTGTAACGAGTAAACAGTCGGGTCCTCTTGTGAGTTAATTGGACTCTGTTCGGGGGCAGATTCGAGCTGGAATTGGGGAGTGAGATTGGTGCTGTCCCGTTGCAAGAAATTGCGATTAGACCTGAAGCTAGGCGAATTCTTCCCACGGGCCCGACTTGCTGCCCAACATGCAGAGGCAAAGTGATTTAACTTTTTACAGTAATTACATGATTTACCAAAAGCAGGGCAAGCTGATTGTCTGCTGTGCGAGTAGTTGCAATTTGGGCATTACTTCTGAGGATCGCTAAGAGCCGCCCAACTAGCTTGGGTCATAAATCACCTGTTATCCGTGTTGGTTCACGGCCTAGTGAGGCCCATCAGATTGATGGTTTTGTGCGAACTGTCTATAGGGTCGATGAATTCTGCTGTTCTGCATGCGTGTGCTGCTTCATCCAGAGTCAAATCTAGCCGTCTCAGAGCTTTAGGTCACTAATGCCATTCACTAAAATGTCCCTTGTTAACTGATCTGTCAGCTGATCGACCGGCATATTTTGGAATCGGCTGTGCTGGGCTAAATACATTAAGATTGAGATAAACGAGTCTACTCATTCACCAGGGAGTTGACGGCGAGAGAAAAACCTAGCTCTGTCCAAAATGTGATTTGAGGGCAGGTCACAGATCTGGCTAAATTTATGCAGCAGAACATTGGGGTCATCAGGAGATTCAGCTGGGGTTATTACCTGGTTGTTGGCATCGCGGACTGCCGGAGCATAACGGAATGTTCTGGATCGCCGAAGGGCATCTGGGCCCGCAAGGTTGAGTAGGAAGGAGGCCTTGACAGCATCAGGTTCATTTCGGTGTGCATTGTTCATGTAGTGTCGGTAATCAATTTCAAACGTGGCCCAGCGTTCGCTGATATCCGCATCAAAGACGAGAGGTTCAGGCTTTCGACAGGAAGAGGCCGTCATAAAGCAAAATAAAAACTCACAAAAGGGTAAAACAAAAAACCGTTATACAGAAGGAGTGGATCCATTCACTTCTGACGCCATGTAAATGAGCTCCAGACTCAGTACGTGATTCAAATGCATCTTTAATCAGCACTGAAACTTAACAGCATGAAGGATGATTAGTTGCCAGTACATCCTAGCTGCTCCAACTGTCCGTGCTGGGAAACAAGTTAGTAAATGTATTACAGTGGGGTGGAGCTAGAGATACTGGCTGGTGTGTGATTGGTTAACATGCAACATCAATCTACACTTTCCATAGAGCATCTATAGAAGTCGGAGAAAATCCTCCTGGACATCTTGAAACTCCTTAAACACCTAAGAGAACAATTGCAACTGTGCACCTTTTTTGATCACTACATCGAGGGAAGGAACTAGGACTTGAAGCTGTTGGCCATCTCTCATTTAGTATCATTGATTAGAACAAGGTTTTGTTCACCAACACCTTCTGCCACCTCCCTGCTTCCTTTGGTCAACAGCCATCTCTTTCCTCTTGCTGACCTTCAGACAGCGTGACACAAGGTCCCCAATCTCTTTCCTGTCCTATAGTTCCTCATTGTTGTAGATCCTGCTGACAGCAGTGGTATCATCGGCTCACTAGAAGATCAAGCTGGTCGAGTACACAATCATGGGATACAGGGAATAGAAAAAGGAACTGAGCACACAACCTTCAGGAACACCAGTGTTGAGGACCAGGATGGAGGGAATCTTATAACCAATACTAACCAACAGAGGTCTGGCAGCCAGGAAGTCCAGAAGCCAGTTGCCAATGGAGGTGCCAGGGCCAGGATCCAGGAGTTTATAGTCGAGCTTACTTGGTATTGTGATGCTGAAGGCTAAGCTGTAATCAATGAATGAACCTGACATAGGTGCTCTTATTGTCCAAGTGATCTAGAGCTAAATATATTGCAAGGGAGATGGCATCCCCTTGCGACCTAATTTTCCTTTACACACATTGCAAGGGGTCTAAATTGTCTAGAGGTCTGGTACAGAGCTGAGCCATTGCCAACCTTGCAAAGATCTTTATTAGAGTTAATGTTAGACCTACGGGCAGCTATCATGGAGACGGGTCACCTTATTTTTCTTGGGGACTGGGAAGATGGAGGTTTCCTTAAGACCAATGGGGCCAGTAAACTGCTGAAGTGAGAGGTTGGTGAAGACTGTGGCCAACTGATGGGCGCACAATTTCAGAACCCATTCAGGGACTCCATCCGGTCTGGCCATTTTCTGTGAGTGTACCTTCATGAAATAAGATCTGACCTGCCAGCGGGGTGTATGGGACTGAGCCAACAGAGGAAGGGGTGACATGCCTTGGTGGAACTTTGTTGGCCTATTCAAAATGAACGTAAAAGGTATTACGTTTCTCTGGTAGAGATCCATCATTGCCAGTGGCCACCCCCAATTTTGGTTTGTAGACGAGGATGATAGTCAGGCCCTTAAATAGTCACCTGGCATATGTTTGATTGAATTGAGCCCCTAGCTCCTTCTGGACTTCTCAGCTTTCCTGATAGCCTTACGGAGGTTATATTGATCTTCTTGAACAGTACCGGGTCGTCATCTCAAGACGCAGATCTGGACTTTAGCAAAGAAGGAATCTCCTTGTTCATCCAAGATTCCTCGTGCTCGCATTGTTTTACCAGTGCAATCTACTTTCACCCCACATTAGGATCACCAGATATTTTTCCTTCAATTATATTCCCCAACCAGCTTGTACCAACAGGAATAATCTCTCTGAACACATGTGGAACCCTCCAATTCTCTGGTTTGATTTCTTTATCTAAAGAAAAGACTCAGACTGGGTCTTGAAACCTCAGCTGCCACCTTTCATCAGCAGTCTAGATGCATCCAACTCAGACTGGGTCACTTTCCTAGAGTACTGCCAAGCATTCAAGGATCACTTATTTTTCCTGTCCAATTTTACCAGCAGCTCTACTACAAAATACTCACTAGTATCCACTACCTTTGCAAAATAAATGTAGTATTAAGTATTCATTTAATCTAAGCTATCCAAAGGCCTCCAAAATACATTTTTTCTTCTTTTGTTCCAGATCAGCCTCTTCTTTCTTTTGACAATCTGTTATGTTTATAAAGAAATTTGACAATCCCTTGGCTTACAAGTTCTTATAACTGCCCAAAACGTATGCAAGAGAAGCCTTGCGTTCCCCCTGGAACAGCCAGCACCTTACTCTAGTGTGGAACAACAGGACTCCCACCTAGGCATTACTTGGGCACATCATTCACAAACCTCCACACAGCTGCTTGCCAGTAGAGACCAGTGCTGTCTGATGCAGCATTACAATCACCACATTTACACAGGGGAATCTGCTAATTGAACACACGGCAGGCTAACCAAGCATAGATTCAATGATTCCAATCATTTCAACGGAGAAGAATGGGGGAGGTACAATTTTTTTAGATAATTACATTTTTTTGTTAATAATTAATGGTATTTTTCAATTTTTTATCATTTTCTTGTGGTTATGTGGATGTCAGAGACATTGCCACCCACAACCCTTCACCACCAGAAATTTAATCGGTTGTCAAAGCATTTTGGTGGGACTGGTGAAAGGAACACTTGGTACTGTGCAGGATCGTGCCAATTGGGCCAAACCAGAGTCCTTGGAGAAAATCTGTGTCAGTGGACCCCTCCGAGAGTGAGAATGGGTTTAGTAGGAAGGTAACCAGCGGCCTTGCGCAGTGAACAACTTTGCTTGGGTTTCACGCTGTGATTTGCTTTTCTCAGTGTTCCGTTCTTCTCTTATCCCACCGCAGTTCTCCTGCACAATTTCTGAATTCTCCTTAATTTTCTACCATTTTATGGAACTGACTAATAACATTCGCCGACTAGTGATTTGATCATTGCCTCCATTTCTTGGTGAGCTCCACTTCTGGTAGTTTCCCCCCCCCCCCCCCCCCCCCACACACACACCATGAATCCCACATTCTTATAAGAACAAGCTTAGTCTGCACCTAAAGTATGTTCTCTTTGAAGCTTTCTGATTGCTCAGTTATTATGTTATGAAGGCCCGGGGCAACCCATTTGACTGGCATCCTGTTCATCACCTTAAATATTCACTCCTTTCACCACCAGTGTTCCCTGGCTGTATTATGCAGTGAAGATAGACACAAAATGCTGGAGTAACTCAGCGGGACAGGCAGCTTGTCTGGATAGAAGGAATGGGTGACGTTTCAGGTCGAGACCTTTCTTCAGGCTGAAGACGGTCTCGACCCGAAACGTCATCAATTCACACATTTTTCTAAAACTTTGATGGGTTCAGATCCTTCCATCAGACAATAATAAAGACTGATTAAAGTCTGTAAGTAAATACATAGACATACATAACTTAAAAATGTGAACGTGAAAAAAGTTCACACATTTTCTTTTACAATCGAAATATATATATATATGAAAGCGTATTCCCAAATTACTTCTGATAGAATCAAATTAATTAGAACAGTCAAAACAAAAATCAAAGATATACACAAAATGCTGGAGTAACTCAGTAGGTTCAGCAGCATCTGTGGAGAAAATGTATAGGTGGCATCTTGGGTTGGGACCCTTGTTCAGACATTGCAAAAATCAAGTTAGCCAGAGAGTAATGACCAACTGAGTAACTGGTGATAATGCGACCGTTCAAACTGCATCAAAACAAAATCCAAGCATATTAAATCAAATATCTGCAAATTTACCTTACAATCACCCAAAGCTGCCCTTTTAAGATATCATATGTGGTTTCAGAAAACTAGTCATATAGCTGTCCTACACAATCTATATTACTAGTTAATAATTTCAGATTTTAAACTGCCAAAAATAAGCATGCGTGGAATGAAATTAGTATTAAATAATATTGATACTGAGGAATTAATAATTAAGATGTTATTTTGTCCATGTTTTTCTACTGCAAGTATAGCCATTTCACTGACCTGGAGATGTGCATCTGTCTCTTCCAGTGCTTTCTCCACTCTTCTCTTCACTTGACCCAGAGCATGGATCTCCATAATCATTTGGTCAAGCTCATGATCCAGCTCCGATTTCCAGAAGCTGATGTCCTCTACCCTCTGCCCAATGTTGGCACTGGTATCATTCTGTATTTTCCTGGTCAGCTGAGCTTTATCCTGGATGAGCCTCGAGGTATCCTCCCTGAGCTTCTCGGCATTGTGCCTGGAACAGTCGGATTGCTTGTAGTTGTTGTGGTTGGACTCCACCCATTCGCCTGGAGTGTATCTGCTGAAGAGGGCTATGCGATTAGACGTTCCTGGGGCGCACGGATCCATGGTAGGGCACGGGTCTATCACAGAGCAAGGATTCACTACTGGGCAGTTTATTGGTGGTCTTGGAGTGATTGCCGGGCAGGAATGCATCACGGGGTACGAAGGCACGGGACAGTTGATGATGGGACCCCCGCTCACCGCCGTGCAAGAGGTCATTGGTGGATACGAGGTCATCACTGGATACTGCCTCCCACACAAGTTCTTAGTATAAGGCCCAAGAGTGGTGTTGACACCTGCAACCTTGTAATAGGTACTTGGTCTCCATGGCAAGTTAACACTACTGCACCTGGTTTCCAAATCTGTGGTACAACATCTGCCATACATGGTGGCTACAGTGTCTACAAAATAAACAGAATTATTTTAGCTTGCAGCTTTTGACCTCAGTAGCAAACTAAGGCCATTAGACCTTTATCATTTTAACAAAAAATCAAAATCAAAACTATTCACGTCAAACTACAAAACGCTGTGCAATATCTAGTCAACCCAACTAAAAGGTCAGTGTATCAGATCTTGAGCACATATAATTACAGTAATGACATAATATGGCTATCATAAAACTTTCTTACGGCGCATTATGACATACACGACATCATAAAGCTAGCTATTATAAAGTGGTCCATCATGAAGCTCTCGAAATAAGCAAGACATACATTACTGGCATCATCGTTGCAATTAAAACGGTGCCGGCTCTGGTCTAAGGGGCGCCTGGGAGGAATTGCACCCATCGCTGGTAGCAGGGTGGGGCGTGTGTTATTTAGGTTAACTCACGAAAATATTGCATGAAAGCATAAGGGGGGATGGGAGGGGATGGGGGGGCATGCATCACGGAGAAACACTTCCGAGTTAGCGGCTGCTTGTAACCCCTGAGCTCACGGGCGTTTTGCTGCATCTTAGTTTAATGCCAGTGCCGTGTGTGAGGGAGCAGCGCTGGCGCCTGGACTTGTTCTCCGCAGCGTGCATCTCATCTCTCTGCTGCTGCTGCCGTGCACTGGATCAGGGCACCAGGCGGTTGCCAGGGACGCCGCAACATCCCGGACCCATAGCAACGGAGTCAGCTGCCGGTGCAGAGGTTGTGCGCCGGGGAGGAGCAGAGGGGGAGAGAAAATCTCCAGCAATCCAAACCAGCCTGAAAACATCGCCTACTCGAGTCAGGGGTCCATCTTGGTCCTCCATGTTGACGCCTGCTGTGGTGGTTTGCAGCCTATGAGAGATGACTTGATTCCAATCAGATGATTGATGCAAAGGGGTAAATGCGCGTCATCTATCCTACTTGCAATCAAATATTAAACCTCCCCCTCACTCCCCATCCCCTCTCTAATCCCGAGCAGTTTGCAAAGGTACATTACAGCTACTGGGCACAACATTGCTAAGTATTCACACTGCACAGCAAGGTTCTTGTATTTAATGGGATTTCTGTCAGTTTAATGTACATGTACATAGGAAATAAAACACCAAAAAATACTGCATTTTCTGCCTGACACGTTTCTCTGCTGATCTCCTGTTCCCATTTCCAGTTTAATCTTAACTGTCAAAACAAGGAACTGCAGATGCTGGTATACATTTAAAACAAGACACAATGTGCTGGAGTAATCCAGCGGATCAGGCAGCATCCCTTGAGAACACAAATAGGTGGAGTTTTGTGTCCTGCCCCTGCTTCTAAATGTCCCCGCCCTCTCCCACCGCTCTCAGAGTACAATTCAGAGTTCAATGAAGAGCCGACCCTATCCCAGACACCTTTGTGGCGTGAAAGTGCTCTATTCACTAAAAAGGAAAGAAGCTACAATTGCAGCAATCGATTTAGCCGCCTCTATTTACTCGGGCCGGAGGGGAGGGGAAGGGAGGCTTGTGGGTCAATTCTTATTCCATTCGAACAAGAATCGTCAAAAAGAAACCTGAGCTAAAATACTAATCCTAATGGTACAGCTGAAATAATAGGAAAGTAGTGGTCAGTATCTTTCTTGATACAGCTGTCTAGTTACAATTTGGAAATAAATTGAACAGTCAATCTGCGAATTGACTGGATATGAGCGTGGCCAGTTCTCAACAATCTCACCAAATATCATGCGGTAATGAAACACACCCACGCACACAATTACAATAATCTTATCGCAGTACATGGTCTTTCTCACACTAAAATAACGACTGTGACAACTTTTACTCCCAAGGGAACTCTGAAGACAATCTAGTGTGGCTGACCTTAGCCGTTCCCACTCTGTTCCCTTTTCCTTGATACCTTTCTAATATTCAACTAATAGAGTCAGCACACAGCAGTTAACATTTCTTAAGCGCATTAATCACAACAGTGCATATTTTAGAGACAAAGGTTAATTGAGTTAGCATCAAAGAAAGCTTGTGGAGGATGGATTAGTTTGACCAACAAGGATGTCATTTAAACTCTTAGATTATGGCGGAATGTTTTCATGGATTGATCCTGATCAAAGCCTTGTAAGTGGCATGTTGGGTTATTACCAAAAATGTCTTTCGCAAAGTGTGTCCAATTTGGTTACACACTTTATCTTCAAATATTTGACAGAATCATCATCTGTGAGGAGGTCACATGCAGCACTTTCACACTGCAGCCAAAACTGAATTAACTCCTTCCACTGTCTGTAGGATTCTGGAAATGGGTCATACATTATTGCATACGAAACAATGAAGTACAAATGCCTAAACCAAGTTTTTTGAGATATAGCATAACTTGTGTCGGGAAATGGTATATGGAACAAGCTGCCAGGGGAGATAGTTGAGGCAGTTACTAAAACCGCATTTAAAAGACACTTGGACAGGTACATAGATAGGAAAGGTTTAGAAGGATGTGGGGCAAATGTGGGAAAATATGACTATCTTAGATGGGGCACTGTGGTCGGCTTGGACAAGTTGGGCCGAAGGGCCTGTTACCGTGCTGAATGCCATGACTATGACTCCAGGTGAACATCTGGCCTTGTTTGAAGTCCATACCATTCTGGCCACAGCTTTGTTTGGTGTAGCTGCAGGGTTTATTTGATGTCAGCATATAGTTAAGTCTGATATATAATAAAATGTCCTTGAAGTGAATAGGTGTTAATCAAGTTCACTTTCTAAAGCCTAAGGCAGAAATTGCCTTTGCACAAGAAAGGGAAAATAACTTTCATGTTGCTTTCTGTATGTGCTAGGCTTTTCGTTTTCCAAACATCAGAAGCTTCTTAGCTTATTTAATGATTAAGTTCATTTTGTTTCCATGAAAGGATTTGGCGGATTGCAGGTACTTATTTGGAGACAGGTTTTTGTGTTTCAATGGCATCCTCAGAACAATCAATATCCAGCTTGTCCAGTCATTGATCTTACAAATAAAACTCTATTTTAAGTTTAATGATGTTCAAAAAATGCCAACAGACTGCGACTCTTATGCTTATTGGCAACATTACGGAGATGTTGACCTGCACTCAATACTGCAGAAGATCTAATAGTTCATCATAACTGCCAACTGTCTCATTAATACATAGCCATGATTAGAATAACATATCAACATTGTTCTTTCTTCTATTTCTTTTAAAAGCTGGTTTAGTACAGAAAAGGAGAAAGTCTGCATTCCTGTTAGCTTCACTACTATAATGTGGCTTCATTATATCTGGCTCTTACAGTTAGTTCCTGTGAAGGCTTTGTACTCACTTGGGGAAAAAAAAGATAATTGTAATGTATTTGCAAACACTATTAGTGTAAATGTACTAATTAGTCCTCCATAATCATCAAGTGGTGTACTATTGGTTGGAGTATACTGTGTGTCACCAAATTGCAAAGATAACCATGGCAATTCATGTAATGAGCAAGTACTGTCAATCTTCTAAAATATTGCGACTAATATGTGGGGGATGTCAGCTGTGAATGAAGCTTCACATTGATGCTGTGCATCCTCTCTAGTTAATAAAATGGTGCCATGATCTACTGCATTTCTCTGGTTCCCAGATACTGCAAACTGCTGCGTTCACAAGGTATGATATGCAGCTGTTTAGCGTCTATGGTTGACCGGCTTCAGGTGCAAGAGCCACAGATTGATCTTACATTCCTGGCTCCAAATCCTGCCTTTTTATCCTTTCAAGGGTTTTACTTTATTCAGGGTCCCCAGGCCAACTGCCCTTCAGAAAGGATCTTTGATCCTATGGCCCTGCTTTGGGTCTCTAACAGCAAGTTCCATTGTTAATGCGAACTGCAGAATGGGCGGAAAGATTGCTTCCATCATATATTCCCTACACTAAGAGCAGAATCAGTAGATATTTGTGAAAGAGATGATGAAGGAGTAATATAATATAGAGATTTTCTGAGTGGAAGAACTCAGAAGTAGTTAAAGTCTTGCAGGACTGGGTGAACACTGAACAAAGAGAAACAAATGGTCATTCCAAACAAATGGAATTCCCTTAAAGATTGATGCCATAGAGGGTGGAAAGTGTAGGGAAAATCGAGCATTGGAAATAAAGGTGAGAAAAAGAGCAACAGAGGCCAAAACTGGAAACAGCGAAAAGAAGTAAAGAACAGAAGAGAATTTATTAAAAAATCAAAATATAAAGAAAGAAAATCAGAATATATGGCAAGCACTGGGAAGAAGAAGCACGTTGAAGGTAGTAAGCAATAGTTATTTTTTAGAATATAACTTTGGATGAAAAATTATTTCTGCAAGCAGAACAATGAAAGAACATATGCTAAAATAAATAAATAGTTTAATATTTCTACATTTCTTGTTGAACTACTTTCACAAGTGTCTATTTGAAACCTAAATCAAAAAAATAAATTAATTAAATATGAAACAAGGGTATAATCTGGAGAAAAAAACTGCATAAGCACAAGAAAATATACTGACCAGACAAATAATTTAGTAATATTAGTAGTCACTTATCAATTATGGCAGTCTCAGAAGTGGAGATACTTCTTGTTTGCCATTGCTGACTTTGACACTCTATAGTTGCAATATGCTAAGTGCTCTGTAACCCAAACACCTGAAGCCGCTCTATGATGTTACTTACTCATTATGATGTCATACTCAATGGACATATTGTTATTTTGTCTTCACATGCATGGGTATCTCACTTCTGATATTAGGTCAGATCAGCTACAAATGATTTGAACAGGTCTGAGATACTACATGGTCTACTTTTATTTATTTCCTCCACAGGATAAACAGAAACGCTAATTGAAGATGTAAAATAGGGGAAAAAAATACTCTGAATATTAGTGTATGTAGATTACTTGGTATGGTTATTTTACACTTGAACTAATTTTGTCTATACTGACATAATTATCAATAATCATATATTATCAATATCACTATTGATAATTGCTCTTGAGTGTGAGGTAGAGAAAAACATGACAAGCCACTAGCTCAAAGCATCAATTTATGGATTTAGCAGAAGTGGCATTTTAACTCCAAACAGATAAACTAGAAATGGCTCCATCTTATGAGCTGACATTTTAACCATGGAGGCAGTGGAGATGTGACCTCAAGCAAAATGGAACTGATTGGTTGGTTGGTTGGTGGATAATGGACATAAATGGCAAGGAAAAATAGAAAGGACAAATGTGCTTTCATAGTGTTCTTCATTGGACAACATTTTGTTACCAACTAAATTTGTTTTTAAAATACTGCTATACCAAAATAAAACAGCTAATTTATACACAAGATTGCACTAAATGTATTGATAAATGATCAATTACTTTCTGACAGTGTTGGTTGAGGGATAAATGTTGGCTGGGTTGATCAGAAGAACCCCCCTACTATTGAACAAATAATAGTGGTCTTCTGCGCCCATTTTAATAATAAACTTGATCGTGCCAAAGACCATGATCCGATTCTGCTTTGAAACCTGTAAACTCTCCACTCTACGCCAGATAATTGACCTGAAATATTAACTGGTTTCATTTGCCAGAGATGCTGCTGGGCAGACTGAGTTCTTCCGGCAATTGTTTTATTGTTTTCCTTAAGGTTCCACTGTCTGCCAAAATTGCCACTTACATTGCCCCAAAATGGATTGAAGTGATAACCCTCTGTTTGATATCTTTATTCTACTATCACGCACTTCCAGTTGTTTGCCCTCAGGCTCACATCCAGTAATAAGTACAAAAAAACTTGCCAACCATTTGCTGCAAAGAATCAGACCTTCTATTTAGCTGTGAGTGCCGCATCACCATCTCTGTCACCTCCCCTGTTAAAACAAGCCAAGCTACCCCCACAATTAAGATGTGGATTACGGAAATGACCGAGACCTTGCAATTGGAAAAAATAAGATTTCTCTTAATTGACAAAACAGAACTATTTTTTAAAATATGATCTCCATTTATTGAACTTTTAAAAAAGTTAATGGGTTTAACACAAAATTAAAGTCACAACTTGAGTTTAGGGTTGGATGGACAATTATACTCAACATCTCCCTTGTTCTTCTTTCCTTTCTATTAGTTTACAGTTTCTCTTATCTCTTCATTTCTCTATTTCTTTCTTTAAAAAAAAACTTGAAGCTATGTAAGAACTCTGTAACCAGTTTGTCGTTTATTATCATTTGTACATATGATTTTAATTTAAAAAATATTTAAAAAAAACAAAAGAAACAAGCCAAGCCAAGCCTTTTCCTGTGCCTTCTCTTCATGGCCCTAAACCCAAACCTTTCTGTCCTTCCGTTCCCATCTCTCTTCATGTCATTTCCAAGTTCATATTATCTGACCACTTATTCTCTAGACTTGCTGGCCTCAGTGTTAGCTGATGATATAAATGGATCCTCATCCTCAAGTATTGTTCCCTATTTTTATATCATCTTTAACCAACTTCTTCCCCAGCTGACAGCGATGCACTGTGATTGTTGTGCATTTTCCTTTCTTGTTCTTCTGACAGCCTTTGAGATGGTTGTACCACACCATCCTCCTTCAAACCCTCTACCGGACCACACTATCCTCTTACGAAGCTTCTCCTCCACAGAGAGGTGAAGTGGGGTGCCATTTCTTGGTTCCACTCAGCTATCCAATTCAAGTCAGACAATAGTTTCTATTTTAACCTACGGATCAATAGTTCTGGAAATGTCCAAAGATCAAATCCTGGTCCCTCCATTTTCTAGTTGGCTACTGCTTCTTGCTGACATCATCCAGACATGTCACCAGGTTCCAATTGCCAGACATCTTGTTGTACCCGAACGCCAACTTTGCCCACTTCTCCATGGCCTATGTGTGGCTAGTCTGCTTGTTTGACAATGGCTCTGTTTGAGTCATAATTTCCACCAAAATTGAAATGGTCACCCCCCATTAATTTCAGGCCCTGCCACAAACCCATTATACTCACCAATTGTTCCAGCCCCTTTTCCACTCTGTTAGCTGAACAAGGCTGTTCTCAGCCCCAGCATCCTGTTAGACCCTGAACTAAATTTTCAACCTCATTCTCACAGTCTATATACTTCAATTTCAGTTATATCTCTTCCCAATGTTTTCCCGACATGGTCCTTGCCGCAGAATCTTTCCTACATGTTTTTCTTTCATTTATGGGTGGCACGGTGGTGCAGCGGTAGACTTGCTGCCTTGCAGTGCCCAGTTCAATCCTGACCACGGGTGCTGTCTGTACAAAGTTTGTACGTTCTACCCGTGACCGCGTGGATTTTCTTCGAGATCGTTCCTCCCACACTCCAAGGACGTACAGGTTTGTAGATTAATTGGCTTAGTATAAGTGTAAATTGTCCCTATTGTGTGTAGGGTAGTGTTAATGTGTGGGGATCTCTGGTCATTCTGGACTCGGTGGGCTGAAGGGCCACCCCGTGGTGTATCCCTAAATAAAAATCAACTATTCGACGGATCTCTTTCCAGCGCACTATTTGTAAACCGTATTCAAAACTCTGCAGATTACCCCCTAAATTAGCAAAACCCTTCCATCCTGCACATTAGCTCAAGATCCTCAAATACTAAAAATTTTAAATGTTTTAACTCACCTTTCTTAACTGAACCCCTCACCATCCTGTAATGCTTTAGTAATTACCGAGAGAGATGGAGAATAATCTTGAAGAATTGAGAATTTTGATGTAACCATTTGAAAAAGGCATTAGTGGGCGGGTTACAGCATTGAAAATGAGGATGTTGAAAATTTAATGTTAAGGTAGTTTGGTGCTGTTCTACAGCATGTGGGTGGACTACATGTCAGCACACTATTCTAAACAGTGATTGATTTGATTTACAAGGTTATGTTAACTATTCTCTATCAGTAGGTACATAGAATCATAGAACATTAATGACAAATGATGAGATGTACAGCAAGGAACTGCAGATGCTGGTTTAAACCGAAGATAGACACAAAAAGCTGGAGTAACTCAACGGGTCAGACAGTATCTTTGGAGAAAAGGAATATTTGATATTTTGGGACACTCTGAGGAAGGGTCTCGACCTGAAACATCATCTATTCCTTTTGTCCAGAGATGTTGTCTGACCCACTGAGTTACTCCAGCTTTTTGTGTCTATCTCCGACAAATGACCCTTACTCAGCCCATCATGCCTTGGCTATTTGAAAAACATCTAGCCAACCAAGCCCAATGCTTGATCCATAGCTTGGTGAATCTCAATTCTTCAAGCATGTGTGTGGGCAGGGGGGGTTGTGGGGGGGAGGGGTTTGTGGGAGGGGTGTGTGGCATTGTGTGGGGGGGGGGGGGGCGCATTGTGGGGGTGTGGACTGGGGCGTTGTGGGGGTGAAGTGGGTGTGTGGGCAGGAAGGGGTTGTGGGGGAGATGTGTGTGGGAGGGGGGCTATGTGTGAGGGGGGTATGTGTGGGCAGTGGGGTTGTGGGGAGTTTAACGGTGTAAAGGGGGGGTATGTGTGGGCGGGGGGGGGTTTGGGGGAGAGGGGTGTGTGGGCAGCATGAGGGTAGTGGGGTGTGTGGAAGGGAGGGTTGTGTGGGAGGGAAGGATGTGTGAGGGAGGTTGGGGTGTGGGCGGGGGATGTGGGGGCTGGTGGGTGGGGAAGGGGTTGGAGATGCGATGGGGACTCACAGCGGGCGCTGGCCGCTTCGTTGGCCCCTTCACTGGTCGTTCTCCTCTGATGGGAGTCTCTGATTTCAGTTTGGCGACATCGGCGGCATCTCCAACTCAATGCTGGTTGGGTCGGGCCGGGTCATCCAGAGTCTCCCGCAGCTGCAGAAAAGACGAAGGGGGGGGGGGGGAGAGACCTCGGGTGTGTATGGGCAGGGAGAGGGTTGTGAGGGGTGTGCGTGAGGGGGGGAGGGGGTTGGGGTGTAGGGGGAGGGGTGTGTGGGCATAGAGGGAGAGAGCTCGGAAAAAAGACGGGGAAGAGCCATGGGGGAGTGTGCTGTGTTACGGGGGAGGGGGGCAGGAGCCAGTGAGGGGGACCAGAGGGGAAGGGGTTGGGAGTGCAATGGGGACTCACAGCGGGCGCTGGTCGCCTTGCTGGGCGTTCGCTCACAGACTCAAGCAGCACGGCTTGGGGACTCAGCCCCGCCTCCAGAGATTTATGCCCCTTGCCTCGCCCGGTGATTAACAGCAAAGATTAACAGAGGGTGCCGGAAGGGGCATTACCTTCGTGGTGATTGACAGGTGAGAAGACCAATTTGCTGTTCTCACAATTTTTAAAACTTTCATAACTTTTGTAATCGTCCTCCGATCGGAACAAAACTTGGTGCGCTTGCAGCAGAGGAGAACGGTGAGTAATTCTAACGATATAGGGTCGCGTTTTTACGCAAATTTAAAAACAATGAAAACCGGAAGAGGACAAGATGAGAGTTTAAGTAATATATAGATGGATTCAAGTCTTTTTCGAGTTTCCAAATCTTCATGACATCCAATAACATTGTCATTCTCACTAGCAGTATAATGTTTTTAACTGTCCTAAGATCATAAGCGATAGGGCAGAATTAGGCCATTCAGCCCATCAAGTCCATCCTACATCAGTAGTGGATAAATTGTAGATAATTATTTTGAGTGACTTCTACCCAATATGTTCTCTGGGAAAATTTAGGACAGCAGTGATGATATTTAATGATTTAAACTTACTTTGTAGGGCAAACTGAAATTGTATTAATGAAAATTGAAGCAAGTCCCGACAAGTTTTACCCTACACTAAGGATGGGTTGTTATTCTTAATTTGTTTATATATATAACATACACACGTATTCGCCATCGTGAAGCTGGCTGACTTCAGAACGGGGAAAGCTGTGGTGGTGCGTGGCTGCAACCCGACCTCGGAGGCTCCGGCCGCAGGCCTGGTGGACAGGAACATCAGGAGCTTGCAGGTCCCTGGTGGGAGACTGCTTTTCGGACCTCCCGCAATGGCAACTTCTCCTGCTGGAATCGCGGGGTTTAAATGACTCAGAGCGGGGCCTAACATCGCCTCGCGCGGCTTAAACGGCCGCGGGACTTACCATCACCCGCCGGGGGCTTTAACATTGCGAGCCCCAGTCGCCTCGACGCTGCAGCAGGAGAAGAACAAAGGGAAGAGATAAGACTTTTGCCTTCTATCACAGTGAGGAGGTGTTGGAGATTCACTGTGATGGATGTTTGTGTAAATTGTGTTAAGTGTGTGTCTTGTTTTTTTTTGTAATGTCATGACTAGGAATGACATTTTGTTCAAACCTTGTCTGTTTGAATGACAATAAAAGGCATTCTATTCTATATATCTATATAGTTAAATGTCTCATCTTGACCACTTCCTGTTTGCGTTGTTGTTTGATTTTAGAAAAAAACGCTACCACATATGGCTGTGATTTTTGGCCATCTTACTCACAGCCCTCCTCTGATGATCAGGCCCCGGGGATTTTTCTCATAGATTAAAAATAAAAGAGTTATTAGTGTTTTAAAAAATCTTGAGATCCTCTCTCCTGTCAATCACCGCAATTAAGGCCACGCCCCTTCCGGGGGGGGGGGGGGGCGGAGAGTGACTATAAAACCCGGACGTCTGGACGTGGCTCAGTTGGTGCTAGATGGCGAGGGAGAGACCACGACTCTGAGTTGTCTGAGCTGGGAATCTACACAACGCTGAGTGTCTACTGAACTGTGAGTGCCCTTTATGTGGTTTTATGTGGTCTGGAAACCAGTCCCTTCGGCCCACATCACCCATACTCCAGAAAGCTCCCCCTCCCCCCACTGGCCAGCAATATTGGAATTGGTGGAGAGGTGGAATATTGCGTTGGAGGGCCAGCCCTCCCGTGTGAAGCTGGGACCCAACGGGTCCCACATAGTCTAGTATATATATATATATATATATGTGTGTGTGTGTGTGTCAATAAAATTAAATAGTGCAATTCTACCAAATGGTAAACTAATAAGTTACATTCATAAGGTAGACAAAAAATGCTGGAGAAACTCAGCGGGTGAGGCGGCATCTATGGAGCGAAGAAAATAGGCAACGTTTCGGGTCGAGACCCTTCTTCATAAGATGCTTGTATGTGAAGATCATTTTAAAAGATGGTATGAAATAAGAATGAAATGTAGTTTGCATTGTATCAATTAAGGGAATATAAGGAAGGTAATGCCCCTGTCCCACTTAGGCGATTTTTTAGGCAACTACGTGTGACTAGGCTGTCTCCACATGGTTGCTGGGTGTTGCCTGTATGGTCGTGAGTAGTCTCCTCAGTCGCCCAAAGAATCGTAGTGTTTTTCTGATTGCCGCTGGATTTTGAAATGTTCAAAAAGTTGGGTTGTCGTAGGTTGTCACCAGGATGAGGTAGGTTGCCGCCGGTGCTGACTTCGGTGAATTCCATTGGCGAATACCTACGTCAACCTACGGCAATCGGCGACACGTACCGGCGACTGAATTGTCTTCAGCTGTCGCCGACAGAGTCGTAGCTTGCCATAGCTTGTCGCGGGTGGACGTAGGTTGTCGTAGGTGTGGTCGTAGGTGGACGTCCTCATGGGTCGCCGGTTGTTGGTAGCTTGTCGTAGCTGGACGTCGACTAGGTGGTAGGTTGTCGTGTACATTGTCGTAGACATTGTCGTCGGGGGGTCCAGCCGCCCGTTTTTCGGCGACCTGCTACGACTATGACAGTCGCCAGCAGTCGCCGAAAAAAATTGCCAAAGTGGGACAGGCCCATATGGGTAAACGGTTTGTAGGAGTGCAAGCGATTTGTTTTCACAAGACTCGGCACATGGCAAAGAGAGGGGTTGGCAATAAACTTGTCCACGGTACGTCGGCAGTTAAAGGTTAGAAACCTTTATCTCTCTCACTATCAAAGCTCAGCAATGTTATTGGCCTTTATTTAATTAAACTATGACAATGTTCTGCCTTGAAATAACAGACATAACAGTTGCAAATTGAGTTGGAAGTTATGCTGTGTTGTGCCTCTACAGCCACTCTAAGCTCCAGCCTGACAGCACCTCACATTTCGCTTGGGCAGCTTACACCCCAACGGTATGAATATTGACTTCTCTAACAATAAGTAACCCTTGCTTTCCCTCTGTACCCACCCCTCCCCATCTTAGTCATCTGACCAGTCTGACTGGCCCCCTGATTAAATGTTACCTCTGTATGCTTGGTTGTCAGCTTCTCCTCACAAACATTTTCCTTGACCCTCATCTCCTTTGATCTGTCGCTTTCACACCTTACCATTCCACATCTCTATGTCTCCCTCTCCCCCCTGACTCTCAGCCTGGAGGGTCTCGACCAGAAACTCGCCAGAGATGCTGCCTGACCCGCTGAGTAACTCCAGCATTCTGAGCTGCGACGCTGCTCCGCGCCGGGAACGTTTGTCGGCAGCGCTGGCGGGCGGCGGGGCGAGGAGCGGGTTACACCGGGAAGCCGGAGGCCGGAAGCGCGCTGCGGGAAGGGCCGGCAGCAAAGGATGGCGGACGTCCCGAGCAACGCACCAGAACGTGAGTGTGGGACCGGCCGGCGTCGCCAGCGGCAACTATGGGCTGCAACCCACAGTGAGATCCACCCAGAGGGACCAGTGACTGGCCCAAGAGAGGTCCCAGAGTGACCAGTCCAGGGGAGGTCCCAGAGTGACCAGTGACTGGCCCAAGAGAGGTCCCAGAGTGACCAGTCCAGGGGAGGTCCCAGAGTGACCAGTGACTGGCCTGGGGAGTGACCAGAGACAAGTCTGGGGACTTCTCCCAGAGCAACCAGTGGCGGTCCATGGTCAGCAGTGACCAGTGACTGTTCCTGGGGGAGATCTCCGTGTGGTCTGGCCGAAAAGGCGTGACCAGTAGCCTGGGTGTGGGGGACCCAGTGACTGGTCCATGGGAGCTCCCAGAGTGACCAGTGCCCAAGAGGAGTGTTAAGTGACCAGTAACTGGCCTGGGGGTGGGGGAGGGATGGACCAGCGACGGATCCATGAGAGCTCCCAGAGTGACCGGTGACATGCTGTTAAATCTGTTAAATGTTGCTATAGTACCTGCCTCAACTACCTCCTATGGCTCCTAACATTTTCTGAGTAAAAATGTTGCTCCTCGGGTTCCGATTAAATCTTGCCCCTTTCACCTTGAACCTATAGCCGCTGGTTCTTGATTCCCCTACCCTGGGTAAATAACTCTGCGCATCTAACCTATCTGTTCCATTCATAATTTTATATTCCTCCACAAGATCACCCCTCAGCCTTATGCACTCCAAGGAATAAAGTTCTAGCCTGCACAACCTCTCCCTATAGCTCAGCCCTTCTAATCCAGACAACATCCTTGTAAATCTTCTCCTCACTCTTTCTAGCTTATTGACATTCTATAGCAGGCTGAACAAAATTGAACACAGTACTCCAAACGTGGGCTCACCAATGTTTTGAACAACTGTTCATCATTACAATTTTTGTTGTTTGATGAGAGACAAATGGTAGTGGTGGAATGAAGAAGTAGGGAGAGATTATATGTCATGTGCTATAATTATATGCACTCCCACTCTCCGAGAAAGGTATTCCATTGCCACTACTGAAGAAACCTGCTCTTACAACATGACAAGTGTACCAACATAATTGATCATAAATAAGGACAAAGGAATTCATTGAATGTAACGTTTAAGAAATAACTGCAGCTGCTGGAAAAATTGAAGGTAGACAAAAATGCTGGAGAAACTCAGTGGGTGAGGCAGCATCTATGGAGCGAAGGAATAGGCGACGTTTCGGGTCGAGACCTTTCTTTAGACTGATGTGTGGGTGGCGGGCAGTACACCTGCTCTATATCGGTGAGACCAAGCACAGGCTTGGCGATCACTTCGCTCAACACCTCCGCACAGTTTGCATTAACCAACCTGATCTCCTGGTGGCTCAGCACTTCAACTCCCCCTCCCATTCTGAATCCGACTTTTCTGTCCATGGCCTGCTCCATGGCCAGAGTGAGACCCACCACAAATTGGAGGAGCAGCACCTCATATTTTGCTTGGGTAGTTTACACCCCAGCGGTATGAACATTGACTTCTCCAATTTCAGGTAGTCCTTGCTTTCTCCCTACTTCCCCTCCCCTTCGGAGCACTCCCACAGCCTACTGTCTCCGCCTCTTCCTTTATTTTTCCTGCCCCCCCTCCCATCAGTCTGAAGAAGAGTCTCAACCCGAAACGTCGCTTATGCCTTCGCTCTGTAGATGCTGCCTCACCCGCTCATCGGATAATGAAATTCTTGCTTTGCTTCAACACAACAGAATATAGTAGGCATAAATAAATACAGAACAGATCAGTGTGACCATAAACCAATGAGTATCGGTACTCATATATATAATATATACACACACACATAAATAAACAGATAAAGTGCAATGGGCAATTAATGATCAGAGTTTTGTTTGAGTTGAGTTTAATAGCCTGATGGCTGTGGGGAAGCGGCTATTCCTGAACCTGGTCATTGCAGATTTCAGGCTCCTGTACCTTCTACCTGAAGGCAATGGGAGATGAGTGAGTGGCCAGGGTGGTGTGGGTCCTTGATGATGCTGCCAGCCTTTTTGAGGCAGCAACTATGATAGATCCCCTCGATGGTAGGGAGGTCAGAGCCGATGATGGACTGGGCAGTGTTTACAACTTTTTACAGTCTTTTCCGCTCCTGGGCACTCAGGTTGCCGAACCAAGCCACGATGCAACCGGTCAGCATGCTCTATTGTGCACCTGTAGAAGTTCGAGAGAGTCCCCCTTGAAATACCGACTCTCCGTAATCTTCTCAGGAAGTAGAGGCACTGATGAGCTTTCTTTATAATTGCATCAGTGTTCTCGGGCCAGGAGAGATCTTCAGAGATATGCACGCCCAGGAATTTGAAGCTCTTGACCCTCTCCACCATTGACCCATTGATATAAACAGGACTATGGGTCCCCATCCTACCCCTTCCAAAGTCCACAATCAGTTCCTTGGTTTTGCTTGTATTGAGAGTCAGGTTATTGTGCTGGCACCATTTGGTCAGTCGGTCGATCTCACTTCTATACCCTAACTCATCTCCATCAGTGATACGTCCCACAACAGTGGTGTCGTCAGCGAACTTGATGATGGAGTTCGCACTATGAACGGCTACACCGTCATGAGTATAGTGTGAGTATAGCAGGGGGCTGAGCACGCAGCCCTGAGGTGCTCCCATGCTGATTGTTATCGACGTTGACACATTTCCATCAATACGAACAGACTGTGGACTGTGAATGAGGAAGTTGAGGATCCAATTGCAGAGGGATGTGCAGAGACCCAGTTCTGAGAGTTTGGTAACCAACTTGGAGGGGATGAGTGTGTTAAATGCCAAGCTATAGTCAATGAATAACGCATCCACTGTTGATCTGTTGTGGTGGTAAGCGAACTGCAGTGGTTCCAGGTTTTTGTCGAGGTATGAGTTGATTCGTGCCGTGATCAACCTCTCAAAGCACTTCATCACCACCGACGTTAGTGCCACTGGTTGATAGTCGTTGAGGCACGTCACCTTGTTCTTCTTGGGCACCGATATAATTGATTCCCTTTTAAAGCAGGTGGGAACCTCAGACCTAGGAAGTGAGAGGTTGAAAATATCCGTAAAAACTCCAACCAGTTGGTCCGCACAGGTTTTTAGAGCACGACCGGGTATACCATCAGGAACAGGTGCTTTCCGAAGGTTCACCCCTGATGTCGACCTCTGTGACCGTGACCGAAATACCATTGCAGTGAATGGGGGCTCGAGAAGGCACATCAGTGTTCTCCCTATCAAAGTGTGCGTAAAACGCATTGAGCTCGTCAGGGAATGATGTTTCGCTGACGTGTACTGCCTCCTGATTTTGCCTTGTAGGAGGTGATTGCATTCAGGCCCCGCCACAGGTGTCGAACATCTGTCTCATCCTCCAGCTTGGAATAGAAGTCCCTTTTGGCCTTTTTGATGGCCTTACTAAAGTCATATCTGGTCTTCTTGTAGTCCTCAGTATCTTCAGACATGAATGCCCGGTGTCTGGACTTCAGAAGTGCGTGGATCTCATAGTTCATCCAAGACTTCTGATTGGGAAACACTAGGAAGGTTTTTGTTGGAATGCATCCTCCAAACATTTCTTTATGAAGTCTGTAAGGACTGTGGCGTATTCATTCAGGTCCGTTGCCGAGTTCATGAACATTGCCCAGTCTACAGACTCCAAACAGTCCTGGAGCTGTTCCTCTGCCCCCCCCAACGAGCTCTGTACAGTCATCACCTCTGGGGGTGCGCTCTTTAATTGCCGCCTGTAGGCAAGAAGAAGCAGCACCGCGGTATGGTCGGATTTACCAAAGTGAGGGCGACATTTTTGTCCACCTTCATGGAATGTAACTATTTATTTGAATTGATACATATTCCTGCCTAATGCCAAGGGAGGATTTATTCCACAGTCTATTTTATTCTTCATCAATTTAGGCCATTTGTTAGTTTTTGACGTGGATAAATGATCTAACACCATCTTTGAAGTATATTAATGAGTTATACGTGATGTGGAATAATTTTGCTTATTCTGAATTGGTTTTTAAATAGGCAATGGGCAAATTTGAACAAAGCATATCAAATTTCTTCCAACCATATTTTAACCTGTTGAGTATTTCTGATTCTAGCAGTGTTTTATAGAATGTTAATCAATGCCATATTACAATGATATATTTATACACTATGACACAGCAGAAACTCATTCAGCCTAATGAATCCATGCCAGGTCTATATAGAGCAATCCTATTAATCTAGTTTCCCTTGTCTTATTCCCATATAGCTATGCACCATATTCTCTCACACCCCTTCCAACACCCTTTCTACATTTTACAGTGGATAAATAATCTATCAACACATCTTTGGCATATCGGAGGGGAGAATGTGCAAATTCCACACAATGACTAAAACACAGTAATATCTGTTGCTTTGTAGATTGTCCTGGGACAGCCAGTGAAGATGCTGGTAAGGTGTCTGCCTGCCAGGGTTGTCCTAATCAAGCGTTATGTGCATCCGGTGCCTCAAAAGCTCCAGATCCAGGTAAATGATCTGGCATATTTTTAGCTATCAAAGTAATTCATGTGGTTCGATGCTCAGTGTGAAAAGCTCCAACTTTATTTCAATACCAGCCATTCAGGAAATTAAGGAGAAAATGATGTCTGTTAAACATAAAATCCTGGTATTATCTGGAAAAGGAGGGGTTGGAAAGAGCACCGTCAGTGCACATCTTGCTCATGGGATAGCAAGTGATGACACCAAGCAGGTAAGGAATTACAGTTTTACACTTGGCCTTTTGGCTGTTTTCTGTTACAGCTTGCATTAGTGCGGAGTTAAAGAATGCAGGAACTAATTTTGAATGGACTTGCATTCTTCAGTAATGTAATTATATGGCCACTATCACATGATACAGTTTTGTCATGTGTAAAAATATTTCCTTGAATTGAAATAATATTTAAAATGGAATGTTATTTGTTCAAGATAATAGTAATAGACATCAATGATAGCCAGCCATCTGGCTACCATTACCCATTCGTCCTGCTGTACAATAGTGGTTCCGCTGTGACCAACGTTACTGCCATTCAAAAGTCTACTGTTGATGATAATCTTGTTACCCTTGTTGGCTGGATTCCCCCTGAGTATTGCCTCCTTTCTTGGCTCTCGCTGTATCCTGACATAAAATGCCACAGTAGCAATGTGCACTAAACATATACTGACTCCTTCCTACTTGGAGCAAATCACCTTGTTTATTATCGTGCCTCATTCAAATATTTGTTCAGGGTTGTCCCCTTAGTGTGAGCATATCCTAGAGCCCTAAACGTAAGACGTTAAACCCTATCAGTTATAAGTATCTGCTAATTCCTTCACTTTAGAGAGATTATGCTGTATCAACCTATATTTAAAAAAACTAATTTACTCTACCACCTGAGGCTCTTTTGTTGAACAGGTTTAACTGTCAATAATCACTATCTCAAACAGCGGGACTCCTTCCAGCAAACAACGCAGTTTAGACATGGCTATATTTTTAAATGGAGCGAGTTTAATTTTGGGGAGTAATTTCTACAGAGGTTATAATATATAAAGGATTTCCAAAATACAATTACTTCAAAGGTTCAAAATGTTTAAGAAGGAACTGTAGATGCTGGAAAATCGAAGGTAGACAAAAATGCTGGAGAAACTCAGCGGGTGAGGCAGCATCTATGGAGCAAAGGAAATAGGCAACGTTTCTGATCGAGACCCTTCTTCAGACTGATTTGAGGGTGGGGGGGGGGCAGGAAGAAGAAAGGAAGAGGCAGTGACAGTGGGCTTAAGGAGAGCTGAGAAGGGGAGGAGAAAGCCGGGACTACCTGAAATTGGAGAAGTCAATGTTCATCCCGTTGGAGTGTAAACTGCCCAAGCGAAATATGAGGTGCTGCTCCTCCAATTTAGGGTGGGCCGCACTCTGGCCATGGAGGAGGCCCAGGACAGAAAGGTCGGATTTGGAATGGGAGGGGGAGTTGAAGTGCTGAGCCACCGGGAGATCAGGTTGGTTACGCTTGGTCTCACTGATGTAGAGCAGCTGACACCTAGAGCAGCGGATGCAATAGATGAAGTTGGAGGAAGTGCAGGTGAACCTCTGCCGCACCTGGAACGATTGCTTGGGTCCTTGAATGGAGTCAAGGGGGGAGGTAAAGCGACAGGCTCAGCACTTCACTTCCGAATCTGACCTTTCTGTCCTGGGCCTCCTCCATGGCCAGAGTGAGGCCCACCGTAAATTGGAGGAACAACACCTCCTATTTCGCTTGGGCAGTTTACACCCCAGCGGGATGAACATTGATTTCTCAAATCCCGGCTTTCTCCTCCCCTTCTCAGCTCTCCCTAAGCCCACCGTCTCTGCCTCTTCCCTTCTTTTTCCGCCCCCCCCCCTCTCATCAGTCTGAAGAAGGGTCTCGACCGAAACGTTGCCTATTTCCTTTGTTCAAAGGTTCAAAGGTATTTTATTGTGACGTGTACCAATTAAGGTACAGTAAAACTCGATTTACCATACCGTCATACTAGAAAATGCACCAAGACAGACAACTACATAAAAGTTAACATAAACATCCACCACAGTGGATTCCCCACATTCCTCACTGTGATGGAAGACAATAAAGTCTAATCTTCTTCACTATACTTGCAATACCAGAAAAACGTATCAAAGGATTTCAGATGAACAAGTGGACAGAGGCAGAGGATTGGATTTTGTATCTTTTCTTTGCAACTCCTCAACATCCTCACAGTATCCGAACATTTCTACTGCTTTTCTATTAGTTGACATCATCTGTATGTGATGCTCGCTTTGATTAAGCCAAGTGGATGCCTGACTTGATTAATGCAACATAGGCCTTATTTTTCTTCCACTTCCATTACAATCTTGATAAGGTTACTGTGGAGTTTATGGTTTTATTTTGTTATCAGTTCTTGGGTCAGAAGGATCATAACTTTAAGGTCATCATTGTCAGTATTGCTTCTCTTGATAATAATGTTAAGATATTGGGCAGAAACGTATTTAAATTCGCAATAATCCTTTTAAGCCTGGTTAGTTAATGTCCACATCACTGAGGCACCATGACAGCTTTGCTGCTTTCCTTCATCAGCTCTGCAATCAACTGCGATATGCTGCTCACCTAAACTCCGTTCATCCCTTTGTCCACATAAACTCCCAACCCCTGTACATGCCCATTATTTCATCTTCTCTATCTCAAGTAATTCCACCATTTCCCTTATGTTAATTACAGATAAGCTATTCTTCCATAATTTTCGTGTACTCTGAAATATCCTTTCTGCTTCCAACCCTACTTCCTTATGTCCTCTACCGGTGGAGAAAACAATTTCCTAGACTATGAAACTCCTACTTTTCTAGCAGTTGGCATATTATCTCCCAACTACAGGTCCAATGTCGTCTTGGCTATGTCCATTTTTAATATTCTGATCCTTGTAGAAAGACAGAAAATAGGTGCAGGAGTAGGCCATTCGGCCCTTCAAGACAGCACCACCATTCAATATGATCATGACTGATCATCCCAAATCAGTACCCTGTTCCTGCTTTCTCCCCATATCCCTTGATTCCGTTAGCCCTAAGAGCTAAATCTAACTCTGTGTGCATAAGCATCCACTTCCATGCTTTTTTTTTTTTGTTGTGAAGTGCCATGGAAGATTTATTAAGTTAAGGAAATTGTAAGCATTTGGGTTGCTGTATTATAATTAGCGATTAAAACGCACTGGTGTAACATTTTGAGGTCCATTAAATCCCATAATTTGAATCTGTAGTAGAGATCTATATTAATTAACAAATTCTAATTAAAATCTAAAATTAACTGAGATCTGTTCTAATGTTAACCCCTCAGTGTAACCTGTGTGCTCAGCCAATGGCATTTTTAACGTGTGACTTTGAGTTACAGGCAGTTCTGTAACTCACAGTTTCTGGGAATCTTTCCTTCACCCGGGGCATGGCCATACTGCAATAGACTAATTCACCTGCTCTGAGGAACATGATCAGGGCACTACTTCTGTGATTCAGCATTGGTCATGTCACAAGATTGCTGGACTAGAGTTCCAGTCTTCCATTTTTAATCTGATATAGATAACCAGGTGTGTTAATAGATGCAGAGTCAAGGGTGTGGATAGAATTAAGATACTGGCCATCCATAATTTAGTTGAATAATAGAGCAGATTTGAAGGAGTTGCATGGGCTACCTACCTCGTTTCTATGAGTGGATTCTTCCACAGTAGTGAATGGTAGTTTGTATAAATGCTTTTGAATCTCTTCATTGGTGGTGTTGTTGCAACACTGACTCTGGCTTGAGTAGGTTTGCAAACATTTGGTGGGAATAAACTGAGAATTCTTGCTTCCAAACTACAAATTCTGACGGAAGGCCAATGCCCTGAAATGTCATCACGTTCGGAATCGCCTTGGTCTAAGATGATTTTGTATTTTTTGCCTTTAATTGTATTTTTGTTCTAACAAATTACATAATATTGATTCTGGATAAGAATGCATGGATTAGGAAAGCAGCAGATGGCAAAGAGACATGAGTTAAAATACAGCCGAGCTCTGGAGATGGGGAAAGGTGCAGTGCTAATGACTGGTCAATGTGGACCAGGAAGGCTACCTTCAGATCTATAAGAGTAACAAAGCTTCTCTGTTTTCTTAGTTCATTTTAATGTGCACCCAGAAAACTAGGGTCAGAGTTACATAGAAGGTGACGAAAGTATAAAAATATTGATTTATAATATTGTGCAGAATCTGATTAAGGATCGCAAACCAAAATGTTAGTTGTTTATCTAAATCCACTGACTATACCTGAAAAGCTGAGTTCCTTCTTGAAAGGGGAATTGTGTATATTTAGCAGATTCTTGTCTGATATATTCAGTGCTTTGCTTTAAATGTTTCTTTATGCTACAAAGGTCATTCCTTTTTATTTACTAGTTTAGGCAGCCAGGTACAATACAGGTTGTTTTGAGCAGCTTGCATTGTGAGAATTGAAAGGTGGGCTAAATGCGAGGCGGCAGCTCTAACTACTTTGTTCCAGTACGTACTGGGTGAAATACACAATGAATACATTTTTTATTTGACAGCCTTCTAAACGACGCAACAACAATATTGAACTTCATCAAGTTCAGCTGTAAATTCAAAAGAACTGTGTAAAAAGTAAAATGACAAAGTTGAGGTGAATCTTCAAAACTAAGAAAATATGAAGACAATGTGCTTTTTAACTTGGTTTATACAAGAAGGGTGGAGGGACCTTGATGGTATTGTGCAATTTTATGTTCAAGTTGGCATATGCAGGGACAAGCAATGTTCGTGGAGATTTTGTTTTCGGGTGGTCGGTCAAGTAATTGGTAGGAAAGCAACGATAAACTTTACCACCACCACTACTACTTCTAACTAATATTTGTAATCTCATCCTAATTGGTGATGCACAAAATTATTACAGCAAACAACTTGCATGCAGTTGCTGGATGGCCGATAATGCCATTGCCACTGAAATGGTATGGGGAAATATTTGAAGAGGTGATGGCGTGGGTAAACTATTCTGTCAAATAACATTGTCATACAACGGATTAATTTAACATCAGATTATGTCAATTGGCCATGACTATAATTTACCAAATAAATGGATTAATCTGCAGTTATTTCAAAAATAGTCAATTTACTTGCCTATGATTGTTGCGTGTAGTAAGAAGACTTTGTTGTACCATCGATCAAGGCAAGATCAGAAATCCGCCAATCAATTGTATTGGACTTGGCACAGTTGGTGCTACAGCCAGCGTGGAAAGCACTCTGACGATGAGCAAACCTCAATGGTCCCAAGAAAGCTCCTGCTAAAGTTTTGAATGGGATGTTGACAGCGTTCCCGTTATAGGGAGGTTTCACGGCAGTCGGGTCACGACCCAAATGGAGTACACGTGATGAACTGTCCAGCGTAGTGGGCCCGTTAAAACTCGCCGAAATTGTCAATTCTAGCGCTGTAAATAATTATGGAAATTGGGATAAGCGTGAGAGACATTTAGCCTACTTCAGAATTCCAAAAGTGAGGAGAAATTACGGTTGATAGAAGCGAGAGCTGAAGGGACAACAACAGCCAAAGTGCTTGGAGAACATTGGCCGGTTTAGATTGTCCTTTGGCATCTAAAAAGTTTCAGAAGTAATAAATCTGGCTGTAAAATTTTAAAATCGCCCGTGGGTTTTTACATACAAAAAGAAAACATCTCTGAAGCAAAATTTACAGCCAGATTTATCACTTCTTGAGATTTTTTAGATACCAAAGGAATCCAGAAAAAACACAAATAATGTCTTACTGTTGATGAAATGCAGTGAGCAAACGGGATAATTCCCAATTTTTCAATTCCGATATCTGCACGGCCAATGTTCGCCAAGCACTTTAGCTGTTGTTGTCCCTTCAGCTCTCGCTTCTCTTTACCTTCATTTCGCTTCACTTTTGGAATTCTGAAGTTGGGTACATGTCTCACGCTTACCCCGACTTCCACAATTTTTTACAGCGCAAAAATTCAACATTTTGGCGTTTTTTAATATGGAGATAAGTACGCGTTTCTTGCATTAATAACATATACCGGAAGCTGCGATGTCCTCCAGATGGATTGAGCGGCTCCGTGCGTCAAGCCCTATGACCCTGTTACCTCACGTGCAACCCCCCTACAGCGGTTACACTCACTAGTGTTGTTAAATCCAGAGCAACTGTGTAGGTGTTCACTGCAATTTGTGAAGATGTTGGTGCAGATCACAATTCTTTGTTCATGTACACAGAGGTGAAATGGCAGCTTTGAGAGAGGATGTGTACCCGTGTATTCAACCCCCCTGAAAGGAAGATTGCATGAGTTTAGGTTGGTACTTCACCCACCACCATGTTACAAAGATAGACATAAAATGCTGGAGTAACTCAGCAGGGCAGGCAGTATCTCTGGAGAGATCACCTATTCCTTCTTTCCAGAGATGCTGCCCATCCCGCTGAGTTACACCAGCACTTTGTGTCTATCTTCGATTTAAACCAGCATCTGCAGTTCTTTCCTATACACCATGTTACAACGAGCAGTTACAGAGTGGCAATAGATTGGCATTGTGGAACAGCTGAGAGAGCTGTTACCTCCCAACGCCAGATTCGATCTCGGGCGCTGTCTGTGTGGAGTTTGCATATTTTCCCTCTGACCACATGGGTTTCTTCCGGTAGCTCCGGTTTCATCCCACATCCCAAAGACGTGAGGGTTTGTTAGTTAATTGGCCTTTGTAAATTACCTCCAGCGTGTAGGAAGTAGATGAGAAAGTGGTATAACATAGAACTAATGTGACCCGGTATTCGATAGTTGGCATGGACTCAGTGGGCTGAAGGGCATGCTTCCTTGCTGTATCTCCAGACGAAACTAAATCCGGGGCATGTGTACATTCCTAAAACAAAATCAAAGCAAGTTGTCAGAATGAAATAAAATACTGGCATCTCGTGTTTTACCCGTATTAAATGTAATTAATTTTTGAAATTACAAGCTTGTTTAATTAATACCGAATCATAATTTACACCTTGTATTTTTGAAATATTTATGCTGTTTAAGTTCCACGTTTTGAAATACGTGCTGCGTTTCAGGAACTTAACCCCTGCATAGAATGTAAGGTGCCTGTATATAGATAGAATTTAATCAAATATCTAGTTTTAATGTCCTAATAAACATGCTCCAGGAGAATCATAGCACTTAAAAAATATTGGGGTTGGGTGTATCCGAAGAAAAACCAAAGAATCCCCTTCCTGAGAAGTGTCTGTCGTAAAAGTAAATTTGGTGTCTCAGCACAAAAGAAGCCTCTGCCTCCTCTCTACCTCCTTGTGATCATGACACTGGTGTCTGAGCTATTTCCAAATTGCAAACTAACCAATACAATAAATTTCAGTGATTCATCAGCATGATTGTTCACGAAAGAATTTCTATTTGAAATGAAATCTTTCCCACCCATGATCCGCATTTCAGTGTTTACCCTTCTTTCGAAAAGCACCATAATTGCACTTGCATGTGAGTGTGAGCGCACAGTGTCATGAGCTCCCAAATTCCCTGCCCTTTATCATGACTTACCAGACTTGACAACAGTGTTGCTAAGAAAGAAGTCTCAGCAAACTATTTCAGTAATTTGTGCTGGGGGAGTAATGGGGAAAATACAATGGTGCAGACTTGTTCCAAAGCATTTTGTGGTATTAGTGAAGGAGGCCAAAGAAAGAATAGTCATGGCCAGTTTTTATCAAACAATAATAAGTGCTTTGTTGGGAATGTAGGGAGCTGCCATCAAATTTTGCTGCACAGGGTATAAGATTTTATTTCTCTGTTTTTTATTGTATAGCTGTTGCAGAGCTTTAGAAAATTCGACAGTAATATTGTTCATTCAGTCTCTTTTATTGGAAACTAAAATAATACTTCTGTGGAATTTTACAGCATAGAAAAGGTCAGTCGGACCAGATGTCTATTGCCTGTGTGAAAGAATTTACAGCACGGATGTATGCCATTTGGTCCATTGTGCCGATTTCTGCTATAAAAGAGCTATTTACATTAATCCTATTTTCCAGCACTCAGTTTGCAGCTTTATTAAGTCTGGTGGTGTTCCAGATTGTTTTAATGTAGTTTATAGCTATTTCTTCCTCCACATCTCTTTCACGCATTCAGTTCTAAATCCCTACCACTTTTCAGGTGAATAGATTCTACCACTTATTACGATAAATGCATTCCCTCCTGATTATTGACACCTCTGTTGATAGAAATGCATTTCTGTTCATCCTAAATTGGGCTCTTATAACGTCGCTAAACACTTTAATTCTCCTTCCCATTCCCACACAGATCTTTCTGTCCAAGGTCTCCTCCATTGACAGAGTGAGGCTAAATGCAAATTAGAGGAACAGCATATCATATTTTGCTTGGGCAGCTTACAGCCCCAGTGGTATGAATGCAGACACAAAATGCTGGAGTAACTCAGTGGAACAGGCAGCATGTCTGGAGAGAAGAAATGCGAGATGTTTCGGGTCGAAACGTCATCTATTTCTTCTCTCCAGAGATGATGCCTGTCCCGCTGAGTTACTCCAGCATTTTGTCTACCTTCGATTTAAACCAGCATCTGCAGTTCTTTCCTACACCAGTGGTATGAATGTTGATTTCTCTAACTTCAGGAAGCCCCAGCATTCTCTCCCCCACCCAAGTCGCACTAGCTTCTTGTTTTCACCCAACAAACAGCTAAAAATGGTCGGTATCCTTTATCATCGTTATCTTTTTGCATATCTTTCATTCATTCTAAACCTTCTGAATTTTGTAGTCGGCAGGGCAGTACTCTGCATATCACCAACTTGTACAATTTTACATGTTTATCAAGCCAATTCATCATGCCAATTAACCCACAAACCTGTATGTCTTTGGAGTGTTGTAGGCGGGATCGAACCCGGGTCTCTGGTGCTGCATTTTGCTGTAGGGCAGCAACTCTACTGCTGTGTCACCGTGACTGCATTGTTCTTTATCTCTCTACATCATCATCTATATCTCATTTCCCTTATCCCTAACCAGTCTGAAGAAGGATCACCCACTCCTTCTCTCCAGATATGCTGCCTGTCCCACTGAGTTACTCCAGCTTTTTGTGTCTTATCTTCTCATAATGTAAACATCTCCAATGAAATCTTCCCTACCTCTGCCTCATCTGTTCTAACAGTGAACCTGAACCTATCTGCTCTTTTCTCATAGCCAACGTGAATTTGTTGCACATGTTCTTTCTTCCACATTCTGATATTGTACACTTTTCATGTCCGTGCTTAGCTTCCCACTAAATGCATCTATTTTAGATATTTTAGATACTTTAGCTGCTTCAAGTGTTTAGCACCAGTTTCAAGTGTTTCATCAGTACGAATACTTTGGTTAACTTTTCCTGGAGTAATTATAATCTGTGATTTTTCGGGGATCAACCCAGTATTGGCCTACAGTGGATCAGCAGCACTATAGGCATATTTGTACCTTGCTCCATTTCCCCATCAGCAGAATATAAATGGGTTGCCCAATTGTTACTACTGCCACCATGATCATTTTTGAGAAGACACCGCCCCTTTAACTTCTGCAGCAAGATGCTGCAGATGTTTTACCAATCGGTGGTGGCCAGTGTCAACTTCTTCGCTGTCGTGTGCTGGGGCAGTAGGGTGGAGGCCGTGGACACCAATCGGATTAACAAACTCACCAGGAAGGCTGGCTCCGTCCTGGGCATGGAGTTGGATTCATGGGAAGTGGCCTTGGAGGGGAGGACGCTCCTCAAACTGCGGAGCATCTTGGGCAATACAGCTCACCCCCTCCATGACATACTGGTCAACCTGAGGAGCCCCTTCAGCAACAGACTGGTTCCACCAAGATGCAGTACAGAACGCCACAGGAGATCCTTCTTCTCTGCGGCTATCAAACTGTACAACTCCTCCCCCTTCTGTCATGGATTAGGCTGACTCTCCCCCCCCCCCCCCCCCCCCTCCCCCTCCACCCCAAACTTTGCACATCTTTAACTCTCCTCGCCATCCCCATACTGATATTTCTGTCCTGGGCCTCCTCCATTGCCAGAGTGAGACCACATGCAAACGCGATGGACAGCACCTCATATTCCGCATGGGTAGTGTACAACATTATGGTTTGAACATTGAATTCTCCATTTTAGATAACTAACCAACAAACGGCCCTCTCCCTCTTCCCTGTGCCCTACCTGGATGTGCATCCATTTCTTCCTTTCCCCTTACACTGTCTCCTTCCACATTTATTCCTTCCTCTGGCTTCACATTTTGCGCATCTTCTATCTATCTCTATCTCCATGTCTCACATTTTATGTCTTTTCATATATAGCCTTTTGTCCAATGATTTGCCAATCATAACTCACCCTCGCCTGTATCCACCCATCATTTGCCAAATTTTGTCCTGCCCTCGCCTGTCTTCCAACCTTCTCCTACCCTCCACTACAATCAATCTGAAGAAGTGGCCTGATCCATAATATCGCCTATTCCATGTTCTCCAGAGAAGGTGCCTGACTCACTGAGTTACTCCAGCATTTTGTGCCTCTTTTGTTAACCAGCATCTGCTGTTCCTTGTGCCTACTTTAAGAAAGTCCTTTTCCTTTGGCTGACTTCTCTTTCTTAATCTAATCCCTTTTATTTCTATTTTTAAAACTCTAATTTGGTCCATTTCCGGTGCTATTGATTGCTTTACTTTGTTCCCTGCTCTTGTAATTCATTGCACCTGGTGCTCAGGACATCCCATTAGCCTGTTGAAGAAACATAAGAACCAGGATTAGACTGTTCATCCCCTCTTGCATGCTTCACCCATGCAATAAGATTAAGGCTGAACTTTTACCTCAGCACCACCTTCCCACGCTATACCTAAAGCCTTTATTTCCTTATTATCTAAAAAAAACTATTGATCCCTTTCTTTAGTTTAGTTTAGGGATACAGCGTGGAAACAGGGTCTTCGGCCCACCAAGTCCGTGCTGACGAGCAATTGCCTACACACTAGTTGTATCCCACACTCCAGGAACAATTTACTGAATCCAATTAATCTACAAACCTGTGTGTCTTTAGAACGTGGGAGGAAATCAGAGCCAGAAAACCAGAAACCAGAGCAGAAACCAGAAAAAACCCATGTGGTTACAGAAAATACAAACTCCATACAGAGAGCATCCGTTGTCAGGATCTGTTGTGTTCGATAAGTCACCAGATTCAGATAACAGAGTTTGATTCACTCAGTAATTCATTACACTACTAAATAAGGCACATACACTCACATATCCCCGAACACACTCGCAAACCCCGAGTACACAGCCGAGCATGCTGCAGGATGTTTCTACATAACACTCACGTAAACCCGTACACACTCGCAAACTCATCAGAGCACGCCACAGGATGTTTCGTTCTTGATCACCTTGCACCGTTCGCCACACGGTCCAGGGCTGAAATTCTCTCACCGAAAGGGCACCCAACACCTTCCATTATGGCATTTCTTATCAGAGCAGATCGCGCCACTGCCCCCCCCCCCCCCCCCCAGCCAATCATAAGCCCCCCTTGTCTGCAACGTTTCTGGGCCACTAGCAAGTGGTCTACCCAACTTTTGCTGTTGTGTTTTGTTCACCAACACTTTCCCATAGAATAGCCTGGGAAAGGCTACATTCCCAGACAATGCGAGTCCTCACACATGGACAGGTGCAAGGTCAATTCTAGGAGATAATGTGACTGAATCTTGTTATCAAGAGGCAATGGAATGTAGGGCTGCTAATTTAGCTGATAAGTCCATTCTACATTTTAGGTGAAATTGTCATTCACTAAATGATCAAACCCCATTCTCTGACGCTGTAAGAAAGCATAATTACCACTGTGCCACCCTCTGTGCTTGACAATGAGTAAGTCACCCCAGTCATCATGGTCAGAATTCCAAAAATTGCAGTTTCAGACTTTCTAAGACTGGCATCTGTTGCTAGCTGTGGGTATTGTGCTATTAATTCAACCACATTTATTGACTGATTGAATTTGGACTTGCACATAGATTTTCAGCATACCAATCTCTGCTCGTGGCTTTTCAAGAAAAGATTGCAGCATTTGGGTGCTAATCTGTAGAATAAGGAAAATCCTTCTGCAATGATTCCGGCTGCTGTTTTGGACACCACGAGTGAGGATTGAGAAAACATTTAAATAATATGATTTTGAAAGCTCTGCTATCTCCTGACTTGCATTAGTCATCTTCCCAGCCTACTGCTCCTCTTAGCATCTGCAAATCATTAAAAAGGGTGTAGTTGACTCAGCAGATCAAAAGTTCTGTTCAGCTTTCCACAGCATGTATCTTTTATCAGTAAACAAGTTTTGAACTAGCTGCCCTCATTATAACAATCTAACCTTGTGTTCCAATGTTTCTGGGTGTATGCTGTTTCCACCGAATAATTCGTCAAGATCTTTGAGAAAGATCAGATTTTTAAGCCATCTATTATACAGTGGAGAAAATCATGAAAGACTATGGAATGTGATGCTTGATTAAATTTAAAGTCACTTTTATGTCTGTTAAACTGACACTATCTTTATCAATGAAACTATTCTTTTAACTCCAGCATGATCTACTAAGGTTATCAGTAAAGGTGATCAAAATTGAGTTGCTAAATGAATCTGATTTAAAATTATAATAATATACTATTATAATCTATACTATTAGTATAAGGTAGACAAAAATGCTGGAGAAACTCTGCGGGTGAGGCAGCATCTATGGAGCGAAGGAATAGGTGACGTTTCGGGTCGTAGTATAGATCATATCAGAAATAGTGGATCAATTAAAGGAATCATTTTGTAAGTGTCTCTCCAATGTTGGGCTGTATTTGTTAGAATGCTGCAATATTGATCTACATCCTAACAACAGAACATTCTGAGACACTATAGGAAGCAGGATTGCTAAACGACTGTGTGTGTGATGGGGTTGTAGACATCTTGTCATATATTACACCTCAGCAATTGCTAGGTGGACCAAACCAGTTGGCAGTGACCTGTATGCAAGATTTTGTTTTTTAAAAGGATAATATTTGAGGAATGTGTTCAACTAATTTAATAAAGAAAAACGTTTTTTTCAGATATATCAAAACTGCGTGGTGTGGCAGTGCCTAGCGGCGGCGGCTCGACTGCAGTCCGTCTGTCCTTTTAAAATTTTTGTCTCGTTGAATGTATATTTTGATTCTAGTTTTTATTATTTTTTTAACTGTGTATATGTGAGGGGGGGGGGGTTTGGTGGGGGAAACCATTTAATCACTTCCCTGTTCGGCGACCCAACTTTTTCCCTGTCGGGTCTCCGATCTCATTGGGCCTAACATCGTGGAGCCGGTGGCGGCCTCCGGCCGGAAGCAGCCTAAGGGCTCCAGTCGCGGAGCCTGTGGACTCGCCATCGCGGAGCCAGCCGACTTCGGAGCTGGAGGAGCTGTGGTGGCGCGCGGCTGCGACCCGACTTCGGAGCTTTGAAGGTTCCGGCCGCAGGCCTGGTGGACAGGAACATCGGGAGCTCGCAGGTCCCTGGTGGGAGACCGCTTTTCAGAGCTCCCGCAACGGCAACTTCTCCCGCCGGAATCGCGGGGTTAAATGACTTGGAGCGGGGCCTAACATCGCTCCAGGCGCGGCTTAAACAGCCGCGGGACTTACCATCTCCCGCCGGGGGCTTTAACATCGTGAGCCCCAGAAGCCTCGACGCTGCAGTTGGACTGCGGGAGAAGAACAAAGGGAAGAGATAAGACTTTGCCTTCCATCACAGTGAGGAGATGTTGGAGATTCACTGCGATGGATGTTTGTGTAAACTTTGTTAAGTGTGAGTCTTGGTTTTTTTTGTAATGTAAGACTGTAGAAAATGCAATTTTGTTCAAACCAAGCTGTTTGAATGCCAATAAAAGGCATTCAATTCTATTCTAATATAGCTTTTTGTGCACATAAATGCTACACAAATATGACTCTGCTGGGAAAATGAAGATGCATTAGCTTCAGCCATATGCCTGATAATGTGGAATGAAGATACACACAAAATGCTGGAGTAACTCAGTGGGTCAGGCAGCATCTCAAGATGCTTTTTCCTTTTACTCCTGAGGTGCTGCCTGACCCGCTGAGCTACTTGAGAACTTTGTGTCTATCTCTGGTATAAAGCAGCATCTGCAGTTCCTTTCTACGCAGGAGTGGAATGAAGTTAATTTCAATGTACCCAGCCACAATTGAAATAGTTTACATTTGGTACTTGGGTGTGATGATGATTCATTTTGAATTATTATCAACATGATGGCGAGGATAATATGCTTTGAAAATATCCACGGTGTGAAATGATTTGGCTGCTTGCTTCAGGTTTTAGCTACAAACCACGAATCCATTTCTGATCACAGCAACAATAATATGCATTCCCAAAGAGTAATAAGTTTGGGATCCTTGTTTGTCTTTTCTCAAGCTTCTGTCATCTGACCTGCCCACTACCAGTGCACTATTCTTACAATTTACAAGCTTTGGAGATTCGTGATGAAAAATGCTGCACCTTGCCTCTGCTCCCTGTACCAAGACTATGACTTCCTGTTGAGATCTATTCATCTCGGGAGTCTTTGGACTGGAGCAATGGATTTGGTGGCTGCAGTGTTATTTTTATGGACAAAACTTTCAATCAGTGGCAAAGGTAAATATTTCCTCTCGTGTTTAAAGCAAATTTAGAGCTAAATTCCAGAGCTGGAAGCTCGGTTGTACACTTCTGCCTTTACGTCCTGAAGACACTGTTGTTGTGCTCTTTGCAATAAATGGCATTGTTATAATTGTGTTACAGTGATGGCCTTTCAAAGCATTTTATTCGGGAATTATCCAAAAAGAAAACTCTCCGTGTTTTAACCAATCTAGCTGTGTATATTTCATCATGCCAATTTTACCTGAGAGGAAGTGATTTTTCTTTTCCTATCATTGAGACAGAGATAGATTGATTCTTGATTAGTACAGGTGTCGGGGGTTATGGGGAGTAGGCAGGAGAATGGGGTTAGGAGGGAGAGAATGATCAACCATGATTGAATGGCGGAGTAGACTTGATGGGCCAAATGGCTTATTTCTGCTGCTATCACTTATGACATGATTCCAATGATAAACTCATATCCAGACAGCATGGAAACAGGCCCTTCAGGCCAACTCATCCATGCTGACCCATTTGCCCGCGTTTAATCCATATCATTATAAACCTTTCCCATCCGTGTACCTGCCCAAATATTTTAGTGGTGTTATCATATGTGCCTCAATGACTTCCTCTCGTAACTCATTCTAGAAACATAACATGCTTCATATGAACAAGTTACTCCAACTTCTACCTGTAACTCAGCTGCATGAGTCTTTGCCGCATCATCATATATATTTTCTGCAGTCTTTTCCCACAGTAGGGTGACCAAAACAAAATAAAATACTCTTAAGTGCAGCCCACCAACGTCTTGTACAACTAAACATAACATCCTAACTTATGTGCGCAATTCCCTGACATCACAGTGGCTACCTGTAACGGCACTTTCAAGATCTGTGTACTTGAACGCTTAGGTTTCTCGTCTCTACAACATTCACCACGGCTCTAACATTTATGGTGAATGTCCTGGCTTGGTTTGTTTTCCCCAAAGTCAACACCTTGAATTAAGCACCATATGCTGCCACTCAGCCCATTTACCCAGCTGATCAAGATTCTGTTGTAATTCTTGATAACCTTTACTGTCTGCAATACCACCCACTTTAATGTCATCTGCAAACTTACTTATCATGCCTTTACACTCTCGTCCAAATAGTTGATGTTGATGACCAATAACAATGAGCCCAGCACTAACCACTCACAAGCCTCCAGTCTGAAAAACAACCTTCTGCCACCACCCTCTGCTTCCTTCCATCAAGCCAATTATTTATCACTTAGCTAGCTCTGCCTCCTCTTTCAGAGCAGCCTACCACACACAACTTTTTCAGAGGCCTTGCTGAAGTCCATGTGGACGACTTCTACTGTCCTTCCCTCATTGACCTGTTTGGTTACTTCTTCAAAGAACACAATCAAATTAGTTAGATATGATCTGTCATCCATAAAGCTATGCTGACTATCCATAACCAACCCAATTTTCCAAATGTATGTGTATCTTGTCCTCAGAATCACCTAGAGTAACTTACCCACTAAAGATGTTAATCTTTTCTTTAATAGAGGCACAATAATGTCCAGCCTCCAGTCTCATTGCATCTCCTCGTGGCAGATGTTTGGCTAATGTGCCTCTATTAAAGAAGGGCTGCAAGGGAAAAACCTAACATCCAAAGAAAAGATACAGGTGGAGGAAAAAGTGGAGGGGGTTGTTGCATTTTCTGATCATTGGGATCATCATGGCAGTAGTCTAAAATAAAATTGTGATCCTCTAAATATTTAATCTCTGGTTTTACTTTGGAGAAAGACATGAATGACGTAAACCCTCAGCATGAATCCATGAAATACAATGTTTTTTGAAAGGATGGTTATCTCTTCTGTGCAAATCAAAGTGCCAACATTCTATTGATTAATTGGAAACTGTCCATATTTCTAAAACGGTTCTTAATTGTAAAAGGCATGAATCATTATCACCAGATTTAGCAATAGTAATAGACGTGGAAACTAACTAACTAACTGAGTCGGCCTCATTAAACTGGGACTCTGGACACAGACTGGCTCTTAGTTTGGTAACTGACGACAACACTTTCAGTTCACTTTGGATGGAATTTTTTTTAAATTGCAGATTAATCTTGTCAAAACTATAATTTGATCAGCTAAAATTTTAGAATCATCTTATTTTGTCCTACCTTGTGACTGAGTTACTCGGGCAATATTCAGAGTTTCTTGGTATTTATACTTTGATGTCAGTTTAGAGTGTAATGCAACCCATTAAACTATTTGGATTATTTAAAGGAAATGCAAATATTTGTAATTGTTTATCACAGGGTGTGCCCCTGGATATCTGAAACTGCCCTTTTTCAAGGAAAATTAGATTTAATCAGATAGCATTGTCTTTTTCAGAAGGACTCATATAAAAAATTACATTTTCTTGGGTATTAGATAACCACCCAGATTTCCTGGTTAAATAGCACCACTCTGGAAATTGATGTAGACACGGCATCACACTGCACCCAACAAATGATTTTATTTGCCAAATGAACCATTTTATGATTTGTTGAAGGGTAAATGTTAGTACACCAAACAACTTTCTCATGTTGAAATGGTGCCAGGGGACAGTTTATGTCATGTAACCAGGCAGATGTGGCTGAATTAATTCCAAAATAACACTACCTTAATTCAGCACTTTACTAATAACGTGGATTTTGTGGTGAAAAATGAAGTATTACCCCATATCATTTACACTTAAATGAGAGGGATGCCAGCTTCTAATCAATACACTTACTTTGTCTGATGCCAGATGTTGTTTGTATTTATAAGATGACTCTCCTGAGAGGAGATAAATGTACCATTTACTAACATTGATGCTGACTTTCAATTGAACAAAACATAAGATCATCGTCTTCTCTTGGATGGTCGCTCAGTTTCAAGCATGATTTGCTTCCATTCTAGTTCTTTGAGTTTTGAGATGCTCAAAGAGCCGGCCGGGATCTGCAGAATCTGCCATGCGTGGGAGTTTGAGGTAACAGAATAAAGATTTTTTTTTAAACTGCAGATGTTGGAAATATGAAACAAAAACACAAATTTCTGGAAATATTTTGCATCTGTGACCCTTCATCAGAACTGAGAAAGGGAGAGGTTAGTTTTCAGTGGAGACGAAGTAGGGGAGGCACGTGTAGAACAAAGAGATTATCTGTGTTAGGTTGGGGAAATGATTTAATGGGGACAGTTGTCAGCACATTAAGGTACAAGGCCTGAGTACTGAGTTGCTAGTGGGACTCATGCGGAAAGCTATACTTATCGACTATAGAAAACGGAGTAGAGTGCATGCCCCAGTCTGTATCAATGGTGCTGACGTGGAAACGGTTGAGAGCTTCAAGTATCTTGTTGTAAATATTATCAACATTTTCTCTGAGTCCAACCACATAGATGCTATGAACAAGAACGCGCACCAACTTCTCCAATTCCATAGAAGACTAAGGGAACTTGGCATGTCTCTGACAACTCTTACCTATTTCTCTAGATGCACTATAGAAAGCATTCCATCCAGATGCTGGGGTTGGCAACTGCTCTGCCCAAGACCACAAGATGTTGCTGAGTTGAGAATGTAGCACAGTAGATCACGTAAGCCAGCTCCCCAACATCGATTTCATCTACACTTCATGCTACCTTGGGAAAACAGCCAATGCAATCAAGGACCACTTGCATCCCAGTCATTCCCTATTCTCCTGTCTCCCTTCAGGCAGAACTTAGAAAAAATTGACAACACATACTACCAGATTCAAGAACAGCTTCTTCAATCGTCCCCACGTGTTATCAGACACTTGAATGGACCTCTCATATGTGAAGGATGACTTTTCGGTTTCCCTATCTACCTTGCTGTGGCCCTTTGCACTTTGTTTTAAATGCACTTTCTCTGTAGCTGTTATACTATCTTTTGCATTACATTCTTAATCATTTTTGCAGCACCTTGATGTACTTCACCATGGTATGATTTGCCTGGATAATACATACCGTTTTTCACTTTATCTAGGTACACGTGACAATAAGAAACCAATACAAATACTAATTATGCATGTAAAATAAGAACAAAAAACAGTAAATGGAACGCTGGAATAACCAAGCGTGTTAGACTGCATCTGTGGAAAACAAAAATGTTATTGGTCATCAGTTTAGAAAGAGAAAAATCAGTTAGCAGCAAAGTGTGGGATAAACTAAGAGAATTTCTGTGAGGAGCAGACATGTGGCAGTTGGGCTAAGGTAGGGTCGGTTTGTGTAAGTTGTTCCTGATGTGGTTCTGGCATACTGGATGCGTTCATCAGGCCAGAACACACACAGCGCATAAATGACAAAAGGATGTCAAATAAAGTGATTCCTACATAACCAGGAAGAAAGTGCGCATTATCCAATGTTGGAGTTTGATATCAAGTCTGGAAGGCTACAACATGCCCTTACAGGGATGAAATGTTGTTCCTTGTGCAGGAGGCCACACATAAAGCCCTTACTCTCATTCTGAAAAAAGGTTTCAATCCGAAAAGGCACCCATTCCTTCTCACCAGAGATGCTGCCTGTCCCGCTGAGTTACCCCAGCATTTTGTGTCCATCACAAGACCATGTTCTCTTTTGTCGAGAAGAGTTTATCTGAAAAAGAATGTTTGGGACACACGATGATGGGAATGGTTAAAAGCACAGGTATTGCTTCTCCTCAGATCATCTTAAAGTGACCGGCTTAGAAGGGGTAGAATTTTTGGAGTGCATTTATGAGCATTTTTTGAGCCAGTTTGAAAAAAACCCCACAGGACGAGAGTCAGTTCTTGACCTGTTCTTGAGGAATTTGGTGATGGGAATGTCGGTGGGAGAGTATTTCATAGTGACCATTAAAGTAGCAATGAGTTGGTAAGATGGACACAGAAGAGGCAGATGGAATTTAATTCTGATAAACGTGAGGTGACACTCTAGGAGCTGTCATAAGGCTAGGGTGTATACACTGAATGATAGAACTCCAAGGTGTACTGGAAAATGGAGAGCTTGGTGCATGTGTCCCGAGATCTTGATGGCATCAGCACAAGTGGACACATGGTTAAGAAGGCTTAAGGGATATTTCCCTCCATTAGCTGGGACATAGAATATAAGTGAAGGATAGTTATGTTGCAACTACTCAAACCTTAATTAAATCACAGCTGGAGTCCTGTGCGTAGTTTATGTCACCACCATATAGGAAACATGAGATGGCACTTGGGAGGGAGCAGTGGTGATTCACCGGGATGATAACAGAGATGACGCATTTCAATTATGAGACTGAATAGGCTGGGTTTGCTTTCCTTCGAGTGGAGAAGGCTCATAAGGGTATAGATGATTATGAGAGGCAGTGACAGGGAAGATAGTGAGAAACCAGAGTGCATAGTTTAAGGTAAAGCATAGGAGATTTAGGGAGGATTTCTTTACCCAGAGGGTGGTTGAAATTTAGAATATTCTCCCCGAGTTGATGGTGGAGGCGGCCGCTTGTAAGGCATTTAAGACATGGATGAGCACTTGAAGCATCATGGCATAAAAGGCAAGGGATTGAGTTCTGGAAGTGGGATTAATGAATGTAGACATTTGGTGTTCATCATATTTACAGAGGCCAAAAAGCCAGCTTCCATGTAGGTTTCTTTATGGTTATGATGTCAATACCTTGTAAGGCTGGAGTGCTTTAATTGAGGAAATTTGAGGCAAAGCCTCTCGTGTTATCTATTAACAATAGCTTTACTTTGTGCTTAGGCTAAGTTGTTTTCACAATCTTTAAGATGTAGCTTGTAAATTAACTGCTTGCTGTTGAAATGGATGCAATACTGGGACAAAACAACACCTTTTATGAAACTCTTATATGTGCACATGAGCAATCTTTACATTTTGATGACACTTGATGTTTCTGAAGCAAATGTCTATTTGTTTTTAATTGAAATTCCGACTTTCAACAATACTTGGTATTTGTGGTGCACGGAATGGTTTTATGTTACAAAATGGGCATATGAATGGGTGTATAAACCTTTAGAGATGATGGCAATGTATGGCATTGAACATGACAATTTACTAACAAGTTGAGTGGTCTGTGGCTACTAGTGTTGAGTGACAATGAACATAATTGTCATGTTGACATTTAAAATTTAGTCTATGCTCAGTTTTAACTAGAAATGAATCTGTAAACCCATCATTCCATAAATTGCTTCCATTTGCTCCAAATATATTTAATTGAGAGAGATGAGGGTGGGGTCTAGTTTAATAACAACTCCTTTCATGGAATTTTTTTTTTTAAAGGATGAATTTTCATTATTTTGTGGGTTGCAAGGCACAGAGTGGAATTATTTTTTTGTCACGATTGTTGATTTTGCCCACAAATAGAAGGCAGAAAGAGAAAATGAGAGTTAGATGATTTTACATTTAAAATATCTTCACTAAATTTGACTGATGTACCAGGGACACTCTCTTGCACAGTACTCTGAGCTTGTTCTACATAGAAAATAGGTGCAGGAGGAGGCCATTTGGACCTTCTAGCCAGCACCGCCATTCATTGTGATCATGGCTGATCATCCACAATCAGTAACCCGTGCCTGCTTATTGTTACTTATTGGCCTGATGTGGATTTTGCATAAGATTAAAAACATATAATTTCAATTCACTCATGGGGTGGAGGCACCACTGTTTCAGCTGACACTTCTTGTCCATGTAAGGCTCTTTCAGAGTCAGTCTGTCAAATTCATATGGAGTCACAAATAGAGCAAGGAAGACTTTTTCTTCCCGGAGGTATATTAATGAGTCAAATAATTTGATCAATTGTATGCAAAAATAAAGGAACTCCGCAGCATTTGTGGAGGGAAATGGACAGGTGATGTCAGTCTGAAGTATAGAACCAATCCAGTACATCGTCTGTCCATTCTCCTCCCCAGATGTTGCCTGACTCGCTATGTCCCTCCAGCACTTCATCGTTTGCTCAGGATTTCAGCATCTGCGGTCTCTTATGTCTACTTATTTAGTCAATTGGCTGAAATTAAATTCCCCAGCCCAACTGAAGAAGGGTCTTGATCCGAAAAGTCACCCATTCCTTCTCTCCAGAGATGCTGCCTGCCCGCTGAGTTACTCGAGCATTTTGTGTCATACTCCTGAATAACTCGTGTGTCCTTATTAATTTGTAGTTTAGATACACAAAACGGCCACATGACTGTTCCAGAAGTTATAAATTGAAGTCAAGCACATTAATTGCTGGTGTACATTTTTGCCTCACCGGCACTGAAGTAACTTTAAAATGCAAATGAGGGATTAGTTATCTAGGTTCAGAATTTATCCCCTATGCAGAGTCATTTCATTTTTGAGCTAGCAGGTTCCTTTATGTTTATTCTTTGTACAAAACACATTTGCATTAACTGCAGGTAAATTTCAGCTGCAGAAAAAATAACTGCCTCAGACTACTGCTTAGAAATTTTAGAGATCTGTATTTTCTGTATTTTAAAACATTTCTATGAAAACATTGAAATTGCGGAAACATAGAAACATAGAAAATAGGTGCAGGAGTAGGCCATTCGGCCCTTCGAGCCTGCACCGCCATTCAATATGATAATGGCAGATCATCCAAGTCAGTATCCCATACCTGCCTTCTCTCCACACCCCCTGATCCCTTTAGCCACAAGGGCCACCTCTAACTCCCTCTTAAATATAGCAAATGAACTGGCCTCAACTACCTTCTGTGGCAGAGAATTCCACAGATTCACCACTCTCTGTGTGAAAAATGTTTTTCTCATCTCGGTCCTAAAAGATTTCCCCCTTACCCTTAAACTGTGACCCCTTGCCCTGGACTTCCCCAACATCGGGAACAATCTTCCTGCATCTAGCCTGTCCAACCCCTTAAGAATTTTGTAAGTTTCTATAAGATGTGGTCTCACCAAGACCCTGTACAACTGCAGTAGAACCTCCCTGCTCCTGTACTCAAATCCTTTTGCTATGAATGCTAACATACCATTCGCTTTCTTCACTGCCTGCTGCACCTGCATGCCTACTTTCAATGACTGGTGTACCATGACACCCAGGTCTCATTGCATCTCCCCTTTTCCTAATCGGCCACCATTCAAATAATAGTCCACTTTCCTGTTTTTGCCACCAAAGTGGATAAGCTCACATTTATCCACATTATACTGCATCTGCCATCCATTTGTCCACCCACCCAGCCTATCCAAGTCACCCTGCAGCCTCCTAGCATCCTCCTCACAGCTAACACTGCCCCCCAGCTTTGTGTCATCCGCAAACTTGGAGATGTTGCATTCAATTCCCTCGCCCAAATCATTAATATATATTGTAACTAGCTGGGGTCCCAGCATTGAGCCTTGCGGCACCCCACTAGTCACTGCCTGCCATCCTGAAAAGGACCCGTTCACTCCTACTCTTTGCTTCCTGTCTGCCAGCCAGTTCTCTATCCACAACAATACTGAACCGCCAATACCGTGTGCTTTAAGTTTGTATACTAATCTCTTGTGTGGGACCTTGTCGAAAGTGTGTGGGACCTTGTCGAAAGTGTGTGGGACCTTGTCGAAACTCTGGGAAACGGCAAAAATCAGTTGAAATCGTTTTTAGATTTCAAGATCTGTAAATAAAACAGATAAAGTGCAAATAAAATGATAATGGGCTATTAATGTTCAGAGTTTTGTTTGAGTTGAGTTCAATAGCCTGATGGCTGTGGGGAAGAAGCTGTTTCTGAACCTAGACGTTGCAGTCTTCAGGCTCCTGTACCTTCTACCTGAAGGTAGCAGGGAGATTAGTGTGTGGCCAGGATGATGTGGGTCCTTGATGATGCTGCCAGCCTTTTTGAGGCAGCGACTGCGATAGATCCCCTCGAGAGTAGGGAGGTCAGAGCCGAAGATGGACTGGGCAGTGTTTACTACTTTTTGTAGTCTTTTTCGCTCCTGGGCACTCAAGTTGCTGAACCAAGCCACGATGCAACTGGTCAGCATGCTCTCTACCTGTATAAGTTAGAGAGAGTCCTCCTTGACATACCGACTGTCCGTAATCTTCTCAGGAAAAGAACATTTGTGATTTTTTATATATTTTTTCACACTCTTGCCCTGCCAAGTGACCACTGGTGGTAGCTGGTGGATACGTTCAGTGACACTATTTCCAAGATAGAAGAACAACAGATAAGCATTGCAAACTATTACCCTCTCATGGCCATCAGCCTGTGGTTACATAGCCCAGGTGCTGTCACGTGATTTTGTAGCTTGTAATAAAGAATTGTTATCGTATTTTATAAGTTGAGATAACCTACAATTTATTTTTGAGCATAAATTCTAGTTATACATTAGATCCCAGTTGCATACAAATGGAAATGTTTTCAAAAAGTATCTCATGCAAGTGAATTATTTAGACAATTAAAAAAACCATAAGCAGACTGATTTGCAAAACTAATGAATCAAAGTAGAGGGCTATCCGTAAAATTGAATTGTATTTAAATATTACCTTGTATTTTATTCATGAGGCTGGTAAAGAAACAAAAATGCTGAGTGCATTGAATTTTAAATATTCTACCTTGCTGCTATTTCTGTGATAAGCCAAGGGGGACTTGAGTCTCAAGATGGAGTGTGGCTCCTCTGACGTCAGTCGTGTATAAGTAGGATCCTTACAATTGGCAAAAGGAAGCAACTGCAAATCTCAAACTCATGTAGATTTGTATCCTCTTCCCGATGAACAATCTCAATCCCTACCTCCATCCCAATCCTCTGCCCCCTATCCAATACCCGAGTTAGAATGTAATTTTATTTAGAATGGGATGCCATGAAAATTTGAAGAATGTTTATGCAACTCAGCGCTCGTTCACCTTTTCGTATCTTGCAGCCTTGCATCAGTGAGCAGGAAAGATCAGTTGTGAATTTCTTCACTCCTTCATTAATGCATATATTGACGTGGCTTGTGGCTTCATCAGCTCATTAGCATCATTGTCACTTGACCAGACCTCAAAATGTGTCATGCTGGTGCTGAAGGTTTCCCTGAATAGTTACATCTTTCATGAAACAATGAATCACTCAAGCCCGAAAGAGGGAAGTATTTCTTTAGAAAGTGCTGTCTGCAAAATCTCCTTCCCATTTTAGGTTGCCATGGATATGTGCAAACACAGCCTTTTTTTTAAACAGTGGCACACCCTTGTTTCAGCTATGCTGCCTCTCTGACTAGTGTTGCTGGTGCCTTGTAATGACATGTAAATAGGTATAGGCTTAGGTGGGTGTGTCTGAAGAAGGGTCTGGAGCTAAAATGTCTGTCCATTTCCCTCCACGGATGCTGCCTGAACCCACTATGATCCTCCATCAGTGTTACATTGCTTTCTGCTCAGGATTCTAGTATCTGCAGTTTCCTGTGTCTTTAATCTTTATGTGTTAGCATTGAGTTAAGTAGTAGGTTTCTCTAATTATGATTAATGTTCTGGAGAAAGCTGCTTTTAATTAATACAAAACTGTTCTGGTTTATACATTAGCATGGGAGAAAGACTAAATGCATTAATATATATCGTGAGGTGAACCCTGAAATGACAGCCTTGGATAATCTGAACAACTTTGAATCACATGAATATTTTTCATTTTTCAGGCATTCTCCTCGCACCCAAGTGGCCTTTCAAATAAAATGCCTTGTGCCATCCAGATGCAGCCAGCGCCATCTGTTGTCCAAACGACACAGCTGTTTCTCAACATGCTGCTGGGCTGTTGTCCAACCCCCCCCCCCCCCTTTTGTGCACAAAGCATGGTTTAGAATGGACCAGGAAACCTGGCCCGTTTCTTTCTCTTCTCCCCTCATGGAGTGTTTGTTATGCAAAGTTGCAGATGTCTCTTAACAATCAACTCTTAAGTGTCCAAGTATCTTGCATAGATGTGTAGGAAGGGACTGCAGATATACACAAAAAGCTGGAATAACTCAGCGGGTCCGACTGCATCTCAGGAGAAAAGGAATAGGTGACATTTTGGGTCGAGACCGGTCTTCTGAAAAAGGGTCTTGACCCGAAACGTCACCTATTCCTTCGCTCCATAGATGCCGCCTCACCCACTGAGTTTCTCCAGCATTAGAAACATAGACATAGAAATTAGGTGCAGGAGTAGGCCATTCGGCCCTTCGAGCCTGCACCGCCATTCAATATGATCATGGCTGATCATCCAACTCAGTATCCCGTACCTGCCTTCTCTCCACACCCTCTGATCCCCTTAGCCACAAGGGCCACATCTAACTCCCTCTTAAATATAGCAAAATATATAGCTTGATTTTACTTGTGTAACATGTGATTTAACCGGATAGCATGCAAACTCAACTTTTCACTGTAACTCGGTACACTTGACAATAATAAACCAATATTAATAACCAATACAAAGAAAGTGTGATTACAAAGGAAGTGCAAGGGCCACAACGAGATAGATTTGGAGATTGAGAATACACCTGTAGCATATGAGAGGTAGATCCGTTAAAGCTCATAACAGCGGAAAAGAAGCTGTTTGTGAATCTGATGGCGTGGGCGATTCTAAACTTATGTATCTCTTTCCAGGCTGGAGTGGAGAAAATGGCATGGATATGGATGGTCTTTGACTTTGTTGCTTCCTTTCCCATGGCAGCACAGTATAAATGGAATAGACTGGTTTACATGATGTACTAGGCTGCACTCGCAACTCTGCAATTTTTTGCAATCTTGGACAGCAGTTGCTGCACCAAGCTGTGATATATTGGGAACAGATGCTTTCTCTGGTTCATCTGGATAAACTTGTAAGAGCCATTGCGAACATGAAGAATTTTCTTGGATTTGAGAGGAAGTAGAGGTGTTTTGTGCTTTGTTGCTTATAGTGTGAATGTAGTTGGACCAGGATGAATCATTAATAGTAAGATTAAACGAGAACTTACCGGTTTGAAGTTTGATCTTTATTTTATGAGGAGTTACGATGAGGGATTACGTGAAGACCCCGCCAGCACGCATGCGCGACATTCTTCAAAGCAGTGGTGTGAAATCACAGAACAAACAGTCACAATGACTAATATAGTAAGATAAAAAAGAGAACTTTCATACCAGGTGATCTTTATAATAGAGGGTTGGGAGCGGAGGGCACGTAATCCCTCATCGTAACTCCTCATAAAATAAAGATCAAACTTCAAACCGGTAAGTTCTCGTTTAATCTTACTATTTTACTTCGGAGTCACGTGAGTGACTGCGTGAAGATTTCAAAGCTCTGTGATTTCATGCCCTGGAAGCTCCATGCTCACACACCGCTAAAGTTGGGATAAGAGGATGAACGTAATTCAGACAAGACACTGGCTGAAAAACAAAAACAGGTATTTATTCATACCAAAACAATATAGTCCCAAAAGGGTACTATCTGGCAGTACTTAAAATCCTCCCTGCAAAAGTATCAGGGGAGGTCACGAGTTTAAAGTAAAAGCGGTGGAATGTCTTTTCGTTACTCCAACCCGCTGTGGCCAGGATGTGATCCAGAGGTACTTCCATCCTTCTGGCCGCCGAGGTGGATGCTGCCCTGGTGGAGTGAGATTTATAAATGTTAGTATCCACCCCCGCCGCATCCAATACCACCCTTAACCATCTGGAAATGGTTTGCACCGTGACTCTATGATGGGGTTTCTTGTGACTGATGAGCAATGCTGTCTCCGTGCCCCTTAGATTTTTAGTAACTGAAATGTATCGTAAAATTAATGTAACGATACAGAGGCGAGAATCTGTTGGGTAAGCCAGAAACTCTAATGTATGACCAGACACTCCGGGACGATCTTGTTTCAATAGTCCCTGCACATAAAAAGTGACTTTATCACCGGTGGAGGTCATTGCATCCAAATTGAGTTTGTGCAGGGACTGGACCCGTTGTGCCGTGATAAGTGCCATAATCATGACCATTTTGTACGTGAGTTTGGCCAAAGGGAGTCCCGTGATAGGCGTCCATCCTCGTAGCATGGTCAAGACCGTGCTGATATCCCAAGTATGGCTGTATCTAGGCCTGGGGGGATTGGAATTGAATATTCCCCTCATAAATTTGGACACTAGGGGATGTGATCCAATGCCCAATTGGTCACTTCCCTGGCCCAGGTAGGATGATAGGGCACTCCTGGCACAGTTGATGGCACTGTAACTCAAACCCTCATCGAAATGAAGGGTAGCCAAAAATTCCAGCACTTCCGTGATAGTGGCAGTTTCATAAGTGGTGTTGGCTGAGACGCAGAATCCTTCCCATTTTCTGATGTAGGTCAGATACTGCTTCCTTGTGGACTCTCTGCAGGCTGCTGTGATGGTGTCAATGGTCCTGTTGGAGAGTCCGTATCCATGAAGTGGCCGTTTTAGAATCTGCAAATTAATAGATCCATGCGATCATGACATGGATGATGTTCCCCTGTAACAGGGTGAATGAGCAGACTAGGTCTTTTGTTCACCCTGATGCAGGGTTCTGTGGCCATCTTCCGTACCATAGGGAACCATGGTTGGGTAGGCCAGTCGGGCACCACCAAAATTCCCGATGCGGAGTCTTGCTTAATTTTCTGCAAGACCCGACTGATGAGGCAGAAAGGGGGAAAAGCGTAGCAAAAAAGATCTCCCCAATGTAGCGAGAATGCATCCATCGCTACTGCCCCCGGGTCTGGTTCCCAAGCAACATATGTTGGTAGTTGGTGATTAAGCCTGGACGCGAAAAGGTCGATATCTGGTGTTCCATACCGTTCTACAATATCTGAAAACACACTCCGATCCAACATCCATTCTATGTTGTCGTTGAATTTACGTGATCTGGTGTCTGCCACTGTGTTTAGCTTACCTGGAAGGTAAGTAGCTGATATCCAGATTTCTCTTTGCAGACACCAGTGCCAGATATTGTTTGCCAATTCATCACATGATATCGACTTAATACCGCCCATGTGGTTAATATAGGCTACCACCGTGGTGTTGTCAATTTGTATCCTTATATGGACTTTGTGCATATTAGTGCAGTATGCTTTAAGGCCGTGAAATGCTGCCAGCATTTCTGAATAGTTAATCCCCAAGTTTTTGAATTGGGTTAACTCCTGTGCACTCCATCTACCTCCACAACTAGAGGTAGTGTTAGTAGCTCCCCACCCTTTGGTACTGGCATCTGTTTGTAAGGTGACCGAGGGATTGATGATAGTGATTGGTTTAGAGCAGTTTTGGGCATTGCCCATCCACCAATATAGTTCGGCTTTTGCCTTCTCCGGTATTTTCATTGGCCTATCAAAATGGCCAGCCTGATTTTTGAGCGCTGTAATTTTTGCTCTTTGTAAGTTTTGGTAATGTAAAGGCCCAAACTGAGCTCCCGGAAATGCAGCTACTATCTTCCCAATCACCCTGGCCACCCGTCGAATGGATGGATCCTTAGTGCCAAAGAGGCCCCTGCAAGCCTCTATCAGGTCCTCCACCTTGCTTGGTGGCAACGTGATAGACATTTGCTCAGAGTTGATGATGAACCCCAAATACTTCATGGTGGTAGAGGGTTCCAATATAGATTTATCTGGATGTATAATGAAACCCAGCTTCTGAAAAAGCTGTTTAGTGGCTGTTACCGCCAAAGTGGCCGTTTCCAAATTTTCCCCCACAATGAGGATGTCGTCTAGATAAGCCATAACAGTATGGTTCTGTTTCCTTAAACAGGCCAAAGCTGGTTCCAATATTTTGGTAAACAATCTGGGTGCTGATGATAACCCATTAGGCAAGGCTTTGTATTGCCATAATTGTCCCATCCAGATAAATTTTAAATATCTCCTATGATCCTTGTGTATGGGTACTGAATAATATGCATCCTTGAGGTCAATGCATGCCATGTAGTACCCATGACCTATTAACTGTATAGCAGTGTCGAAAGTGTCCATTTTGAAATGAATATACTGGACAGAAGTATTCAGTTCAGTTAAGTCAATAATGATGCGGCAACCGCCATCTTTTTTATTTTTGGTGAATATATTGGACACGAACTCCCGGGGTTCCTTAGTGGCTTTCTCCACTACCCCTTTCTCTATTAACCTATGAAGCTCTGCATGTCCTGCTGCCTTCTCTTGTTGAGAAAGGATAAATTTCCGGCTAGGAACATGCTGAACCGGGGTAGGGAGTTCGTGAATAAATTCAATTTTGTAGCCCTGAATACTCCTGAGTATATAAGGATCAGAGGTAACAGTGAGCCAATTCTCGTAGAACAAGTGCAACCTGCCCCCCACATACAGTGAATTTAGACAAGATGTGTTCCTGGGGACTCCAGACCCACCTACCTCCATGGTTACTGCCGGTGTTGAGGTCTCTGCCCTTGCTTCCTTGGCTGGTTGGGAGTGTTCTGGGAGTGGCGCATCTTCCAAGAAGGCCGGCCTGGGCCATGGCCTAAAAAAGACCTTTGTGCAGGATTGCCGGCCTTCGAGCTTTCACCACCTGCAGACCTGGAATGGTAACTCTGCCTGGTGGATGTGTAGGGGTGCTGTCTTTGCGGGTAGTGGGGTTTAGGGAAACCCGGTATCTTTATAAGGCCCAAAGCCTTTGCCTCCTCATCCAGGTCTTTAACCTGCTTAGGGAGATCTTCCCCAAACAGCAGGCTAGGAGGCTGAGTCTTCCCAGGCTTACACAACCCCGCAAATTTGGGGTTAAGCGCCGGCTTTATGATGCTTTTCCGAAAGTTGTTAATCTCGTACTGTGTGTTGCACAGCAGAGCCAATGCATCTTGTAGTTCCTCCGGCATATCTACACCCACTGCAGTTCTTGCCACTGCCGTAATTCCCGCGGTTAGGAGCTTCAGGATCCTCTGAAGTTTAATCTCCTGTCCTCTGCTCGATGGACTCATATTCCCCCAAATAGGGTTGTTTACCGCAGGGACATTTAGAGAATTGCAGTTTTCTGGTGCCATGTATTTATCTGCCGTAGCATTTATGGCCTGTTCCTGCAGCTGGTTTGTTGCCATGTAGTCAATACTGGCAGCCAGTTTGGGGTGGATGGGTAAGCCCTTCTGTTCGGGCATGGCATGCTTGTTCACCACATCCATAAAGCCTTCACACACCCCTGACACGGTCGGTGATTCAGCCAACTCCCCTTCTTCTGGGTCAGCCCAGTTCTGACCCTCAATGCTTCCCTGTATAGAGGGGGAGACATTAGGCAGTCCCCTGTAGGAACCTGCCGTGGGCCTACTGGTAGGCCTACTGTGATCCTGCCCCTGCATTAGCAGGTCACGTTGGAGCAACTGCTCCATCATCCGCTCCATGCGGGAAAGACGACCTCCGTCGCTGTCCGCGAACGGGGTGTCCTCGGGACCGGACTCCGCTGAGTCGGCCCCGGCCGACTTCCGGGTGGCTTTCCCGCCTGACCGTGGAGTACCAACGGTCCCAAATGGCGAAAAGTCGGGAGCTGCAGGTAGAACCTGTAGCTCTGGAGAGGCGGCTCTCTGCTGGCTGCTTTCTTTTGCAGTTGCTTTGGCCGCAGCTCTTTTTGATTTTCGTGCTTCCATTTCTCTCTGTGTCGACGACTCACTCCTCCGGTGAGACTTACCTGGCGCAAGCTATTTAACTTGCGCTGGAGGAGCCCCGCTCCTCCCGACCGTCGCTTCCGCATGCGTACGACGATATGTCGCGCATGCGTGCTGGCGGGGTCTTCACGTAGTCACTCACGTGACTCCGAAGTAAAATGATATTTAAAGCTAGGAACTTGAAGCTCTCAACCATCTCAAATATGCAGATACGGGCCTGTACTCTACTGCTTCCTAAGGTTGATGCCATGCCTTTGTTTTACTGAGATTGAGAGACTTTGTTGTATTCATGCCATGACATTAAACTCTCTATCTCCTTCCTGTACTCTGTTTTATCATTGTCTGAGATCCATTCATTATGGATCTCCGCGGGAGGAAAGAAGGGACAAGTGATTTGCCTTCCATCACAGTGGGGAATGTGAGGTCGCTGAAAAAAACAAGATGGACGCGCTGCTGCACTGATTCGGAAGGAGTGCCTTGAGTGCAGTGAGCTTGGTGTTTTGCGGGGACATGGCTCCATGAGGACATCCCAGAGTATAGTACGAGTGTGGACGGCTGTCTGACTGTTCTGGCAGACAGGGACTGCAGAGAGAGTGACAGCAGTCAGTACAACTCTGGTCACATCACAGGTGAAGGAGCGTGTGTGTGGCCCGGACAATGAACTGATTGCTGTGGGTCTCTGCTTATGCTCTGTGCCTGGGGATTCTCACACGCCGCTGTGGTGGCTGTTCAAGTCTGTTTAATTTTTATGTGGTTATGTATTTTGTTGCTTTTTTATATGTTAGCAAATCATATTCCTTGTATGTTTACATACTTGGCTAATAGATTTCAATACAACGGTGCCGTAGATCTGCAAGCTTGTAAATGGAGTTAGAGCAGAATCCAAGCCTGTAGGGAGTATAGTATGAGGCTGAGTACACAGCCTTGTAGGTCACCTGTGTTGAGAATTGTCATGGAACATATTTTGTCGCTTATCCTTATTGATTGCAGTCTATGGGTCAGGAAGGCAAGGATCCATGTACTGAGGGGATTGCTGTGTCTTGGGATCCAAGGGATTAGAGATGTGTTTGGTGGGATTTATGGTGGTGATGTTGGAGCTATTGTCAATAAATAGGAGGCTGGTGTATGCGGTCCTGTTTTCGAGATGTACCAGGATGAGTATAGGGCCAGGGCGATAACATGTGTCGTGGACCTGTTGCAGCGGTAAATTTATTACAGTGGATCTGGGCTATCTGGAAGGCTAGAGTTGACGTACACCATGATCGGTCTCTCGAAGCACTTCATGATGGTGAATGTCAGCGTCACCTGATCATTGTCATTAAAGCATGCTCCCTTGTTTTTTTTAAGCACTGGGATGACAATGGTCTTCATAAAGCAGGTGAGATCCTCAGATGGGAGTAGGGAGAGGTTAAAGATATCCACGAATATTCCCTGCGGATGGTCCTTAGAATACAGGCGGTGGCTCCATCCGGGCCAGTCCCTTTCTGTGGGTTCATTCTGAGGAAGGCCGGGCTGATGATTGAAATAGTGACCATGGGTACCCAACCACCGATGGCTGTCAGGGTGGATGATGTCATTCCACTGACATCCTCAAAAAGAGCATAGAATGCATCGAGCTTGTCAGAGAGGGTTGCGTTGCTGCCAGCAAACCTGCCCAACTTCGCTCTGTGGCCCTTTATAGCCTGCAAGCCTTATCACAATCAATGGTCAGTCTGGTACTCTAAAACCCCTGTCTCACGGTGCGAGTCCACCCACAAGTGATCCCGAGTTAAAAACAAATCACTTAGAATTGGTAATCACTTAGAACTGGTAATCACTTAGAATTAACGTAGCGGGAATGTCGGAACTCGTGGACGTAACTTAGTGACTCGTAACGCTAACGGCAGGTACTCGGGAAACATGTTAACTCGTGAAAATTTTTCATCATGTTGAAAGGTTTCCACGAGTCAAATATACTCTTGAAGAAAGATGTTAATACTTTTAAACTCGTTGTAATAACGTAGTAGCCCGTGAGTTTACCGTGGTGACTCGTGAGTAATTCGTTGGCTTGGCCTGAGTTAACACCTGGCGGGATGCGTGAAAAGTGACCATACTGAGGGAATTCCCATGTATATGAAGCAGAGAGAAACGTGAGTTCTACACGGCTCCGCCTGACGTTTGAGAATGGATTCGGTGGTTTGTACCCACTCCCCCTCCCTGCACACCCACCCACCCACCAAGCCAGCCAGCCTGACCCCTCCTCGTTACAGCGGCAGAAGCGACATTACCAAGAGAATGGAGCAGAGAGCTGGGGCAGGGCTGGGATGGGAGCAGGGTAGATGAGGCGCACCAAAGGAACAAACAAGTTGATGGCTGCAAGGGGCAGGCGGCAGAGGTCTTGTGCCCCAGCGAGGTAGACCGCTCTTCCCCCTGCTAATGTACACACAGAAAGAGAGAGATGAGAGCAGAGAATGATCCCAGCCTAACCCAAGAGCCTTGTCACCCCAGACAGATTAATGACGCCTGTGCACCCCCTACCCCCACCCCCACCCCAGCCTCCCTCCGCCTCAACTCGCGCCTGGGCACCAAATCAGCTCAGGAGGCGAACCCTGAGCTCTGTCTCCCAACAATCTGATGTGCAACTGATGTGAAAGAACAGCGGCTGTAGCCGGCCGGCATCCGGCATGCACTTCTCACACACGAAAAGTGTGGGCGAATAAACAAAAACAAGGAATAAAACCAAAGCCCGGCTTGAAAGGCAAGTAAAAATATATTCCGCTTCGAACGAGCAGGCTACGGAGACATCCGTCCACATTCAAAGATTTCATCTCCCGTCTCCCCACAGTGTGTAGACCTGCAGTAAATTCAATTAAAATATAGCAAACCTCCGCCCGCTGGTATTCTAACTACGTGATGCGTGTTTCAAACAAATCATAAGTATAACTGCTCTGGCACTGGACGGAGTGCATGCGGCCGCGCTGAATTCTATCTTTAACTCAAAGCCGCAGGATGGAGCTGTCTTCTTTAACACTGTTGCTTCGCCGCCACCGCCTCCTTGCTGCACAATGGTAGCGAGTGCGGGGCCGAGCTCCTGCCTAGGGATCTTTAAGTTCTGAAATCGAATAACTTTCAATACTGAATCAGAATATACTCACTGTATGAGATGCTGTCCAGCTCCTCTATTTGATTCCTAAAACAGACCTTCATTCACAGTTGGCTCAAGAGTGACTCGGGAGAGGAACTTGGTATATCGCAGAACTGAGAAGTAAATGGCAAACTTAGACATACACGTGGGAACTCGTTTAAACTCGTGAACATAAACCTGGAATCTCGTAGACAACCACGAGTGTGATTTTTTTCTTTCATTCGGGATCACTCGTGGGTGGACTCGCACCGTGAGACTGGGCCATAACTTGGTCCCGAATCCCCTCTTGCTATCCCTGATGCCATCGCAGTAAGGAATGTGGGGAATCCGCTGTGCTTGGTGTTTATTTTAATTTTTATGTAGTTGTGTGTCTTGTTGTAGGTATGTTGCAAAACTTACCTTTAGCGGCGCTGCAGTTCTGCCGCTCCCCGTGTGCGTGACTTTGGCGCCTTTCAGAGGGGGCCGGGTTTAAAGTGCCGTTTTTCAACAGACCTGGATAATCGATGAATGTCGGGCGATTTCGTTGCGGTAGAAAAATCGCTCCGACATTTCATCAATGAAGGTATTTTTAAATTACTCTAAATTATTTGTTTACTAGAGTAATTTAAAAATCACCTTCAAAAGCCGTGAGCACTGACAACCGGAAGGATTTTCCGTAGGGGAGAAAAAAAGGTAAATAGTTTATTTTTATATTAAAAGTTGGTTTTTCGGGAGGCTTTAATAATATTTTTATGTTGCGAAATGGGGTCCCAAAAAATGTATGAACAAACAGTATTTTTCCCCCCGACTTCACCGCTAACCGCAACGTTCTAATCCACCGCATTCCACTAAAACCCACTCGCTAGTTGATTTAAATGGCCATTAATTTACAGGCATAAAACACTAAATTCCTTCCATTTGGCCCAGAAATTCATGAAAATGAGATTTAAAAATTATGTTATATTGTGGATTATTGTGTGAATGTTATTTGGACACTTAGGCAATTTAAAAAAAGTTTATCTTTTCTTAAGAAATGGATAGATGTTTAGATCTAATTGAATTTTGTAATTAGCTACAATTAGATAACTAACTAATTATATGCTTTAATTTCAGGTAATCCAAGTAAGATTGTTTAATATTTGTTTCAGAATGCTTCAATCTATAATAACTGAAAATTTCATTGAGTTCTCTTAATTTTTAAGAAAGTTATGGGCTTTTAACTTCCAGATCACAGCTTTTTAGTTAAGTCAATTGAAAGGCAATGGGGAGCAAGATGCTAATTTCCGAGTATGAAAATGGCCATAACTTTCTTAATACTGAAGATATGAAAGTAAATTAGGTGTCAAATTAAACTTCTTTTTATGCTTTATCTGATGGGATAAATTGCAGACTTGATTTTTTAAATCTCAAAATTTTGTAACATTGCTACTTGTTGCTTTTTTTAGTATGGCTGTATGGTAATTCGAATTTCTCTGTACATTAATTGATACACGTGACAATAAACTGACCTTGAACCTTGATAGCTTTGCAATGGTTACACCTAGATTTCCATATATGACAGCTTTATGTAATATTCTCCAGCATTGTGTGGTAAAATGGTGTTCTGTGACAATGGTGGAAACCTAGATTGACAGTGCTTGTGCTTGTACATGTCCTGCATAAGGATAATTCTTGACAATGATTTTTATGATTCTTGACAAACAATGCCAAACAGCGCCATCTGTTGTTCAAATTTCTTATGAAACTTGCAGATTTACTGAAGATTTACTGAAAGAATGTTTCCATCATCCATTACACCAATACAGTCATGGGAAAATTCACAGCTCTAATTTGTCGTTGTTGAATAATCAGCATGAATATTACATCCCCAAAGTTGAAGTTGAAGGGGATGGAAAAACAATTAATCTAGAAATGTTTATGTGGTTATTTTTTTAATCTTATAAATACATCACATCGCGGGAACAAATCACAATTAGGTTTTTAGCAGATTCCAAATTTGGGTGGGATGAGGAAAAGCGAGATAATCAAATGCTTGTTGGAAAGTTCCTTGCGTTGCTTTGTCTGCCTTCTGGCACTCTCTGGACTTTGTTCATCCATTCCATGCTGACATGTTTATTCGTGTAGTATTGTCCATTTATTGTTGAGTTACATCAATGTGTTAAGGTTATACTGTTCTTGACAATTCTGATATATTAAGCTTACAATTGACATTCTTGGCATCTTTTGGTTGGCAGGTTGCTCTCTTGGATGTTGATATATGTGGTCCATCAATTCCAAAAATGATGGGAGTAGAAGGTGAACAGGTAAGAATAAAATTCAACAGTTGCAAGTAATTGGAATTTTTAAAATTCATATTAATTCATCTCACTCATTGAAACAGCATCTTAAAATTCTAGTAGGAGCTTGGTAATTACCAATTAAATCAAGTTAGACTTTAGAACACTTTATTTCGTAAACGGTGTGTTACCACAATAATGATCCTCGTGAAGAAAAGTGACTGTGAAAAATGTGATTTATTTACCACAATGTACTTTTACTTTCTAAGCATGTGTTATTAAATATGTTATTAAATAAAGTGACAGCAACTGGGCATAGGTGAGCTTGGATTGATACAAAGCAAAAGGAGTGAATTGATTGGGTTAGCTCTACTCTCTGGGAAGCTCTTTTGGCACATTTTGCACAAGGAATAAGTAACCAGTACTGGAACGGACAAAGACTCAGAAAGATAAGTTTGCATTCACATAACACTGGTCATAACTTTAGTGTGTCCCAAAGTGTACACACTTCTGAAGTAATATAGGACATATCATTGATAAACACAAATTGCTGGAGTAACTCAGCAGGTCAGACAGCATCTGTGGAGAAAAAGGATGAGTGACATTTCGGTTCGGAACCCTTCTTCAAACTAAAGAAACGGAGGGAACTGGAGGTAGGAAAAGGCCAGAACAAATCAGGGCTGGCAACAGATGACCAAGGAAGGGTGTAGTCCATAATGGCCCATTGTTGGCTGGGGAAGAGGTGATTACGAAGGGATACAAGGATACAAGGATGTGACCAATAGAACTTGTAAGACCACTAGGGTGGGGGAGGGGGAGAGAAGCAAAGGGTGGGGGGGGGGATTACATACCAGTGGTTGGTGGTGGGCTTGTTAATTGAATCTCAGACTAGAATTTTGATTCTTCACAAAAGAGGAAGCTGATTTGATGATAGCACCAAAAGATGATAGCACTAAATAGGATGATAATAATTAAAGAATTGTCATAATTAATTGTTTATTCCAAACAAACTATCCGTGCTTTTCAGAGATGCTACCTGAGCTGCTTCAGTACTGTTTTTTTTGTGTAGACCAGCATTTGCATTTGCAAAAGTATGTGTAATATTTCTGTGGACTTGAATAACATTTGACAAAAATGTCAAACAAGAAGCCCCTGCAACTAAGAGGAAAGTGATAATATTTATGCAAAATTGATGCTTTTAAGATAATAGAATATAGAACTCAGAACAGTACAACAATGAAATGGGCCCTGCAGCCCACAATGTTTGTGTCACACACGCAGGCAGTGTGATGATGCTCTCTCTCTCTCTCACACTCACTCACAAGGGCAATGTGATGATCCTCACACTCACACACGAAGGGCAGTGTGATGCTACTCATACATACACACACACACACACACACACACGGCAATGTGATGCTACTCATACACACACACAAAGGGCAGTGGGATGCTGCTCACTCTCACACACCAACAAGGGTGGTGTGACAATTCCCGCACACAAGGGCAGTGTGAGGACACACACACACACACACACACACACACACACACACACACACACACACACACACACACACACACACACACACACACACACACACACACACACACACACACACACACACACACACACACACACACACACGGAATATTGTCCTTCCACCTATTCCTTTTATCAATGAGCCAGTTATGAATCACCAGTCTGAAGAAGGGTCTCGACCCAAAACGTCGCCTATCTCCTTCGCTCCTTAGATGCTGCTGCACCCGCTGAGTTTCTCCAGCTTTTTGTGTAACCCTATGAATCCATATGACCACTTTTCTCTTTTCATATTTGTGTATGGTTTGATTGTGCTTGTATATGTTCTATGCTAGAACAGGCCCTTTGGCCCACAGCGCCTGTGCTGAACTGTGCGTAGCTGTCACTGTATGTCATGTTGTTACTTGTGGGCGGAGCACCAAGGCAAATTCCTTGTATGTGAATACTTGGCCAATAAACTTACTTACTTGCTGAATGTAATGCCTAAAAACGCTACTCTCATCTGCCTGCACATGATCCATATACTTGCATGTCCACGTGCCTATTAAAACTGTTAATCACCTGCAATGTAATCTTCTGAATCAGCCTACCATTGGGAACTTTTTCAAGTGCCTTACTATAATCCATTTAGTATTACTTATTTATGCCAGTCAGGCTAATCTTTATTATTCACATTAAAGGAACTGGATTTCAGAGCTATTGAACATTAATAATATCAAGGAAGTTATGAATTAATAAAGCTTCAAATTAACAAGGGTGCACTGAAATCTTTCAATGCAAATCCATTTGCTAACTCCTCCATTTCCACCTCTTTGCAGATTGTGTCCCCTCACTAATATATTCTGTAGCAATTAACAGTGGCCCTTAATTATTTGCTTGGTTATCTGTTTTTATTCAATGGATCATGGATGTTTGACACCCTTGGCAAGCAAGATAGATGGCAAAATCCCCTTCTCATCAGTGTCCTCACAGGTCCACTCAGGGATGAGCTTTTGGTTCTTGTTTATAAACAGGAACAATTTCCTGTTTCCTTCTTACGAAACAAAAACTTTCCCATCAATGAAAACCAACCCAGCAAAAATTGAGGAAGAAACCTGATCTTTGTGGGAGACAGTCTGAAGAAGGGTCTCGACCTGAAACGTCACCCATTCCTTCTCTCCAGAGATGCTGCCTGTCCCGCTGAGTTATACCAGCATTTTGTGTATGTCTTTGAGGGATACTCATGGAACTGCAGCTGCTGGAATCGTGCATAAAACATAAAGTGCTGGAGTAACTCAGTGGGTCGGCCGACATCTCTGGAGAACACGGATGGGTAATGTTTTAGGGGGTGCTTCAGACTGGGAAAGGATCCCAATGTAAAACATCGTCAATCCGTACTGAGTTACTCCAGCACTTTGTATTTTACTCTTTGAGAGATGCAGTGTCACATTTCTGGTTACGTGCTGTGAATAATATTGGTAGGAGAAACAATGAACTTCTAGTTTCATGCCTGAATCTTGGTCCACGTGGCTGCTTTGGCAGAGATCTAGAATTGAAGCATAACATAATGAATCAGGTTTTTTTTTAAAAAGACACAAAGTGCTGGAGTAACTCAGCGGGTCAGGCAGCATCTTTGGAGAACGTGGATAGGTGATGTTTTGGGTTGGATCCCTTCATTATGATAAGTGGATGCCAAATTAATGAGAGGAATACATTGAGAAAAATAAGGGTTTATTGCTGTAATTCATTTGCCTTGTGAAGTATGCACGACAACAAAGCCCTTTCATCTGTAAAGTGCAATTTTCACACTAGCCATTTAAAGGAGAACAAACTTACTTTCACTTCTCATTAAACAGTCTGCAGAAATGTATACATTTTCATTGTGGTTTTAATTAAGTTGCAAGTTCGCAGCACCAAATGTCCAGTAATTTGGCACTGAATTGTTTTGTACTTGTGAAATGTTACAGGTGAAGCCTGCTGCTAAGTTATTGCAGGAAGCAGCATTATTGCTTAAGAAATGGAAGCAGGGGTCAACCATTAAGACTGTGGTGCTCACTGTGACATTTATTCCACTGGCAGTTTAATGCATCAGCCCCATATCCTTAATTCCATGAACTCACGATCAAAGATTATAGAGGACACATGTGATACTACGCCTTTTCCACTGAGTGGCGCGTCTTGCTTCTCTATAATCTTTGCTCACGATAACCTTAAAAGTATCCTTCTCAAATATGGCTAGGTACAGAGGAGCATCTGCAACATTGTGGTATGCATGCTGTGATCTTAACCAAATAATCTACAACAGGTGCAAGGCAGTTTCGTTTTTAATCAGTGAGAAACTGGAGCACCTATGGTATTTATCACTGAGGTGTGAAAGCATGATTTGGTATTTATCACAGATCTGAGGGCATGGCCCTCTATTTATCACAGAGATCTGACGACCTGGTTTGAATGATCGGATGTCTCAGGGCAAGGGGAAAGCACTCCAATTAAATCATGCCTTACACAAAAAGTGATGGTTATGGCTGTGAAAAAGTAATCATCCCGGGCCCAGTAATCATTGCAGATGTTCCCGAGTCAGTACCTTTGGCCCAACCATCGTAAACTGCTTCATCAAAATCTTTCTTCAATCTGAAGGCTTGCCCTGGCGATTGCACAACGTTTAATTCCATTTGCAACGGTTCAGTAAATGAAGCAACTCACACCTGCACGTAGCAAGGCCTAGACAACACATGGGCTGATAAGTGGCTTATAAAGTGTTACAGAAGTGCCTGGCAATGGCCATCTCCAACAAGGGAGAATATTTCTTTATCCTTAATATAGAACACCATCACCATCCTTGGGTCCGCTGCCATTATTAGTGTGAGGACACCATTGACCAGAATACCCAGCTAGAGCAGCTACATAGACTACATAGGCATCTTCAGGGTAATTAAGAAAGGACAATAAATATTACCCATACCAGCAACATGCACATTTCAAATATAAATAAAAATCAACAAAGCCGATACGGATGATGACATTTGCCAATGTGATCAGTGTACCTGCACAGCCATCTGAGGAGTGTTTAGGATCAAGACTTAAGCCTGGCACAAACTCATGGTCTACCAGGCAGCAGTGATCCTGTATGCTTTGAAAGCATGGACCAGCTACAGTAGGTGCCTCGAAATATCGGAAGGAATCCAACAACTTTTTCTCTGTAAAATTTTCCAAATCCAATGGCAGGATACAGAACCAATGTCAGTGTCCTGTCCCAACTTCCCCAGCATTTCCATGACTGGTTAGCACACAAGAAAAGCTTTTCACTATACCTCGGTACACGTGACATTAAACTGAAACTGAAGCCTTGAAGCAATTATTGGCTCCGTCAGTTCTAATGAGTGCCCAACACCTGACTCTTGAAAATGTCTGAAAGCTCGAAACTGTACAGGACAACACAGCTAAGCTAATGGCACCCTGTCCATCACCAGTGTCACGTGGCTGCAGTTGGTATCCTTCACAAGATGCACCATGAACCAAAGCCCATTTTGACAGTGCCTTCCAAATCTGCAACCTCGGTGTCAAACGCAGCATGGTAGGGCTGGTGTCATCACTTGCATGACTTCCTTCAACATTCACACCGCCTGGACATAGAAATAAATTGCCGCTCCTTCTTAAGTCCTGAATCTCCCCATCAATGGAACATACATAGAACAGTACAGTACAAGAATAGGCCCTTCAGCCCACAATGTCTGTGGCGAACAAGATGCCAAAACCAACTTCTATCTGCCTGCACATAATCTATATTCCTCCATTCCCTGCACATTCATATGCCTATCAAAAGTATTTTAAATGCCACCATCGTATCTGCCTCATCCACCAGCCCCTGTAATGCGTTCCGGGCACGCCACCCTCTGTGTAAAAAAACAGCTTTATCGCGCACATTTCCTTTAATCTTTGCCCCTCTCAACTTAAAGCTGTACCCCCTAAGCCCTCCATACCTTCCAATGCTGGATTGATTGGAGGTGGTCTTGGAGGGGAGGATGCTCAAACTGTGGAGTATCTTGGACAATACAGCTCACCCCCTCCATGACACACTGGTCAACCTGAGGAGCACCTTCAGCAACAGACTGGTTAAACCAAGATGCAACACAGAACGGCATAGATCCTTTTTCCCTGTGGCTATCAAACTGTGCAACTCTTCCTTCTTCTGTTGTGGGGTAGACTGACTGCCCCCGCCCTCCCTCCCCACCCAATCTTTGCATATCCCCAATCGTGGACTTTCCACTCGTCATTTTAATTTCATGTTTCATATATCTTGGTGTGTGTTTTAGGAATGGGTGACATTTCTGGTCGAGATCCTTCCTCAGACTGATGTCAGGGGAGTGGGCGAGTCAAAGCTAGAATGTAGTCGGAGACAGTAAGACTGGTGGGAGACTGGGAAGGGGGAGGGGATAGAGAGGGAAAGCAAAGGCTATTTGAAGTTAGAGAAGTCAATGTTCATACTGCTGGGGTGTAAGCTACCCAAGTGAAATATGAGGTGCGGTTCCTCCAATTTGGGCTGGGCCTCACGCTGGCAATGGAGGAGGGCCAGGACAGAAAGGTCAGATTGAGAATGGGAGGGGGAGTTAAACTGCTGAGCAACCGGGTAATCAGGTAAGGTCCAGTGAAACGATTGCCGTGCCTGCGCTTGGTCTTGCCAATGTAGAGAAGTTGACACCTGGAACAGCGGATACAGTAGATGAGGTTGGAGGAGATGCAAGTGAGCCTCTGCCTCACCTGGGAAGACTGTTTGGGTCCTTGGATGGGGGGGAAGTAAAGGGACAGGTGTGGCATCTTCTGCGGTTGCAGGGGAAAGTACCTGGGGAGTGGGTGGTTTGGGTGCGAAGGGACAAGTTGACCAGGGAGTTTCGGAGAGAACGGTGTCTGCGGAAAGCAGAAAGGGGTGGAGATGGGAAGATGTGGCCTGTAGTGGGATCATGTTGGAGGATTCTGGTAAGTGCTGTATAATTCTGATAAATCTCCTCTGCATCCTTTCCAAAACGTCCATGTTCTTACTGTAATGGGGGCGGCCAGTGTTCATGCAATACTCCAAATGCAGCCTACCTGAAGTCCTGTAAAGCTATATCATGACTTCCTGACTCTTGTACCCAGTAAGCTTTTGACTACAATGGTTCAAGAAGTCATCATCTTAGGGGCAATGGTGATGAGCCTTGAACTCCCACGTCATTTGTAGCTTGTAGATGAATTTTTTGATATGTCCTATATCCTTTTTATATTTCCCTTTGAGTATCAATACTTTCACCTACCCATTAGAGCAGTTAGCTGTGCCCTAAATGAATAGGATGTTGTCGGCAGCAAGGGAAGAAATTGCTGGGGCTCTAGCAGAGATTTTTATATCTTCCTTAACCACTGATGAATTACTGGAAAACTGGAAGGAGGTTAACATGCTTTTATTTCAGAAGGGCTGCAAGGCCAAACCAGGGAACTACAAATCTATGCGTTTGCTGCCCTACAGCGCCAGAGACCCAGGTTCGATCCTGACTACGGGTGCTGTCTGTAGGGAGTTTGTACGTTCTCCCTGTGACTATGTGGGTTTTCTACAGGTTCTCCGGTTTCCTCCAACACCAGACATGCAGATTTGTAGGTTAATTGGCCTCAGTAAGATTGTAAATTGTCCCTAGTGTGTAGGGAGGCACTATGTGTAGGGGATGATCACTTATCGGTGCGGACTCAGGGGGCCAAAAAGCCTGTTTCCGCGCTGTATCTCTGAAGTCTCATGTACAGAAGTAAGAATGTAAAATAAAATAATATTAAGGGCCTTGCTAATTTTATGGCCAGATCCTGTGTGGTTGGTTTCTGATCCCAGCCTCGCTCTTTGAATCACACTGCTGCAGAGTGAGCAGATTCTGACTGCTTTCACCTGTGGTTCAAAGGGCTCATTGCAACAAGTTGTCCAGTTTGGTGGAAATTGTGATAATGCTGAGAAAATGTAAAAAAATGCAGCAACAAGATCAAGAAACTTATACTAGAAACTAGACTTGGTTTCCCATTGGATGCATTCTCGCAGCCCAAAGTACTATTGGAGTAAGCAAACGTGTTGTCCTTCATCACATTTACATCAAGGGATGGGTAAATCGTTATGGAATATTGTGAAATTGAAATTAAGTATAAAAGCAGCTACACTGTTACATAACACATTTTGTTAATGAATGCCCTTCAAGAAAGATCCTGATACCCTTACTTGAAATGGCCTATAATGACAGCAGTCTGACAATTTGGAGTTGATTCTAAATGCCCATTGAAACAACCTCAACAGCTTTTGGGTAATAAATCTAATCATTGCAAGGCAAGTTAATGGGGGAATTATCAGATGTGCTTTAATGGCTATGATCACAGCAGCATGCAAGTTCTGCATTTGAGCAGTCTTGGCATAACCATTGCTGTAAACTTCTGCTCACCAATATCTTGCCTGTTTTAAGAGGTAATCACTGTGGGTATAAAAGAGGCACCATCTGGTTTCCTCCCCAAGTTAGATGTCATCCCGATGAGATGTGGCACTCTTGAATCATTATTGTTGGGTTGAATTGTCTGACAACACCGTGGCAGCGTCACTATCATAGTTATGCCAGAAATTCAGGTGGCCTCAGAAACTGTAATCCTGACTGTCTCCATCTCAGGTCCACTATGAGTGAGCAATTTGTTCTTTTCTGGCATCACTCGTGTGCCAAGAATAAATGTAAAGTGAAGGAATATTATCCCAGTAGTCTACTAGATTAGGACCAGCCAACTTTCCATTGTAAACCTGAAACATCTTTTATTTATTCAGTTGTAGATTGCATGGGAATGCACTATTTCTGTACTTTGGTTTTCTCTGATTGATTACATTGGAAAGAATCCATGACAGTGAAGCTTGCCCTTTGGGCTTCTGACTAAAGTGCCACATGTGTGAACAAGCTGGCACTAGTGTTTCTTATCTTGTGAATGTTTGTGCTTGCAATGTTCTGTGTAACACTGCATGGAGGGACCCAGTGGTACCAGCTTTCACATTCCTGACTGCTGCAATGTGGGAGTCCATTTATTTGGCTTGTGTTAGTTTATCCCATTACATATTTACTTTCTCCACTGGACTACAAGGAAGCTTCTCCTTAGCTATCACAGCTAATATCGGTAAAGAAAAGTGGATATTATCCATCAGCATATGTTAAGGTGTCCCCCATTGGATTAAATAGCAATAAAATAAGTCAATCATAAGCATGAGTTACAACTGCACATGTTTTTTATAATCTCTAACTTTAATGTTAGGAATGTAAATGATTATCAGAACATTAATCCCAATGATTTAACAGCAAGTAATTAAACCTTTTCTTTCCTTCTGCTCTTACAGGTACATCAGAGTGGGTCAGGATGGTCTCCTGTGGTACGTATTTCTGCATTTTAATGCCAGGGTATCTGACGCAGCAGGTGAAAGGGCGAAGCTTTCTACGCAATTGGGTGAAGGGCTGATTAAACCCACAATCAACAAATCTTTCTAGTTGTACAGCATCCTTATCATCCATTAGTCACTGCAAATCTGCTCAGAGTTATTGGCAGTGCAATGGCACAAATCCATTGATTAACAATAGGTTCACCTTTATTGGTTATGCTGCACAGTGCAGGGTGTGGAAGATTGAAAAAGTAAATTTCTTGGAAAAGTGTTTTTGTTTGCTCACGGCTTATTATACTAAGAGAGATGCTTGAGGCACCTTATGCCAGTTCAGAGTGAAAACAATGGCACCCATAATACTTGACATTTTTCTTTGAAAATGATAAATGCTATTCATAGTGAATTTCTAAAAGTCGGTTTCCCACAGGGTTCATTGGCCACCTCCCTCTCCCATTTGTTGAAGCTCTGTTGCCTCAGAGACACACAAGCTCTATATTTAGGGGCAACACATTGGTGCAGCTGGTAGAGCTGCTGCTTCACAGTGTCAGAGACCCGGGTTCCATCCTGGGTGCTGTGTAGAGTTTATACACAGTCAACCCTGTGACTGCATGGGTTTCTTCTGGGTGGTCCGGTTTCTTCCCACATCCCAAAACTAAACAGGTTTTGTAGGTTAATTGGTCTCTGTAAATTGTCCCCCTTGTGGAGGCAGTGGATGAGAAAGCAGGATTACATGGAACAATGTGAACGGACGATGGATAGTCAGCATGGACTCGGTGGACCGAAGGACCTGTGCCTATGGTGTATCTTTCAATCAATCTGATTCTCTTTTGTTTGTTAATTAAAGACCCCATTTTATAACTGATGCGTGTACCACTTCTCCCATTTTATGAAGCAACTGTTTTTCTCTGCACATTGTGGTTACAGTGATATTTTCTCTGTTTTATCTTTTTTGTCTCTCACAGTATGTGGAAGAAAACCTAGGTGTAATGTCAGTGGGATTTTTGCTCAGCAGTCTTGATGATGCTATCATTTGGAGAGGACCCAAGAAAAATGGTTGGTGTTCTTTTGTTGACTTAACCCTTTCTGATTTAACTAATGCCCTTTCTGTCATTGGAAGGTTTCAAATGCATAACAACATGGGAAGCAATTTCAGGCAGTATCTGTGCTTCAGTTCAATGACTCTTCGTCAGAATAATTTCTTTAATCATTAATGCAATATTACAATATACAAGAAAATACAGGAACCATGGTATGGAGGAAGGTTGACAAAAGTGCTGGAGAATCTCAGTCTGAAGAAGGGTTTCGGCCCGAAACGTTGCCTATTTCCTTCGCTCCATAGATGCTGCCGCACCCGCTGAGTTTCTACAACACTTTTGTCTACCTTCGATTTGCCAGCATTTGCAGTTCCTTCTTAAACATGGTATGGAGGAAAACTAGTTTTTTGATGAGGTGAGCACTCAGTCCAGTGAGTGTACTGATTAATGCAGCAGTGAGGACCTTCAATGGTCTTTATTGGCTTTAGAGATTGTGGAAGCATCGATAGGTGATATTTCAAGAATCACTGGAGTCAGGAGTGGTTCCAAATGATTGGAAAATTGCCAATATTACCCCGTTGCACAAAAAGGGAGCAAGGCAGAATAATGGGATCTGTAGGATGGTTAGTCTGACTTCTGTGGTTGGTAAGATTTTAGAGTCCATTATAAAGGATGAGGTTATGGAGCACTTAGAAGTTCACGATAAAATAGGCCAAAGTCAGCATGGCTTTGTGAAGGGGAGGTCTTGCTTTACAAATTTGCGGGAATTGTTTGAAGAAGTAAATAGCAGAATAGACAAAGGAGAGTCAGGAGATGTTGTTTACTTATATTTTCAGAAAGCCTTTGATAAGGTGTCATACGTAAGGCTGCTAAGGAAGATGAGAGCCCACGGTATCAAAGGGCAGATACTAGCATGGATAGCAGATTGGCTGGATGGCAGAAGACAAAGAGTGGCAATAAAGGTGGCTTTTTCTGTTTGGCTGCCAGTGACTAGTGGAGTTCCGCAAGGGGCGGTGCTGGGACCGCTACTCTTCACGTTGTATATTAATGATTTGGACAAGGGGATTGAAAGCTTGGTGGCCAAGTTTGCGGATGATACAAAAATAGGTGGAGTGGCAGGTAGTGTGGAGAAAGCAGGGATTCTGCAGAAGGACTTGAACAGGTTGGGAGAGTGGGCAGAGAAGTGGCAGATGGAATATAGTGTAGCAAAATGTGGAGTCATGCGTTTTAGTAGTAGAAATAAAGGCGTAGACTATTTTCTAATTAGGGTGAGAATCCAGAAATTGGAGGTGCAAAGGGACTTGGGAGTGCTGGTCCAGGATTCCCAAAAAGTTAATCTGCAAGTCGAATCAGTAGTAAAGAAAGCAAACTCATGGCCCTGTCCCATGGTACGAGTTCATTCCAAGAGTTCTCCCGAGTTTGCCCTGATTCGAACTCGGAGATTTACGGTAATGTCCGCGCGTCGGTACTCGGGGCTCTTGTGGACATTTTTCAACATGTTGAATAATCTTTACGAGTCTTCCCATGCTTACCTGCCGTTAGCGAGTCATCCTGAGTACCTGCCATTAGCATTACGAGTTGCTAAGAGACGTCCCTTAAACTCTGACGTACCCGCTTTGTTCATTCTCTATGCTTACCACGAGTTTGATTTTTTTTTAAACTTGGGAGTGCTCTTGGAATGAACTCGTACTGTGGGACAGGGCCATCAAAGCTAGCATTTATTTCAAGAGGGCTTGTATGCAAAAACAGGGATGTAATGTTGAGGCTCTGTAAGGTACTGGTAAGGCCACATCTGGAGTATTGTGAGCAATTTTGGGCACCGTATCAGAGAAAGGATGTGCTGGCTCTGGAGAGTGTCCAGATGAGGTTTACAAGAATGATCCCAGGAATGAGCAGGTTAACCTAAGAAAAGGGTTTATCTGCACTGAGCCTGTACTCGGTTGAGTTTAGAAGAATGAGGGGGGACCTCATTGAAACATACAGAATAGTGAAAGGCTTGGATAGAGTGGATGTGGAGAGGATGTTTTTACTAGTGGGAGAATTCTGAGGCTATGAGTTCATAGCCTCAGAATGAAAGGATGTTCTATTAAGAAGGGGATGAGGAGAAATGTCTTTAATCAGAGGGTGGTGAATCTGTGGAATTCTTTGCCACAGAAGACTGTGGAGGCCGTCGGTGGACATTTATACGGCAGAGATAGATAGATTCTTAATTAGTACAGGTGTCAGAGGTTATGAGGAGAATGCAGGAGAATGGGGTTAGGTGGGAGAGATGAATCAGCCATGATTGATGGCGGAGTAGACTTGATTGGCCGAATGGCCTAATTCTACTCCTATCCCTTATGGCCTTATAATGTGCTGTGATGTCCATCCTTAATATTGCCAATTAAGTACCAGAGAAACTGAGTCAGGTCAAGCAATGAAGGGGAATCCAGAGATTAGATTTTCTTAACAGGCTCATTGACTGAGGTTGAAAAGTTGATTGTGTGGCCAACTTCACAGCCAGAAAACAATGGCTTTGAATTAAAGGTATGTTCAACCGGCTTTTTTAAACTACCCCAGTAGTTGCATTTGTGGGATTGGGAATTTAAACAGAAACTAACTTTGCACATTTTCACTGTAGAAAATTGAGTTACTATTAGATATTCAGTTAAACTGGCAATCATGGTTCTTAGGAGTGTATTTTTTAAGCAGTCCAGACTCTGGAAACTGTTAATCATTTCCGAATGTACCTAAGCTGTGGTTTCCTGATGTCATATCAAACTGACTGCAAGTGCAAAAAGCAGACTTGCTTGGTAAATTTGACTTCCATTACTAGGTTTATATTTTAGAATTGATATAAAACTCTTTGACCTGAAACGCTAACACTGTTTTTCTCTAAACATGCGGACAGACATATTGAGTATTTTCAGAAATTTCACAGCTTGTATTTTCAGTATTATATCAGATTACACCTTTCAGAGTTCAACATTTTCCAGCTTTCCCTCTACTTAAATTATTAACAGTTCATATCAGTTTTATGATTCCTATCTGCAGTGGTTGGCATGGCTTACTTATGCCTTGATGATTGTGCAATATTAAATATGTGGTCAGAATAGATCTCAATACATTATTAACATGACTTCCTCTGATGTGTATTCTACTATTTTTGGCTATATGTTCAGTTTGTTAAGGTTTCTAATGCCACCAAATATTTAGTTGTTACTGGTGGCTTTTGGTAACTCAGAAGATGTTACAGCACAGGAGTTGGACATTTAACCTATCAATTCACACACTCTGGGATCCTTATAGTTATCCTTTAACATTTATCTTTTTCATGCAATTATCTAATTTCTGAAATTTTAATTTTATTTTAAGTTTATTTTAACATTTTGTGACAAGGAATTCTAAATTGGAAACATCAGCAACTAATATGTGTTTTTTTTCTTGCTGATCCCTTTTGAGATTATTAGAAAATGGTGCTTCCCATTGCCATCTCTCCCATCAGCAGATAATCAAGTGCTATTTATTTTATTGTGTTTATTTTAATCTCTAAATCTTTTTACTGAGCCACCCCTTAATTTATCCTTAGCCACCCCTTAACTTATCCTTTCCACGTGCAAAGACCTCTTTCCATACTATTTATATATTTTACCTTTTTTTTCAATATTTTATGCTTCTGTTGAAGAAATGTTCAAAACTATCCATATTGCACCATTTATTAATCAGGTAAAAACCTCTATAAAATCATTAATGCTATAAAAATGATCTTTTTGCCGCAATTACTGTACTTATTTCAGTCAATCCCGATATATATCCCAAAATCTTTTTTAAAAAAGTCGACTCCACTGTTACAAGTTTCATTTGGGATTATAAGAATCATAGAATAAGCATAGAACATTTATGTAAATCAAAGACTATTGGAGGTTTAGCTTTACCAAATTTTCAGTTTTATTTTTGGGCAATCCATATTAAAAACATGAATTTCTGGCTGGAAGAAATGGATCAGCAACCAGACTGGTTAAGGATGGAAAAGGAAGATTGTTTACCTTTTGAAATCGGCTCGATTATGTTTGCACCCACAAAATTGCACAAAAAAACCTATAGGGAAAACCCTATAATACATAGTGGTATACGAATCTGGAAACAATTAAAAAAGGCTTTAAAATTGGATAATATATCACTCTGTTTTCCCATGGTAAACAATCCTTTATTTAAACCTTCCATGCTGGATAAAGGTTTCGCACAATGGAAAAATTACGGAATTAAAAAGATGGGACGTCTTTATAAGAAAGGCACTTCTTTTATTTCAGGAGTTACAACAGATTTATGGACTACATTCAAATAATTTTTTTTAAGATATCTACAATTTAGAGATTATGCTAAATCCAACACACAAGATTATAGGAGTAGGGAACCAGAAATCCTTGATGAATGTTTGAATAAATATCCTAATTCAGAAAAATTAACAACGTATATTTATAATACCCTTTTAGAGAGCGAGGTCCCATCGACGGAATCATATAGACATACATGGGAAAATGAATTAGGCCAACCCATAACGAAAGATATTTGGGACAAAAGTTTACTATATATTCATCAATGCTCGTTAAATGTCAGACATGCTTTAATACAATTTAAAGTATTACACAGATTACACTATAAAGTAAAACCAAAATAGAATGTTTCCACATATCTCTCCTATCTGCGATAAATGTCAGCATCTAGAGGCTAACTTAACACATACTTTTGCAAATTGTATAAAAATCAAAAAATTCTGGATTGATATTTTTCGAATAATTTCTGAAGTTGTTAATACTAAACTGGAACCCGACTCAAAACTAATAATACTTGGAATATCAGAACAAAGCCTAACACTTACAACGAGCCAAATAAACTTTCTGGACTGCAGTATAATAACTGGGAAGAAATTAATATTAAAATTTTGGAAAGGTCCTATAACCCCCACAACTAAAATGTGGATTATGGAAATGTCGGAGACCCTACACCTGGAAAGAATCAGATTTGTCTTAATGGACAAACAAGAACTTTTTGTTAGAATATGGTCTTCATTCATCGATTATTTGAAAGGGTAGATTGGTTTGGCACGGGAACCTAACTGAAACTTGGACTCGGGATCAGATGAAAAGTTACACTTTATACCCTTCAAACCTATCTCCAAACATGTATTAATAGTAAATCATTCCATTATTTTTTTTTTAAATCTTGACATTTATAATTTTTTTTTGTTTTTTCCTTACTCTCTTTTTTACTTTCAATCTATAAAAGAAGTTATTAGAAGCAGAATGAATTAGCAATTGATAATATTAATAATGTATGATTGATGCACATGAAATGTTTTCACCATAATATGTGTTTGCTTCTAATAAAAAAAATATATTTTTTAAAACCTCTATAAAATCGCCTCAGTCTCCTCTCCCTATAAATCTCAGTCCCTTGAGTCCAAGCAACATCCTTGTAATTTTTTTTTCAGCACTCTTTCCATGTTAATGACATCTTTCCTCTGGCAGTGTGTCCAAAACTGAACGTAATACTCCAAGTGCTGCCTTGAACAAAGTCTTGTACAACGGCAACATAACATCCCAACCTCCATATTCAATGCTCTGACTAATGAAGGCCAAATGCCAAAAGCCATTCTCACATAAAACAGTTAACAAAACCCATTTGATTAACCATTTTAATATCAAAGTCTGCCTTGATATATTAATAATATGCTCTCTTCTAAGTTTCTTTCCCACTCAACAATTAGCTCACCCTGAATTATTGTCGTGATCTCTGAACAGCGTGTGGTATGTGTGTGATCCTGAGATGGTTTTCCTCCTGACTTTATGCTGCTTTACAATTGTAAAGTGCCTACAGTTTCCCCAGCAACTTTGTGTATCTCTCATTTATTGACAAAATGTTAATTGGTTCCTTTAGGTTTGATCAAACAATTTCTGCGAGATGTGGACTGGGGAGAAGTTGACTACTTGATTGTTGATACACCACCTGGTACCTCGGATGAACATCTCTCTATTGTACAGTACTTGAGTGCCACGCCGGTGGATGGTGCTGTGATCATCACCACTCCCCAGGTAGGCTGCCTAATATCAACAGAAAATCAAGGCTGCCTATCCTCTGGGGTTGTCCAGACATTTAATATAACAGCATCTCATATTTCGCTTGGGCAGCTTACAACTCAGTGGTATGAATATTGACTTCTCTACCTTCAAGTAATCCCTGCACTCCCTCTCTCTCCATCCCTTCCCCATCCAAGTCGCACCAGGTTCCAGTTCTCACCTAGCAAACGACTAACAATGGCTTGTTTCCTTTATCATCATTACTTTTTTGCATGTCTTTCATTCATTTGTTGTATATCTTTCTATATCACTATCTGTATATCTCATTTGAAGATTGTAATCATGTATTGTCTTTCGGCTGACTGGTTAGCACGCAACAATAGGTTTTCACTGCACCTCGGTAAACATGATAATAAACTAAACTCAAACTTAAATGCCTTTAGAATATAATTTGTACTCTACCATCTGCTGTCGTACTGTAATCTATATTCCGTTTTTTTAATAGGAAGTTTCACTGCAGGATGTTAGAAAGGAAATCAACTTCTGCCAGAAAGTGAAACTGCCTATAATTGGAGTTATTGAAAATATGAGTGGTTTTGTGTGCCCAAAGTGCCAGGTGAGCTGTGCTTTACATCGATGAATTTAACATTTTAAAAGTGCAAACATTTTTTATCTCTTTGGTTATTCCAGTGTTTGTTGCATCGTCACAATCTAGCGTTCAGACTTGCCCGTGGCTTTTTGCAGTTCTTACGCTTGACATCTAGCTCAAACTTATAAGTAAAGTAAATTCTTCTTCAGGAGAGTTCCTAATTCCCAGTGCTGGGGAAGTGTGTAATTCAACTATTGTTGAGTTTCAATCTTGACATTAAGTTAGAAAGAGTGCAGGGAAGATTTGTGTGAAAATATTGCCAGGACCTGAGAGGCTGAGCTATACGGAAAGGTTGGGCAGGCATGGACTTTATTCCTCGGAGCACAGGAGGCTGAGGGTGATCTTACTGAGGTGTATAACATCATGAGAGGAATAGATAGCATGAATGCTGCAAGTCTTTTTCCCAGGGTAGGGGAATCAAAAATCAGTGGACATAGGCTTAAGAAAGGTAAGATTTAATAAGAACCGGCGTGGCAACTTTTTCGCTCAGAGGGTGGTGGGTATATGGAACGAGCTGCCTGAGACAGCAAGTAAAAGACACTTAGATAGGTGCATGGATAGCAAAGGTTTAGAGAGTTATATGGGCCAAATTTGGCAAATTGGGACTAGCTTAGATGGTGTGTCTTGGTTGGCTTGGGCAAGTTGGTCTGATGGGCCTGTTTCCGTGCTGTAAGATTCTATGACTGCACATAAAATAGAACTGGGCAAGATAATAATTTCCTAGGGCAGACTTTGTGCGTTTCAGAAATTAAACGCGGCATGCTTTTTATAATCAGGCTGAAGGGTGGGTAAGGGTGATGGGGAGATTTATAATGATTTTTAGATTAAAATTTATGACTGCCTTTATCCTAGTTTTGCATTGAAGCAGCACCTTAGAATGCCAATAATATGGTTAGTTGGTTGTACAGCTCTGTATGCAAGCAACTAAGGCGTGAGGACTGAGAAGCCCTCCAAAAGGGTACCTTCCATAGAATTGAATTGTCAAAAAGGACAAATCAAGGGTTAAATCAGTTCTATTTGTTGTTGATGTATAATGTTACCATTGGTGGGTTTATGGTGCTTATTCTGTGTTCTTTATGCTTACAGCATGAATCACAAATTTTTCCACCAACCACAGGAGGTGCCATGAAGATGTGCAAAGATTTAAACATTCCCTTTCTTGGTAAAGTACCCTTGGATCCCAGGATAGGTATGTCCGAGAACTACCTCACGAAGAACCTCACTCAAAGTGCAGCAGTGATTGCTCTTGGCAACAGCTTTGCACAAGATCGCAAGAAATGAGAGTTGTGGATGTAGCACTGTCCATTATACAGACTAGCCTCCTCCTATCGACTCCATCTAAACTTCATGCTGCCTTGAGAAAACAGCCAACATAATCAAGGACCATTTTCATCCTTAGTTATTCCATCTTCCATTTTTTAATCTCTGCACTCTGTAACTCGACAACACTTTAACATTACATTCTGCACTTTTCTCGCAGCATTTGCTGTTTACTTGCGCGACGTGACTGTACTTGTGTGATGGAGCGTGGAAACATGCCCTTCGACCCAACTTGCCCACGTCAACCAACATGCGCCATCTACACGAGCCCCACCTGCCTGCATTTGGCTCATATCTCTCTAAACTTGTCCTATCCATGAACATGTTTAAATGCTTCTTAAACATTGTGATAGTACCTGGGTCAACTACCTCCTCTGGAAGCTGGTTCCATAGACCCACCATCCTTTGTGTAAAATAAAAAGTTACCTCTCGGGTTTCTATTAAACCTTCCCCCTTCACCTTAAACCTATGTCCTCTAGTTCTCATTTCCCACACTCCGGGCAAAAGTCTCTCTGTTTACCTGATCTTTTCATGATTTTGCACTCCTCTATAAGATCACTCCTCAACCTCCTGCGCTCCAAGGAATAAAGTCCTAGCCTGCTCAATTTCTCCCTATAGCTCAGTGTACAGATTAGACTGGATAGCATGCAAAAATGTTCACAGTATCTCAGTACACTTAACAACAATAAACCGCTACCAAGACCAGAGCCCAAATACTGCTGCTTTCTTATTATAAGCTGCCATGTCTTTAAGTCTATCCAGTCACTGCTCAGCTGAAGGCAGTGTACAGGGTTTTTGAAAAGTAAATGTTTTTGCTTGCTTACCCTGAATTCCATTCCCCTTGAGATGACAGTCGACATTCTATTAGCTTTTCTGATTACATGAATTTAGTGATTTGTGTAAACTGAATCCCCCTAGATTCCATTGCTTGCTTCTGAGTTGAAACACTGAAAATAGAATCAACCTACTTTACAAATCTGTCATTTTCTTTTCCATTATATGGTCTCCTTTTTCTTTCAATAGAATTAAATTGTCTTCTGTCTTTTTTTCTAATCTCTGACTATTGTTCCCAGTTCCATAAGTTGCTTTTGCATATGTGGAAAGCAGCTCTTGAGATCTGAGGCTCCTTTTCACTAGAATGGCTGAATAGTGAATGTTCATTAGTCACCAATAAGAGTTTACATCTACACAATTAGTTCCTAAACTAGCTTCCAAATTGCTGACACAGCTCCAACAATCTTCCAAAGGCTTTCTGATTCTTCTATTTTTAACTTCTTCTGCATCCTCGATTTCTATTGCACCCGTCCTTGGTGGATAAGCCTTCAGCTGCTTGCAAGCACAGCCAAGGAATTATTTCTGAAAAAATGCAGGTTAGCTGATCTAAATCTGGATCAGAACATATTAACGTCGATTGTGACCTTTTTGGGAATTAAAGAGTAAATTAAGTGCTATCCCTTTCTGAAGTAAACATTTTAAATGACAGCATTTATTCAAAGTAGGTGATATTGTTTCAATCTTTTTAATTAAGAAGGAACTGCAGATGCTGGAAAAACGAAGGTAGACAAAAATGCTGGAGAAACTCAGCGGGTGAGGCAGCATCAATGGAGCAAAGGAAATAGGCAATGTTGATTGATTAAGGTTTATTTAATAGGGAGAGATACAAAAGCATAGATACACTTGAAACAGTCATCTGATGTATGCATCATAGTGTTTTTAGCCAAGGCTAATTCGCAACACTTGTCCCTAGTAGGGCTTTTGTCAGCAGCATACAATAATAAAGAACACACACACAATAAAAATGTAACATAAGCATCCACCACAGTTTTTCGGGCTGAGACCCTTCTTCAGACTGATGTGAGGGTGGGAAGAAGAGAGGAAGAGGCCGAGACAGTGGGCTAAGGGAGAGCTGAGAAGGGGAGGAGAAAGCAGGGACTGCCTGAAATTAGAGAAGTCAATGTTCATACCGCTGGGGTGTAAACTGCCCAAGCGAAATATGAGGTGTAACTCCTCCAATTTATGGTGGTCCTCACTATGGCCATAGAGGAGGCCCAGGATAGAAAAGTCGGATTCGGAATGGGAGGGGGAAGTTGAAGTGCTGAGCCACCAGGAGATCAGGTAGGTTAATGCGAACTGAGCGGAGGTGTTGGGCAAAGCGATCGCCAAGCCTATGTTTGGTCTCACCGATGTAGAGTAGCTGACACCTAGAGCAGCAGATGCAGTAGATGAGATTGGAGGAGGTGCAGGTGAACCTCTGCCGCACCTGGAAAGTGCCCGGAGAGGGGGTGGTTTGGGTGGGAAGGGACGAATTGACCCGCCCCCACCCCACCCTCACATCAGTCTGAAGAAGTGTCTCGACCCGAAACATTGTCTATTTCCTTCACTTCATAGATGCTGCCTCACCCGCTGAGTTTCTCCAGCATTTTGATCTACCTTTGTTTCAATCTTTGCACTTCAGGAAGTTAGAGGCCAATGTTTGCTTCTTAAATGTTTAATTTTGTTGAATAGATTTCAAATATATTTTAATTTCATTACAGGAAAGAGTTGTGACGAAGGCAAATCATTCTTGTCAGAAATACCTGGTTCTTCTGCGAGTGTTGCCTACAAGGATATTGTTAAACGTAAGTAGTGTTTATATACATAATAAATAAAGACCAAGAGATTATAATTTGACCTGGGGTGTATTAACTGCATGGAAGTGACAATATGGCAATGTATCAATCTGAACATAGACTATATATCTTCTCTAAAGGAAGTCATTAAGGCATCCAAATATAACTTTTATATTGTAGTTATGCAGATCAAAGGTTATTTGAATAATTCCTTCCAATATGAGATCAACTAGAACATCTCGTTCACTGATCGTTTCATTGTTTTGTGAAAGCTTCCATTTGTCTGGAATTGACTTATTTTGGAGCTTGTTCAAATAAAAAATAAAAATAAAAAAACTTGTCTGTGGACAGGACTATTTTTGCAAGGTGGATAGAGATTCCTCCAGGAGTCTTTTTTGTATATAAAATTGTATGTTTAGAAAATACTTAAGAGTTGTTACACTGATTCACTGTGCATGATGGCCTTCCTGAACATGAAAAGAATAGGTTTCGTGTTTTAACTAAGAAATCCTAACTCAGCAGCTAGGTCTCTTTTCCACTGCCCACGCACATTAAAAACTAACAGGTATCCTATGATCTGATATATCACCACTAAAACAAATGATATCCCTTAATTGACTAGCAGAACAATACAATGTTATTGTCGAAGCTTCTGAGCCCATGTAATCATTTGGCCTAACAAATAGTGGATATTACTGGTTCAAGATGCTGTGCAGCCATCTTTTACCTTCCTCTTCATCGCGGGTGTGAATTTCAGACAGCGCTCCCTCACTTTCCCTGGCCCCCGCCTTTGCAATGTTTGTGTGTGTGCAGACGGTCGATCCAGTTCGAGATTTTCCAGGCGATTGCCCTTGAGCTTGAAGGTCGAAGACACTCTTCTGAACTCACGGATTAGGTCGCCGCAGGGGGTCAGCCCCTTAACTCAAGCATCTTCAGGCATTGTGATAAACATTTTGAAATTTAATGTTTTGAAAGTTAAAACAATAAAAAAGCACAAAATCCAAAAAAGGTTTTATTTGTAGAATATTTCAAAGACAGGCCCCATTCCCTACCCAATCATAAATACACAAAGAGAAGACTTCAAACCTGGATACACCGGTAATCAATCACAAGTGATAATCAGTTAGTTACAAATAAAGTTTTCAATGGCAGTTGCTTCATTCTTGACAATTGATTTTTCTCTACCAGACTGAAAACCTGTCTAATAACAAGTGCACTTTTATTTTTATTTATTTATTTTTTTAAATTATATTTTTTATTAGAAGTTAATGCATATTGATACATATTAAGACAATTTAAAATGTAAGTAAAAAAAGAGAAACAAAAGAATTTACTATTCATCACATACATTCTTAATATTTATAAAATTTACAATCATTCTTGTTTATACTTCTACATATTTTTTTTAAATTATTTTTAATAAAGAAGGAAATTAATAGAAAGAAATAAAAGAAATTAAAATAATAATAAAAATAGAAAATCAATAATATGTGGAGTTTTAAACATTCTACTCTACATTGGAGATATATCGATGATCTATTATATATAATTCTTCATCCATTCCCCGTCCAGGTTTCAGTCAGGCCCTCGAACCGAGCCCATTTGTCCCTTTAGATAATCAATAAATGGAGACCATGTTCCTCTAAACTGATCTAGCCTGTCCGAGAGGAACAAGTGCACTTTTAGTTTGTATCGGCAGTCTATTTAAAAATAGTTACACAGCAAATCTAAATTACTGTACATCCCATCATTGGTAATATGGAGATGTTTGATTTATGTCTGCAACTCCTCTTCCTCCATGCCTTTGTAACATATTCCACAAAGGCATCCTAGTCCATGGGTGCAGCACAAGATTTAGCATCAGCAATAGCTGCAGTGGCCAAACAATCTTTGTTCCTGAATCAATGAAGTAAGGATTGTTGATATTATCAAAGCCTTTTGTTTAACTCTGTAGCTGACTAGCAAATGGTTGACATAGTTAAAACATCTTGGTTTTTCAATCCTGCCAAATATCTGCTCTGGATGATTTTGCAACCGAAAGATCCAAAACCAGATCTTTTGTAGACAAAAAATGCTGGAGAAACTCAGCGGGCGAGGCAGCATCTATGGAGAAAAGGAGTAGGCAAAGTTTCGGGTCAAGACCCTTCTCTGTCTACTTTTGATTTTTCCAGCATCTGCATTTTCTTCTTAAACATACCAGATCTTTTGGTTGCATGCCACCAACTGCACTTTTGGTCTTTCACACAGGAAATTTTAACTGGTATACATTTAAATAAGACAACCTTGCTGCATTAAAACTATCAGTAGAATTAACATTTGGAAACATTTCTTGGATATACTTCTGCCAGTCCTCCAGATTATGTGGTGTCTTCCAGATAAAACTTCCCTGCAAAGCAACTTGTAGATGAGAATATGCTGCAATTTAAACCATGAAAAACAGCCTTTACTTGAACGAAAGTTGTCAATGTGAATTGTCTTAGGCCTTTCATCTTACTATACCAAATTTTCTAGTATTAAAGCGGTTCCTGGGTTTGCTTTACCATACTATTATAAAAGCTCTAATCCTGGATATTACTGCACCTTTTTACATACCAATATTCCACTCTCCATTATCATATTTTTTAGTTATATTCAGCATTCTTTATCCAACTGCTGGATATTTGACATCAAAATCAGCTTCTACTTGTTCATGTGTTCTCTCTTCATCAGGTACCTTGTGCTTTGCTTGCAGTTTCTCACCATGGTTATTCATTATTTTCATCTACACTCTAAGGGTTAACTCAAGTTCCCCCCCAAAAATCAGAAGTTGGAGTAAGCCTATTCAACTTGTTCAGTACATCTTGTTGTGGAGATGTAACACTAATAACTAAAGCATGCTACCCAACCTAATTGACACGGGACAAATCGTAAATGCCTAAAATGTCCAAATACGTTGGCTATTCCGAAAGAAAGACATCAGCAGGAAACATTGTCTGCGAACTTAGTAGGTTCACCTGTATCTTGTGGGATGTGCATTGCAAAGCTAAATAGAGAAATGATTCAGGACTTTGTGTAGTCAACAAATATGGGTTGGGAATAACTGAATAGCATTGTATTGAGTCTGTCTAAAATATCTTCACCACAGCAGGATCTGGTGTTTATATGCCCTTAGTCCTTCCAATATCTGTCCCTCATGATAGTGATCGTTAGCTCAACTGTGCTGTTTGCCTGGGATATCTTCAGAAATATAAAACATGTATTTAATTCCAAGTTGTATTTTGTGCCCTAAATTTCTCAAGTTCTTACAGTGTGCACCATTTCCTTTAACTTTTCCACATGCACATTTTAATTGCTTAAAAAAAATGTTTTGAAATAGGAATCCAGGAACACTGTGACACACACAGTTCCGAAGTGGAGAAGAATGCTTGATGTGAACAAGAAAATTCTCTGCAAGCTGCTGAGTGAATTTGCACAACTTGCATCTATCAGTGAAGGCACTAAAACAAATTCCGTTAGTCTATCTTAATCATTCCTTGTACGTAATCTCAGACTCTTTGCCACCTGATCCAATTTCTGTACAAAATTATGCTTTTATATTTCAATGGCTTAGAGAAATAACCCATGAATGTTAAGATCTGTAGTAATGTCAATTTTTGCATAATACATTAGAGGTAAAAGTAGAGAAATAAAAGAACTGTGATTGGGTGATTTAGTTATGATGGCAGGAGGAGTTAAATAAAAACTTCTTTCTGTTTGGCTGCACAATAATATACAATGGACGTTCAAGCACTCTGATAAATCATTGCATTTCGACAGCATCAGATGCAACAGATAAGAATTTAAATGGTATATCCAAAAAAGATATTAATCTCTAAATTTAATGTTTTTTTTTTGTTGGGTTTGGTTTGAAGAAAATAAAGCCCAACAGTAGATGCTATTTAATTGGAACACATAAATCTTAAGTGTTTTCTGTTGCAGTGTGGTATCACAGTCTTTGACTGGTCATCAGTTTAGACTGCAAAAAAACATGTTCTCTCAGCACCAGCCACCTCCACAATAATGAAAACCTGGACCATTGCTGGACAGGAGCATTTGTTTTCAAATGACCAGCAAATAATACAGGTGACAGTTTTGCCAAAGGTTCAAGATTTTGGACATCCAACCGTAGTTTCTACCAGTTGGAAATAAAGTCATCTTACCTTTCTTGCCCGTAATGTCAACTAATTTATTTGAACTAAAGTGGTGAGTGGGTGTTTACGTTTTTGTATTTGTAAAGATAATTGATGTGTGTGAAAGAGGCTGGTAAAAGGACACACAGTCCTTCCAATTTACCCAAACTAACAATGGAAAAGGGAATTGTACATTTTTTTTGTTTCTTCACCAAAATAACAGAACACAGTCTGAAAATAAATGGTGACCTGTAAATCTACAATATCTTTGAGTGCAAAGGTATATTGTGTTCAAGAGTGCATGACAAGATTGAATTATTTAAGATCAGACAATAACAATCATGTAAAGTAATAATTTATTACTTAAGTTAACATCAACTGTAAGCAAGGCACTGTACTTTCAGAACAAAATATTTTCCAAAATATACAACATAAATAAACCATCTTCAACTGACATCTTTACTCAAATGCAATTGCAACTGCTTAGAAATAAATCCACTTCATTGATACAATACTTAATTCTTCAGCACCAACAAAACTTATCTGAATTATTTTTATTTCCCCACATTCGGTGTTCCACGATGTCTGGGAGGGAAAATAAAAGAAATCTTTTGTAAATCTTTTGTATTTACGACATGCTTAGAATATAAACTCGTGTTTGTTTTTAATTTTCGGGCAAAGAATTCTCATTAAAAAAAATTGGGGATCTTTGCTACACCACACCCGCCTGGTGTGAGAATCTAAGACTGAGGCTCTGGTGTGGGACTCTGTGTAGAGTCCAGCGATAGAGCATTATGACTAATGCACCAGCATTTATCACTCTGCACACTTTGGGCTTGCAGTTCCACAACCAGTAAAGTTCATGCCATTGTGGGTGCTTGTGTAGTTGAAGACTGACAAGGGGATTTCAACATTGTTGCACATATTTGCATAATTTTACTAAGTGTTCTACTTGTATGACTTGAGCTTCTTCACATGGCACAACAGGGATTGTCTTACTTTCAGCGAAAATTGACAGCTGGCCAATGGTCATGGTTCTTCTGTTCCTGGATCACAAATTCAATCATCTAACCTAGTACATTAAATGGCATGACTTTCTGTGAAAATTATTTAATTATATTAAGTACAGCTACGTTTGGGCTGCACTGAACTGATTTTCACTGCTGAGCTAAGAGTCCTTTCAAGGATAAGCAGGCAGTAGTTTTAGGAACAACTACTCTGTCCTGACAAGCAGTATGCCAGGAGTGTTCCAGCAAGCAGGGGCCAAGCCCACCAGCAGCCCTGGCTCACCACTGCGGCCCGGGGACTTGCTCACCGAAGACGGAGGTACCGCTCATTACGTACCAACGACGGAGGACTTGCGGTAGGCCTGGCTCGCCCACTGCGGACTATGAAGCCAGAAGGAAATTGGCTGGGGGGAGGAGGAGAAATAAGTGGGAGAGGAGGTGGTTGGGGGGGGGGGGGGGGGGGGGGGGGGAAGAGGGAGGAGTGTGTTAGCCTTGTCCACAAACACTTCACCCATGACTGTAAAGAGCTAATGCAATTCTTCAAGTCAGGACAGGATTTGCTCTCTATTTCCATTCTGGTACCCACGCTCCTAAAGTTTCTTGCCCTTTACCCCTTCTTGCTCATTTTCCAAAAGCCATCTGCCTTTTATCTTCTGGTTCCCACTTAATCTCAATCACACGATTACACTTTCTGCCCTTAAACTGATGGTACACCGAGCTGGAAACAGTCCATGAAACTGATTTTCATTCAGAAAATGTCATGCAATTGGAGCCAAGGTGCATTTTAAGGGTTAAAGTTAATATGATCTGTTGAACAGTGGAAATGTGGCTAAAGGTTGGTACTTTTCAAATTTACTCCAGATTTGAATTAAATACCAAGTTTTAACGTAATTAAAAATGAACCAATTTTTTTTTAGTTTTACCACAGGCACAATTGTAACATGAAAAGCTTTTGGACCAAAATGATTTATTTTCCACATGCAAAATCAGTTTATCCCATTAATTTCACATGATTGAAGAACAAATACAACTAATCTTGAAAAGAACAGACCTGGAAGGCCAGGGGTTGTCATTTTGATTACAAATGTACAGTTAGAGCATTACAGTTTGAAGATTAATAATTGCATTCTTTCAATCATTTGTTCCCATGATTCAAGTTGCTATTGGGAGAATCTGGAGAGATCTACAAACTGCAGGGCTAGTGCGGGGATGCAGGATAAGAAATAAAAGAACCATGTAGGCCTATGTTCAAATTGGGCATGAAGTGTGAATCCATTGAAATCAATCTTAGCTGCCGAAACACATTTGTAATTCAAAATTGTTGTTAAATATTTCAAAATTCATTTAAAACCTGCATAGTATCAATTTAAAAAGACCCTAACGCACACTGAGTTAAAGGATATATGGCTAATATATAGTCAATAAAGTTCTTCAGAAAGATTGAACTGATTAAGTCAAATCAGCTTAGACACAAAAAGCTGGAGTAACTCTGCGGGACAGACAGCATCTCAGGATAGAAGGAATGGATGACGTTTCGGGTCGAAACCCTTCAGACATCTTTGGTGTAAACCAGCCTCTGCATTTCCTTCCTATGCAGTAAAATCTGCTTAGTTGGTATAAAACTGTTACATTGTATTACAAGGGTTACACAAGAAGCTGGAGAAACTCAGCGGGTGCAGCAGCATCTAAGGAGCGAAGGAGATAGGCGACGTTTCGGGTCTCGACCCGAAACGTCGCCTATCTCCTTCGCTCCTTAGATGCTGCTGCACCCGCTGAGTTTCTCCAGCTTTTTGTGTAACCCTCGATTCTCCAGCATCTGCAGTTCCTTCTTTAACACATTGTATTACAATATTGGTGAAAAATTTCCAGCTGGGAACTTCCTAACAGTGTGCATGTTCATTATGAAACTGATCACAAACAGACCAATTAAAAATATCGCTTAAAAAAATTGTTGTTAACAGAGAGAAGGCTGCTGATAAGAAAATTAAGGAATCTACAAGAATCAGCAAATGTTAGCACATTTCAATTCAATGGTGCCAGTGGTGGCAGCTTAAAAAAAACATACCATGCTCTCACATGGTTTTTAAGGACCTTATACATTTTACTTCATGCATGATGTCAGACTTGGAGCACAAATGGCATTGGGGGTGGATAGAGTCAGAACTGAATTTGCTTTACAGTCCTTGAGATGTAGACAATTGTGCAATGTAGGAAGTGTAGCTGCCAATTTGTCCAAGGCCTCAGAAACAATGTGGTAATAATGATATATTTTTGGTGATGGTTGAGCTTTAAATATTGCTCAGAACACTGAGGAGAACTCTCCAGTTCAAATTTTAATTACATTTTACATGCACCTCAGGACAGTCTTAAATAAGACATCCCACTAAGTTATTAAGAATTTGAACCCACATGAATGTTCCTTACCTTAACATCAGTGACAGGATAGCATTATTTAAAATGAAAAACAAAATCATGAGAAGACAAAGGACAAGTAAAGTGCATTTAACAATCAATGGTTCTTAGAAATTGAAAGTGACTATTCTTTAATTGGAGATATCATACTATACAAATATTTCCACATCACTGCAGAAAGATTGGAAATAGTTACTTCTGAACAATTAAAACGCTTACACAGGATGTATAAATGAAAATTCAATTTATGTTGGAACTTATGTTTGATAAAGATTTTTTTATTTTCGAGGCAATTATTCATCTTATTCACCTTATTTTTCTCAATTTACGACACTGGGAGAAGGTGACATGAATGCCATCTGCTGCATACCTGTAGTTTACAGCTCTCCAAATATGATGTCCGACTGTAACAAATGACCAGGAGTTAGAGACAAAAAACAACCCAACAAACAAATTCACATGCTGATGTAGATATCATTCCAGTTTTGCTTAAGAACTGAAATAATGGATTAAAATTGTAAAACACTAACCACAGTAATAAAAACCTAGAAGCTGACATCAATTCTCTACCAGCTGGCCATCAACAAAAAGCATACTGGCAGCTAGCAATAATTCTTTACAAACCTCGTTAAGGTCATCCGAGTGCTTAGCATTCCCCAGTATATGAAAGACTGTATAGCTCCTTGATGGTACAGTTCAAGGATGGCATTTTGTCAACATGATTGGCACCATTGTAGATGGAGACTCCATTGTGAGAGGTACGGACAGGGGTTTCTGCAGGAACAGACGGGTTTCGAGGATGGTGTGCTGCCTTCCCGGTGCCAGGATCCAGGATGTCACAGACATGTGCAGAAAATCCTCAAGGGCGAAGGTGAACAGCCGGAAGTGGTAGTGCATGTCGGCACAAACTATGTCGGAAAGTAGGGGATGAATATTCTGCAACGTGACTTTAGAGAGCTAGGAAAAATGCTGAAAAGCAGGACATCCAGGGTTGTTATCTCTGGTTTGCTTCCAGTTCCTCGTGCTGGCGAGAGCAGGAACAGGGAGATACGGGACCTGAATGTGTGGCTGAGGAACTAGTGCATTGGGCAGGGATTTAGATTCTTAGATCACTGGGATCTGTTTTGGAGTAAGGGGGAACTGTACAAAAGGGGCGGATTGCATCTTAACAGGTGTGGGACCAGCATTCTGGCAGGCAGGTTTGCCACTGCTACACGGGTGGTTTTAAACTAAATAAGGGGGGGGGGGGGGGGTGTCAAATGGGATAGTCGAGGACGGAGTTAAAGGGAAAAGTAAGGGCCTGTCCCACCAGCAACCGACTCCATGCGGTGAGCGCGACCAAACTGGAAGCGGGGGCCGCGCGGAGGTCGGGTGAGTGGCGCGAGGCGCCGCGAAGTTGGAGCGAAGTCCGCAAGGTAAGTTCGCAAGGACAGAGAGGGACACACACACAGAGGGGCACGGAGGCACACACAGAGAGGGTCACGGGGGCACATAGAGAGGGTCATGGAAGCACGATGTCGAGGCGGTGCGTAATGCGTCGAGGCGACTGCGGGCCGACAAGCCGTTGCTGTGCGGAATTTTTGAACACGGTCAGATTTTCGGAGCCCCGCGCGATGTCGGGACCATCTCCGCACAACTCCGGCGATCGAAGTGGAACCGGTCCCGTGAGGCCGGACAGCTCAAGCGACCATGTTAGGTCGCGCTTACCACATGGAGTCGCATGCTGGTATGACAGGCCCTTAAAGGGATGGTTAATGACCCCAGAATTAACGGGAAAGGAAACTCACAAAGGGATAAGAGTTGAGGAATTGTAAAGGCAAGAAGACACTAATTGGTGTTATCTACAGATCCCCAAATAGTAGCCCGGATGTAGGGTGTAAGGTGCAGCAGGAGTTAAAACTGGCATGTAACAAAGGTAATGCCACTATGGTGATGGGGGATTTCAATATGCAGGTAGACTGGGAAAATCAGGTTGGTTCAGGACCCCAAGAAAGAGAGTTTGTAGAATGCCTCCGAGATGGATTCTAAGAGCAGCTTGTAATGGAGCCGACCAGAGAAAAGGCAATTCTGGATTTAGTGTTGACCAATGAACCAGATATGATACGAGAACTCGAGGTAAAGGAACCGACTGGAGGTAGTGATCATAATATGATGAGTTTTAATCTGCAATTTGAGAAGGAGAACGTTAAATCGGAAGTGTCAGTGATGCAGTTGAACGAAGGGGACTACGAAGGCATGAGAGGGGCGCTGGCCAAGGTAGACTGGAAAGGGATCCTAGCAGGAATGACGGTGGAACAGCAATGGCAGGAATTTCTGGGCATAATCCAGAAGACGCAGGATCATTTCATTCCAAAAAGGAAGAAAGATTCTAAGGGGAGTAGGAGGCAACCGTGGCTGACAAGAGAAGTTAGGGATAGAATAAAAAGAAAAGAAAAGATGTATAACACAGCAAAGAGTCGCCGGAAGCCAGAGGATTGGGAAACTTTCGTAGGACAACAGAGGGAAACAAAACGGGCAATACGGGCTGAAAAGATGAAGTATGAAGGGAAGTTGGCCAGGAATATAAAGGAGGACAGTAAAAGCTTCTTTAGATATGTTAAGAGAAAAAGTGTAGCGAAGTCAAATCTGGGTCCCTGGAAGGCAGACTCAGGTGAAATTATTATGGGCAACAAGGACATGGCAGCAGAGTTGAATAGGTACTTCGGTTCTGTCTTCAGTAAGAAAGACACAAACAATCTCCCAGATGTACTGGAGGGCAGAGGATCTAAGGGGGTAGAGGAACTGAGAAATTTTCATTAGGCGAGAAATAGTATTGGGTAGGCTAATGGGACTGAAGGATGATAAATCCCCTGGGCCTGATGGTCTGCATCCCCGGGGTCCTCAGGGAGGTGGCTCTAGAAATAGTGGACGCATTGGTGATCATTTTCCAATGTTCAATAGATTCAGGATCAGTTCCTGTAGATTGGAGGATAGCTAATGTTATCTCACTTTTCAAGAAAGGAGTGAGAGAGAAAACGGGGAATTACAGACCAGTTAGCCTGACTTCGGTGGTGGGAGAGATGCTGGAGTCAATTATTAAAGAGGTAATAATGGGGCATTTGGATAGTAGTAAAAGGATTAGTCCAAGTCAACATGGATTTATGAAACGGAAATCATGCTTGACTAATCTTCTGGAATTTTTTGAGGATGTGACAAGTAAAATCGATGAAGGGGTGCCAGTGGATGCAGTGTATCTAGACTTTCAGAAAGCCTTTGATAAGGTCCCGTACGGGAGACTGGTGACTAAAATTAGAGCACATGGTATTGGGGGTAGGGTGTTGACATGGATAGAAAATTGGTTGGCAGACCGGAAGCAAAGAGTAGGAGTGAACGGGTCCTTTTCAGAATGGCAGACAGTGGCGAGTGAAGTGCCGCAAGGCTCGGTGTTGAGGCTACAACTGTTTACCATATATATTAATGATTTGGAAGAGGGAAGTAGGAGCAACACTAGCAAGTTTGCAGATGACACAAAGCTGGGTGGCAGTGTGAACTGTGAAGAGGATGTTAGGAGGTTGCAGGATGACCTGGACAGGTTGAGTGGGCAGATGCATGGCAGATACAGTAGAATATAGATAAATGTGAGGTTATCCACTTTGGTGGCAAAATCAAGGGGGCTCTGGTGAGACCACATCTGGAGTATTGTATACAGTTTTGGTCTCCTAATTTGAGGAAGGACATCCTTGTGATTGAGGCAATGCAGTGTAGGTTCACAAGATTGATCCCTGGGATGGAGGGACTGTCATATGAGGAAAGATTGAAAAGACTAGGCTTGTATCCACTGCAGTTGCGAAGGATGAGGGAAGATCTTATAGAAACATATAAAATTGTAAAAGTACTGGACAGGCTAGATACAGGAAATATTTTCCCAATGTTGGACGAGTCCAGAACCAGGGGCCCCAGTCTTAGAATAAAGAGGAGATCATTTAAGACTGAGGTGAGAAAAAACATTTTCACCCAGAGACTTGTGAATTTATGGAATTCCCTGCCAGTGGAGGGCAGTGGAGGCCAAGTCACTGGATGGATTTAAGAGAGAGTTAGATACTCTAGGAGCTTGTGGAGTCAAGGGATATGGGGAGAAGGCAGTCACGGGTTATTGATAGGGGACGATCAGCCATGATCACAATGAATGGCGGTGCTGGCTCAGAGGGCCGAATGGCCTCCTCCTGCACGTATTTTCTATGATGGTTGATGACATCTACAGCTTACCACAAGCACACATATCCCATACTGGAACTTCAGTCACGCATTGAACAAAGAAAAACAGATACTGTGCGTCATAGAAAGGGCTTTTGGCCCTTATATGATAGTTCTTTGCGACTGCTGTTATCTCATGACCTCTTCAGTGTATAAAAAGTTCTCATGTAATCGTTTTTATGCATATAAATAACTTCCAAATAAGCTGCCAGTAACTGAAGGAATGGCAACGATTACTGCAACTTTTCTAAATCTTTGCTGACAACAAACCACAGAAACAGCAAACCACTGGCTCTAAAATTCCACACGTGCAAGTCTTCAGGCAGATACCCATTACAAGTACTGGAGATGAGAAAATCAGTTCTGATTTTCTGAGGATCTTCCTATGGATATTATGCCAAGATCTGTGTTCATAGTAGAGAATGGTTTGACATCTGCGTGCATTATCTCCATTATGACTACCTAGCGGGTTAATATCCCCACGTGTACAGCTTCACAAGCAAGTACAGGTAAGTGTGTGCACGTATTTGGCTTGAAACTGCCATCTCTTACCAAAAGAAGTGCAGTTCAATATGTGAACATCTTCAAGGATACTGGGTGTGATCATGCAATGACTGTCCATGACGTTGCTTACTTGTCCTTGCCAATGAGATACCTAAAGAGCTTTGTCCGTTTTCTCTTTTTCTACTCCTAGTGCCAGAATGACTTTACCGTTTGGATATATAAACAATGTTTAGAATTTCTTTCCAGCTACCCAGCCCTTATATATTGTAAAGTTAGAATCTACTGGCACCTTTCAGCTGATTTCCATTTCAAGATCACCAGCTCTCAACCCTGGGTGTTTCATTGAGTGTACAAAGAAAACGCAAATCCTATACATAATATACTAATACATAATTGTACATATATCTGCACAAACAGGTACTTTCTCCAGCAATTTAAGCAATCTAATTTCCTCTTTATTTTCTGGTCAACAGTGCTTAATTTCAACTGAAAAATGTGTTTATGCAATGGACAATCTGACATTCTAAGCACTGTCTTTTATCACTCTGGTAAATACAGAAAATACAAGAGTTTTCTAATTTAAACTAAAATTATGAAATAATGCGTTAATGGAGCTGGTCTTAAATATTTTTTTTTAACTTTTCATTAAAATCCAATGACAGTAACCGCCCCCCCCCCCCCCCCCAGCCTGAAGCCGTCTGAAGGGGACGGTTTCAGGCAGGGGTCAGTGGGGAGCATCCTGCAACTGGGGATGGGATTGCTTCAGGTGGGGGCCGGTGTGGGAAGGGGGGGGGTTAAACGTCCTGCAGCACGGGAGGGGGACGGCTTCAGGAGGGGTCTGTCGGGGGGGGGGGGGGGGCGTCCTGCAGCGAGGGATGGGGACGGTTTCAGGCAGGGCCTGTCGGGGGCTGGTCGGGGGAGCTCTGCCATGGCCTACCGCGGGGGGTGATGGGTTGTGGGGGGGTGGGGATGTGTGGGCAGGGGGGCATGTGGTGGGGGGGGGGGTGTGGAAGGTAGGGTGTGTGGGCGGGGGGGTTTGTGTGGGCGGGGGGGTTTGTGTGGGCGGGGGGGGTTGTGTGGGCGGGGGGGGTTGTGTGGGCGGGGGGGGTTGTGTGGGCGGGGGGGGTTGTGTGGGCCGGGGGGGGTTTGTGTGGGCCGGGGGGGGTTTGTGTGGGCCGGGGGGTTTGTGTGGGCGGGGGGGTTTGGTTGGTTGGGGTTGTGGGGTCGGGGGGGTTGGCGTGGGCAGGGGGGTGTGGGCAGGGGGGTGTGGGCAGGGGGGTTGTGTTGGTTGGGGTTGTGGGGGCGGGGGGGTTGTGGGGCGAGAGGTTTGTGTGGGCGGGGTTGTGGGAGTGGGATGGGTTGTGAAGGAAGGCGGGTGGGGACGGGGGGAGAGAGCTTGGAGAAAAGACGGGGATTGTGGGGGAGAAGGGTGTATCAGTGGGGGAGAGGGGCAGGAGCCAGCGTGGGGGACCACAGGGGAAGGGGATGGAGCTGACGGTGTGATGGGAATGCGCAGCGGGCGCTGGTCGCTGGATGTTCTCCTCCGCCGGGATCAGATTTTCTACTTTCCGATTGGCGACATCTCACGCACCGCGTCGGGCTTCCGGTCCCACCAAAAATTGTGTCCGGTTGGAAACTTCCGCCTGCCATGCTCAGCTGCAGTGAAGACACAATGTCGCAGGAAGGGGTGGACCGTCCCGCGGAGTGACAGGAGAAAAGACCAACGCAACGCTGACTGGCAGGAGAGCAGATCGATCTGTGCACAGATTTTTAAACCTCGTTACTTTTTACAATATACCGCGATCGGAACTAAACTTGGTGCACTTGCAGCACAGGAGAACGGTGAGTAAGCTGGCGAAAAATCGGAGTGCTATCGCGTACCGTTTTTGTGCAAATTGCGAGACTGCGCAAACCGGAAGATAACAAGAGCAGAGCTTTAGCTATTTATAGATGGTCTCACACTTACTTACCCTCTGAAAGAGTTGTTGACCAAGATACGTTGAAGCTGCTCTTGTGATGCTCTTGCTGCCTCCAAGCTTGCAGCGGATATACCCATACAGATTAGCTGCTTGCAAGGAAAGCCCTGCTATTACCAAGGCCTGCAAGACAATACATTAGGGGGGCAAAGATCACTAAATAGACTCAAACACAATAAGCACATTTATAAAATGTAAGGATACACTTTTTATTCCTCCAAATAAATTCATATCAAATGGTGTATGTGAGCGCGTGTGCATTTCAAAAATTATTTTCTCAAATCAAACTTGCAACATCATGATTTTCTAGAACGAATCATAACAAATCTGATGTTTAAAAACATTTAAAGAATTAAAGAATTACACCAAATACCTATTTCCGTTGTGTGCTACAAGATTGCTGGCAATTATTTAGTCATATCCAATGAATATAAAACAATTAAAACTCAAAGAGCACTAATGCATCAAACAATCTGCTGGAGGAACTCAGCAAGTCAAACAGCATCCACGGTTGGAAAGGAATGCTTGGCGTTTTGAGTCGAAACCCTGCATCAGGACACAATACAGGGGTTCAATTCCAAACACCGACCATTCCTTTCCAAGCTTAAATTCTGCGTGAGTTGCTTCAGCAGATTCTGTAGCTCCAGATTACAACATTTGCAGATTCTTGAGTTTCCAAGCACTATTGCATGCTCTTTGGATGTCAAATACATTTGTCATAGAACATGCAGTGTGGAGAGACTAGTTCTGTCTTTAGCGTAATTAGTTTAATAATTTCACTTTTATGGCGTTTCCATTTTGAATCTTCTCAAGAGATAACAATGATTATAATGTTAAAAATAAGTTACTGTCGAATATCACCACAACAAAGATACAAGGATTTAGCCCCGAGTTCTTTTTGGCGGTGCATTTGATAAAGCACCGCCAAATGTTTTTTGGAACTAAAGACCACACTGATCGTGAAGACAGTGAAAGTGAAAGACAGTGAAGTATTTAAAACTTAGATATAAGGTTAAAAATGTAGAATACAAACAGGGTTTATGAGGTCCTGCTTAAGAATTGATTGGAATCTGCAAAGTCAGAGCAAAACAGAACCGAAACGGGCCCTTTGGCCCAACTCATACATGCCGATCAAGAGTCCGATCTAAATTAATGCCATCTCCTGTTCAGCAGAATGTACAAAAGCTTGGAAGCATGTGCTACCATATTCAGGAACAGTTTCTTCCTCACTGTCATCACCTCTGACATATTACGGTTCAATCAGCAATCTTCCAATCTAACAGCCCTTGAATGTTTTTTTTATCTGCAGTTTTCCTGTTGCTGTAAACCTATATTCTGAGCTCTGTTTTTATTTTTTTGCTTTAGTAATACCTGATGTATTCATGTATGTATGATTTGCCTAGATAACACACAAAACATAGTTCTTCACTGTTTCTTGGTACACGTGATAATAATAAACTAATACCAATGCCATTTGCACACATTAGTCCCATAAACCCTTAAAATGTTCCTATCCATGTACTTGTCAAAATGTCTCTTAAATATTGATATTGTACCTGCCTCAACTACTTCCTCTGGCAGCCCATTCCACATACATACCACCCTCTGGATGAAAATGTTGACCCTTGGGTTCCTATTAAATCATTCCCCTTGGTTCCCCAACCTGGAAAAAAAGGCCTGTGTGCATGTATCCTATCTATGTTTAAGAAAGAACTGCAAATGCTGGAAAAATCGAAGGTAGACAAAAATGCTGGAGAAACTCAGCGGGTGAGGCAGCATCTATGGAGAGAAGGCGTAGGTGACGTTTCAGGTCGAGACCCTTCTTCAGACTGATGTGAGGTGGGGTTGGGCGGGAAGAAGAAAGGAAAAGGCGGAGACTTTGCTGTGGGAGAGCTGGGAAGGGGAGGGGAAGGAGGGAGAAAGCAAGGACTACCTGAAATTGGAGGTCAATGTTCATACTGCTGGGGTGTAACCTACCTAAGCGAAATATGAGGTGCTACTCCTCCAATTTGCAGTGGGACTCACTCTGGCCATGGAGGAGGCCCAGGACAGAAAGGTCGGATTCGGAATGGGAGGGGGAGTTGAAGTGCTGAGACACCAGGAGATCAGGTTGGTTAAGGCGATCTGAGCAGAGGTGTTGTGGGAGGCGATCGCCAAGCCTGCGCTTGGTCTCACCGATGTAGAACAGTTGACACCTGAAACAGCGGATGCAATAGATGAGGTGGGAGGAGGTGCAGGTGAACCTTTGCTTCACCTGGAAAGACTGCTTGGGTCCTTGGATGGAGTTGAGGGGGGAGGTAAAGCGACAAGTGTAGCATTTCCTGCGGTTGCAAGGGAAAGTACCAGGGGAAGGGGTGGTTTGGGTGGGAAGGGACGAATTGACCAAGGATCCTATCCATGCTTCTCATCATATTATATGTCTCTATGGGGTCAAGGAAAGAGCGTTCACGTTGCGGCCCCGTTTTCACCAATCTTTCCACCGCCACACACAAGAAGCGCAAGACGCCATTATATGCAGATGCCGAGAAGTGTGTTCAGCTCTGGCTGAACAAATTCTAATCTTGTGATGTGGACTCGATAAGAAGATACATCTCTATAAGCTCTCCATGCATCTCTGTAAGTTCAAAACAACCCATTTCTATTTGATAAAGGAAAAATAATTAAATGATTTCTATATTTCCAAAGATCTGTTGTATCTTTCTGGCTTGTTTTCAAACCTTGCATGTATTCCTTGGAAGGTATTTGCTACTGGTATATCTCAATGAGGAAAAACTTTTTCAAAGGCAAGAAGATTACGTCTCAAGTTGATATCCCGAATGGAAATTACAAATTATAGATAAAACTAGTATAACAAACACTGGACAACACAAGGTTCCTCAAAAATTGAACACACTAAATTCATAATTTTAGCCTGACCCATGTAATAGAGACAACGCTGGCCAGGCACCAACTGAAGGTTGGGAACAGTTGGAAGGAAACTTAAAACCTGTAACTAGCAGGTATTGAGACCTGGCTGAATTGTCAGTAAGAATCCTCCTTGCAGAAGACAAAAGAAAATAGTCTTATTTTAACCAACAAAATAAATGTTATTTTTTGCTACTCCGTTTCTGTTTTAAGATTCTTACCAGCCACTTAAGTTTCAGGGAAAACAAAGTACTGAAAAGAAAGACTGTCCAAATTAGGGGGCAGACAATTAGCCCAAGCCAGAAAATCTGAGCCTCTGCTTCAATAGAGGTAGCTCTATTCTTTGCAGTAGTCTGTAAGTAAACAGAAAGACACCATACTGTTTATTGGAATTAAATTATTAAAACAAATAACATATAAAAATGAGAAGAGCGTGAGAAATGGGGGGTGGGAGGAAGGCGGAAATGGATTAACAAGACGCGGATAATGGAATGGGAGGGGCAATGGAGAGAGTACCTGCAATTAATGTGATATCTACCCACAAGAATGTAATTCACAGTTTTTTTTTGTTCAAAGTCTGATTAAAAATATCAAGCTATTAGTGATATTATGGAAATGTTTCAAATCATGCTGATTTAAACCTGGGTTGTGTTATTTTAGTGAGGATCCTTGAGATGATTTTTCAAGAGTGTTGAGAGGTAATGCACTCCAGTGAACACTTAGTGTTTAAGCCGTATAATTTGTAAATCAAGATAGCTTACAGGGAATGGAAGGATTGCTTTGATTGATATAACTCTATTCTTAGTAGTAGACTGTGAGGAAATAAGAACATTGTTTGTTCTGGTTTAACTTTTCATGAAAAACAGGCACAGTGGTACAGTAGCTGCCTTATAGCACCAGAGACCAGGGTTTGATCCTGACTACAGGAGCTATCTGTACAGAGTTTGTACATTCTTCCTGTGACCACGTGGGTTTTCTCTGGGTGCTCCGCTTTCCTCCACATTCCAAAGACGTGTTTGTAGGTTACTTGGCTTCTGTAAAATGCTCTAGTGTGTAGGATGCAAAACTTGGATGACATAAAGCTCGTGTACGGGTGATCGTTGGCCAGCGCAGACCCGAGGGCTGTTTCCGTGCAGCATCTCAAACCAAACTAATCAAGCTTTAGAAAAGATGGCTTATTATGGAGACTCGAGAATGGAACTTTATTTTCTATTTCATCGAGTTTTATTGCATAAAGTGCACCATTATAAAGTGCACATTAGACTGGGTTGCTCTTGATGGAAAACACAACATGGGCCACGTGCATATTTCACCAGCTTTTTCATTTGATTGATAATTTTAATGCTGAGGGGGCAGCAGCCGAGTTCCCATGGCAACAAGGATATGTGAATCCACAGCATTGCTCACATTCTACCCAGTCAGATGCAGATAGTCCCAAAAGTGCATACCCAGATATAGAAGATGACTCTGGCTGAACATGAGGGAAGTAAACATGCCAGAAGTACTAGTCAAAGATGGTGCGGCCGGGTCCAGTTGCCGCCGTGGTAACTCCGCAGAAACTGTGCCTATTTTTAACTTGCATGTTCTTTTTAAATTTTTTCTGAGTACTAACTCTCTAGCACTAACAACGTATGACAGGGAAACTTTCTTAACACTAAACTTTAGCGGAACCGAAGACGTTTTAAACAATGTACTCACCGATCCAGCGTGGCCAGCAGAGATCAACAAATGGGAGTGCGGCTCCAAGATAACCCGGAGAACACATTGGGGTAAGCGGGGGGGGGGGGGGAAAGAGGGGGATTCGGAATATGCCCAAGCCTTCCGTCCACCTCTGCCCAGCATTCTTCTGGCGAACCCCCGGCCCTGGAGAACAAGCTGGATGACCTCAGGGTGAGGATTACATTCCAACGGGATTTAAGGGACTGCAACATCCCCTGTCTGACCGAGACATGGCTGACCTCACTGGTGCCAGATCAGGTAATCTTCCCAACCGAGTCCTTCACCGTTTACCGTGCTGACAGAACAGAAGAATCTGGGAAATCTAAGGGTGGAGGAGTCTGCTGCATGGCCAATAATAACTGGTGCAACCCTGGAAATATTCAGACGCTTTCTCATTCCTGCTCACCAGACCCGGAGCATCTGACGATTTCATGCCGTCCATTCTACCTTCCCCGTGAGCTTGGCTCAGTGATCGTCACAGCCATCCACCACATGGTGAGTAAGGCAAGGCAGCGCCTTTACAACCTCAGGCAGCTGAGGACATTCAGAGTCTCTCTGAGGATTCTCCAGTGCTTCTACTCAGCGGCTGTAGAAAGCATCTTGTTCGGAAACATCACAATCTGGTTCGGGAACTGCTCTGACCAGGACAAGGCTGCTCTGCAGACAGTAGTGCATTCAGCTGAACGCACTATGGGAACTACACTCGCCCCTCTGCAGGAACTATACATCATAAGGTGTATACATCATCCAGAGCCAGCAATTATGGGGGACCCATTCCACCCCAGCAACAGACTGTTCTAGCTGCTACGGTCAGGCAAATGCCTCTGCTGTCATGCTGTGAAAACAGAGAGGATGAGAAGGAGTTTTTTCCCAGAGGCCATTAGGACTGTAAACTCATATCTCACCAGGGACTAACCTACTGTATCAATTTACTGTTGTGTTGTGTCTTTTTAAAATTGCTGTTTTTTTTCTCAAAATATGTAATTACTGATTCTGTTCTATTCTGTTTTGTAGGGTTTTTTTGTACAATCCGCAAGCATTGCCACTTTTCATTTCACTGCACATCACGTATGCGTATGTGACAAATAAACTTGACTTGTCGGCAGCTTGTACTGTTTTAACTAATAATCCAGTAGTAGCCACAGCTTTATCAACAATCACCTAAACCTTGGATTTGCACAAGTGGGTATATTTTATAATTAGAGACTTCTCCATCTCAGAGATAATTAATCAGCAGGAGTCTAATCTGCTCTTAAGTGGTTTAAAGTGTAATTATTGGTGATGCATGAAAAAACAAATCTTGAAATTTAATTGCAAATATGAAACACTGAAAATTGGGTGAATGAAAGAAAACTAAATATAACTGGCAAAAACACATGACAATGAACACCCACAGCAATATATACAGTATTTTCAACTATAAACAATTTGGACAAATGTAATGGTATTTTTAATGTTGAAAAAAAGTCTACCTTTCTAGCTTCAAAAAGCCAATGGCTTTTTCCATCTTCATCAATCTGATTCCACCAACGCAAGCCAACCAAAAGTCTTCCTGTTACATTCTGCAATCAATACGTTTTAAATGCACATTAGTTTCATCAATATTTTCTTTTGACCTGTAACTGTAGTTTAGGTAAGCAGGTTGAAGGAACTACCCATTGGATTAGCTAGCAAATGAATTAGCCTGTTCATATAATCAGATATTGTGATGGCTAGAAATGTTTGTTCTGCATCCAATAGGACTATGGAGATAGACACAAAATGCTGGAGTAACTCAATGGGACAGGCAGCATCCCCGGATAGAAGGAATGGGTGACGTTTAAGGTCGAGATCCTTCTACAGCATGTCTATGCTCTATACTGGGTGTTCGATCCTCCACATAAACAACATGAATTTGCCAATTTACGTAATAATCCGCTTACCCTCCCCTCTCTTTCCCTTGCCGCCAAACACATTTCTCCCATCAACTCCCACCCCAATCACCCTGATCCTTTCCATTCCGTCATAAACCCATCTTACATTCGTAACTCCCCCATTTCCATTTATTACCCCCCCCACCCGCTCTTTTTCCTCCCCCTCTCTCTTCCTCTGGCTTTACATTTCACTCCTCATCTTCTTATCTGACACCCTTTTTGCGAGTGTGAAGTGATGTTGGAATTACCGTGTCCATTTGTCCATGGTCTGAAGAAGGGTTTCGGCCCGAAACGTTACCTATCTCCTTTGCTCCATAGATGCTGCTGCACCCGCTGAGTTTCTCCAGCATTTTGTGTACCCTTGGAATTACCGTGCACGTTTAGGAGCTTAATTTTCTGCACTATAATTATCAACCAAATTAAAAGTATCGACTGATATTTGCAATGTACTATTAATAAATTCCCCTCCCCTTCCCAGCTCCCCCACAGCCTACTGTCTCAGCCTCTTCCTTTCTTTTTTCTGCCCCCCCCCCCCCAACTTCAGTGTGAAGAAAGGTCTCGACTCGAAACGTCGCCTATTCCTTCGCTCCATAGATGCTGCCTCACCCGCCGAGTTCCTCCAGCATTTTTGTCTACCTTAGATTTTTCCAGCATCTGCAGTTCTTTCTTAAACATTGATAAATTGGAAGTGGTCTTTCTATGCTCTATGTCTTTCAGCAAGAAAAACTGTAAAAGCAGTCTGTTCACTCTGAAAGCAAAGTCCAAAGAGCTGTAGAAACAGAACCAGTCTGTCTTCTATGGGGAAGCCATTTCTGAATCCAGCGGAAACCCACGCGGTGACAGAGAGAACGAGCAAACTCCCCACAGACAGCACCGAGGTACGATTGAACCTGGGTCTCTGGCGCTGTGAGGTGCAGCTCTATTAGTTGAAAGGAGATGGGAAAAAATGGGGTAAGAGAAGTAAAAGATTGGGATAGGATAGTGATGAAGGGAGAGGGTGAGCAAAATGGATTGTGACAGGTGCCAATTCTAAAAACAAGTTAACTGACGAAGAACAATGTTGGGCAGCCTTCTCTATTATTTTTCATGGAATTTTGATATGCACAAAACAGTAGCTGAATTTCACAACAGGAAGCAGACTGGCATATTTGAAGGTACGATGCATGTCTTTGCTTTTTTCAAAACAGCAGCAAGAAACAAATAATATATTTTTGTTAAGTTCAAGAAAGATAATGCTAGAAACTATCAAGTAGGTGGTAACAGGACAGTGTATTTTTGAAACAGTCACAAAATAAAAATAATTCCCTTTCCTTTTCAAAAAAATGAATGAATTTTCTTGCGTTGGCAATAAGAGAATACAATGAATTTAAATATTTTAAAGAGTAAAATATCTTTAACTCTCCTTTAACAAATTATTGGAATATATGGAATAAAATTTTACGATAATAAAATATGTATTTATTGGTCAGCTATTGGAAGGACAAAATCTTATTACTTCTATCCACTGATTAAATAGTTAAATTGTCCTTGGGTGCAAATAGTCTACATTTATCACTGATTATTTGTTGATTGGCTTGTAGGCGGTAAACTTGCAATACAGAAACCTAACTTACCCGCCGGGTCAACTGACAACCCCGGACCAACAGGACAACGGCCCGGAGCAACGGCAGTCCCAGGCCCACAGCCAGCGCGGAGAAGCACCAACTCCAGCCCAGCCGCATCGCCCGCCCCACCCAGCGGCTGCCAGCCAAACCCCCCGGCGCCGGCGAAAACCGAGCACCAGCCATCAACGGATACACACACAAAACGCTGCAGCAACTCAGCTGGACAGGCAGCATCCCCTGAGAAAAATGGGTGACGTTTCCGGTCGAGACCATTCTCCAGAGATGTTGCCTGACCCACCGAGCCATTGCAGCACCTCGTGTGCAACCCCGCCGGTGACCGGCGCACGGCCCCTGCTGACACCGAGGGGGCCAACCGACAGCCCCCGGGAGCCGGAGCAGAGCTGAGCCGGAGCCAGTGCCTCCCCCTCCATGCCGGCTGCAAGCCCGGGGTCGCCACCCCGCCAGTCCTGGACTGCTGGCCAACCCGGCGGGTCAGGCAGAGCCGAGCTGGAGTCAGCGCCTGCCACCCATGCCCGCTCCAAGCCCGGGGTTGCCACCCGGCCAGGGTCACACTAGGCACCTCCGGCCGCCCCCGGGCAGGGATGGGACACCCGGGAGAGGACAGGGACGGCTCAGCAGCAACTTAACTGTGCCCACAGCGCCGGAGACCCGGGCCCGAGCCCGACCACGGACAAAACACAGGCCTGCACACACACAGCAGCACAGCTGCCGAGAGTGCTTATAACGAGTGACCAATGACCTGGGTATGCGCAGTCGGAATACCGAACTCGCTTATTCCTTGTGTATCTTGTTCATCAAATATTATCATCCCACAAAGGAACGGAATGCAACCTGCTGACCATCCAAGTGGCAGCAAACGATCAACATTGCTGCAAGCACATGCAGGAAATTTGTCTATAAACAGGAACTAAGATTTTCCTGAATATTTACTCTGTTTATAATGTAGTTTCTGGACGAATAAAAGCAGAATTCCTCATTCTCCCTATGTTCTCATAAACTCCTCCCAGTTTATAGCATTCGTCCATTTACAAGGGACAATTTACAATGGCCAATGAACCCATCAACTATCCTTACAGGCACAAGAGTAGAGCTCATATAATACAATGCTGGACTCTTATAACAAATAATTTTATATAGTGGGCAAACATTTCTGCCCGCAGCTCCAAATACAGAATAATTGCAGCATTTGTCTACCCATGCTGAAGGATCTAACTTTTAACCTTGCTCTTTGTTTACCAATTTTACAACCATCCATGACAATTAAATTGAGAAATAATTAGACAATGATTTCCTTCTAAAGGAAAGGAAATTATCCCATTAGAAAAACACATAAACTGAAACTGATATCATCCGGTATAAATTTCTTACCTTTACTGACCAGAAATCACAGGACAAGAGGATGAGTATTGTCACAAAGCAGGCAACAAAGCTTCTGCTAAACCAGTCGCAGAAGAGGTAAGCAATGATGGCACTTACACGAAAAAATAGATGAAAAAATGTAGCCAGTGGATGCCTGAAAAATAATTAAACACATTAAAATTAATAGTAAGGATTTAAAGCATGAGAAATATATTCCAATACTTGGTTATTTATCATGATAATTTAGTTTATCAGGAAGGCTTATTTAGGTCTCAATTATAAAATAGGATATCAATCTAATTAAGAGAGGTTATGGGCGTTGGTGTTGTGAGACCTGAGCAGGAAATGTACTTTCAGTGGTACTTTCCCCAAACGAGCAATGTGTATAAACACATCTACTGAATTAAACACAGATCAAACACAAAGATAAAACAGCCGTTGCAGAGAGAAAAAGCACAGCTGAAACAATCACTGTGGCAAGAAAAGGCACATTATCACCATTCTGTTATTTAATTGCAGATTAACAAAACACATAGCCAACACAAGACACACAAGGAACTGCAGATGCTGGTTTACAAAATTCAGAAGGGTCCTGATCCGAAATATCATCTATTCATGTTCTCCAGATATGCCTGACCTGCTGAATTACTCCTGCACTTTGTATCTTTTAAAAACCAAATTCTCTATTTTCTTTAATTTATAATTAATAACTAATCTTTCACATAGTGTCAACATGAACATATTAATTATTTATCATTATATAATATTTTTGAAATATAGCATATGAAGAAACAAGGAACTACAGATGCTGGTTAACAAAAAAACCCCACTAAATGCTGGAGTTATTCAGTGGAACAGGCAGAATCTCTGGAGAACATGGATAGATAGTGGTTTGGGTCACCTATGAATTTGCCAGAACATTCGACATCCAAAGTTTTTGCCATTAGAGAATGCATTTCAACATTTTCACCTGGCAGTTTTTATGCAAACTTTGCTCATAGCTCTGCAAATAAATGTTTACATGACAACATTAAAATGATTAAATGATTCTAAATTCAGTGATATTGCATTTCTAGGTTAATAGTTTCTTTCAGACAAAATAACATATTGTTCATAGTAACTTAAATAAGTTAAACTTTAAGCATACTACAATCAAAATAATTTAATGCAAATTAGACATGCAAAGTCAAAAAGACACGGGGCTCAACAGGCTTTATGTAAACCATTTTATTTCACTAATTTAAATGCTCATGGCAAGCAGTTTATTCATGTAAACTCAATGACATTCTCAGAGGACAGATGAGAGGCTAAACTAATTTGCATAAAATGACAATGAAGTGACATTGTTCACCATGATTTAAAAGGATTGGATGGCTAATTTGGCTAATTTTTGCTTGCCACATTTGCACAAATGTTCCTTGTCACAGTCAAAGTGGCAGTGGGAATATTACTTGATTATGGTGGAAACATCAGGAGAGCCATTTCTAATTGCTTATATGCGACCTCTGCTAGATTGTATATTTTGGCATAGTTCACAGCTATGAGCAATTAAACCACATTCACCTTGTTTTTGATATGTAATGTGGAAGTGTTTTTGTATGGATTGCAATCATTGCAATTTTACACATTTAAAATTGTGCTTATATACATGATTTTACTGAATTGTATACACAGAATTTCACTGTGTCTAGGTCCATGTGACAATAAAGTACCATTCACCATTGATTAAATATTTAGAAAAAAAGGATTCTAATCTGATCTGGGAACAACTATTCACCTCAACCATGCTCCCTCTGGTCCTTGCTGCTCTTATCACTTCGCGTCAAGAATAAGAATTTCCAAGGTAACCTTTGGGCTCCGAATAATGTTTTAATCCAGTTTCCTCATGCTTCCATTCATATACATTGGTTTCATTGCAGGAAGCCTAAACATTTCAGATTTGTACATTACAACATTTGCAATCAATTTAGTCAGTTGAAGAGGAATAAGACACAAATGCTTGACAGCACACATCACTAGATTCAAGAACAACTTCTTCCCCACTGTTATTGATTCTTGAACATACGTCTCATTAGCCAAGCTTATATTCCTGATCTCCTAACCAATCTCAATGCAGCCCTTGCACATTTTTTACCTGCACTTTCTCTGTAGCTGGTAGAGCTGCTGCCTCACAGCTCCAAAGATCGGGGTTCGATCCTGACCTTAGGTGTTCTCTGTAGAGTTTCCTTATTCTTCCTGTGACTGCGTGGGCTTCCTCCGGGTCCTTCAGTTTCCTCCCACATCCCAAAGACGTACAGATTCATTGTTTAAATGCCCTCTGCACATTGCCCCTAGTGTGTAGGGAGTGGATGAGAAGGTAGGACAACGTGGAACTAGTATGAACAGATGATTAATCATCGGAGTGGACTTGGTCCAAGGGGCCTGTTACCATGCTGTATCTCTAGGCCAAGTTATATTCTGCATGGTTTCCTTTTGTTTTTGCACTACCTGTAGCACTCGTGTATAGTTAGATTGTGTATGGTATAATTTGCCGGAATAGTAGGCAAAATATATTTTTACAGCACATAATCCCTTAAGAAACAAAAATGAAAAAAAAAAATCAGCATCTGCACTCATGTCTTGAGAAAAATAAACAGCTTCACTATTTATTGACAGCAAAATACACACCATTATAAACTAGCTCCTGTTCACATTTTCAAATCATCTCATGCTAAAATGTTTTCATAAATTTGTTCTTCCAGTCATTTATTTAATTGTTCATAGTTATTCAATGTCTCTGAATATCAAAGACCTTCAATAATTCGACAAACTATATAGTAAATAAATGATTGGAGAAATATTGTTTCCAATCATCTATTTATCCAACCAACTACCATGGACATCATTTTTCAGATGATGAAAATGATAGGGTTTAATTAATTGAGGAATACTGTGATAACATTTCATAAGATATTGAAAACCACTCATACAATTGATACAAATGGCAAATTAAGTTCAATGTAACTAATTGCAAGGGGATGCAGTTAGCTAAGAGCAATAACGCCATGAACGCATTGCATTGTACATTAAGGCTCCTAAATGGGTTAGAAGTGCAAAGATTCATGGGTCACAAATTTGCAATCTGTTAAAAGTATTGATGCAGATTAGTAAATGTGTAAAAGATGCAAGCATGGAATTTCATTTCCATAGAATTAGAACTTAAATGAGAAGTTGTCTTAAACTCACATATTGCAGTGGCCAAACCAACTGGACTTTGTAGTTATTATCTTCGTTTTAACAACAAAAAGAAACATTAGTGAAAAATGCAAAATGTTTACAAAGCTAACAAAAGAATATAAATGGCAGGATAAACTAAACAAACTTATTCATATGAAAGTTTGAGGTAGTTTAAAAGAAGCTTTTAAAACCATGAACAGTATCTAAAAAGCAGGCAGGCCAACACTGGGGAGACCCTGAATAATATACTTATATTAAAAATTCAATAAAGAAAGTTAGTAAAGGCTTCTCTACTCTGTAAAAAAGAGGAATTCGTTATTACAACAGCTGGTAGAGGAGAATCTAAAAATAAGCTTGTAAGTACAAATGTATAAGAGGGGGAAATAACAGAAGTATGTTGTAATAAAGTATAATAATAGAGCATGGTAGGATGTCCAACTGGAGCAGAAGCACGTCAAATAGCCAGTTTCTATTTTTCTATTCAGCAAAGCATGGTGAGGGGGGAAATCAATAAAGTTCTGCTGAATAATCAATGATCAGTATGTGTTGGAATGCTGAGGAACATACAGTATAAGAAATGCAGATGATATGCTGGAGTAGCTCCGCAAGTTAGGCAACATCCATGGATTGGTGACGTTTCGGGGTTTAAGCCCTTCTTCACACCGATTGTGGTAGGAGAGCAGAGGAGAAAACTGGATGAGGATAAGCAGGACAAAGCCTGGCAAATTAGAGGTAGAATCAGGCGAGCTGAACGTTTGATAGGCAGATGGTTGGACAAATAGGTGTGAGATAAGGATTGTGAAGCCAGAGGACGAAATATAGGTGGAGGGTTAGGGTGAAAGTGGATGCATATCCAGATGGGGCAGGGGGACAGGAAAGCCAGTTTGGGAATGGGAGTTAAAACGGTTATCGATCGGGAGATCTGGTGGGCGTTGGTGGACCGAGTGCAAGTGGTCAGCAAAACGGCCATCAAGGCCATGCTTGGCTTGTGTCACGGGTATTTTTAGAGCAACATTATAAACCAATAGCCAACGATTAAAGTTAACAGACTTTTATTCCAGTCTAGATTTTCCAATCAGCAGAAATCCCTGCCGACCTCAAAGTAATCTTTCTATAAATATTTTATAACAGTACAGAAATCTGGTCCAGAAATGATGTACCCAGAAAATTAAGCTCCTAAAAATGCAAGATAATTCCAAGTGAAGAGAGGTGATGCTGATTAAATCAGCTAAAAAACATATATTTTTGATCACTTCTCCCTTGCATGAAGTAATAACCAGGCAAAAGAGATTTAAAGCAAGCAGCTTCACAGGATCTAATTTGCATGTAGAATCTTGCTAACAATGGCTGGTTTCATTAAAATTGTGGTCAATGATTATCTACGATAATAATGTCCGGCGATTGGAATGGACTTACCTTGCTGGGATAAAATGAATGCTTATGTCAAACAGTTTACTAATGTAAACTCAATGAGGACATTAATATATGCCTGCACAAATTTGCCTTCTCCCAGTCAAAGTGGCATTGGGAACGTTACTTGATTATGGTGGTAACATCAAGGAAGCCATTTCTGTCTGTTAATCATCCGCAGAACTTCCTGCTAACCTCAAAACCTATAAATATTTAAGAAACTCTATGGCAAGAATCCCGGTCCCCACCCCCGGCACACTAAGAAACATTAAGCAATTTCAATTTTATTGCCTATTTCCAATGCCGAAACCTGTCATGAACCTGTTCATTGGTACCCAGCCACAGAATTCTCACGCAAAGTTTTTATAAAACAACTTTTAAATTATATTTAATCCAATACTACTTTATTAAACCCTGGTTATCCAGGCCAACAAAGATGATCCTGGACAAGTTAGACTAAGACTTTCCCCCACAATATTCCCCTCCAATCAGAGCCCCACAAAGTCACAGCTCTTGCAGAAATCACTTTAAGAAACAACCAGCCGAGTAATCTAGAGTGAAATGAAGTCACCCAGAAATGATCGTTATTGGTTTTCAAATCAGAAAAGATCTAATTTTTCAAAAGTGTAATCAAAAGCAAACAAAAAAATGTAGCTGCTAGACAAATGAAATGGCCACAGAAGGTGCCGGAATACCTAGCCTTAATGGAGAGAAAAACAACTATTCTGAGGATCATCAACCTGAAATGTTAACTGTTTCTCCACAGATGCTGACAGGCCTGCCGGGTATTTCCAACAAATTATTCAAAAGCATAATGCTGGAAAGAATGAATTTTAATTGAATTTCTAGGTCATTATATCTTGATGAGTTAATCCTGCATGACAATCCACAAAAGGTTGCTTTTTTAAAAAAATACTGCAAAAGTTGCTGTCACTTTCACAACGTAATGCCCTCTAATAATGACTGAATCATCTTCTTGGCAAGTTAACATTTAATTGTCCCAATAACAACAACATTTCCAAATGTAATGCAACAAGAAAACAGTATTCATCCATCCATGTCTCCAACAATGTTAAATTGGGCAGGTGTCATATCCTCAATTTTCTTCCTACATTGGAGGAAGAAGTACTACTGGAAAGTACTACATGCTCACTTGAAAAACAGTGAGGATGTCATAGGAATGTGTACCAAGCAAGAGTACAATGAGAGAAGACATGATAGTGATAAAATATGCACAAGGAAGAAAATAAATATCCATTGCATACGAAATAATCAAGGGGAAAACATTTCAGTAGATTGTCAGAACATAAATTTAAATGATCAAATGAAGAGACAAGTATCAATGTTATTACAAATGAGTAAATGAGCAACAATGTGTGATGCAGCCAGTCAAAAATACTAAGTTCATGCGGGCAAATTTATGTATATCATATGACCACAAATTAAAGAAGGCATTTGATTTGAAACGATTGTTCTATGTTTAAATTCTACACCCATATTCAATATCATTTATTCTCACATTCATCCCTAAATGAATATTACATTCCAGAACCTGAAGCAAACCAATTTTATTAATCAAACACAAGTCTGCAGATTTTCATAATGGGTATTACTTCACCCACTTCTGTAATACAGACAAAGTGCTTGAAATATATATATATATAGCAGGTCATGTAATATCCGAGGAGAAAGTAAGAGAGAGTTAATATTTCAGGTCAATGACTATTTATCAGTTAATGCTGAGTATTTCCAGCAGCAGGGATCAGAAATCTTTTTATTTCAGATGACATGCATTCGTAGTTATTGGTTTTTTCCAATTGCAGGTTCTCTCCGGTTACAAGGTTCCATGCCTAAGAACTTTTCATAACCCAAACAGTTCGGAAATCAAAAATGTAGCTGCCTGGCAATTTATTTAAATAACAAAAATGCAAGGCCAAAGTGTGGCTAAACCAGGACAATTAACTCAACTATTCAGACGTTGCCACAACCCAAGATCTCATAAGGCAGGATTTCCCTGCCATCCTGAAGCAGCCGGCAAATATGTCCCGCCAGTATTCCAAGTGCTCATACATACAGTACGTACAGGCTGTACAGAGGTTGGTGGTTCATAACCTGGCGAGGACTTGTACCATTTTAAATACCCTTTTTAACTGCATTGATTCCCTGCAGAGGTTCATTGGAACTACTATTTATTTATGAATTCCCACAATGTATAGGTATCATTAGCAAAGCCAGCAATTATTCCCCAGCCCTGATGATAAGGTATCTTGTTCAACCAGTGTAGTCCTTCTGAAGATACACCCACAATGCTGCTAGGTAGGAACTTCCAGGATTTAGGCTCAATGAAGGAACTCCACCTTATTTCCGTGTCAGGAAGGTGTGCAACTTGGGAGAGAATCTGCAGGTGGTATAAATATAGACACTGCTGGAAATGCTCAGCAGCTCAGGCAGCCTGTGGAAAGCAAAGGGAGTTAACATTTCTGTTCGATGAGCCTTGGTCAAAACAGGGAAGGAGAGAATGCCAACTTATCTTCTCTCCTGCTGAGTGTTTCCAGCATTTTAGATTATCAGCATCTGCACTTTTGATCTTCAGCCTGCAGGTGGTGTCACCTTCATCTTTCGTGGGTTTGGATGTTCTGTAGCGAGTAGGCTAAGTGAGTGATTACAGTGCATAGCGCAGACCAATCACACTGTGAGACTAATGCACCAACCATGGACAGAATGAATATTCGGTCTCATGTTTAGCATTCCAATCACGTGTTTTTTGTTCTGTATGATGTTCTAGAAGCATGTTGTTGCCAGTGGTGAGGAGCTCAGCAATGATAATGTCATTGAATATCAAGGGCACTCTTGTGGGTTGGAGATGGTAATTTATTGGCAGGCACTTTTGTATTAAGAATTGTTTGCCATTTATCAGCCCATGGGTTACAAGCTGTTGCATGCAGTCACAGACGGCTTCATTTGCTGAGGAGTTATGTACCGAGCTGAAGATGTGCAATGAATGCCGTTTTATGACTTAAGGATGGAAGGAACTAATTGATGAATCAATTTAATGTCTATGCATCCCTTTGTAACTGGATCTTCCACTTCTTCATCAATAGAACACAATTTATACGAATTGGCAAAAACACTTCCTCGTTGAAAACCATCAGCACAGGGGCACCTAAAAGATGTGTGCTCAGCTCCCCACTTCACTCACTCTATACCAATGATTATGTAGCTGGACACTGTTCCAACTCCATCTTTAAATTAATTGATGACACCACCGGTGTTGAACGAAATACAGATAATGATGAGTGAGAGTAAAGGAGGGACATCGATCGACTGATTGACTAGTGGCAGAACAACCACCCTGCTCTCAGAGTCAGTAAAACCATGGAACTGATTGTTAACTTTCAAAGAGGAAGGCCAAAGATCCACAAACCTGTATTTATCAACAGAGAGGTGGTGAAGAGAGTCAACACTTGAAGTTTCTGGGCGAGCATCTCTCTGAAGAGCTGTCCTGGACCCAGTACGTTGATGCAATCATAAAGAAAGCCCATCAATGCCTCTACTTCCTTAGAAGATTGGGGAGATTCGGTATGTTGATGAATGCTCTCTTGAACTTCTACAGGTGTTCACATGCAGGGGTATTCGATATTCAGGAAGGAAGGGGAGGTTGGGTGGCACTTCTGGTTACAGAGGCGAATAATGCAATAGCAAGGAGAGACTTTAGCTTGGATGCTGTAGAATCGGTATGGGTAGAACTGCGAAATAGCCAAGGGCAGAAAACACTTGTTGGAGTTCTATACAGACCACCAAACAGCAGCCAGGAGGTTGGGGATAGCATCAAGCAGGAAATTAGGGATGCGTGTAGTCAAAGTACAGCAGTTATCATGGGTGACTTTAATCTACATTTAGATTGGGCCAACCAAATTGGTAGCAGCACTGAGGAGGAGGATTTCCTGGAATGTTATTAAGATTTTTTTTTAAACCAATATGTAAAGGAACTGACTAGAGGGCAGGCCATCCTAGACTAAGCATTGTGAAATGAAGGATTAGTTAGCGATCTTGTTGTGTAGAGCCCCTTGGGCAACAGTGATCATAATATGGTGGAATTCTGCATTAGGATGGAGAGCGACACGGTTAATTCAGAGACTAGGGTTCTGAACTTGAAGGAGACTTTGAAGATGGGAATCGAATAGGATAGACGGTGTTAAAAGATTGACGGTGTAGATGCAATGGCAAAGATTTAAAGACCGCATGAATGAACTCCAAAAATTGATCATCCCAGTCTGGCGATAAAATAAAACGGGGAAGGCGGCTCAGCGTGGCTTACAAGGGAAATCAAGGATTGTATTAAATCCAAGGAAGAGGCATATAAATTGGCCAAAGGAAAAAGCAAACCGGACTGGGAGAAATTTGGAACATCAGAAAGCTTGTGGGGAATATAAAAACTGACTGTAAAAGGTTCTTTAGATATGTAAAAAAGAAAAGAATAGTGAAGACAAATGTAGGTCCCTTACAATCAGCGACAGGTGAATTGATAATGGAAACAAGGAAATGGCAGAACAGTTAAACGATTACTTTGGTTCTGTCTTCACTAAGGAAGACACAAACAATCTCCCAGAAATACTAGGGGACCGAGGATCTAGTGGGAGGGAGGAACTGAAAGAAATCCACATTAGTCAGGAAATGGTGTTAGGTAAACTATTGGGACTGAAGGCAGATAAATCCCCAGGGCCTGATGGTCTGCAGAGTACTCAAGGAGGTGGCCCTAGAAATCGTGGATTAATTGGTGACCATTTTCCAATGTTCTCTCAACTCTGGATCAGTTCCTGTGGACTGGTGGGTAGCTAATGTAACTCCACATTTTAAGAAAGGAGAGAGAAAACGGGGAATTATAGACTAGTTAAGGGCCTGTCCCAATTAGGCAATTTTTTAGGCGACTGCCAGTGACTGTCATAGTCGGAGCAGATCGCAGAAATAACAGCGACTGGACCCCCCCCCCCCCAAGACAATGTCTACGACAAGCTACAACAACCTACCACCTAGTCGACGTTAAGCTACCGACAACCGGCGACCCATTAGCACGTCCACCTACGACCACACAGGCGACAACCTACGGCAACCAAAGTCAACCTACGTCCACCGGCGACAAGCTATGATCCAGTTGGCGACAACTGAAGACAATTCAGTCGTACGTAGTCACCAATGGAATTCACCAAAGTCAGCACCGGCAACAATCTACGTCTCCTGGCGACAACCTATGACAACACCTACATCAGGAGAATTCAAGCTACGCTCATTGGCGTCAACCCACAGTCACCAAATATCGCTGAAAATGTTTGAACGTAGAAAATCCAGCGGCGACCAGAAAGACGCTACGACTCATTGGGCGACTGAGGAGACTACTCATGACAATACAGGTGACACCCCGGCGACCATGTGGCGACAGCCTAGTCGCCTGTAGTCGCCTAAAAAATAGCCTAAGTGGGACAGGCCTTACATCGGTAGTGGGGAAGATGTTTGAGTTGATTATTAAAGATGTAATAGCAGTGCACTTGGGAGGTGGAAGACTGCAACCTCCAAGTGGTCCACCCTGTTTCGACGAATGCAATCAACCCAGCATGTACAATCAAATAAGATCAAATAGAATAAGCTATCCTACAACTTTAGGCTGTGCACGCCATACACAAGAAGAAAAAGCGCATTTGGAAAGCAGTGACAGGATCGGTCAGTCAGCATGGATTTGTGAAGGGATAGCCATATTTGACTAGTCATCTGGAATTTTTTGAGGATGTAACAAGTAGAATGGATAACAGAGAGCCAGTGGATGAGCCACCTCGCTGAACCAGGCTGTCGTCCCATTATGTTTCAAGACTGCCACTATCATACCTGTGCCAAAAAAATCCAACATACAATGTCTCAATGACTACCGCCCTGTAGCACTCACCCCCATAATGATGAAGTGCTTCGAGAGGCTGGTTAGGGACCACATCACCTCCAGACTCCCCTCCACACTTGACCCATACCAGTTTGCTTACAGGCCAAACCGCTCCACAGAGGACGCTATATCCTCCGTACTCCATCTGAGCCTGGAACATTTAGAGGAGAAAAACACCTATGTGCGAATGCTGTTCGTGGATTTCAGTTCAGCATTCAACACCATTATCCCACAGCACCTGATAAGCAAACTGGTTCCATTGGGCCTCGGCACCCCCATGTGTAACTGGCTACTGGACTTCCTCACTGACAGACCTCAGTCTGTGAGGGTTGGAAATAACACCTCCAATACCATCTCTCTGAGCACCGGCTCCCCTCAGGGCTGTGTCCTGAGTCCACTGCTGTTCACCCTGATGACTCACGACTGTTGTGCCAGGTTTAGTACAAACCACATCATGAAGTACGCAGATGACACAACAGTGGTGGGCCTCATCAGGGACGACAATGAGCTGGCTTACAGGGAGGAGGTGAAACAACTGGCGGACTGGTGCAATACGAACAACCTGATCCTGAATGTCGAGAAAACAAAGGAGATTATCGTCGACTTCAGGAAAACCCGGCACAGTCCCACACCACTTCACATCAACGACAGCGATGTGGAGGTGGTCAGTAGCACAAAGTTCCTGGGGGTGCAGATCACCAACAGTCTGACCTGGTCGAATAACATCTCATCAACTGTTAAGAGAGCGCAGCAGCGGTTGCACTTTCTGCGCCGGATGAGAAGAGCTCATCTCCCCCATCCCATCCTCACTACTTTCTACAGGGGCACCATAGAGAGTATTCCGACCAGCTGTATCTCTGTCTGGTTTGGGGACTGTAGAGCCTCCGACTGGAAGTCTGTGCAGAGAGTGGTGAGGACAGCGGAAAAAATCATCGGGTCCTCTCTCCCCTCAATCGGGGATATTGCGACCAAACGCTGTGTGTCTAAGGCCAGCAGTATTATAAAAGACCCCACACATCTCCATCACGGACTGTTCACTCTGCTGCCCTCGGGAAAAAGATACCGCAGCATAAGGAGCAGAACATCAAGGTTCTGCAACAGCTTCTTCCCACGAGCCATCAGACTCCTGAATGCCATGTAATGGGCTGCCACTAGTGTCTATTTATCCTTTTCACCCATGCCTATCCTTCGGTTAGTTTATTGTGTTGCACAGGGAGCCAAATGCAACGTAATTTCGTTTGGAACTGCATGTATCAATGTATTTCTAAATGACAATAAAGTTTGTTTGACTTTTGACTTTGACTTTTGACTTTGATGTGGTGTATCTGGACTTTCAAAAAGCCTTTGACAATTGGGGATAGGGTATTAACATGGATAGAGAACTGGTTGGCAGACAAGAAGCAAAGAGTATGAATTAACGTGCTCTTTTCAAAATGGCAGGCAGTGACTAGTGCGGGTCCGCATATCTTGGTGCTGGGACCCCAGTTATTTACAATATATATTAACAATTTAGACGAGGGAATTAAATGTGACATCTCAAAGTTTGCGGATGACACAAAGCTGGGTGGCAGTGTGAGCTGCGATGAGGATGCAGGGTGACTTGGATAGGTTGGGTGAGTGGGCAGATGCATGGCAGATGCAGCATAATGTGGATACATGTGAAGTTATCAATTTTGGTGGCAAGAACAGGAAGGCAGTTTATTATCTGAATGGTAGACACAAAATGCTGGGGTAACTCAGCGGGATTATCTGAATGGTGTCAGATTAGGAAATTGGGAGGTTAAACGAGACCTGGGTGTGCTTGTATATCAATCATTGAAAGTAAGCATGCAGGTACAGCAGGAAGTGAAGAAAGCTAATGGCATGTCGGCCTTCATTGCTAGAGGATTTGTGTTTAGGAGCAAGGAGGTCCAACTGCAGTTGTACAGGGCCCTGGTGAGACCGCATCCGGAGTATTGTGTGCAATTTTGGTCCCCTAATTTGAGGAAGGACATTCTTGCTATTGAGGGACTGCAGCGCAGGTTCACGAGGTTAATTCCCGGAATGGCTGGGCCGTCATATGTTGATAGAATGGAGCAGCTGGGCTTGTATACACTAGAATTTAAAATGATGAAAGGGTTATATTATTGAAACATAAAAGATTATTAAGGGTTCGGTCACGCTGGAGGCAGGAAACGTGTTCCCGATGTTGGGGGAGTCCAGAACCAGGGGCCACAGTTTAAGAATTAGGGGTAAGCCAATTAGAACAAAGATGAGGAAAAGCTTTTTCACACAGAGAGTTGTGAATCTGTGGAATTCTCTGCCTCAGAAGGCAGTGGGGGCCTATTCTCTGGAGGCTTTCAAGAGAGAGTCAGATAGAGCTCTTAACGATAGAGGCGTGAAGGGATATTGGGAGAAGGCAGGAATGGGGTACAGATTGTGGATGATCAGCCATGATCACAGTGAATGGCAGTGCTGGCTTGAAGGGCCGAATGACCTACTCCTGCACCTATTGTCTAAAAATGCAGATAACTGCCAGGCTCAATCCTGTTCGCAACTCATTGGGAAATGATGCAATTCACAATATAATAAGACTTGGGTGGTATTTGAGCATATGCTGATGAATTGCAAATAATATTAATCAGCATTAAAAGAGTTTAATCTTGATATTTAACTGAATTATCATTACCTAGATACCCATGAAATGTTGATGTCCCCAGTGACCAGAAACTCAACTGCACAAGCCACACAAATAGTAGGGGGATGTGGAGTGGGAGCAGAGCTGCAGGATATAGAGGAAACCCTGGTGAGAGCCTCATCTATAATAGAAGAGGGGAACCCCCGTTCCCTAAAGAATGAGATCTCCGAAGCAGGGTCTCACCAGGGTCTCTTCTATATCCCGCAGCTCCACTCTCACTCCACATCCCCCTACTCGAAACAAGGACAGAGTACCCCTTGTCCTCACCTTCTACTCTTGCAGCCGTCGCATACATTATATAATCCTCCGACATTTTCGCCACCTCCAATGGGATCCCACCACTGGCCACATCTTCCCATCTCCTCCTCTTTCTGCTTGCCGCGGAGACCGTTCCCTCCGTAGCTCCCTGGTCAATTTGTCCCTTCCTACCCAAACCAACCACCCCCCCGGTACTTTCCCTTGCAACCGCAGGAAATGCTACATCCAAGGACGCAAGCAGTCTTTCCAGGTGAGGCAGAGGTTCACCTGCACCTCCTCCAACCTCATCTACTGCATCCGCTGTTCCAGGTGTCAACTTCTCTACATCGCTGAGACCAAGCACAGGCTCGGCGATCGCAGAAGACTTCATGAACAGAAATACAGAGGCTACGCTGCACGATGCAAACCACTGGTTAGTTGCAAAAACAGGATGGCCAGGTTACAGTTTGCCAAGAAGTACTTAAAAGAGCAACCACTGTTCTGGAAAAAGGTCTTGTGGACAGATAAGACAAAGATTAACATATCAGAGTGATGGCAAGAGCAAAGTATGGAGGAGAGAAGGAACTGCCCAAAATCCAAAGCATACCACTCTCATCTGTGAAACACGGTGGTGAGGCTGTTATGGCCTGGGCATGGATGGCTGCTGAAGGTACTGGCTCACTTATCTTCATTGATGATACAACTGCTGATGGTAGTAGCGTAATGAATTCTGAAGTGTATGGACACATCCTATCTGCTCAAGTTCAAACAAATGCCTCAAAACTCATTGGCTGGCGGTTCATTTTACAGCAAGACGATGATCCCAAACATCCTGCTTAAGCAACATAGGAGTTTTTCAAAGCTAAAAAATTGTCAATTCTTGAGTGGCCAAGTTAATCACCCCATCTGAACCCAATTGAGCATGCTTTTTCTATGCTGAAGAGAAAACTGAAGGGGACTAGCCCCCAAAACAAGCATAATCTAAAGATGGCTGCAATACAGTCCTGGCAGAGAAGACACCCAGCAATTGGTGATGTCCATGAATCAAAGACTTCAAGCAGTCATTGCATGCAAAGGATATGCAACAAAATACTAAACATGACTACTGTCATTTACATGACATTGCTGTGTCCCAAACATTATGGTGCCCTAAAATGGGGGTGCTTTGTATAAACACTGCTGTAATCTCTACATGGTGAAACCAAAATGTATAAAAATGGCCTTCATTAAAATCTGACAAAGTGCACTTTAACCACATGTGATTTTTTCCATTACGAATCTCAAATTGTGGAGTACAGAGGCAAATGAATAAATGATTGGTCTTTGTCCAAAACATTATGGAGAGCACTGTAACTGTCTCTTAACATGCCAACTGTGTCCGACTCCTGCACATCCTTGCAAGCAAGTAATAGATTGCAACCACTCTTTAAAAAAAATCCTTTCAAATCTCCTTTAAAATGTATTCTCCTCACATTCATCTATGTCCTCTTGTTTTTGTTACCACTGCCATGTGTGAGAGACAGAATGATTAAAGCACATTGTGAAGGCCAGAACGCGTAAACCACCCCTGTCCTTGAGCACCACTGATCGCATTGTACGAAAGCGGGAAGAGATAGTGGAGGAAGCTGTAATCTTAAGCAACTGGCTACTAGTCTAAGGGGGAATAATGAGTCATGTGGATAAATACTGCGCCTGCTTAATTAGGTAAATTAATATTACACATACGCCCCTGATCGGGAAACTGCTAATTACCATGAACATGCGATGTATGATCTGGGATGCACCCTGGGCGTTACCGGAAGATTGTGTACCTCAGCGCTCTGGTTGGAAGGAGCCAGAAGGGGAGGCTGATTCAACGAAATCATGTTGTATAAGGGGAGGGCATTTTCTTGGTCTCGGTTTGGAGAGGCACCCGATTCTGCAGACTCGTAAATAAAAGCATTTCTTATTTCCATGGCTTTGTCTCTGGCATAGTGATTGTGGGCACTGAAATACATCTCACAAGCTTGGGGGCTCGTCCGGGATAGCCACTTTGGCCGCTCGGCAGAGGCACGGAAGGAAGGGAAGGTGCACCCTGCTGATTTCAGCAGTCTCTGATCTCCTTGCTTGCCATCAGCAGTTTGAGCAAGTGATATCCGGACAAGAGACTCGGGAAACAAGAGGGAATCCGGAGTAAGGAAGGAATCAATCGAGCAATTCCTGTGCACAGGACCCGGGTAAGAAAACTGACTATTAAGTATTACTCGGGCGATTGGGTTCTGTCGACGGGGAAGGTCGGACAGGCAATCAATGTGTTAAGAATAATGAACCTGGAGATAAACAAGGTGCTAAGAAAAAGGGACCGAGGGAAGAGGGTCCTCACATTCCGCCCAATAGTCCGTTGGGGCGAATGTGGCAATCTTGGGGAGAAGGAAGCACCGGGGATAAAGATAAGGAGACTATGGTTAATTTCTGTTATTTTGATTGGCCAAGGGAACCAATAAGGGGGAGTTCAGTCTGGTGGCCACGACTGGGGTCCGATGAGGATTGGGCACTTTGGATGCTGTACAGAATATTCAGAGTATCACTCAAACATTGCAAAAATCTAAGGAAAATTACAGTGCCAAATGTTTTGAGTATGAAAAGTTAAAAAAAGGAAGGAGCAACTCAGAAAGAAATAGAAAAGGCAACTGTCAAATCTAAAAAAAGCTACAGAAACCTATAAATTATATGTGGAAAAATATGCAGTGGCCAGAACAGATTTTGAACAAAAATTGACAGAAACCTCAAAGAAATTTCATGAAATTCAAGAAGCTCATCTTAAGCACATGAAATAAATATAGAGTTGTTTCACACAATCTATAGAAGAAACTCATATACAGATTGAGCAGGTATATTAGAAGTTAGTACAAAATATTGAGAATACTACAGTTGAAAGTTTGATACAGAGGTTTTCTGAAACAAAAGGCACTGATAAAGAGACCTAGGAGAGAAGAACAATGGCTTTGATGTTCTTTACCATAATATGAAACATGGGCAAATATCAACAAAAATAAGTAAATTGGGAACATTTGCACCAGTATGGGATGTTTTTAAATTGGCAACGGAAAAACTAGCCAGTAGACATTTAGATCTGGTACGAAAACTACAAGAATTAATTAAAGAAGTACAGAAATATGGAGATGAACAGACCAAGGCACATAAAAAGGTGTCAGGCACTGAATGCATTTGTTAATTCAAAAAAAAACTTCCCCTAATCTGGAGGAAAGTGGTTATGCAGGCTGCTGGGTTCCCCAGGTCCGTTTACAGACTGCTGACGGACACGGAGAGGGAGGAGCAGCGCTCAGCTGTCAGCACCTGCACCAAACTTCAGGCTAAACTAACAGCATCTGAGGCCGAGCTGAAGAGCAAAGCGGAGGAGGTGGAGTAGCTGGGCAGTCGGCTGTCGGAGGTCAGTGTGGAGAACAGGCAGCTGGTAGAGAGGATACGCTCTATCGACGCCCTGCTCGAGGCCAGCCAGACCAAGGAGACGGAGAGAGACCAGGCCACAAAACAAGTGGAAGTGGAACAGCTGGAGAACAGGCTTAAGGATAAAGATGCCCACATTTCCATCCTGGAACAGGAGATGCTGCAGCTCAAAGAAACCGCTTAACACCAAAAGATAAAGAACAACGAGCAGACAGAACAGCAGTTGCAGGAGTCCCACACGCAAACCCTTAGAGGTGCTGCTGGAGCTCTTCCCAGAGTTGTCCGTGTCCTCACCACAGCCCCACAGTGAGTGGCTGCAAGAGTTCAGGCAGAAGGCTATGGAGTCTCTGAACCAAAGATTCTAGAGGAGCAAGATGCGCCACTCAGTGGAAAAGGTGTAGTACCACATGTGTGATTGTCGACGCCATATTAGCGGACCAGAGATGGCGTCGACTATGGTGTCTACTGGGAAACTAAGCTTCTCCATAATCTTTGTCTCTCGATCTCCCGCTGTGTAATCTGCTCCAAAGCTACAGAGCAGTTGCAAGCAAAGATTATAGAGGAGCAAGATGCATTAGAAAGTTATTAGATTTATTTGTAACAGATCTTTACTTACCTCTCGATCCCTCTCTATCCCCTCTTCTCGCTATCTCCCTCTCTTCTCTCGATCACCCTCTCTTCTCTCTATCGCTCTCTCTCCCCTCTCGATCTATCTCTCTCCCCTCTCTTCTCGATTTCCCTCTCCCTCCCTTCCCTCTGTGTGAGAGTTGGCAGCCCTGCTATGCCTTAGGCCCAAAAGAGATAGAAATAAATTACATAATGGTCTTTGTAAGAAGATTTTAATAAACTCTTCCATCTGTCCCACCATATATTTATATGAATGTGTGTTTGTGTGTGCCTGTAATTTTGTGCACAATGTGTTTTAAAGCAATAAAAGGGAAGATGTGCAATACAATGCAAGGGAAACTACGCAAAGGTGGGGGCTGGGGAGGAAAGATGCGAGGGAAATGGTGGAACAGGGGGAAAAGGGAGGGAGAGAGAGGGAAGGAGGGAGGGGGAGAGGGGAGGGAGGGAGATCGAGAGAAGATAGGGGAGAGAGAGATTGAGAGGGGAGAGAGAGGATCGAGAGAACAGAGGGGAGAGAGCGAAGAGAGTGAGAGAGATCGAGAAAAGAGAGGGGGAGAAAGAGAGGGATCGAGAGAAGAGAGGGAGAGAAAGATCGAGAAAAGAGAGGGGAATGAGGGATCGAGGGGAGAGAAGAGAGGGAGAGAAAGATCGAGAAAAGAGAGGGAGAGAAAGATTGAGAAAAGAGAGGGATCGAGAGGGGATAGAGAGAGATCGAGAGGTAAGTAGAGATCTATTACAAATAAATCTAATAACTTTCTAATGCATCTTGCTCCTCTATAATCTTTGCTTACAACTGCTCTGTCGCTTTGGAGCGGATCACACATGGGGAGGCAGTCCGCCAAAATGGCGGCCGTGACGTTCCGTTACGTACTACACACCAGTCCATTGGATTTCCACTGAGTGGCGCATCTTGCTCCTCTATAATCTTTGCTCTGAACCAAAGGTGCACAGATTCCTCTGGTGCAGTACTGAAATTAAGAGAAGCAGAAGAAACCCAAAGCACTTTACAATCAGACTGTGAGCAGCACAGAGACAGAAGCTGGCCGAAGAATTTGAAAAGGCCCAACAATCTGCACTGGAACTGCAGGAAGAGCTGGAGAAGTTGCGGGCAGCGAGGAGCAGCAATAGTGAGGACCTCCTTCAGCCAAAGGAAAGGCTTGACAAGGAAAAGAAAAGGGAGAAGCAACTGGAAGGACGGAGTGATGGTGTTGCCAATTGTGGGTGAAAGCAGCACGGACACAGAGTGTGTGGCCGAAAACAAGGAGCGGCTGGAAGCCTGCGGGAAGCTCCAGGAGGAGCAGCACAAGCAGGAGGCAGCGGCTGAGCGGACATCTGCGGCAGGTGAAGAGGGACAAGACCCTGCTGGTGGCCAGGCTGAGACAGGAAGGGCTGCTCGGCCAGTTCAAGAAAAGTCGGGCTGCAGCTGTACACACCTCCGCTGCCCTGTCTGAGTCAACCGGAGCTACCTACACCCCGACAGGCATCGAGGCCCAGAGCCAAGGACTCCTGCAAAGATTCTCTTGCAGAGGTGCTGGATGAACTGCTGGATCTGAGTGCAGCAGTGATCGCCGACCAAGAGGAGAGGGAGATGACTGACGAGGAGGAAAGGACTGATTAGGCGGAAGAGAGGGAAATCCAGGCCGCCTCCAAGAAGATCGACTGGCCAATGCTCGCGGCCGACCAAGACGAGTGGATGGAAAGTGATGAAGATTGGAGCCCGCTCCTCCTAGAGAGTGCCGAGGCAGTTCTTCATCGCAGTGGTTTCCCAGCTCCTTTTGTGTAGAGTGGGCCTCGCATATGGAGTCATGTGAGGATCGATCAGTGTGACTGAGGCAGTAGCTGCAAGGTTGGGACTACTTCTGACCGCCATTACAGCAAGTATCAGACCACCAGTAACAAAGCCAGAGCAAATAGCCGTAGTACATGTGCCAGTTCACCAGAAGGGAAATTCTCCAGAGGCCAGGGGAAACAGAGCCGCAGACGAGGTGGCAAAACGGGCAGATTTACAGGGGACGGTAAAGCTGATGTCTCTAATGCCTCTCAGGGAAAGGATAGAGAAGATACCCGTGTTCTCCCAATTCGATATAGATAGGATGAACGAGGTGGGATTGAAAATGACAGAAAATGGGTGATGGTGGACACTGGATGGGAAGCAACTGCTAAATAAGGAGGTTACCAGAGAATTATTGGGAAGATTACATTCCCAGTCACACTGGGGGGCTCAGGCATTATGTGATACTCTCTTGCGTACGTATGCTTGTAGAGGGATATACACTCTGGCTAAAAAAGCAGACTCAAGCTGTGTGATCTGTCAGAAGGTAAATAAGAAAGTGATGAGGGCAGCGCCAGGAGGAGGGCAGCAGTTAGCCATCAGGCCATTCCAGAGAATACAGGTAGATTTTACTGAACTTCCCAGGATACAGAAATGGAAATACCTCCTAGTGGTGGTGGACCACTTTACCCGTTGGGTGGAAGCGTTCCCCACAGTAATTGCCACTTCTCAGATAGTAGCCAAAATTCTATTGGAACAAATAATCCCGCGTTATGAAATCATCGAATCTCTCGATTCAGATTGAGGAACCCATTTCGCCTCAAAGGTCCATTTGCTCATGTGTGATACCCTGGGAATAAAATGGAAGTTGCATACTCCCTGGCATCCACAAAGCTCGGGAAGGGTGGAATGAATGAATGCCACCCTGAAGGCACAAATTACCAAATTGATGGAGGAACTAGACTGCCCTGGACCAAGTGCTTACCGATAGCCTTGCTCAGAATTCGAACCACTCCACGAAAGGATATAGCAGTATCCCCCTATGAAATGTTGTTTGGGTTACCTTATTTGGGAAAAATAGAAGGAATACCCACCATAGAGGACAATGATGTATTCTTAAGGAACTATTTACTGGCAGTATCTCGTTCTCTTACAGAATTAAAAGCCAAGGGGCTGCTGGCACAGTCCCCCACTCAACTTTCCAATCCATTCTGTGAAAGTGGGAGAGTGGATTCTTGTAAAATCATGGAAGGAAGAAAAGTTGCAACCCCGTTGGACTGGTCCGTAATTGGTACTATTGACCACGGAAACAGCAGTGCGAACGAAAGAAAAAGGGTGGACACACGCAGTGCGAATAAAGGGACCAGTGGAACCTCCGGCTGAGGAGGACTGGACAGTAAGACAAGGAAAGAAACCACTGACTCTGATCTTTGAGAAAGAACGATTGAACTAAAAGATTAAAATGCAGTGCTGGGCACTTGTACTAATGATGGTCGTCACTGTAAGTAAATGTATGGACGATTGTGATAAATGTTACCACCCCATCAGGAATGGCGGACAAACCAGAAGGTCCTTTGCCTATCATTCTTATGTGCATGACTCCTGTTATACTCACAGAACCAGAACCAGTTGTAAGGAGGGGGGAGTAGAATATTACTTGGTGCAGAATTTGGGGTACTCAGGAATGAGGATGTATAGAACCTGCCCCAGAGGAGAGAGATTGCTTTGCTTACGGAAAGCCGGGCAATGGGGGACGGGGTCCCTGTTGGTGAAGGAATATAACCAGGAGCATAAGCCAGATGCAGGCTGTAGCGGTGCCCATTGGAACACAAGGGGAGGTACAGAAAATAATGATAATGCAACCGGGGAAGGTTCTGGATCCACAGAGAGAGGAAATTAGGAGAATGTTACATCAATTAGAGCAGAAGGGGTTTGAAATTGGAGTTTAATCAAGAATGCATAGCAAAAGAAAAAGGGTGGATTGTGAGAGACAGAATGATTAAACCACATTGTGAAGGACAGAACGCGTAAACCACCCATGTCCTTGAGCACCACTTGAACAACCCCTGTCCTTGAGCATTGTACGAAAGTGGGAAGAGATAGTGGAGGAAGCTGTAACCTTAAGAAACTGGCTACTAGGCTAAGGGGGAAATAATGAGTCATGTGGATAAATACTGCGCCTGCTTAATTAGGTAAATGAATATTACACATACGCCCCTGATCCGGAAACTGCTAATTACCATGAACATGCGATGTATGATCTGGGATGCACCCTGGGCGTTACCGGAAGATTGTGCACCTCAGCGCTCTGGTTGGAAGGAGCCAGAAGGCGAGGCTGATCCAACTAAATCATGTTGTATAAGGGGAGGGAATTTTCTTGGTCTCGGTGTGTATCGGTTTGGAGAGGCACCTGATTCTGCAGACTCGTAAATAAAAGCATTTCTTGTTTCCACGGCTTTGTCTCTGGCATAGTGATTGTGGGCACTGAAATACATCTCACACATGGTTAAAAAGATTGACTATCTAACCTATCTAGGCTCTTGTAATTTTATACACCTCAAATAGGTCACTCCTCAGTCTCTTTCACTCCAGGGAAAGCAAGTCTAGCCTATCCATTTCTTTCTCACAACAATGGTCCTCCAATCCAGGCAACGTCCTTGTGAATCTCCTCTGCATCTCCAGAGCCCCATGTCCTTCCCATGCAGATCTGGAATTGACCTCCCGGTCCAAATTTGGACCAAGAATTCATAAGAAGTGAAGCCAAGTGACACTTGTGAAATCCAAACTGGTCATCAATGTGAAGGTTATTCTGGGGGGTTAAACTAGTTCACTGCTGATCTTCAGTACTACTGCTGAGATAGTCCCAAAGCTTTTGGTGTATTCCAGCGCTCTCAGTCATTCCTTGAAATCATGTTTCCATGCCGTACAACCACATGTTTTTGGTTGACCATCATAGAACAGAACAGCACAGGTACAGGCCCCCCGTCCCACAATGTCTGTGCCAAACAAGAGGCCAAGATAAACTAATCTCCTCTGTCTGCATACGATCCGTTTCCCTCAATTGTGAATGAACAACTTGTTATTCTTTTGTCATTCTCGTTGAAAATGCAGCTGCCATGGTGGGGTTAGAGATGTAGCCTCCGGTTTATGAATGTACTGGCTGTGGAGCCGCCACCACAACCACTGAAGGTGGGCGGGAGATAGCACTTTTACCTGATCTCCCGGTCGGCAAACACTTTAACCTCCTTCCCATTGCCAATACTGATCTTTCTGTACTCGGCTTCCTCCATTGTCAGACTGAGGCCAAATGCAAATTGGAGGAACAGCATTTCATATTTTGTATGGGCTGCTTGGGCCCCAGGGGTATGAATATTGATTTCTCTAACCTCAAATAATCCTTGCATCCCCTCTCTCTCCGTCCCTTCCCCACCCTAGACATGTATTAGTTTCACTGTCGGCCTGGTGAGTTTAATTGTATATATCACTCGTTTTCACCTTGCTCACAGCGAACAATGGCCAGTTTCCTTGATCATTGTTACTTTTTTTGCACATCTTTCATTCATTTGTTCTACAATACTCTACATCACCATCCATATCTCTTGTTTCTCTCTCCCCGACTCTCAGTCTGAAGAAGGTTCTTGACCCGAAAAGTCACGTATTCCTTCTCTCCAGAGATGCTGCCCAACCCCGCTGAGTTACTCCAGCACATTGTGTCCAGCATCTTTACCTGATCCTGTTCTTCCTCAGTGCCAGCTCCTCCTCCTCCTCTGTGCCAAAATCCAGGGACACGTCCTCCGTGTCGTCCACCAGCGCCTGCACACAGCGGAGAAAGGGATTTTTTTAAATGAATGAATGGAGACGGGGCTGAGAGTCTTCGGGACCCTCAGGGACCCGCTGCCAGGCAAGACCAGACCAGACCCGTCCAGGGACCCCTACAATCCTTTCAGGTGAGGCAGAGATTCATTTGCACGTCCTCCAACCTCATCTACTGTATCCATTGTTCAAGATGTGAACTCTTATACATTGACGTGACCAAACGTAGACTGGGCGATCGTTTCGCTGAACACCTTGGCTCAGTCCGCCTGGACCTACCTGATCTCCTGGTTGCCAAACACTTTACTTCCCCTTCCCATTCCCACACTGACCTTTATGTCCTGGGTCTCCTACATTGTCCGAGTGAGGCTAAACACAAATTGGACGAACAGCATTTCATATTTCGCTTGGGCAGCTTACAGTCCCATGGTATGAATATTAATTTCTCTAGCTTCAAGTAACCTTTGCTTTCCCTCCCCCACCCAAGTTGCACCAGCTTTTCGTTTTCACCCTACAAACAGCTAACAATGGAAGATAGACACAAAACGCAGGAGTAACTCAACGGGACAGGCAGCATCTTTGGGGGAAATGGGTGACGTTTCAGGCCGAGACCCTTCTTCAGACTGACAAAAAGCTAACAATGGCCCGTCTCCTTTATCATCGTTACGCTTTTGCATATCGTTCATTCACGTGTCCTATATCCCTCTACATCACCGTCTGTATCTCCCTCTCTCCCCTGACTCTCAGCCTGGAGAGGGGTCTGGACACCAAACGTCACCCATTCCTTCTCTCCAGAGATGCTGCCTGTCCCGCTGAGTTGCTCCAGCATTTTGTGTTTATCTTCGGTGTAAACCAGCACCTGCAGTTCCTCCCTGGGCCGGGCCGGGCTGGGCTGGACTGGACTGCACCGGGCTGGGCCGGGCTGGACCGGGCCAGACGCTGCTCACCTGCCTCATGACGGTTGCCGGGCAGCGCCTCCGCTGCCGTCTCCCACTCCGGTGTCACCGTCAAATGTTTCCGCCCGAGGTTTGGTCTTTGGTCGCTAAGGGCGTTGCATCACTTAATTCCTCCCCCCCGCTTGTTCTACACCGGCCCGACGCTAAATGCTGGAAATAGACACAAGACACTCGTTTGCCATTCATGGGTAATCCAGATCATTTTAGAAGCTCTCGTTAATAGAAAACGGTTATGCAGCAAAGAAGGCGTGCGGTATATGTGTGGAAGGAATTGCAGATGGTGGTTTAAACCGAAGATGGACACATAATGCCGGAGTAATTCAGCGGGACAGGCAGCATCTGTGGAGGGAAATGGACAGGTGACGTTTCGGTTGGGTACCCTTTGTGTTTAGTTTTACTTTAGAGATGCAGCATGGAAACAAGTCATTCCACCCACCGAGTCCATGCTGATTGCCCTTTCGCACCATTTCTATGTTATCCCACTTCCACATCCACTACCTACATATTGGGGGCAATTTACAGAGGCCAATTAATATACAACCCCGCACGTTTTGGGGAATGTGAGGAGAAATCGAAGCACATGCAGGTGGCGACAGAGAGAGGGAATGTGAAAACTCCACACAGACGGCATCTATTCAAACAGATGCTGTCTGTCCCGCTGAGTTCCTCTTGTAATTTGTTTACTTTGATCACATTCCCCCAAATTGTCCTGTAAAGGCACAGCTTCTAGCTGCTGATTAAGATCTCATGGAGTATTAAAACAATTAACTCGCCTGAGGGAACTAGAATCCATTTTCACATTTTTAAAACCAGAATAATGGCTAATATTTCCCTGGCACATTTGACTCAAGTAAGCTTTGTTTTGCCCACACTAGGAGGTGTCATGTCTCACATATCTGATTGTTTTAAGGTGTAATCAAAAAGATTGACGAGGGCAGAATTGTAGAAGTATAGTAGAAACAAAGAACTGCAGTTGCTGGTTTATACCAAAGATAGATACAAAGTGCTGGAATAACTCAGCGGATCAGGCCATTGGCGGAAATCCCGGGGGGGGACGTGCCCACTCCATGTTTTCAGAGGTGGGGGACGGTCCCCCCCCCCCCACACATTACAAGCTTTGTAAGGTATGTTGGGTTTAATGAGTAGTCATTCGTTTCGAGTCGAGTCGTTCCATTCGAGTCGTTCGTTCATCACTTCATTCCTCTGACTCACAAAAACGATGTGTTAACTGTCTATGTCACTGCTACATCGATATCCATTCCTTAATCCTTAATAATTATAATTGTGTCACATCGTTTTTGTGAGTCAGAGGAATGAAGTGTTAAACGCCTCGAATCGTTGTACCCGCATCTGACAGTTTTAATGACATCTCACGTTAATTTTATTCAAAGGAACGCAAAATACTTGAAGCAAGGTCAGTTCACAAAAACGATGTGTTAACTGGCATTGTTCACTGCCACATGGATATCCATTCCTTAATCCTTAGTAAATATAATTGTGTGAACTGACCTTGCTTCAAGTATTTCAGGTTCCTTCCGCCAGCTAATCACAATCTTGGCATCATTCTTAATTCCTATGGGAAACACAATTGGCCTCTTGTTTTTGCAACGTGCTGATCGACAACCAGCAGCCAATTGACAGGAATGCACACACCTTGTATTGAAGCTCCTAAGATTTAAATTTACCTACATGCACCCTGAGGAAAAATTAGGCTTTATACTCATTTAAGTTAGCTGGTCCCGTTTCTTTGCTAAACAGTTTTTTTTCTGGAATAGTTAAAACCTGCCAAGTTTTACTTTCTGCACTATGCGACTGGAGGCTTCAACCCAAGGGCCTGAAGGAACAGCAGGGATTCCATGCCAAGCGCCAGAGGGAGCAGCAGAGGTTCCGTGTCAAGTCCTGGTTTGGACACCCTTGTTTGTAATGCAAGTGCCAAACTTTCCACCACAGTGAATGTGGTTTGGTTTCTTTATTCAGCCACAGCTGGGATTATTGGATAGTGATCAGGAGGGGTGGAAGGGAAAGGGAAAGGGAAAGGGGGGAAGTGAAGTGACCTGAGAAAGTGTGAGTCTTTGGTGAGGAGGCTATGCTAAAGCTCGCGAGGACGGAGCGTGGTGAACACATGTCAGGGCAGATGAGACATTGTGAGGTTTGCAGAATGTATTGTATATATTTATTACTTGAATAAAGTCTATTTTGAAATTAAAAAAAAAAAAGGAATGTGGGAGCCCAGGGACACAGATAGAGCCTCTGGCTGTTACACCTGTGGCAAGTGCGTTCAGCTTCAGCTCCTAAAGGACCATGTTGGGGCACTGGAGAAGCAGCTGGATGACCTCAGGACCATCTGGGAAAATGAGAGTTTCCTGGACAGGACCTACAGTAACGTGGTCACGCCGAGGTTATGGGAAGAACCAAGGTGTGTGACGGAGTGCCTAACGAAAATTGGTACGCCCACTTGGGAACTGTCTGGGGAGACATGGTTTCTGGTCCAAGCGGCGGACACGTCGGTGGCTCCAATCCTGGAGATGGGACTCGACTGGCGAGACCGACGTCGGGCAGAGCCCTAGTGGTGGATGACTCCATTGTCAGAGGAGTGGACAGGAGATTCTGTGCTGGCAGACGAGATGCAAGGATGGTCTGTTGCCTCCCTGGTGCCAGGGTTCAGGATGTCACGAGCCGAATTCTGAACATTCCCGAGAGAGAGAAGGTGAACAGCCGGCAGTAGTTGTACACATAGGCAAAAATGACATCGGGAAGAAGAGGAAGGAGGTTCTCCAACATGACTTCAGAGAGTTGGGAAGAAGACTGAAATGCCGGACTTCTAGGGTGGTTATCTCTGGATTGCTTCCAGTACCACATGCTAGTGAGAATAGGGAGATAGGGGACCTGAATGTGTGGCTGAGGGGCTGGTGCAGGGAGCAAGGATTTAGATTTATAGGCCACTGGGATCTCTTCTGGGGTAGGGGTGACCTGTACAAAAGGGAGTGGCAGAACCATAGCAGATGAAGATTAATGGGAATAAATGTGAGGTTATCCACTTTGGTAGCAAAAACCGGAAGGCAAATTACTATCTAAATGGGCTCCAGATGGGAAAAGGGGAAGTACAACGGGATCTGGGGGTCCTTGTACATCAGTCTATGAAAGTAGGCATGCAGGTACATCAGGCAGTGAAGAAAGCGAATGGCATGTTGGCCTTTATAACAAGAGGAATCGAGTATAGAAGCGAAGAGGTCCTTCTGCATTTGTGCAGAGCCGTAGTGAGACCACACCTGGAGTATTGTGTGCAGTTTTGGTCCCCTAATTTGAGGAAGGACATTCTTGCTGTTGAGGGAGTGCAGCGTAGTTTTACAAGGTTAATTCCCGGCATGGTGGGACTGTCATATGCTGAGAGAATGAAGCAGCTGGGCTTGTACACTCTGGAGTTTAGAAGGATGAGAGGGTATCTCATTGAAACATATAAGATTGTTAAGGGCTTGGACTCACTAGAGGCAGGAAACGTGTTCCTGATGTTGTGGGAGTCCAGAACCAGGGGCCACAGATAAAGAATAAGGAGTAAGCCATTTAGAACGTAGACGAGGAAACTCTTTTTCTCACAGAGTGTGGTGAGTCTGTGGAATTATCTGCCTCAGAGGGCAGTGGAGGCAGGTTCCCTGGATGATTTCAAGAGAGAGCTAGATAGGGCTCTTAAAAATAGCGGAATCAGGGGGGGATATGGGGAGAAGGCAGGAACAGGATACTGATTGGGGATGATCAGCCATGATCCCATTGAATGGCGATGTTGGCTCGAAGGGCCAAATGGCCTACTCCTGCACCTATTGTCTATTGTGAAACCCGACACAGCTTCCTCCCACTGCCTTACCTTTGGACAGTGTGCCTGTATGCCAATATTCTGCAAGGCAATGCCATGGTTTTTTCTATGATGCATTGGAGCTTTGGTGTAGGTGGTAGCGACTTCTGATGTTTGAGGCAGGGCATACCCTAGATATACGATGCAAAAGGAGTGGGCAGAGATAACTGCAACATTCAACTGCAGGATTCAAATCCAGTGAACTTTGCTGCAAAAAAAAATTTGTGTGGGTGAATAGATCTTGAAATGTCACACCATCAACAGTATCACTAGCCTTAGATATCACTCAATGTACACATTCCCCACTCACCTAATTACCGTTCACAGAGCCCACGGCTGAAGCTTCCGATGCTGCGCGTGAGTGTGCGCATGCGCGGGCGGCCGCCAAGAAATTTTGTCCCACTTGTCCCCCGGTCCCCTCCATGCTTTGATAGCGATTTCTGTCACTGGGTCAGGCAACATCTCTGGAGAAAAAAAGATGGACCTGCATATTGAACGGCAGAGCTCTGGGAAGTGTTATAGAGGAGAGGGATCTAGGAGTGCAGGTACATAGTCTCATGAAAGCCGTGTCACAGATAGATAGGGAGAGGTAGAAGGCTTTCAGCAAATTGGCCTTCATCAGTCAGAGGATAGAAGTTGGGAGATCATGCTACAGTTAGTTTAGTTTGGAGATATGGCGTGGAAACAGGCGCTTCAGCCCACACCGACCAGCGATCCCCGCACATGTACAATATTCTACACACACGAGGGACAATTTACCAAGCTAATTAACCTACAAATCTGGGGTGGAAGATTGCAACCTTCATGTGGTCCGCCCTGTTTTGACTAATGCAATCAACCTGGCGTGCACAATCAAATAGAACAAGTTGTCCTACAACTTTAGGCTGTGCATGCTATATGCAAGTAGAAGAAGAACCTACAAACCTGTACATCTTTGGTGCATGGGAGGAAACCGAAGATCTCGGAGCAAACCCACACAAGCACCTATAGTCGGGATCGAACACGGGTGTCCAGCATTGTAAACTCTACTGCTGAGCCACCATGCCATCATTAAACAGAACATTGATGAAGCCAAAAAATAAGGCCCAGTGGAAATTAAACAAAATAAGTGACTACATTTTAATATTTTTAATCCACATTTTGTGCAGTGGTTATGATATTCATTCAATGCAATCAAGAACACATTTCACTTTGAGCAATGCAGCACAGGGAAAGGCACTTCAGCTCACAAATGTTTGTGTTGAACATGATGCCAAGTTAACCTAATCTCCTTTGTTTGCATGTGATCCATATTGTTCCATTCCCTGCATATCCATGTGCCTATATACAGTGGCATGCAAAAGTTTTCATACCCCTTGAACTTTTCCACATTTTGTCACGTTACAACCACAAACGTAAATGTATTTTAATGGGATTTTATGTGATAGACCAACACAAAGTGGTGCATAATTGTGAAGTGGAAGGAAAATGATACATGGTTTCCAAATGGTATTACAAATAAAAAACTGAAAAGTGTGGCGTGCAAAAGTATTCAGCCCCCCCTGAGTCAATACTTTGTAGAACCACCTTTCGCTGCAATTACAGCTGCAAGTCTTTTGGGGTATGTCTCTACCAGCTTTGCACATCTAGAGACTGAAATTTTTGCCCATTCTTCTTTGCAAAATAGCTCAAGCTCAGTCAGATTGGATGGAGAGCGTCTGTGAACAGCAATTTTCAAGTCTTGCCAGAGATTCTCAATTGGATTTAGGTCTGGACTTTGACTGGGCCATTCTAACACATGAATATGCTTTGATCTAAACCATTCCATTGGAGCTCTGGCTGTATGTTTAGGGTCGTTGTCCTGCTAGAAGGTGAACCTCCGCCCCAGTCTCAAGTCTTTTGCAGACTCTAACAGGTTTCTTCCAAGATTGCCCTGTATTTGGCTCCATCCATCTCCCCATCAACTGACCAGCTGACCAGCTTCCCTGTCCCTGCTGAAGAAAAGCATCCCCACAGCATGATGCTGCCACCACCATGTTTCCCAGTGGGGATGGTGTGTTCAGGGTGATGTGCAGTGTTAGCTTTCCGCCACACATAGCATTTTGCATTTAGGCCAAAAACTTCAATTTTGGTCTCATTAGACCAGAGCACCTTCCTCCACATGTTTGCTGTGTCCCCCTCATGGCTTGTGGCAAACTGCAAACGGGACTTCTTATGGCTTTGTTTCAACAATGGCTTTCTTCTTGCCACTTCCATAAAGGCCCAATTTGTGGAGTGCACGACTAATAGTTGTCCTGGGGACAGATTCTCCCACCCGAGCTGTGGATATCTGCAGCTCCTCCAGAGTTACCATGGGCCTCTTGGCTGCTTCTCTGATCAATGCTCTCCTTGCCCGGCCTGTCAGTTTAGGTGGACGGCCATGTCTTGGTAGGTTTGCAGTTGTGCCATAATCTTTCCATTTTCGGATAATGGATTGAACAGTGCTCCGTAAGATGTTCAAAGCTTGGGATATTTTTTTATAACCTAATCCTGCTTTAACTTCTCTATAACTTTATCCCTGATCTGTGTAGTGTGTTCCTTGGGCTTCATGATGCTGTTTGTTCACTAATGTTCTGTAACAAACCTCTGAGGCCTTCACAGAACAGCCGTATTTATACTGAGATTAGATTACACACAAGTGGACTCTATTTACTAATTAGGTGACTTCTGAAGGCAATTGGTTGCACTGGATTTTATTTAGGGGTATCAGAGTAAAGGGGGCTGAATAATTTTGCACGCCATACTTTTCCGGTTTTTATTTGTAAAAAAATTTGAAAACCATGTATCATTTTCCTTCCACTTCACAATTATGTGCCACTTTGTGTTGGTCTATCACATAAAATCCCAATAAAATACATTTACGTTTGTGGTTGTAACGTGACAAAATGTGGAAAAGTTCAAGGGGTATGAAAACATTTGCAAGCCACTGTAGAAGCCTCTTAAATGTCACTATTGTATCTGCCTCCACCACCAACCCTGACAATGCATTCCAGGCACCCACCACTCTGCGTAAAAAGCTTGCCCCACACATAGACAATAGGTGCAGGAGTAGGCCTTTCGGCTCTTCGAGTCAGCACAGCCATTCAATGCGATCATGGCTGATCATCCACAATCAGTACCCAGTTCCTGCCGCCACATATCCCTTGACTCCGCTATCCTTAAGAGCTCCAGCTAAAGGGCCTGTCCTACAAGCATGCAACTCTATGCGATTAGCGCAACCTAACGTGGTCGCTTGAGCCGTCCGGCGTCGCGGGGCCGGTCCCACTTCGATCGCCGGAGCCGTGCGGAATTGTGCGGAGTTCGTCCCGACACCGCGCGGGGCTCCAAAAAACTGACTGTGTCCAAAAATTCCGCGCGGCAACGGCTTGTCGGCTCGCAGTCGCCTCGACGCACTACACACCGCCCCGACATCGTGCCTCTGTGAACCTATCTGTAGGTGCTACCGTGACCCTCTATGTGTGTGGCTCCGTAGCCCTCTGTGTGTGTGCCTCTGTGCCCCTCTCTGTGTGCCCCTCTCTGTCCTGGCGAACTTACCTTAGACTTCGCTCCAAGTTCGCCTCACTTTGCGCCGCGTTGCGCCACTCACCCGACCTCCGCGCAGCCCCTACTGCCGGTTTGGTTGCGCTTGCCGCATGCAGGCGCATGCTGGTGGGAACAGCCCTGTACAGGGGATCACACGACCTCCGCGCGGCCCCCGCTTCTAGTTTGATCGCGTTCATCGCATAGAGTTGCATGCTTGTAGGACAGGCCCTTAACTCTCTCTTGAAAGCATCCAGAGAACCGCCCTCTGAGGCAGAAATTCCACAGACTCACAACTCTCTGTGTGAAACAGTATTTCCTCATCTCCGATTTAAATAGCTTACTCCTTATTCTTAAACTGTGGCCCCTGGTTCTGGACTCCCCCAACATCGGGGACATGTTTCCTGCCTCTAGTGTGTCGAAACCCTTAATAATCTTTTATGTTTCAATAAGATCCTCTCTCATCCTTCTAAATTCCAGAGTATACAAGCCCAGCCATTCTATCAACATATAACAGTCTCGCCATCCCGGGAATTAACCTTGTGAACCTATGCGGCAATCCCTCAATAGCAAGAATGTCCTTCCTCAAATTTGGAGAACAAAACTGCACACAATACTCCAGGTGTGGTCTCACTAGGGCCCTGTGAGTGGGCAGAAGGATCTCTTTGCTCCTATACTCAACTCCTCTTGTTATGGCCAACATGCCATTTGCTTTCTTCACTGCCTGCTGTACTTGCATGCTTACTTTCAGTGACTAATGAACAAGGGCCCCCCAGATCCCATTGTACTTCCCCTTTTTCCAACTTGACACAATTTAGATAATAATCTGCCTTCCTGTATTTACCACCAAAGTGGCTAACCTCACATTTACCCACATTAAACTGCATCTGCCCACTCAATTGGGGGATGCAATATTCCACCCGTGTGATGCTGGGACCCAACGGGTCCCAATTAGTCTAATATATTGTAAATAGCTGCGGCCCCAGCACCGAACCTTGCGGTACCCCACTAGTCACTGCCTGCCATTCTGAAAGGGACCCCTTAATCCCTACTCTTTGTTTCCTGTCTGCGAACCAATTTTCTATCCATGTCAACACCCTACCCCCAATATCATGTGCTCTAATTTTGCCCACTAATCTCCTTTGTGGGACCTTGTCAAATGCTTTCGGAAAGTCCAGATACACTTCATCCACTGGCTCTCCCTTGTCCATTTTCCCAGTTACATCGTCCAAAAATTCCAGAAGATTAGTCGAGCATGATTTCCCCTTCCTAAATCCATGCTGACAGACCGATCCTGCTACTGCTATCCAAATGTGCCACTATTTCATCTTTTACACTTGACTCCAGCATCTTGCCCACCACCGATGTCAGGCTAACTGGTCTATAATTCCCGGTTTTCCCTCTCCCGCCTTTCTGAAAAATTGTTCAACTTCTCTGCCATTTCCTTGTTCCCCATAATAAATTCATCCTTTTCAGTCTTCAAGGGTCTAATTTTGGTCGTGACTAATTTTTTTCTTCTTCACATACCTAAAGAAGCTTTTACTATCCTTCTTTATATTCTTGGATAGCTTACCTTCGTACATCATCTTTTCTCCCTGTATTGTCTTTTTAGTTATCTTCTGTTGCTTTTTAAAAGTACCCAATTGGTTGGCTTCCCGCTCATCTTTGCTATGTTATACTTCTTCTCTTTTATTTTTATACTGTCGTCCCTTGTCAGGCACGGTCGCCCCTTACTCCCCTTGGAATCTTTCTTCCTCTTTGAAATGAACTGATCCTGCGCCTTCTGTATTATTCCCAGAAATACCTGCCATTGTTGTTCCACTGTCATCCCTGCTAGGATATCTTTCCAGTCAACTTTGGCCAGCTCCTCCCTCATGGCTCCATAGTCCCCTTTGTTCAACTGTAATACTGACACCTCCGATTTACCCATCTCCCTCTCAAATTTTAGATTAAAACATCATATTATGGTGACTACCTCCTAATGGCTCCTTTATCTCGAGTTCCCTTTTAAAATCTGGTTTATTACACAACACTAAATCCAAAATTGCCTTCTCCCTGGTAGGCTCCAGCGCAAGCTGCTCTAAGAATCCATTACAGAGGCACTCCACAAACTCCCTTACTTGGGGTCCAGTACCAATCTGATTTTCCCAGTCTACCTGCATGTTGAAATCTCCCATCACAACTGTAGCATTACCTTTACGACATGCCAATTTTAACTCTTGATTCAACTTGCACCTTATTTTCAGACTACTGTTTGGGGGCCTGTAGATAACTCCCATTAGGGTCTTTTTACCCCTACAATTTCTCAGTTCTATCTATACTAACTCTGCATCTCCTGTTTCAATGTTACCCCTTGCAAGGGACTGAATTTCATTCCTCACCAACAGAGCTACCCGCCCCCTCTGCCCACCTGTCTGTTTTTTCGATAGGACGTTTACCCTTGAATACTCAGTTCCCAGCCCTGGTCCCCTTGCAGCCATGTCTCTGTAATTTCCACAACATCATACTTGCCAATTTCTAACTGAGCCTCAAGATCATCCACTTTATTTCTTATACTTCGCGCATTCATATACAACACTTTGAATTCAGTATTCACTTCCCCTCTCACTCCGGTCACTATTGACCCTGACCTTACTCTCTTATCCCTTCTTGAACTTTCCTTCCCATTAATTCGGGAGTCTTTTGTAACTTTTCATGTACTCACTTCCCCTTTAACTCCATCTTTATACTCCCAATTTGTCAATCCCTCCCCCCCCCCCCACTATTTAGTTTAAACCCACATGTGTAGCCCTAACAAACCTGCCTGCCAGAACATTAGTCCCCCTCCAGTTAAGGTGCAAATATACCCCTTTGTACAGGTCACCCCTACCCCAGAAGAGATCCCAGTGGTCTATAAAGCTAAATCCTTGCTCTCTGCACCAGCCCCTCAGCCACACATTCAGATGCCCTATCTGGAGAAACTCAGCGGGTGCAGCAGCATCTAAGGAGCGAAGGAGATAGGCGACGTTTCGGGTCGAGACCCTTCTTCAGAGTCTGAAGAAGGGTCTCGACCCGAAACGTTGCCTATCTCCTTTGCTCCTTAGATACTGCTGCACCCGCTGAGTTTCTCCAGCTTTTTGTGTAACCCTCGATTCTCCAGCATCTGCAGTTCCTTCTTTAACACAGATGCCCTATCTCCCTGTTCCTGCCCTCACTAGCATGAGGTACTGGAAGGAATCCAGAGATAACCACCCTAGAAGTCCTGATTTTCAGTCTTCTTCCTAATTCTCTAAACTCGCATTGCAGAACCTTCTTCCTCTTCTTCCCGACATCGTTTGTGCCCACGTGCACAACAACTGCCAGCTGTTCACCTTCGCTCTCGAGGATGTTCTGAATTTGGTTTGTGACACTTGAACCCTGGCACCAGGGAGGCAACACACCATCCTCGAGTCTCAACTGCCGCCACAGAATCTCCTGTCTGTACCTCGGACATTGGAGTCACCCACCACTATAGCTCTGCCCGGTGTCGGTCTCGCCAGTCGAGTCTCATCGCTAGGATTGGAGCCACCAACCTTTCTGCCGTCGTCTGCCCCGATAGCTCCCAAAAGGGTGTACCTGTTTCCATTTGGCACAGCCACTGAGGGCTCCTGCACTCCACGGTCACTCCCCTTTCTCACAGTCACCCACCTTCGCTCTTCCTGTATCCTTGACGTGACAACCTCACTGTAGGTCCTGTCCAGGAAACTCTCATTTTCACGGATGGCCCTGAGGTTATCCAGCTGCTTTTCCAGCTTCCTAACACATTTGTTCAGGAGCTGCACCTGGACACAATTTCTGCAGGTATAGTTTCCAGAAGCACCAGCAGTGTCCCTGTCTTCCCACATCCTGCAGGGAACACACTTTTACAACATGCCTGCCATTTCTTCAGAAGACAAAAGTCACAATTTCAAACAAGTGTAGCCTCCTTGCCGCAGCCTCCTCGCTGAAGACTCTTGAGCCAAAGGCTCGCACTTTTCTCATGCCAAAGACTCACACTTTTCTCACACCAAAGACTCGTACTTCCCTCGGCAAGGCTGCTCCCCGACTGGCCGCTCCCCTAGAACAACCTTACTTATATTGGCTGATACATTGCCTAATTCGACAAATTTACCAATTTGCAAATTAAATTCCTCAGTTTTAAGCTGTCTTTACCTCTGACACCTTCTTTCTCACGGACTTTCAAGCCAATAGTCTCTTCTCTCTGCTTCTGCTTGCTACTTCTCCAAGCTCCATGTAAGGACTGAGACTAGGACTGGCTTTTGGTAGACAAAAGTGCTGGAGAAACTCAGCGGGTGAGGCAGCATCTTTGGAACGAAGGAAATAGGCAACGTTTCGGGCCGAAACCCTTCTTCAGGTGGAGTCTTTTGGTACTCTTTTTAAACTGTCTTTCCCTTCGACTCACCTTCTTTCTCATGGACGTTCAAGCCATTAGTCTCTTCTCTCTGCTTCTGCTTGCTGCTTCTCCGCGCTCCACATAAGGACTGGGCCTTTATTCTGAATAAAGGCTTCTCACTTTCTCAAGAAGGCACCATGAGAATGGGAATGGGTGTTAGTAAGTTGGAAGGGGGAAGCGGGAAGTTGCATTCCCTTCAGTCCCTTCTGAATGTTGAAATAGAGGAGAGGGAGATATGATGGTCCTGATGTGGGGAACTATCCTTCTCTAGATGGGAGATGATTTAAAAAGACATTTGGACTGATCCATGGATTCAAAAAGGTTTATAGAGATATGGACCAAATGCTGACAAGTGAGATAAATATAGATAGGCATCTAGGATGGCATGAACAAGTTGAGCAAAAGGGCAGTTTCCATGCTATATAACTATGAATCCCTGTGATACACTCCCATAGTCGAAGGGAGTGTATCAGGAAGTGGTATTCTGTTTATGCACGGTAAAGGTCACTTTGCTAAAGAACAATTGCTTTGCTATTGCGAGGTGGTTTAATGGCAAAGAAGAAATTCATCCACAGAGAACATAATTATAGTACTTTAAAAGGATTAAGCAATGGTGGAAAGTAATATTCTCACCTACCTTCTTTGAAAACCTTGGTCAAAAATCACCAAACCCTGCAGAATTACCATCTGCCATTATTCTCTCAATCACTAATTTTGCTTATGAAAAATCCCGAGGCCGATTCTATATTAATTTATTTGGGAAGTCTAAGTGCAATTCTGCAGGAGTTTGCTGAGCCCAAACACGCTATTTTGCCTTCAGAATCAGTTCTTTAAAAATACTTCCTTCTTAGTAAAAACACTTTGAGATTTCTTGTGTTGCGTAAGGAGCTTCATAAATGAAAAGTTTTCCAACACCATTGTGAAAAATACACAGTGCTATTTTGGTATCAAATTTTAGATCATGCCGTTTGTTGCTCGGAAGGAAATCCAGATTGAACCCACACATACATCTGCAACTCCAAGGGGATAATCAATGCACTGAATCATTTGTGATTAAGGGCCACCAGAATTAATTGCCGGCAATGAAAAAAATCCCCAGCACCTCCTCAGTAACATTTACTGTCAAATTCATAAAGCTGTGGCCAGAATTTGTTTTAAAAAAAAAGTGAATAGGCGTTTTTGTATCAGAGGAGGAACACCTTAAACCACATAAAAATTAGTCAAGATTCTTTAAAACTTTTACACCTGCCACAGAGAGTGTTGTGGCTCCTGTTGTGAATTGGCTGTTTCTCTTTAGCTTTCAGTCAATCTTCAGTGGGGTCTGGGGAGTGTGTGGGGCAGCACATTGTTCCCCAAATATAAACTTTATTGGAAATAAAAACAATATATACAAAGCAATAACAGTACAAACACTCTTTGGACATTCTCAGCGTCTATCCATTCATAAGTGTTATATTCAGAAGAACACACAAACTATCTCTATACCCAGCACCTTGCCACTCTGCGCCCCATGGGCTGATATCCCATCCCTTGTTTGATGGGTGTCTCCACCAGACCCTGCCCTCAATGTCCTGTCGAGGAAGGACCCTAGACTGTGGACCTCCCCCACAGAGCCTTGGCGTTGGCTGCACCAAGCTTCAGCAAGTCAGCACTTGGCTCTGATGGATCAAAGTGCAAGAAACGTCTTCACTCCCAAATGCACCTGGACTGTAAGATCCATTCATTGCTCCTCACCTAAGAGTTGGGAGGACTTTGTGAAACCTTGTGTGTTGGAAGGAACGGCAGATGCTGGTTTAAATTGAAGATAGACACAAAAAGCTGGGGTAACTCAGTGGGACAGGCCGATGACGTTTTGGGTCGCGACCCTTCTTCAGACTAAAAACAATATATACAAAACAAGAACAGTGCAAACACTGATCGGACATTCTCAGCGTCTATACATATATTCGGTCGTGTACACAAACTGTCTGAAGAAGGGTCTCGACCCGAAACGTCACTCATTCCTTCTCTCCAGAGATGCTGTCTATCCTGCTGGGTTTCTCCAGCTTTTTGTGTCTACCTTTGTGAAACCTCAGTTGGCAGCCAACAGGGGCCACAATTCTTGCATTTTGAGACGCACTAGATCAGCGACTCTCCTCCACACATTCCACCTCACGCCACCACCATCCTCTCTATGGCATCTCCCTCCGTCTCCCCCCTTTCTGGTATTCATAACAGAGACAATCAGTGTAGACAAGTGAGTGTGGGTGAAAGAGTGAGGAAGATACACTAGGTGTTGGTGGTTAAAGAAAACACAGTGAAAGCTCATTGTTTGGAATCCACAATCCTGCAAACTCACAATTTAATGGAAACATGCACTATGAACCACCGGCCACAGATCACCCGTTTATACTAGTTCTAAGTTATACCACTTTCTCATCCTCTCCCTACATATTAGGGGCAACTTACCGAGACCAATTAACTAGACCAGAAGACCAAAAACCCACGCGTCTTTGGGCTGTGAGAGGAGTAACCAGATCGCCCGGAGGAAACTCACACGGCCAGAGGGAGATCATGCAAACATCACACAGAAAGTACCCAAGGTCAGGATCAAACCCTGCTCTCTGGGGATGTGGGGCATTAGCTCTACTAGCCCCCTGCACCAATGTGCCACTTCATTGAGGGCTGGAACAGCACCATTGAAATATTAACACAATGTTGCCAACACTATAATGATTAATAAATATCTTTTACACCAAGATGTGTAAGAAGGAACGGCAGATGCTGGTTTACACCGAAGATAGAGGCCCAATAGCACAAGAGTCCATGTCGCGGGGCTGGAAACTGGAAATATCCCGAGCTAGACAAAAGTGCTGGAGAAACTCAGCAGGTGCAGCAGCATCTATGGAGCGAAGGAAATAGACAACGTATCCCGAGCTAATTCTGCATCCTGAGCTAACTCTGCTACCACCATCATCACCTATTGCAACAAGTGATGGCTCCCACTGATTGTCGCCGGAAGCTTGCATCCTTTTCAGGATAGACAATGACAGCGATATCTACATTTGAAACATGGAAGATGGAAACGAAAGAAGAAGACCGAAGATGGACACAAAATGCTGGAGTGAATCCACGGGACAGGCAGCATCTCTGGAGAGAAACATAGAAACACAGTATAATTTGCCAGTCTATCCTAGCCAATTCCCGTCTCAATCCTTCAAAGTCTCCTTTCTTTAAGTTCAGGACCCTAGTCTCTGAATCAACCGTGTCACTCTCCATCCTAATGCAGAATTCCACTATTTTGCAGAGGGGCTCTGCACAACAAGATCGCTAACTAATCCTTCTTCATTACACAATACCCAGTCTAGGATGGCCTGCCCTCTAGTTGGTTCCTCTGCATATCGGCTGAAAAAACAAATCCGGATACATTCCAGGAAATCCTCCTCCTCAGCGCTGCTACCAATTTGGTTGGCCCAATCGATACGTAGATTAAAGTTACCCATGATAACTGCTGTACCTTTGCTACACGCGTCCCTAATTTCCTGCTTGATGCTATCCCCAACCTCCCTACTGCTGTTTGGTGGTCTGTATACAACTCCAACAAGCGTTTTATGCCCTTGGCTGTTTCGCAGTTCTACCCATACCGATTCTACAGCATCCAAGCTAATGTCTTTCCTTGCTATTGCATTAATCTCCTCTTTAACCAGCAATGCCACCCCACCTCCTCTTCCTTTCTGTCTATCCTTCCTGAACTTTGAATACCCCTGCATGTTTAGCTCCCAGCCTTTGTCGCCATATCTCCATAATGCCAACAATATCATATCCATTAACTACACACTGCAAATTCAATTCATCCACCTTATTACGAATGCTCATTAAGGCACAAAGCTTTCAGGCTTGTTTTTCTTATCTCCCTTCTACCTTTTGCTTCTGTTCTCCTTTTATGGCTCTGTCTCCTTGCATTGGTTCCCATTCCCCTGCCCAGTTAGTTTAAATGTGACCTTTCCTACACTCTCTTTCCCGTTAACTGCACGTATATGCTTCCACATTGTTCATCTCACCCCCCCCCCCCCCCCACTGTGTAGTGTAAACCCACCCGTGTAGCACCAGCAAACCTCACAGAATGTCGGTCGCCCTCCAGTTAAGGTGTAACCCTTTTGTACAGGTCACCCCTTTCCCAGAAGAGATCCCGGTGGTCTGTAAATCTAAATCCCTGCCCCATACACCGACTCCTCAGCCACACATTCAGATCTCCTATCTCCCTGTTCCTACCTTCACTAGCACAAGGTACTAAGCAAACCAGAGATAACCACCCTAGAGGTCCTGCTTCTCAGTCTCCTGCCTAGTTCTCTATACTCACGTTGCAGAACCTCCTTCCTCTCCTTACCCATGTCATTTGTGCCTATATGCACAACTACTTCCAGCTTCTCACCTTCCCTCTCGAGAATGTTCTGAAGTCGGTCTGAGATGTTTTGGACCTTAGCACCAGGGAGGCAACATACCATCCTAGAGTCTCGCCTGTTGCTACAGAAGGAATGGTTGACATTTCGGGTCCAGTCAAGGCCCTTCTTCAGACTGAGAGTCAGTGGAGAGGTAAGCTGGAGATATGAAAGGCTAAGGTGTGAAAACAAGAGATCAAAGAGGACGCTGCTCAAGAAAGATGTAGAATTCGATCGTTGTTAGCTGAGGGGAAAGTGTAAACTGTATTTGTCACCACAAGATGTTAAATTTATCGGTACAAAATGCACATAGCAACCTAAATATAACTTGAGTGTGGATGGGTAAAAGTGGATTTGAACTACTTCCGGCGGCTCTATGGACGGCAGGAGCCAGCGCCCGCTAGCTCCACGCAAAATCCGCTGAAAACGGGGGAAAAGAACGTGACTCACCCGCTGTTATCGCACCGGCTGCCTGCAACGCGTGAGTAACATCGTCAGGCGCGCAGCTCCGGTGGAATGTCCATGCAACATACCACCCCCAAGGTGAAACGGCCCGTTAAGCCTAAGCAAGCGCCGGAAGAAGTAGGCCTGACAGAAGCCTTGGGCTCAGGTACAATGTCGTCCCAAGAAGATGTATCAAGGAAACCAAAGTCCAAAAAATCTGAGATAGAAGAACTTTGGAATTTTCTATCTCAATAAATTAAAAATATAAAGGAACAATTGAAGAATTTCAATGAAAAGCTGAATTTTAAAGAAAAAAAACTTTTAAAGAAGAATTTAAAGAGGAAATGAAAAGAAATCAATACCACTGTTCTTGAACTATTGGAAACATGGAAGAACGAAACAGGCTGGCTCAACAGATTGAGGACATAAATGTTAAAATCAACTCGATGGAATCCAGCTTTAATGAGAGGTTGGATCCCATCCATAAGACATTAGAACAACAAAATATAGCAATAACTCATTTATAGGAGATTGCTGCAACTAGTGCCGAAACTACAAAACAGCTTATCAAAGAGAATCAACGTCTATCAGACTTACTGAGTAAAATAACTGAAAAATGTACTGAACTGGAATGATGTCAGAGGCGTCAGAATTTAAGAATCGTCGGCGTACAAGAAGGAAGAGAGGGGAACCGAGACCCCCGTGAATTCGCTGCAGACTTATTGCAAAAGGTCTTAAATCTGGATCAAAAACCTCTGCTAGGTCGTGCACATAAAGTGCTGAGATGCCGTCCATGGACAGACGCCCCACCAGGACAAATGATAATGAAGGTGCAATACGACCATGTACTGGATGACGTGATGAAGTAAATTGTTCGTACCAGGAATCTCACATATGAAGGACACAAGATCAGCATTTATAGAGATTATCCTGTGGAGGTCTCCAGGAAGAGAGCGCTGTTTACAGAGACAAGAAGAATACTCAAGGACGTACCAGGTCTGAGGTACGGCCTGATGTACCCGGCAACATTAAGAGTCACCTACAGGAAGAAGGAACACATCTTCACTAATCATAAGGATGCATTTGATTTCGCCCAGAACATCGAGAATATGACCGATGACTGAACATTACTCACAAAATACCTGACGTCACCGAACATCGTGACTTTGTAAAGATCTGATGGAACTTAAACTGTTATACTTAAGGACAAATGAAATTGGACAATGATTGTTGAGCAAGGTTTTCCCTTTGGACATACCATACCCATATTTTACTATTAACATTAAGAACTGACAAATACTAATCATAATTACTCGTTACTACTAATAATGATTACTAATTGTTACTAATTACTTTTAATTGGATTATTTAGTATTAGTTAAAATGGAAACTATAAGCGCAGTTGGATTTAAAATTTGATTTTTTTTTTCTCTTTTCTCTCTCTCAGATATATATGAGATTTATACTGTATTCTGAGAATAGTTGCTTTTTAAAATATTATTAATGGATTATGAATACTTTTGAACTTAAAATGTTTTCCTCCTCTCCTGTAAAATGTTGTTATTGAAATTTCACCTTAAAGAGAGCATGGAGCTAGTAATTTTTTTTATTTTTCAAAGGCTACAGAAGTCTGTAGATGGCTAGCCACGTAGTGTGGCTATCACTAACTGCACTCATTCGGATGTAGTTTTTTCTTTCTTTTTGCACTTTACTAACCACCTACCCTATCACTCTTTTTATATAATATCCTGTTGTAATCTTAAGTTTGAATGGAATTATGTTTTACCAAAGGAGATATGTACGGGAGAAAGATCTGCGAGATTTAAAATTAATCTATCTGATGTTCGGGTGCAATGTCGGGCTTGTTGCGCTGAGCCATCTGCTCCCTTATAGACCACCCTAAACAAAAGATGCAGGATTTGAATATGAAGATTGGGGGTGAAGGAATCACATTTTGCAGCTGGAATGTTAAGGGAATCAATGAACCAATCAAGCGAGGTAAAGTATTAACACACTTAAAATCACTTAATACAGATATAATATACCTTCAGGAAACTCACCTTAAAAGGGAAGCACAGCATAGATTGAAAGCTAAATGGATTGCTAAAATGTATCACTCCTAATTTTCACACAAATCCAGAGGTGTTGCAATACTAATCCGCAAAGGGATACCTTTTAAACATATATCAACTATAACGGACAATGGTGGTAGATATATTGTATTAATAGGTGAGTTACATGCAAAAAAAGTGATTCTTATTAATGTTTATGGACCAAACTTTGATAGTCCCTTGTTTTTCAAGAAAATATTTAATATAATTCCGGAACTTAATCATTTTAATAACACAATTTAATAATTGGAGGAGACTTAAATTGTACACTAGACCCCTATTTAGACAGATCATCAAGACAACGAAAAATAAAATCTCAGTCAAGTGAATTATTAAATGCATATATAGATACTACTAATATTAAGGACGTCTGGAGAATTAAAAACCCAACCGGACGGGAATATTCATTTTACTCATTGGTACATAAAACCTATTCAAGAATAGATTATTTTTTAGTAGACTCCAAGCTTATCCCATTTACCTACAATTTGAAATATCACAACATTATAATCTCGGACCATGCACCCTTAACATTTATGATTAAACTAAATGGAAGGACCGAGAAACAGTCACAATGGAGACTCATTCCCACAAATCTTAAATGAAAAAGTATGTCAGGAATATTTTACTAAACAGATTAATATGTTTTTTGAGATCAGTGATTGCTCTGGAACGTCTGCCTCCCTCCTCTGGGAAACATTTAAAGCATTTGCCCGAGGAACAATAATCTCCTCCCAAGCATTTCACACTAAAGAGAACCAGGTTAAACAACAGGCACTGGAAAGGGAAACAAGACAATTAGACATAGAAAATGCTGCTGCACTAACTATGATAAAACATAATAAAATAGCAGTATTGAAATATAAATTAAGTAAAATATATTCAGACCAAGTTATAAAATTTTATCAGTATACAAAACAATTACATTTTGAATTCGGTGACCAACCACAAAAACTATTAGCTCGCCAACTTAGAAAACTGGACGGGAAAAAAACAATTCACAAAATTAGATCAGAAATGGGAGAACCACTAGTACAGCCCAAGGATATCAATGAGAGATTTCTGGAATATTATCAAAATCTCTACTCAGCTAAAACGATAGATCACTCGATAGGAATGGAAGTATTCTTACAAAAATGTAACCTTTAAGGCTTACATTTGAAAGATAGAGAATTACTAGGCGCTGAAATAACAGTAAAAGAAATTGAAGAGTCTATCAGATCTCTAAAAAGGGCCCTGGGCCCTGACGGTATAAGCTCTGAATTTTATTAAAAATGTTATGATCTGATCTCCCCACATTTACAGACGCTGTATGAGCACATTTATATTCAACAGAAATTACCAGAAAAGCTAAACGAATCTATAATAACACTCATACCAAAAACAGATAAGGACCTTGGAAGACCCAGGTTCATATAGAGCTATAGCTCTCTTAAATACTGATCAAAAATCCTAGTACAAAGATTAAGCACAGTGATTAATAAATTAATACACCCTGACCAAACAGGATTTATACCAAAACGCTACTCTTCTTATAACCTGAGACGATTATTCAATATCATATACTCAAAGAGAATTACTAACATAGATTTAGCAATTATTTTGTTAGATACTGAGAAAGCATTTGATCAGGTGGGTTGATATTTATTCTCGGTGATGGAAAAATTTCAACTGGGCGAGAAGTTTAGTACATGGGTAAAACTCTTATATACTAATCCAACAGCTAGAATATTAACAAACCAAATGTTATCAACTAAATTTAATTTATCTAGAGGTTGCAGACAAGGATGCCCGTTATCCCTGTTATTATTCGCACTTGCAATTGAGCCACTAGCAGAAAGTGTTAGATCCCATCCTGAAATATACGGGTATAATACTAAAGACACTGAGAATAACATTTATTTATACGCAGACGATGTATTAACCTACATTACAAAACCTGAACTTAGTATCCAAAACCTATTAAATTTAATAACTCAATTTGGTTTGTTCTCGAGATACAGAATTAATTGGAATAAGTTCAAGTTCAAGTGAGTTTATTGTCATGTGTCCCTGATAGGACAATGAAATTCTTGCTTTGCTTCAGCACAACAGAACATAGTAGGCATTGACTACAAAACAGATCAGTGTGTTCATATACCATTATATAAATATACACACACATGAATAAATAAACTGATGAAGTGCAAATAACAGATAATGGGTTATTAATGTTCAGAGTGTTGTCCGAGCCAGATTTAATAGCCTGATGGCTGTGGGGAAGTAGCTATTCCTGAACCTGGTTGTTGCAGTCTTCAGGCTCCTGTACCTTCTACCTGAAGGTAGCAGGGAGATTAGTGTGTGGCCAGGTTGGTGTGGGTCTTTGATGATACTGCCAGCTTTTTTGAGGCAGCGACTGCGGTAAATCCCCTCGATGGAAGGAAGGTCAGGACCAATGATGGACTGGGCGGTGCTTACTACTTTTTGTAGTCTTTTCCTCTACAGGGCGCTCAAGTTGCCGAACCAAGCCATGATGCAACTGGTCAGCAAGCTCTCCACTGTGTGCCTGTAGAAGTTAGAGAGAGTCCTCCTTGACAAACCGACTCTCCGTTATCTTCTCAGGAAGTAGAGGCACTGATGAGCTTTCATCAGTGTTCTCGGACCAGGAAAGATCTTCAGAGATGTGCACGCCCAGGAATTTGAAGCTCTTGACCCTTTCAACCATCGACCCATTGATATAAACGGGACTGTGGGTCCCCATCCTACTCCTTCCAAAGTTCACAATCAGTTCCTTGGTTTTGCTGGTGTTGAGGGCCAGGTTATTGTGCTGGCACCATATGGACAGTTGCTCGATATCTCTTCTGTACGCTGACTGATCCCCATCAGTGATACGTCCCACAACAGTGGTTTCGTCAGTGAACTTGATGATGGGGTTCGCACCGTGACCGGCTACGCAGTCATGAGTATAGAGTGAGTACAGCAGGGGGCTGAGCATGCAGCCTTGAGGTGCTCCCGTGCTGATTGTTATTGAGTCTGACATATTTCCACTAATACGAATTGACTTCTTTATTTAAACTAAACTTCCGTCCTTTATTGAACAAATTGCATAAAAATATTAAATATTGGAAAACACTACCTATCTCAATGTTTGGTACAATTAATGCCATAAAAATGATTTTTCTCCCGCAATTATTGTACCTCTTTCAATCAATCCCGATATATATTCCAAAAACTTTTTTTTAAAAGGTTGACTCCATAGTCACTCATTTTATCTGGGATTATAAGAATCACAGAATAAATAAAAAACATTTATGTAAATCAAAAATAAATGGAGGTTTAGCTTTACCGAGTCTCATGTTCTATTTCTGAGCAGTTAACATTAAAAATATGAACTTCTGGTTGGAAGAATTGACCAGCAACCAGACTGGTTAAAAATGGAAAAGGAAGACTGTTTACCCTTTGAAATTGGTTCGATTCTGTTCGCTACCACTAAATTGAGCAAAAAAACCTATAGTGAAAACCCATTAATATACAGTGGAATACGAATTTGGAAACAATTAAAAAAGACTTTAAAATTGGATAATCTATCACTCTTTCTCCCGTTGTAAACAACCCTGCGTTTAAACCTTCAATGTTGGATAAAGGTTTTTCACAATGGAAAAATCACGGAATTAAAAAGATGGGTCATCTCTATCGGAAAGGTATATTTCTTTCATTTCAGGAGTTACAACAAACTTACGGACGTCACTCAAATGACTATTTCAGATATCTACAACTTAGAGATTATGCTAAATCAAATACACAGGATTACAGAACTGGAGATCCAGAAACTCTCGATGAATATTTGAATAAACACCCTAATACAGAAAAATTAATATCTTATATCTATAATATCCTATTAGACAATGAGGCACCAACGACGGAAATATATAGGCAAACATGGGAAAGCGAACTAGGCCAGCCAATAATGAAAGATATTTGGGACGAAAGCTTACAATATATACATCAATGCTCATTAAATGCTGGACACTCTTTAATACAATTTAAAGTATTACATAGATTACATTACTCAAAAATGAAATTAAATAGAATCTTCCCAAATATATCTCATATCTGTGATAAATGACAGCATTTAGAGGCTAATTGTAATACATTTGAAAATTGCATAAAAATTAAAAACTTTTGGACGGAAATGTTTACGATAATTTCGGAAGTTGTCAACACCCCGACTCAAAATTAATAATATTAAGAATATTAGAACAAAGTCAAATACTTACTACAAGCCAAAGAAACTTTATCGACTATAGTATAATAATTGGGAAAAAATTAATATAAAAATGTTGGATAGGTGCTGTAACCCCCACAATCCAAATGTGGCTTATGGAAATGTCAGAGAACCTACATTTGGAAAGAATCGGACTTGTCTTAATGGACAAACAAGAACTTTTTTATCAGAATATGGTCTCCATTTATTGATTATCTGAAGGGGCAAACTGGTTCCGCACAAGAACCTGACTGAAACTCGAATTAAGGATTAGATGAAAGTTATATTTTATAATTTACGAACATATCTCCAATGATATACAATTAGTTAATTATTCCATTCTTTTTTATTATATCTTCTTGGGTTTTTTTTCTCTCCCCTTATTATTTTCTATCTATATAAAAAATAAAACATATATAGAAGCAGAGTTATTACATAATTGATGATATTGATAATATTAATAATGTATGACTGTTAGACATGAAATATTTTTATTATGTACTTGCTTCTAATTAAAAAAAAAAGATTTAAAAAAAACTGGATTTGAACAATTTGCGGATTTCCTTCACCGGCTTTGGAAGTAGGGGATTTCATTTCTAACACAAGGTTATGGAAACATATACAGGCCAATAAAAGTAGAACAATGACTAAGAGGCGTTTACAGCGAGTTGGGAAGTGCCGGCCCACTTACCAACAATGTATACAGCCAGTATCAAGGCGTTTGCAAGCACGGGTTAGCGTTGGATGTTGCAGCGATAAAAAAAAGTAAGATTGGTTTTGGAATGACTATAATGGGCTGCTTGTTTTACAATGACTCATCTCCAATTTAATTGCATCTAAATCTGAAAAGTACCGAATAAACGGACTTTTGAAAATGTGTATTTTAAGCAAGTGAATTATTGAATAGCGATACCGTGAGTAAACGGGGGGCAGAGGGGTGTTAATGGTAGTCCAAAATGAGGCACGTCTGTGCAGGTGAGTTGCTTGGAGGTGAAGAAGTTGAAGGAACAAACCACCTTATTGAGTGACAAATCGCGACCAGTGTAACCTGTCTGGGATGCGGGCACCGGCGTTCCAAGTGTTTTAAATGTCGTGGTTTCTTCTAGTTGCTAATTACGGCGTTTAATATCTAAGATAGACACAAAGTGCTGGAGTAACTCAGCGGGTCAGGCAGCACCTCTGGAGAAAAGGAATAGGTGACGTTTCGGGTCGAGAGCTTTCTTAAGCTATCCATAGCGCTGACAACACTTGTAAAGGTTAAGAGCTTGATGCGGCAAAGAGAAACGAGTGGGCTGCTTGATGCATATTTTCTGGACAAACAATCGTGGATCACGTCTATGTAGGGAATGGGCAAGATTTCGTTCCATACCCTTTTCCGAGTTTGTGGCAAATAAATGGTATGTTCAACCCAAAACGTCACCCATTCCTTCTCTCCAGAGATGCTGCATGTTCCACTGAGTTATTCCAGCTTTTTGTGTCTATCTTCAGAATGCTATTGTATGTGTCTTGGAAGTTGTAACTTTTGTATCATACCTGGTGTGGGTCCACCCATGATAGTTGGTCATTTTCATTTAGTATGGTCATCCATTTTGTTCCTTGTGACCAGCTGCTGGCTTGAGTTGCTCAAATGTTGGGTGAAGAAAGTTCCAAAAGACAAACTTCATAGAGGTGGACACAAAAATGCTGGAGTAACAGTGGGACAGGCAGCATCTCCGGAGAGAAGGAATGGGTGACGTTTTGGGTTGAGACCCTTCTTCAGACTGATCTTCAGACTCAACTTCTTAGAGGTGTATAGATTAATGAGGGGAATAGATAGGGTGAATGAACCGAGTATGTTGCCTGAGGTAGGGGAGTCAAGAACTAAAGGGCATAAGTTTAAGGTGACAAGGGAAAGATTTAATAGGAACCTGAGGGAAAATTTGATCACACAGAGGGTGGGGGTATATGGAACAAGTTGCTAGATGAAGTAATTGAGACATGTACAAAAACAACACCTTAAAAAGCATTTGTACAGGTACGAATAGGAAAGGTTTAGAGGGATAGGGGGCAGATGCAGGGAAATGGGACAAGGTTGGTTGGGGCATCTTGTTCGGTATGGACGAGTTGGGCTGAAGGTGCTGTTTCCGTGCTGCATGACTGGTGGTTGATAGAAAGCTACCGTATGGGTGCTAGTTGGTTCTGTTAACTGGTCATGCATAAAGTACCTTGTGGATGGTCTTTCCATACTATCGATAAGAAAGTGAAAAGGGGAGACATCGGGATAGAGGGATATTTGCAGGTGTGGTGTTGTATATACATGCAAGAGTGCCAAATAAAATAGATGGCCCAACAATTCTTGACCCCGGCTCTTTATACTTGCAATTAGAAAATAATATTTAATTATACAAACTAATTTACTAATAAATAATCAATTTTAAAGTCAATATTCCTTGCTAATATTTTTGTTCTTGCCATACCTATTATGCACTTCTCAAATTCACTATTTCATCGAAACCAGTAAACTTGGTTTTACTCAACAGTGGACTGAATTATTTGTGATTTTTTTTTCACCTTGGTAACCCATTAGTTAAATACAGAATACTTATTCACGTAGAAAAGTATTTGGGAGAATACTTATTCACATGTTGCACATTCCATGGTGACTGATTTGGAAAGGGATCGGTCGTAAAGTAAAGACTAGGATTGTGCCTTCTTATGGAAATATTGCATGAATACGTAAGACTCTCCATTTTCATTTATCAGTTTGCACAACTGATCACTGCGGGACACTGGCAACAATTGACTCTTCATGATCAAGACCATCTGTCGCTGCTAACAGATAGGATTCCTGCCAATGCATGCTAGAAGAAGGAACCCTCATTCACATAGGAATTTTCCCTTCTAGAGACATTGCGTCACTAACAACAGCTTTGAATGCACCTTTCTGTATCCATTATTAGCAGCAGTTTGGAAGGACTGATCCTGAGAAAGAAGTCGGAGGGAGGGAGTTGCAGAAGAAAAGTAAATGGGAATAAAGAGGAATAAAAATAAAAATGAAAGGATGAGGACTTAAATAGTTGGGAATAAAGATGAGCTAGAAATGGGGAAAAGATTTGATGAATATTTCAGAAGAGAATGGGAGAACAGGATTTTTGTTTGGAGGTTAGGCATCTAATGGGCAAAAAGGAGAGTGAAAGCATCCTATCGGGATGAATCACAACTTGGTTTGGAAACTACTCTGCTTAAGTTAGTAAGAAATTGCAGAGAATTGTGAATGGAGCCCAGTCCATCACACAAACAACCTTCCCCACTTGTTTGAATTGAGGATCAAAGAATAGTACATATGAGCTGATGAACTAAATGTTGAAAGTGTCTCAGAATGGAAGGCTGCATTAATACAGGATCTGTCTGAACCCTAGGCAAGAAGTGAGGCTAAGTGTGAGAAAGTGATGACATAATGATTGAGGAAGTGATATTTTGTACAGTCATTTTGCTTTCCATTTTCCGTAAATGTATGATTATAGTTTGCCTCAATGAAGTCCTTGGAAAGAAAAGGTTCCACATTTTTCAAGGCTCTAAACCCTCAGCTCAACCATTAGAATTTAGAATGGGGTGACACGGTGACATAACAGTAGAGTTGTTGCCTTACAGCACCAGAAATTCCGGTTCTATCCTGACTACAGGGGCTGTCTGCATGGAGTTTGTACATTCTCCCCGGTGACCACGTGGGTTTTCTCCAGGTGCTCCGCTTCCCTCCCACATTCCAAAGATGTGCTGATTTCTAGGTAAAAATTGTAGATTGTCCCTAGTGTGGAGGATAGTGTTAGTGTATGGGTGATCGCTGGTCGGCATAGACTGGGTGGGCCGAAGGGCCTGTTTCTGCACTGTATATCTGAAGTCGAAAATCAAAAGAGTTTTATGTAAATTGTATTATCACGGTGTGCCTCCAATATTAGCAAATCCCTCCTGAGACTTTCATTTATCTACCTTTTCCACTCCCGGTGCTCTGATTATTTGGTGTATCTGGAGCTGCCTCAATATATGTACAATTTAGAGTCATCGAGCCATTTAGCATGGAATCAGCTCTTTCAGCCCACCAAGTCCACGGCAATCATCAAATATCCATTTACACTAATTCTCCACTGATTTATTCTACCCCTATTTGCATCTGAACCTTCTCATCCAGATTGTACAACTTGCCTACACACTCGGGGCAACTTAGTGGCCAAATAGCCCACCAACCCTCATGCGTTTGGGATGTGGAAGGAAGTCGGAGCACCTGGAGGAAACCTGTGCGATCGTGGGGGTCAGATTGAACAGTGCAGCAGCAGTGCATCACTGTGTTTCACATGTCAGAAATGCATAACCATGGCTATTCGTCATATCTAAATTCTGGGGACTGCATCATCAACAAAAGCGGAGTTGTGCTATATTGTCAGCACAGCTGTCTCAGTTGACATATTAAACCAATGTCCTAAGATCCCAAGGTACTATTTTGAAGGAGAGCAAGGGAGTTACATAGATTCATAGCGTTAAAAAGCATGTAAACTGCTCAACCCATTCATTCCAGCTGACACTGTTCAAGGTAGACAAAAGTGCTGGAGAAACTCAGTGGGTGCAGCAGCATCTATGGAGCGAAGGAAATAGGCAACGTTTCGGGCCGAAATCCTTCTTCAGACTGATGGTGGGTGTGGGGCAAAATACTGTTCAAGTACCTCAGAGGAAATTTAATGCATTTACTGCCAATACTTTATTATTCAATAAAGTATTTTTCACCAACTCTTTGTCACTATAAATAAGTTGTCTGGTCCTAATCACAACACTCATTGTGAAGGTTGTGCAGAATTTTGGTTTTGGATTTCCTGCATAACCGGTTACCCTCCAGATTACACCCCATCTGTTCATTCGCTGTCACTGGGTCTAAATCCTGGAGGTTCCCTATCCAAAAGCAGTGCGTGAACACAGTTGTAGCGGGAGGCAGTTCACCACATCATCCCAAACTGCCATTACGAATAGCAAAAGATGGTGATGTCTAGTGACACTCATCGTTTAACAATAAGTAAATAGGTACACATGAATAGAGACATTCATAGAGATAAAATTATATATAATCGTGGGCCATACTGAAGGGCACAATAAAAATGCCTTGCCTAGTGCTCACATTGGGCATTCAATTTTAAGCTGTTCTTAAAACTCGGGTAGCTTTGGGTTCAGTTCCATCTTGATTTCTCTTTGTCTCCTAAAAAGCACAGTGTTTGTGAAATGTTTGGAATATTTTCACATCTCACAAAGAGAATAACATGCACTAAAATGTGTCAAATATTCTTAGGATTTAAACAGCCATACAGTTTACCCATTTCCATAACAGCTCATGAGAACTGTTGACGTATGCATGGTATTGGGAGCAAGATGTGCGTGGGCATAATCATGAAAGCTTGAAGTATTATGAAATAAATTTTTAAATTGTGCACCAAATAACAGAATAAATGTTGTATAAGCAAAAATTGCACAAAAACAAGAAAAAAAAGTGATAAAATCCTATACATCATATTTCATGTTCAAAACCCTTTCCTCTTTTTTTTTGACGTGTTAGCAACTATTGTTTCAAAATAGAGAAGCTTTGGTCTAGCGTGTATGATTAGTAACTGAAAAACAAAATTACTCTGAAACAGAACAGGATACAGAAGATGATGTCGGAACCCTGTGGAACAAAATTTCTTTAATGCTCCCACCTCATGTTAAAAACTTCACAAATGGATGAAACCATGTACACCCCTCCTTTGGCTTCCTTCTTCATAACTCAGATATAGTTAGCATTCCATAGGACTAACTCACCAAACTATATAAACATTGCCATCTCATTTTCCACATTTTAATTTAGTTTAAAGATACAGCGTGGGAACAGGCCCTTTGGATAACCGCACTGACCAACGATTGCCTGTACACTAGTTTTATCCTTTACACTAGGGACAATTTACAGAGGCCAATACACCTACAAACGTGCACCTCTTCGGAAGGTGGAAGGAAACCGCAGCACCAGGAGAAAACCCACAGGGAGAACAGACAGACTCTGTTTCGACAGGACCCATAGTCAAGATGGAATCCTGGTCTCTGGCACTGTAAAGCCCCTGTCCCACTTTCACGGCCAAATTGGCGACCTCTGCCGAGGTTGCGCTTGACTCGTGCTCGCAACATGGTCGCCACGAGGTCGTAGGAGGTCTTCGTAACTCTTCCTCATGCTCGTGAGTGGTCTCCGCGTACTTGTGGCCTCAAGTAGGTTGCGGCGTTTTTTCCATAAGGTAAGTTCTCGTTTAATCTTACTATTTCCCTCCCATCGATGCTGTTCAACCTGAGGATTATTTCCAGCAGTCCCTGTTTATTTTATTTCAGATTGCTAGTGTCTGCTGTTTTATTCTTTGGAGTCACAAAATTACATCTGGCATTCCTGGATGGACAACAAGTTAATTCGCTTCCCGAATAAGGTGTGATGAGTACGTTTATTTTGGTTTGTGTATCATAGAACAACAACAAATACGGACCTAATGAAGGGGCATCTTGGAGAGAGGAGGGATCACAATGCAATAACTAAACCCTATATACTTTGCATCTGATATGGTCCTGTTGAGGTCATTGGGTGAATTGCAGAGCAGTGACAATGGAGGTTCTGGCACACCTATTGATAGAGGAAAAGCATCATGTTCAGAATTAAATGAGGGGCTTATCTGGTAGTGGTAATGAACATAACACTTTGCAAAATGGAGTATTTCTCACAGCATCTGGTTAAAGGGAAGAGAAGAAGCATAATTAAACAGTGGTGGAAGTACTGTTTCAAATAACAGGAACTAGACTCATTGGGACAAAAACTGGAGCAACTGAAGCAGAGGGACCTAGGAGGAAATTGGGGCAATACAAGAGGAGTTTTGAGAAGTAAACACCAGCTAAAAACTGTGTGAATGAGGCACCTAAAAATATATTTGGGTCGGACATTTGCTGCACAACAAAGAGAAGAGAAACGTTGGATGTAGGAACAGGAACTTTGGCCCACAATATCCATGGCAAACATTGTGACGTTAACCAATGTCCACTGCCTCACATGATTCATGTCACTCCATGTTCCTATCTAAAAGCCTCATAAGCACCACTATCAAACCTGCTGCCACCACCACCGTCACCACCGCTTGCAGCACATTCCAGCATCCACCATTCTCTGTGTAAAAGAGATTGCCTCACACAACTCCTTTAAACCTCCCCCCTCTGACCTGAAAGATATGCCCTCCATTCTTTGACATTTCCATGCTATCTATCCCGCTTAATTATATATATTCCTTTATCAGGTCCCTCCTCAACCTCCGATGCGCCAGAGGGAAAAAAAAAATCCTAGTTTGTCCAACCTCTCTTTATAGCTAGGATACACACAAAGTTTTTTTTTAATTTTTTATATTTCAAAATAGACTTTATTCAAGTAATAAATATATACAATACATGAAAAATTCATCCGACATTTTCGGAGGCTATACAAATTGTTCCATACAGTCTATATACATTGCTCAAATTTCACGAATCTATCCCCCACCCATGATACACACAAAGTGCTGGAGTAACTCAATGGGACAGGCAACACCTCTGGAGCAAATGAATGGGTGACATTTTGACCCTTCTTCATTATAGCTAATATCCTTTAATCCAGGCTGCATCCTGATAAACCTTATCTACATCCATTCTGAAACTTCCTCATTTAACCTTTAGTGGGGAGATCAGAACAGCACACAATATTCCAAATGCACCCTAACTGAAGTTTTACATAACTGTCACACGACTTTGTAACTCTTATACTCAATCACCATACCGATGAAGACAATATAACATATTTCTTCTTTACCACTCCATCTAATTGTGTTGCCATTTTCAGGGTGTTCATAAGTGATAGGAGCAGCATTAGGCCATTCAGCCCATCAAGTCTACCCTGCCATTCAATCATTGCTGATCTATCTTTCCCCCTTAACCCCATTCTCCTGCCTTTTCCCCATAACCCTAAGGGACACCAAGATCCCTCTATACAACAATGCTGTTAAGGGTCTTGCCATTAACTGTATACTTTCTCCTTACGTTCAACCTCCCAAAGTGCAACACCTCAGACTTGCTCAGAGTGAACTCATGGTCTGTAACTCCAGCAATTTTGCTGCTGTCTGCAAAGTTACTAACTAGTCTATTTTTTATTTTCTTCCAAATTGTTTATGTACATATCACAAGCAACACATCCAGCACAAATCCCTGCTGAACACACTAAAATCAGACCTCTGGCCAGGATAACACTCTGCCATTGTGACCCTTTATCTTCTGTGGGCAAGCCAGTTCGGAATCCAAAAGAGAAAGAGAGAGAGGGAAAATATGCTTCTCGTCTGCTTCTGCAGAATCCATTGTTTGAAATTGTCTCTTACAAATCTATTTGTGTGGTATTTGCTTTTCAGATCCACACACTTAAAAACAACCTTTGGGGAAAATACGAATTATTCAACTCTCTTTTTATCATTACAAAGAATAGAAACACCAAATAATTGGCACTTTAACACAGGGTAACATTGCTTTGGGTGCAGTCTTACCTGAAGATCACAATGTTTGAATCCCATTCAAGTTACTTGAATCTAGGCTGATGGAAAGTTGCATCTTTCAGAGATGCTGTCCTTGAGATGAGGCATTACACAAAGACTCCTTTGCTCAGGTGGACACTTAGGGTACACTACTTAATGGACAGGAGGGGGTTGGGGTGCTGGGGGGGGGGGGGGGGGAGGGGGCATCCCAATATTGTTCAAACAATATCATTAAATGTCAACGTATACAGTGGGACATAGATCAACTATGATCTATAGAATGATCTATAGATGGACAGAGAAATGGTAGATGGAGTTTAATCTGAAGAAGTGTAAGGGTTGCACTTTAGGAGGATAAATACGAGGCGAAAGTATACAGTTGATGGCAAGACTTTTAAGAGCATTGATGTGTGGAGGGATTTTGGGGTCTAAGTCCATAGCTCCCTGAAAGTGGCAACACATGTAGATAGAGTGGTAAAGAAGGCATATGGCAGGCTTGCTTTTATTGGTTGGGACATTGAGTATAATAACATTGAGTAAAAAGTCATGATTCAGCTCTACAGGACCTTGTTAGGCCACAGTTGGGGTGTAGCATGCAGTCCTGGGTTGCCCCATTACAGAAAAGGTGTGGAAGCTTTGAAGGGGTTTGAAGAAGATGTTTACCAGAATGCTGCCTTGACTATAGGGTATTAGCTGTAAGGAGAGGTTGGAAAAACTTGGATTGTTTTCTCTGAAACACCAGAGGTTCAGGGGAGACCTGATAGAATATGAAAGGCATAGATACGATAGACAGTCTGACCCTTGTTCCCAGTGTGGAAATGTCAAAGACTGAGGGGTTGTACCTTTTAGGTCAGGGGAGGAAAGTTTAAAGGAGATGTACAGGGCAGGTTTTTTTTTACACCAAGGGTGATGGAGGCTATACAACAGTGATGTTTAAGAGGCTTTTCGATAGGCACATGGATGCACATAAAACTGAAGTATAGGGATTATTGCATCATGCCCAGCATGGACATTGTCGGACAAAGGGCCTATTCCTGTGCTGTACTGTTGGTATGGTCTAAGTGCATTCAGTATTTACTAAGACACCACCAAGGAGATTGAAATGCTTAGATTAGGATGTAGTATGATTAAATGAACAATATACAAGACAAATTTGAGTAGGCTGATAGAAAACATTTTACACATGTTCCGTGCTTTTTAAGTAGATAGGAAACAACCTAAATCAGCAGCTGAAATGGGAACATAATGCAACCTGCCTTGATTCATGTAATCCAATACTTGAAAGAAGTATTCCTCAATTAGATATGATCCAGGCCTTCTAATTTAGATTTTGTCGATATGAGTAATATCACAGCAAAGTTCTAAATAGATTTACAGAGACTAATCAGTCAGGTGTACTGGAGAATAGATTTATTAGACATTAAAATGATAAAATACAAATATTGTGCAATCTACAAAACATCAAATAAATGTACACCTTATAATTGTAGAACACAGTGGCAGCACAGTGCCACAGCGGTAGAGGTACTGCCTAAAGGGCCTGTCCCACTTGGACGACCTAATCCACGAGTTTAGTACACCCTAGACGAGTTGAAAAAAAATGTCAAGATCGTGTTGACTCGCCGAAGTAAAAGACCTCCTACAATTATGTCTACGACCTACTACGACATGTCTACGACGTACCACGACTTTGTCTATGACCCCCTACGACTCTGTCTACGACCTCCTACGATTATGTCTACGACCTTATACGACCCCCTCGACCTCAGTCTTCCAAACCTAAGACCAACATTGACCAGCTACGAGTGGAAATGATCACATGATAAAATGATGTCATGTTTGCATTTTCTTTCTCGACCAGTTACCGACCTACGACTACCTCCAAATATCTACGACTGCAATCACGACCTATTACGACCTACATAGGAGTAAAAAGTATCAATTTTTTCCAAGCCAACCTTTTTTTTTACTTGTGGCCATTTTATATCTTTATTTTATGAGGAGTTACGATGAGGGATTACGTGAAGAAGCCCTGCCTGGCGCTTGATCGGCATACTTCAAAGCAGTGGCATGAAAAACACAGAACCAATAGCTGGAGTAAGATAGTAAGGCTCAACATAGACTAGAACTACCAGATGATAATTTATATTATGAGGGCTGGGAGCGGAGGGCACGTAATCCCTCATCGTAACTCCTCATAAAATAAAGATCAAACATCGAACGGGTAAGTTCTCGTTTAATCTTACTATTTTACTTTGGAGTCACGTGAGTGACTATGTGAAGATTTTAAAGCCCTGTTTTTTATGTCGTAGATTCATTCCATACAACACTCTGTTTAAGCAATACAGTAGTGAGTAAATAATATTTTTAAAAACATTGTTTCAATTTATGTAATAAGTCTTTTAATCATAAAAATAATTTTTTAAATAATAACCCCTTTATCCCAGGGGAAAATCTTTCAACAAAAGTGATAATGATGTCAAATGATAACATAAATCGATAATATAAATCGATAATATAAAACAAAGCAAGCATTTAAAGCGAACCCAACACTGCGTGTCCAAATCCTGGCACTGTGACAACAGGTTTATCGTAGAACTTTGAAAAAGTTTCTTCTTTACACCACCCTGCGGCCTCTAAAATTTTATCCAGTGGTACGTCCTGTACCTTCGCCGCGGCTGCAGCTGCAGCCCTAGTGGAGTGAAACTTAAACACATCAGTGTCCACTCCTGTTAAATCCAAAACCTGTTCTAACCATCTAGAAATGGTTTGAACTGCAACTTTTGTATGTAGTTTTTTGTGCGTTATCAGTAACGCTGTCTCAGCACCTCAGAGATTTTGGTTACTTCAATCAATCAATCAGTTTTATTCGTGACATTGCACACAAAGTGCAAGTGAAATGAATTTGTCAGCAGCGGTACAATGATAAAGCGGTACAATGATAACTTAATTTCAATATATTTAGTTAAATGCTTAACTACCCACAATGTTTCATCAACAGGATATGCTTTAAACATTACCTTGGCTCCAGTTTTTCCTGGTCTGCTTTGTTTGATCAGATCATAAGCATAAAACACAATGTTATCTGAAGCCACTTGCATGCAATCTAACCGTAACAATTGCAACGTTTGTACTCTTTGAGCTGACACTAATGCCATTACATTACTACCTTGAATGTTAACCTTCGCAAAGACATTGAAGTAAATTGGAGTCCATTGCCTAAGCAAATTGAGAACAATGCTAACATCCCAAATTTCTGTATCGCTGGGCTTGGGAGGATTTTTATTAAAATTCCTTTTCATGAACCGGGATATTAATGGGTGTGACCCAATTGAATCTCGATCAGAAATTTGTCCTAAATAGGACGACAAAGCACTATGAGCACTATTAATGGCACTATAACTTAAGTGCTCATCAAAATGCAACCCAGCAAGGAACTCCAATACATTTGATATGTTCGCAGTATGATAAGATATCTTTGACTGTCTACAGAAGACTTCCCATTTCTTTATATACGACATATATTGTTTTTTAGTGCTATTTCTCCAAGCTGCAGCTATAACATCCATGGTCCTATCCGACAGTCCAAGCTCTTGCAATGGTCTGGTCAGACCCTGCAGATTAACAAATTCATATGATCATGCAATGGATGAATTTCTTTTGTTACTGGTTGTATTAACAATCGTTGCAACTAGGAATCATCATACATGGTTCAATAATCATTTTAAGCATCAACGGGAACCATGACTGTGTAGGCCAATTTGGCCCCACCAAAATGCCCTTGGCAGCGTCTTGCGCTATTTTCTTGAGACATTGCCCAATCAGACAGAATGGGGGAAAGGCATAAAAGAGCGTATTCCCCCAGTGTAGCGAGAAAGCATCCACCGCTACTGCCCCTGGATCATGTTCCCAAGACACGTATTTGGGCAATTGGTGATTTAATCTAGATGCAAACAGATCAATGTCCGGTACTCCAACCGACTGACAATATTTTTGAAAATTTTTGGATTCAACATCCATTCTGTACTGTCTTTAAATTTTCGTGATCTTTTGTCTGCCACAATATTGTCTCTCCCTGGGAGATAAATAACTGAAACCCGAATATTCTTACCAATACACCAATGCCACATCTGGTTAACCAGTTGATCACATGATAATGATCTTACTCCACCCATGTGATTGATATATGCCACAGCTGTGGTATTGTCTACTTGTAATTGGACATGCAAATCCTTCATAGTAGAACAATAAGCTTTTAACCCATAAAATGCTCCCAGTAACTCCAAATAATTTATACCATATGTTTGGAGAATAAATCCTCTTGGAGAGTCCATCTGCCCCCACAGCTGGTATCATTATCCATAGCACCCCATCCGAGAGAACTTGCATCAGCTTGCAAAATCACTGCTGGCTGCTGAACCAAAATGTTTTGAACAGCTTGTGGAACATTCTCAATCCACCAATACAATTCTAATAAAGCTTCCTTTGGCAATTGCATGGGCCTATCAAAATGGCCTGCTCGCTGTATAAGCGCTTGTGTATTTGCCCTTTTGAGATTTTGGTAATGCAGTGGACCAAATTCTACTGCAGGGAATGCAGCTACTAACTTACCAATAACATTAGCAACTTCTCAGATGGAGGGATAAGGTTTGTCAATAAGGCACCGACATACATTTGTAATATCAACAATCTTGTCTATTGGTAAAGTTACTAACATGGTAACTGAATTAATCACAAACTCCAAATATTCAATAGTATGGGATGGCTGTAACTTTAGATTTTGTTGGATGAATCAGGAAACCTAGCCTTACAAACAGGCTTGTAGTCACCGAGACTGATTTTTCAGCTGACTCCTGATTAGCATTGACAATTAAAATGTCATCTCGATAAGCCATAACGATGTGTTTTTGTGCCCTGAGCAGTGCAAGTGCTGGTTTCAACAATTAGTGAACAACCTAGGAGCTGAGCTTAATCCATTAGGTAATGCTTTGTATTACCACAGCTGTCCCATCCAATTAAATTTCAATACCTGCGAATGTGATGAGGAATTGGTACTGAATAATATGCATCCTTCAAATCTATTGTATCCATGTCACAATCTGTTGATACCAGCTGCATTGCAGTGTTGAAGGTATCCATTTTAAAATGTTTATACTGGACAAATGTATTAAAAAGTGTGAGGTCTAAAATGATTCTACAACCCCCATCTTTCTTTGCTGTGGGAAAAATATTTGATACAAATTGTTGTGGATCCCCACTTGATTTCTCGATAACTCCTTTTTTACACCAAAACGATTAGGCTTATTCTGTCCTGGTGGATCAATACCTTCTACAAAATCAATGGTGGATCCTAAGACAGTACCTAATATAACACGGTCAGATGTTATACAGTCCCATTTATCATAAAACATTTGTAGACTACCACCAATCTGAGGTTCATCCAAAGATTCTTCTGTAATAGGATAAAGCTTTTGTACCTCTCCAACCGGACGTGGTGGTCTCCTTCTCCCAACATATGGGTAACATTCGGCTGTGATGGTTGGTAATATTTCCTTACCATACTCCTGCCTCGGCTTGTTCCAGCTCCGAAAATCCCCTTCTCATTTGACCGGCCCTTCTTTGGCCAAAACTAAGGGTTTCATGAGGTCAATAGTCTTTGCCTCTTTATCAATCTCTTTCTTTATTTAAACAGATTTTCTCCGAACAGATAACCAGGAGCTTGAACATGCTTGATCTGCACAAACCTGCAAATCTTGGATGTAAAATAGGCCGAATGGCAATCTTCCTCATACAATTAATCTCAAATATTGAGTTGCAGAACAATGCCAACATATCCTTCTGAACTTTGGTCATTCCACAATCTTCCACTTACCTTCCAAAAGCAGTGGTCCCAGCCAAAATCATATTTCCTGCGCCCGCATCATTGATGACATTGGCGCCAAATAGCCGAATTTACCGTAGGCACCTTCAGTGAGGTATAATAATTCTGCTGTATCAACCATAACATCTTCTTGAAGCTGGTGAGAGACCAAAAATTTATGTTGGCCGCCAGGTTTTCTTCCATGGCCTCACCGCCTCCTCCAGGTATAGAAACTTTGTGCCACATCAGACACACCTGGAGCAATATTTTTGTATTGTGGTGGGTACTCATGACCGAAATCACCACATTCAGGATCAGTCTCATGCAACCCTGGTACTCCTGAGACTTTGCTCAAGGACTTACTCCAGCCCAATCCCGGGCTCTGGAGTTTCAAATTCCCAATTCAAACTGGCGCCATATTCATGATATGGAACCCCCTCAGGGGCTGCCTGGGAATATTCTGGGTTTTTTAGACCCTTGGTTGATTTTTGTCTGGATAATTTTCCATTTGATCCATTCTAAGCCATAAGGCTTTTCTATCTGGAGGACTTTCATTATCAGAGTCATCAGAAACCACGGGCCTCTCAGATTTTCTTTAACATTTTTTAGGCACTGGATTTGCCTCCGTGGCTTCTGCTTGTGGAGCAACCAAAGGCTCACTAACAGGTATTTCAACGGCCACCGGTATAGGAACCGGCTCCGTAATAATTTGCTGTCCCGACTATTTTTCTTCTCCACCCCGGGACGCACGTTTTACCCGCGATTTTTTAGGAGCTTTCTCCATTTTTATTTTTAAACTCCTCCTGGTCTTTTCCCATCAGCCTCACTGAGTTTGAAATGCCCTGGAAGTAAAAGTAATTTACTTACCTGCGGGCCTGTTCCTTACCGCTGGTGGAGCTGCGCTCTGCAGCTCTTTCCCTACGGACAGCGTCGACGTAATGCCGATCAAGCGCCAGGCGGGGCTTCTTCACGTAGTCACTCACGTGACTCCGAAGTAAAATAGAATTAAGGCTTCAGTTCATGGACCTTTCATGAGAACTAAGATAAAAATGAGTCCACAATATGTCTCCCCTTGACAGTGGAGCAAGCAAATGCTGGTTAAATGTGTGCTTTGTAGAACAATTCTGTTCATTCTGTAAGGGTGAAGCAGCTTCCTGCCCCTCTAATACTCTATACTACTCACACCTTTCCATTTCTGGCTCTACTGCATGGAGGGTGCTGGTAGACATTTTCTGAAGCAAGAGGAAATATTGGGCCCCCTGCTGCAATTCTGAGCCTCCTGTATGAGGAGGGTGGTCTGTCACTGGTGTGCACCCATATTCAGTTGGTGACTTTGGTGTGCTTCCAATACCCAGGTTCAACCTGCACAGGCCTGTTAAACAAGCCTCCTCCCACATGGCATGCACTGGTGATGTTAGATTAGATTTTATTACTTGTCATTCGAACCTCAGAGAGGCTCAAACGAAATCCGTTTTCACAGACATACAAACAAAACAATTCTTACACGACACACAAACAATTCAATTTACAGAAAACATCCATCACAGTGAATCCCCTCCTCACTGTGATGGAAGGCAAAGTATTTTCTCTCCCCTGTGCACCATTTCTCTCCCTTTATTGAAGCCCCAGGCAGGCAATGTTAAGTCCCACGGCCGTTGAGGCCGCGCCGGGCGATGTACGGCCCCGCTCCAGGCCCAAATGTCACAAAGTTGGAGCCCCCGGCAGGCTCTGGAATGTCCCGCGGCTATTAAAGCCACGCCGGGCGATGTATGGACCCGCTCCGGGTCGTTCCAACCCCGCGACACAGGCTGGAGAAGTTGCGTTGCGGGAGCTCCGGAAAGCGGTCTCTCACCCGGACCCGCAAGCTCCCGATATCCCGACAGTCCACCGGTCTGCAGCTGGAGCTGGAGCCTCCGAGCTCAGGAGTCGGGCAGCAGCAGTGAGCCACCACCGCTCCCCACGCTCCGAGGCCGGCCAGCCCCACGATGGTGAGTAGTCTGCAGCTCCGCAGACTCCGTGACTGGAGCCCCCAGGTCGTCCCGGTCGGTGGCCGCTCCACGGTACTAGGCCCGAACGACAACGGAGACCCGACAGGGAAAAAATCGGGTCTCCCGTGCAGGGAAGAGATTTTTAAAGTTTCCCCCTCCCCCTCCCCCCCCCACACACACACATATACGCAGTTAGAAACAGTACAAAAAAAACACGAACAACTACATTTAACTAGACAAAAAAAAGACAGACAAGCTTTAGGGGTTGCTGCAACGTGAGTCGCGCTGCTGCGCGTTCCTGCTTCCATCAGGAATGCTGCCTTTCAACATGCCACTTGTCTCCCTAAGGCAACCTTCAGCTATGCTGCTCTGCAAGCAGTGACGGAAATCGCTATCAAAATTTGGAGGGGACAGGGGGACACAATTTATTGGCGGCCGTGTGCACATGCACACACTCACACACACACGCGAGGCTTCGAAGGCTTCTGCCGTGGGCCCTGTGAACGGTAATTACAGCTCAATTCATCGCTAAATGCAGCTCAACTCTGCCTGTCTTGCCGGGTTAACCTACAGCCCTGCCTGGACTGACGGAATACCAGTCCGGAGCCGTGGAGCTAGCGCTGCTTCTCCGCACTGGCTGGAAGCCTGGGCCATATTTCCCTTAAGTCCAGGCAGGCCTGTAGGTTAACCCGGAGTAAGAGGCAGAGTTGAGCTGGGTTTAGTGCTGCTTCTCTGCGCTGGCTCTGGGCCTGGGGGCACCGCGCCCGTCTGACTCCCGACGTCTCTGGCCACCCCCGGGCGTGAGGGGGGGCACTCAGATGGGGACGGGGATGGTCCAGTGGCGGTTCGGCAGCGGTTGCAGCGTCGGAGAGCCGGCCGGGATCGATCCTGGCTGTGGGTGAAACACAGGTCTGTGTCCAGGGCTGCCGTTGTGACCTTATGACCTGGGCACGTCTCCCTCCTCCAATCATCGCACTCTATCCTCAGTCCCACCCCCCCAACTTCCGCCTCTGACCGACACCTCCCTCCTCCAATCATCGCACTGAATCATCATGCCCTGCCACCATTGCCTGCTGACTGACATCTCTCTCGTCCAATCGATCAGCAGTCCCACGCCCACTGTCTCGTGGAAAGTGGAGATTTCACCGGGTTTTAAAATCTGGATTACAAAAAATGGGGGGGGATCGTCCCCTACCTCTCAAAACGGAGGGGGGACGTGTCCCTCCTGCCCCCCCCCCCCCCGGGGTTTCCGCCACTGTCTGCAAGCATTGCCTGTCTGTTTGATTCCATTCACACTTCCTCAGCATATCCAGCATTCATGCCTGCCTGAAGCAAGATGTAGGCATGGACTGATCAGTGGCAAGTAACCTTCCTGCCATGAAACTGCCAGGCAAAGGCCATCTCCAAAAGAGAGAGAGAGCCTAACTACCTATCCTTGATCCTGCTATTATTACTACTGTTGAGTTCCTTGCATTCAACTATCTGGGGTTCACTATTCATATAATTACTGTCTCCCCGGGGATCATGACAGAAGCCTCCTCGTGGCGATCCCCGGATACAACGACACGATGCACTCAGTGACGGGTCGGGCGACCAATTCTGTCAACCCCAACATCTCTGAGAGATTGATATCAGCCTACTGCGTGATACTCATCCACCACTTTATATCTTTATGTTCCTTCCACCACTGGGACACAGTGACCAATCCTTTACCGTCAAAGAGTCAACATTTTCTAATGCTCTACCCAACACAATTGTGGGTCTGCCCACACCCCGAGGGTTGCAATTGTCCAAGTAGGGAGCTCACCGTCACATTCTCAAGGTCAGTGAGGGATGGGTAAACTAATGTGTAGGAAGGACTGAACATAGACATAAAAAGATGGAGTAACTCAGTGAAACAGGCAGCATCTCTGGAGAGAAGGAATGAACGGGTGATGTTTTGGGTCCAGACCCTTCTTCAGACTGGTTAGGGATAAGGGAAACGAGATATATAGACGATGATGTGGAATCACAGAGGGGGAGCAGCGGGAGAGGATGGTGCAGAACTCTTGTCGGAGAGAGGAGGAGAACCTCTTCAAAGTAGACATGCCTTGAGGTGATTTCGCAGTGGAGCAGAAGAAATGTTTTGGAAGGAATGAATGCTGGCTCCACCTGTGAAGTCCACATCCCTTGAATGAATGAATGAATTAATGAAAGATATGCACCATGTAGACGATGCAACTATCTGCCAGGGCTGCTCCAACAAACATCCCAAACCTGCAACCGCATCTCCAAAATTGACCAAGGCTTCAACTGCATGGGAACTAACCCCTTATGTTCTACCCCCACTCCCTATCTCCCTCTAACCCCTACACGCAATACGTCACCCTGACTTTGATATATATGGGGGCGCCGTCCCGTTGGGCATGGCTGCCCTGCCTGCAGCTGTCTGTCCTTTCACTCTTTTTTTGTTTTAGTGCGTTAAAAAGAGTTGTTTGGAAGCCTATTCTTTTTATGTGGGGGTGGGGGGTGGGGGAAACTGTATTTCCCCGTCCCTACCTGGTCAGAGAGGCAGCTTTCCTCCGAGCAGCAACTTCAACCCGTCCTCGCGGCCGACCATCGGGGTCTGGAGCGGCGTTTCCTGAGGGGACCGGCAGATCCACGGCTTTGGCGGCAGCACAGCGCTGGAGCGCTATCGTGGGGCGGAGCGGGCGATGCCTTGCCCGGGTCGCCGCGCTGGAGCTCCGGTGTGCTGAGCCTGCCGATGAACATCACAGAGCTGCGGGTCTGTGGAGCGGCCAGCCGCGGGCGGCGGCGCTGACCTTAAACATCGCGGAGCCTGGGATCTCTCGCCGGGATCGCCAGTGGTGTAGCTCCGTCCAGCGCGGCCTGTTGGCTTCGGACGCTGCGGTCTCCGTTAAGGATGCTGCCGTTCCAGGCATCCCAAGCCGCTGACAGGATTCTCCCGTCGCTGGAGCACCATCAACAGGCGAGAAGGGCCTGAAACATTGGGCCCCGTAGCGGCAACTGCGGAGGCCTCAATAGGCTCGAATATGGGTGGACAAGGGGATGTGGACTGGACTTTGTGCCTTCCCTCACAGTGGGAACCATTGTGGGGGGATGCTTTTATGTTTTATGTTACATTTCTTTATAATGTTATGCTGTATTCTTATTAATGTGCTGCAATGGCAACTTGAATTTCACTACACCAACGGGATGCAAGCAGAAGCTTCCACGTGGCGCACCCCGGGCAATGCTGACGACAGAAACTGTACCACAGTGACTGACTAAAGTAGCCAATTCTGCAACCACCGCTGGCCGACCGGAAAGATGTGATATGGAAGATGGCCGGACACGAGGAAGAAGAACGACACCAATTGGTGTATGTGACAATAAATGAAACTTATGAACCTCAATACCTCATATCCATGTTTCTTAATCACCATAATCTCTCCTTTATTAAACCCGAGGAACTGCAGTGGTTCAGAAAGGATGTGGACCATTATCTTCTTAAGGATGGGCCTTGCCCACAATGTCTGGATCTCCAAAAAATAAATAACATTTTGCAAACAAGCTTAAAGAGGTGGATAATCTTCCTCATCTATAAATAGCACAGACAATAATATGGGCTTGTACAGAAATTGTTTTTTTTTGTTTACTAGCTTTTACGTTTGAGACGTGCTTTGATTAAATTGCTAGAGCCTTTGTCACTGAGATTATAGATATCATTAAGCATATTTTATTTGCTAAATTGGCACCAATTACCCTTGTTATTTTTGCAGGTTTGCATCGGGTGTGTCCTTTGCAAAGGCACAACAAATCATTCAGCTTTCATTACATCAAGGTAAACATTGTGCCAGGCGGTTTCTTTCCTCATACTTTAGACTTTCCAGTACCACACGTGATTTCCCGGCAGAGGTAGCTGGTGCTTGGGGTTTTCCCTTCGATGACTTATTAATTACTGCATGTTCTAACATGAATCAGTATCCCAACCTGTCCCTTACAATCTTGGCACCAAATTAAAAATTCAGCAACATTGCTAGGGCATGACCAGTCTCTTAGTTAAAGTTTCTTTGACTGAAGTCTCAGTCCTTGAATTTGAGCAGACAACTATGGCCGATACATCAGTGCCCCACTTCAGTGACAAAGTGCTGCATTGACAGAGGTGCTGTTGCCCACCCATTTACTCCTTGGTACAATATCCTAAAATGCTATTTCAAAGCGGAGCAAAGTTATCCCTGGTCCCTTTTGATATTAGCCCACAAGCAACTGTCTGAAACAAATTATCTCTCCCGTCTCACATTTCTGCTGTAAATGAAAATGATGGAAATCTAAAGTTTAAAAACAAATACAAATGCTGGAAAATGCTCTGCAGAATATTTGAAAGAAATAGTCAACATTTCAGGTTTGAGACCATTTCTCAACCTCAAAACAATAATTGTTTATATTTGCACAGGTACTACCTGGCTGAGTTTCCCCAGCATTTTCTGTTTTATTTCCCATTTCCGTTTGAGGGAACTTGCTCCATGTAAACAGGCTGCAGTGTTTATTACATAACAACAGTGACAAAATGTCAAAAGTACCTGCTCATCGTGAAGGTCTTTGGGATCATCTAAGAGCGCTGTGAAAGATACAGTCATAACTGCAAGTCCAATGTGTTATCAATTTGTGTTACATTTTTTTTTTAAATTTTATTTATTAGAGGTAAATACATCAATATACACATATATATATATATATATATATATATATATATATATATATATATATATATATATATACTGTTACAATCATTGTACCCCATAATTTTATGGCTTTTAAAGAAAAAGAAAGAGAGTGAAATGTGAAAAGAGTTGTGATAGTGAAAGAGCGTGCCAAAGGGGAGAAGAAACCCTTGGTCAAAGAATTAGAAAAGGGGGTTAAAAGATAGACCCCCAAAAAAAAAAGGAAAAAGAAAAAAGCCAGTTATTATGTTATATATCTCACGCAAAAGGAATCCACCAACTCGATAGTTTTACTTCACCACCTACCAAGGCCCGAGGTATTCCTGCATCCTATCTTTGTAGTAATTCTATAAATGCAGACCACGTCTGATAGAAGTGTTCTGATTTTCCATCCAGGCGGAGTCTCATATCTTCCAGATGTAGTGTTTCAAACATAGTTGAAATCCACATATTTAATGTTGGTATAGGAGCATTTTTCCAAAATTTTAAGATTAGTTTTTTCCTATTATTAAGCCGTAATCAAATAAATTCTTTTGATACACATTTAATTCCGAACTACCTTCTGTCATTCCGAAAATAATCCATTCTGGCTTTGGTGTCATTTTTATTTTAAACAGTTTTGTGAAAATTTCAAAGATTTCAATCCGAAACCTTTGAATTTTTGTACAAAAGATGAATGAGTGCGCTATAGTAGCTTCTTGACACTGGCATTTATCACAAATTGGTGAAACGTTAGGGAAAAATGTATTTAGTTTTTGAGTAGTATAATTTGTGTATTATTTTAAATTGTATTAAAGTGTGTCTTGCGTTAATTGTGTTATCAATTGAGCGGCCATTTTATGGTGTCTCGAATGCATGTCATGTTTAAAGGCTTGTTGTTGTTGTATAATCCAAGGAATATAATCCTTGCAAACATTGATTTGCATCATGAAAAGATTATAACCCTGTGCACATTTGGTGGTTTGCTAGGAGTAGCAGGGGAAAAGTAATTACATTTTATGCCATTTCTATGCAGATTTGGCATCCCTTCCCTTTAAGACAACAACCCCGCACAAGCCTATCGACTTGTTCAAGAAAAGAATATCCAACCTTGAACCTTATTCTGAGTTTGCGTGCATATTAGTTGCCAGCCCTCTCCCTCATTTTTTTGCCTGCAGATAGGAGCGCAGTAACGAGACTAGAGTCATACGGTGATACAGTGTGGAAACAGGCCCTTCGGCCCATACCAGCCAACTTGTTCCAGTTACACTAGTTCCACCTGCCAGCATTTGGTCTATATCCCTTCAAACCTGTCCTATCCATTTGCCTGTCTAACTGCTTCTTAAATGTTGGGATAGTCATGGACTATTGGGACAATCCTTGGTCTGTTTGTGTGTTGTCATACATCAGATGATTCATTGGGCAAATTGTATTAATATCATCTGTTTACTTATTGATTTACAACTTATTTCATCTCGGTATGTCAAAATGTGCATCATGGTCAGTACATTGCTTATCAAATGAAACAAAAATAGTTGACTTTCCTCTTCAGAAATATTACACGAAGATGATGGGAACAGCAGTAGTCTTTCTATTTCACAACCAGTCTGACAGTCTGCCCATTCAGTCTTCCTTTTCTTCCACTCTCTGCCAGATATCACATATTACACATAGTAGAGACCTGCAAGGAAGGTATGGGCTGACCATCCAGATTATTTTTTTAACCTCAGACTGGCAAATATCACTTGAGTATCAGAGATTATACATTTTGAAAATGAGCCCAGCATTATCTACCAGCGTTAGATTGATACCCAGTCAGTGAGGCTTGAAATCGCAACAAAAAACAAATTGATGGAGGAATTCAGCAGGTCTGTGGGGGCAAAGGAATAGTTGGTGTTTTGGGTTGGGAGCCTGCATCAGGATTCAACAGACTATCTTTCAGTCATGAGTGCTACTCTTGTCTGAAACAAACACTTGATAAAAATATTTTCACCGACTTTAACGCACTGTCCTGATTAGTGCATTATTATAATTATTGATAGAAAGATTATTGCTTAGCTTGTACTGCAACACTATTTCGGGCATTTATTTATTTGATTCATACATTTGCTTGTGATTCCTGTTTAAACTACATGCAATATATCACAAGAGAACTGATACAAGAGTTTTACGCACGCTTTGATAGGGAGAACACTGATGTGCCTTCTCGAGCCCCCATTCGCTGTGATGGTATTTTAGTCTCAGTCACAGAGGCCGACGTCAGAAAATCCTTCAGAGGGGTGAACCCTCAAAAAGCGCCGGGACCTGATGGTATAGCAGGTCGTGTTCTTAAAAACCTGTGCGGACCAACTGGCTGGAGTTTTTACGGACATTTTCAACCTCTCACTTCTGAGGTCTGAGGTTCCCACCTGCTTTAAAAGGGCATTAATTATACCGGTGTCCAAGAAGAGCAAGGTGACGTGCCTCAACGACTATCGACCAGTGGTACTAACGTCGGTGGTGATGAAGTGCTTTGAGAGGTTGATCATGGCGCAAATCAACTCCTACCTGGACAAAAACCTGGACCCACTGCAGTTTTACAACCGCCATAACAGATCATCAGTGGATGCGATCTCGTTGGCTCTCCACTCCGCTGTGGACCAATTGGACAACAAAAACTCATATGTCAGGCTGTTATTCATTGATTACAGCTCGGCATTTAATACAATCATCCACTCCAAGCTGGTTACCAAGCTCTCTGTTCTGGGTCTCTGCGCATCCCTCTGCAATTGGATCCTCTACTTCCTCATTCAAAGACCACACTTTGTTCGTATTGGTGGAAATGTGTCAGCCTCGATAACAATCAGCACGCGAGCACCTCAAGGCTGCGTTCTCAGCCCCCTGCTGTACTCACGTTATACTCATGACTGCGTAGCCGGTCATAGTGCAAACTCCATCATCAAGTTTGCTGATGACACCACTGTTATGGGATGTATGACTGATGGGGACGAGTCAGACTATAGAAGAGAGATCGACCGACAGACAAAATGGTGCCAGCACAATAACCTGGCCCTGAACACCAGCAAAACCAAGGAACTGATTGTGGACTTTGGAAGGGGTAGGATGGTGACCCACAGTCCTGTTTATATCAACGGGTCAATGGTGGAGAGGGTCAAGAGCTTCAAATTCCTGGGCGTGCATATTTCTGAAGATCTCTCCTGGTCCGAGAACACCGATGCAATTATTAAGAAAGCTCATCAGCGAGTCTACTTCCTGAGAAGATTACGGAGAGTCGGTTTGTCAAGGAGGACTCTCTCTAACAGGTGAACAGTAGAGAGCTTGCTGACCGGTTGCATCGTGGCCTGGTTCGGCAACTTGAGCGCCCAGGAGCGGGAAAGACTACAAAAAGTAGTAAACACTGCCCAGTCCATCATCGGCTCTGACCTCCCTACCATCGAGGGGATCTATCATAGTCGTTGCCTCAAAAAATCTGGCAGCATCATCAAGGACCCACACCATCCTGGCCACACACTCACCTCCCTGCTACCTTCAGGTAGAAGGTACAGGAGCCTGAAGACTGCAACGTCCAGAAATAGCTACTTCCCCACAGCCATCAGGCTATTAAACTCAACTGAAACAAATCTCTGAACATTAATAGACCATTATCTGTTTATTTGCACTTTATCTGCTTATTTATTGATGTGTGTGTATATATTTATATAATAGTATATGGCCACACTGATATGATCTGTATTCATGCCTACTATATTCTGTTGTGGCACAACAGAGGATGTACTTCCTGCGGCAGCTGAGGAAGCACAATCTGCCACAGGCAATGATGGCCCAATTCGACACGGCCATCGTGGAGTCTGTTCTCACCTTCTCCATCATGGTCTGGTTTGGCTCAGCCACCAAGCAAGACACCTGGAGGCTGCAGTGAATCGTCCGATCAGCAAAGAACATTATTGGCTGCAACCTTCCCTCCATTGATGAACTGTACAATGCAAGGGCCAGGAAGCGAGCGGGCATGATCATCTCTGACCCCTCTCACCCTGGCCACAAACTCTTTGAATCACTTCCCTCTGGAAGGCGACTCCGGACTGTCAAAGCTGCCACAGCCAGACATAAAAACAGTTTTTATCCATGTGTAGTTGCTCTACTCAACAGCTAAAAATCTGTAGCTTCCCTTTGATCTGGTATTTTGCTGGTTAACATGCTTGATCAATGGTGTTTTATCATTAATGTTTTATTATTATTAATGTTTAGTATTTTCTGAGTCATTCGTAACTGTCACTGTATGTCATGTTGTTACTTGTGGGCGGAGCACCAAGGCAAATCCCTTGTATGTGAATACTTGGCCAATAAATTTACTTGTGCTGAAGCAAAGCAAGAATTTCATTGTCCTATCTGGAACTCTCTTGACTTGGCTTGATACTGGTCAACTTTTACAAAATAGCAATGGCTATTTCGAATAGGTTTACCTGACATATATTTGGTCATTATCTCCGAATTTATTTTTTCTAGGTATGATTCACTCCAGAAAATTCCTACTTGGATTAATTAATGTACTATCAAATCGACCTCCTTCCAAATTCCAAGACTTACTGATTGACTTGTTGGAGAAAGGCCTTTTAACAAAAGATGGCTACAGACATTACAACCAGTGTGAACCCGAGGATCTGTCACGGACTATCCTGGTGTCGGTTCTCGGCAAAGATGAAAGCTACTATCAAGCATTTCTCTCCATTCTCTGCGTCCATTTTCCATGGATTAGTGCCGGATTTCAACAGGTTTACAATGGCAGGGATCAAATGTGGCCGAACGGGCAATCTGACAGTAAGTGAATTCATTTTTTTAAATTGCTTTTGCAAACTAAAGTAAATTAGATTATGAAGAAGTAAATGTGTTTTAGTTTGTAAGATAGGCTGACTGGTCCTCCAAGTATTTTTAATTTAACGATTTAAGAATGAGTTTGCAGTCATGTTGATATTTCACTAACAAGTCATTTATTTGAACAACATCCAGCGTAACGTTACAACTAATATTATCAAAGGTCCACACCACCCTCACCATCATCTCTTTTGTTTAGAGATCCAGCATGGAAACATTGATAACCCATGCACACTAGTTCTATGTTGTCCCACTTTTGCACCCAATCCCTACGCATTAGTGGCAGATTTACAGCGACCAATTAACCAACAAACCCGCGGGGTCATGGGGTGAACTTGCAAACTTCACGCAGACAACAGCCGAGGTTAGGATTGATCTTGGATCTCTGGCGCTATGAGGCAGCAACACTACCAGTTGCACAACTGTGCCGTCCTTTCAAAGCACCAGGCTGCAGGAGCCTGAGAAACACTACCTCTAGGGTCACAAATAACTTCCTGAATCACAACCTGAATCGCAACTCTACTAGGCACCGAACCACACAGATTTTGCCAGTCTATTCTAGCAAATTTCCATCTCATACCATCAATGTCTCTTTTTTTTCAAGTTCAGCACCCTAGTCTCTGAATTAACCATGTCACTCTCCATCCTAATGCAGAATCCCACCATATTATGGTCACTGTTGCCCAAGGGGCCTTGCACAACAAGATCACTAACTAATCCTTCTTCATTACACAATACCCAGTCTAGGATGGCCTGCCCTCTAGTTGGTTCCTCTACATATTGGCTTAAAAAACCAATCCGTATACGTTCCAGGAAATCCTCCTCTTCAGTGCTGCTACCAATTTGGTTGGCCCAATCTATATGTAGAATAAAGTCACCCATGATAACTGCTGTACCTTTGCTACATGCATCCCTAATTTCCTGCTTGATACTATCCTCAACCTCCTGTCTGCTGTTTGTTGGTCTGTATACAACAACAACAAGTGTTTTCTGCCCTTGGCTATTTCGCAGTTCTACCCATACCGATTCTACAGCATCCAAGCTAATGTCTCTCCTTGCTATTGCATTAATCTCCTCTTTAACCAGCAATGCCACCCCACCTCCTCTTCCTTTCTGTCTATCCTTCCTGAATATCGAATACCCCTGCATGTTTAGCTCCCAGCCTTGGTCACCCTGGAGCCATGTCTCCCTAATTCCAACTATATCCTATCCGTTAACTACTAACTGCGCATTCAAATCATCCACCTTATTACGAATGCTCCTCGCATTAAGGCACAAAGCTTTCAGGTTTGTTTTTCTTATCTCCCTTCTACCGTTTGCTTCTATCCTCCTTTTATGGTCCTCTGTCTCTTTGTATTGGATCCCATCCCCCTGCCCTATTAATTTAAACGTGACCTTTCCTACACTCTCTTTCCTGTTACTGCACGGATACACTTCCATGTTGTTGACTCCCCCCCCCCTCCCCCCCCCCCCCCCCCCCCCTGCTGTTTAGTTTAAACCCACCCGTTTATACAACTCCAACAAGCGTTGGTCTTGACATCCCTCCTTTGGTTTCATTTCAGGAGCACTCATTGCAAGGTCAAAAAATTAGTTCAAAAATAGTGATGTAATTTGAACCATTAACATGTGATAATGCCTGGTGGATTTATTATGTTTTCCTAAGCACTCACCATATTCCCTGAAATACTACTATCTTTAATCTGACTTCACTGGACTTTATCTTGCACTAAACACTGTACACTGTGGGTGGTTTGATTGGAATCATGTCTTTTGCTAACTGTACCTCGTGAGAATAATAAATTAAACTAAATTAAATACTGGCCATAGCACAAGGTCAGTTGGTTATTGCTTAAGGCAGGGTCTGGTGTTGTGTCATGGAATGCAAAATGGCTCCTTTATCTTCAGCCTGATAGTTCGATATAGTATTTGAAAGCAAGCACAAAATGGTCAATAAAATTCTAAATTCGGGTAAGGCAAACTTCATGTGATGAAATATGGAGAAGTGGTTAAACTTCTATACCACAGTAGAGCAGTCGGAGGTATTTAAGGAGGAACTCACAGTGACACAGAACCTGTTTACATTGCCAAGGAGCAACGCCTCCAATAGCCAAAATAACATGTATGTCTATAGAGGGAAAATAAATGAAACTGAAAGAAAAAGCAAAAGATCCTAACTGAAAATAAAAGATCCTGCACGTTCCGATGGCCAGAAGAGAAACAAAGAACAGGTAACAAATTAAAACTAAAAAGATGCAGGGAAAGAAACTTGCAATGGATATCAAATCCACATGATTTGTCCAATATTGTATTTGGAAAAGGTTAGTGGCCAACGGCAATATGGTCCCTTATAAATTAAAATAAGGAAATAGAGGATATGTTGCTCGATTGCTTTGTGTCCATCTTTAAAGTAAAGGAAAGAGCTAATATTTGGTGTGTACTGGGAAAATGATTTAAAATTAGAAGCAGGAATTTGTCAAAGTTAGTACAAGCAATGCAACAGATGAAGAAAAAGAATGGTACTGGGGAGTGTAAAACCCCCAGCACCATGGGGCATTAGCTCTCAATTCAGGCACTGTTGAGGTTCAGATTAGTTTTGCTGTTATATGCAGCAGGGTGGCATAGCATTTCTTGTTCATATCAAGTTCACAAAATAAAGAGTATACATGGCAGGGATCAATACAGCAATAAACACGGCAACAAGTGCAAAACAGCAGAATGGTGAAAGATTGCAGTGCGATCTGAAGTAGTGCAAAAACATTTTCCCGATGTTGGGAGAGACCTGAAACAAAGGTCTCGGTTTAAGAAAAAGGGGAAGGCCATTTGGGACTGAGATGAGGAAAAACATTTTTACCCGAGAGTTGTAAATCTGTGCAATTATCTGCCACAGAAGGCAGTGGAGGCCAATTCACTAGATGTTTTCAAGAGAGAGTTAGTTTTAGCTCTTAGGGCTAAAGGAATCAAGGGATATGGGGGAAAAGCAGGAACAGGGTACTGAGTTTGGATGATCAGCCATGATCATATTGAATGGCGGTGCTGGCTTGAAGGGCCGAATGGCCTACTCCTGCACCTATTTTCTATGTGTCTAGGTTTCTTTGTTGGAAGTAGCCATGATAGTGGTGTTTACAAAGCTTTTAGATAGGCACGAATATGGCTCATGAGCAAGCAGAAGGGTCTTAATTGGCATCATATTTAACACAGACACTGCTGGCCAAATGGGCCTGTTCCTAGGCTGTACTGTTCTATGTTCCATGAGTCAAGGATGTATCATCTAAAGACTGCAGTGGCTGGGGTTTCTGGCCTGAAAATTGGAAGCAGTTACATGGAAGTAGGTGATTTGTCCTCAATAAATTGTCCGAAATGCGTAGGGAGGGGATGAGAAAATGGGATAACATAGAACTAGTGTGAATCATGGGCTGCTGAATCGCGGGGCGGGGGGGGGGGGGGGGGGGCAGCCCCTCCACCTTTTTGGCGAGACATGCTTCATAACCCGAGTGGAAGGGAACCCCCCCCGCCTCCGCCCGCGCCCCAGCCTCATGACGGAGGGAGAGTCAGCCCCGAGGGAGGGGGAGAGAGAGGGGGGGGGGGGGGGGTGGATGGGGGATATATCCCTCCCCCCCCCCACCCCCCACTTTTTGAGTTGGGGGATGGCCTGTGTTATCCCCCAGTTTTTGGAGGCTGAGCAACAACAAAAAGTAATAACTGTGCCACCCTCCCACCGATCGGTCGCTCCACTTCCTCACCGGGTACCCCCGAGGCCAGTGATCAGTGATTGCTCAGCCCCCTGCCCCCCCCCCCCCCCCCCCCCCCACTTTCAAAAACGTTCCGCGGCCCTTGAATGGGTGATTGATGGTCAGTTTAGACTCAGTGGGCTGAAGTGCCTGTTTCCATGCTGTATCTCCATACAAAACAAAACTAAATGTTTTATAAAATCTTGATTTGAGCAGATGTTGTGTAATCTTAGAGATTTTCCCAGCAAGCTGAAGAAATGAACAGTAATTTCTATGTTCAGTATATTATGTTTTAACTTTCCTTCATCTCCTGTTCAGTATTGTAGACAAATTCAATGTGAGGAGTTTCCCCTCAGCCTCAAAGGTGATAAGCTAACTCCTTAGTGCGTCATTCAGTCAAACTGAGCTCAACAGGTTTGAGAAGGAACTGCAGATGCTGGAAAATAGAAGGTAGACCAAAGTGCTGCTGAAGCTCAGCGGGTGAGGCAGCATCTATGGATATCCATAGATGCTGCTTCACCCGCTAAGTTTCTCCAGCATTTTTGTCTACCTACAATCCATAGATGCTGTCTCACCTGCTGAGTTTCTCCAGCATTTTTGTCTATGCTCAAAAGGTTGTTTGCTAACCATTTTCTATTCCTTTTTCAATGAAACAACACAACAACCTAAACGGGTGTTTCATCAGATAATTCCATCTCTGTTATCAATAACATTGGATGGTTCTCAACGAGTCGTACAGCAGGGAAACAGACCCTTCGGTCCATAAAGTCCATGCTGATCATCAAGTACTCATTTACACTAAGCCTACATTGAATTCTAATGTTAGACACATAATGCTGACACAAAAAGCGTGAATTAAAAATGGAAAACCCACTGGGTTTTCAGCACCCGATAGAGAGAAACGGGTTAACTTTTCATGTTGAAGTCTCTTCATCAGAAATTGACTCAAAACGGGAAAAGTTAGTATTATGTTGCAGAGAGAGTTGCGAATGATACAAAATGGTGTGATATTTCTAGGATTCTCTTTTTCACTCATCTATCTGTGGCTTTATGCACTGTTCTAATGAAGCCCAATGTTAGATCAAGGAACAGCACCTCATCTTCTCTCCAGATACCTGCAGCCTTTGGGTCTCAGTACTGAGTTCAATTATTATGGTCAACTTTTTTTTGGTTTGCATCAAAGCAGACCAGGTTTGCAGTAAGGTTATCTATCCATCTATAATATTAACTCAACTTCTCTTCCTTCACATATGCTGCCTGATGTGCCGGGTGTTTCCAGTTTTTTACCGTTTAGTTTCGAGTTTAGCAACAGGTCTGACTACGTTTGCAGCTTTACATGACATTTGTACTCATTCTCTCCAACTGTCTTAATTAATCTACTTAGAAATTGGAAGCCCCCTTGCAACCCTGATCTCACTATGAGAAATATTCTCTTTGTCCTTTCATCCTGCATCCTCTCTGCAATCTAAAACTGAACTTGCTTTCGCATTTCCCCAGTCTGACAAAGGGATTTTATCCTGAAACCTTCTCTCATTTTCTTGCTACAGATAGTGTCTGCCCCACTGAGTAATATCAGTACTTTCTGTTGCACAGTAATTTCATTAAATAAATCGACAAAGGCAGTACTCAACTGCTTGAGTTTCCCGTCTTCTCTTGTCACATAATTAAAATAGCGATGGTGTCACCCCTGAAATTAACTTTAAAAAAAGTCAAATCAATATCTAATATTTTTCCAATACCAGGTAAACGGTAAGTTTAAAGAAAATTACATCAATGATAATTATTTGTGCTTGCAGAGAAACCTATCAAGGATGGAGACTACTGTAAAGAGTAAAAACTAAGAAATGTGACCTGATCTGCACTATATTACTATTAGCCGACATATTAAAGATACTGGATGATAGCAAGATCACAAGTGAATTAAACTTATTAATGAGACAGGCGATGTATATTGCACTAAATAGAAATTGTACATAAATATACCATAATGCCTGCCTTCAAAGATACATGACTTTTTCTCTTTTTATTTGGTTGCTTTATTTCAATTCAACTTGTCCTGTGCAGAATTTTTAACATGATTAAAAATATGTAAAAATGGAGGACACTGAAAGAACAATAGAAGCAGGTCCAGGAGCAACTTGCCCTCCCTTCTCTCCTTCTTATACTTATGGGATCTTTGTGACAGATTTGTTGTGTTTATCTTCAACTTTCTTCACGTCTTCAACTTTTTCTCGTAGCTTAATAAAATTACTTTGCAAGTTTTAATTCAAAAACTGCAATTTATGATGTCTTCAGAACTTTCCAAATAATTTTGCTGCTCTTCTTCTGTTGCAAGCATTTATTTTCTTGGGTGGGGAGACCAGACCTGTACCTTATATTCCAGGTACTGTCTCTTGAGTGATCTATGCAACTGAAGCGAGACCTTTGTCCCCTTCTTGCAATAAGTGCTAATATACCATTGACTTCCTAACTGCTTATTGAACCTGTGTTTTATTTTCAATTATATTTCTACAAGGGCACCTGGGTCCATGTGAACCATCACTTTTCAATTTCCCACCATTTAAAAAAAATCTATCTTTCTATTTTGCCATGTCCTCCTTCATTCATTCAGGCCTATGTCTGTAGTCCTTTTGTCAACTCCTTTTCAGCCTTCACTGCCTTCTTGCCTTGAATTACCTCCAAACTTGGGTGCATTACACTTGGTCCCACATCTAAACCATTGATCTGGATTGTGAACAGTTGGGGCATCACCCCATGCCCCCCTAAAGCTTACAGTCTCCCTATAAGATAAACCATGTATGCCTGTTCTCTGCTGCCTTCAATCCAGGTCAGAAGATTAACCACATTACTTAATCCATTTAGAGGCCTAATTGAAGGACTTCTGTGGAACCAAATACACCTCATCAATTAATTCCCTCATTATCTGTTCAGTTAGTTAAACTTGGGTGAAGGAAATGTTTGCAATGACTCCTCAAATTCTTAGAATGCATCTTATCCAGATGCATCGCTACTTGGTATGGCAAGTGCTCTGCCCAAAACTGCAAGAATCTGCAGAGAGTTGTGAATGCAGCCTAATCCATAATGTAAAAAAACTCCCGCAGCCCAACCATGGACTCCATCTGTACTTCACGTTGCCTTGGGAAAACAGCCATCATAATCATTCATACCCCAGTCATTCTCTCTTTACCTCTCTATCGTTTTGCAAACAATACAAAAGCTTGAAAGCACATAGCAACAAATTCAAGAACATCTTCTTCCCCACTATTATCAGTCTTTAATCGATTTTAGTTTAATTTAGTTTAGAGATACAGCATGGAAACAGGCCCTTTGGCTCACCGAGTCCACACTGACCAGCGATCACCCGTACATTACAATCCTACACACGAGGGACAATTTTACAGAAGCTAATTAACCTGCAACCTGCACATTTTTGTTTTGTTTATTGTCACAAAGTACAATACCGCCCCATAATTCTCGTAACTTTCACATGCCAAGGATGAATTCCCAATCATCCAAACTACCTCATTGCACCCCTTGCAGTTTTTTTTTATCTGTTCCCTCTATAATTATAACACTATATTCTTTACTCTGTTTACTTTCTCTTTTGCACAACCTAATGTAGGATTTGCCGAAACAGCACACAAAACAAAGTTTCAACAATTTTCCAAAATTGATTTCTCAGTCATAAATCTATGTTGATTTGAGTCCTTCCTGAGTTGAACACATATCAAGAAACAACACATGTTTATTAAATCTATGTACAGCATAGACCTGCAGGATATTACATTTCCTAGCAGCTACTCATACTAATTAGCGTAGGCCAGCTCTTGATAATATAAAGCACATACTAGGTGGAGTCACTACTAACAAGCACTATAATTGGCTGGTATGAAAGAGCCAATCTACATCTTTCCTTGTAGAAGCAAAAGAAGCATCAGTGGAATGTTAATAACACTTTGGGAAAGTTTATAAAATTACGCTAGATCACCGTATCTAATGGGTGGCCTGTAAACCCGTCCGGCCCGTGTGCGGTACAAATCTGCCTCACCTCCTTTCACCAGAGAAAATACCAGGGAGGGAATTGGGGAAGCGACCGTGGACTTGACAGGCAGGGAGGATGGTGAGATAGGCGAGCTGGTCGCCAAACCCCGCTGGGAGGCCGCGGTGGAAACGCTAGTTGGCAGTGGGGATGTGGGACCGACCGTGGGAGGGTATACGAAACGCGAGACATCTGGATGCAGAGTCGCAGAACGCGGTTCCTTCACTGGAAGGATATATTGACGGTTGCGTCTGTAGATGGCTCCTTCCGCTTCAACCAGATAAGAGCGCGGTTCTTTGGCAGGGCCGTAGGTGTGACCCAGACGTGCGTGGCCCTTGTTGGTCTGGAGACGGACCACTTGTCCACGTGCAAGAGGTTTAAGTGGCTGGCTGGACATGTCAAAGAAGCGCTTCTGCGTGTCACGTTTGAATTGTAGTTGTTTCTGGACTGCAGGCGGGAAACAAACTTGTGGCTGCAAAAGCTGCTGGGACACAGGCAGGGGAGCACAGGTTTGACAAGACATCAGTCGTTGGGCTGGGGAACCCAGTATGGGATCCCTTGCAATGTTCCTTATGTTGAGCAGGTCCAGGTATACGTCCGATTTTGCAAGGTAGGACCGCTCCATTAACTGTGTTACGCTTTGGACAGTGCGTTCGCCGAGTCCGTTGGACTGCGGGAACTCAGGGCTGCTGGTAATATGTCGAAAGTCCCATTGTTTTGCAAAGTTTGAAAGCTGGGCTGGTGAATTGTCTGCCGTTGTCGGACAGGATACGTGCAGGGGAGCCGTGCACGGAGAGGTGACGCTGCAACTTCTCGATAACCGCTTCAGAAGTAATGGTTTGAAGTAAGTCAATTTCGAACCAGCCCGAATAAGAGTCAACAAGAACCAGAGAGTGTTCCCCATGCCATTCGAATATGTCAGTGGCTAACGTGGACCACGGGAGAGGACCGGGTGCGGCAGTAAAGGCTGCTTCTGCTGATGTGGCGTCAGTCTTTTGCAGACAGCGCAAACTTCGCTTTTTTCGTGTATGTATTTGGTCATACCAGGCCAGTAAAACATGCTTTGTGCCCTTTGTAGGGTTGCCTCCACGCCGGGGTGGCCCCTGTGGATGGCGTCAAAGTATTTGTCCCGGAGGACGGCTGGGACAACTGCCTTGTGGCCCTTAACTATAATCCCACCCTGTAATACCAATTCATCGCAAACCAGGAAGTGTGGGCGGATCGCGAGCGGGATGTTGTGTTGTTTATCTGGCCAGCCACGCCGGATGACTGCAGACAGCAATTGTAAAGTCTCATCAACAGCCGTGTGTTCTGCTAGGCTGATCAAGCAATCAGTCAAAACATACGATACTTTCATTACTGAGAATTGGTCCTGTTCAGACAGTTGTTGTTCGTGGTTTTGCATGGGACTCTTGAAAGCGTATCTGCTATGTACATGTCCTTCCCTGTCTTATAGACCATGTTGAAATCAAATTGTTGCAGTTGCATCATCATTCATTGTAGTCGTACTGGGGCAGCGTGGATGGGTTTGTTCAAAATAGTGACCAGCGGCTGGTGGTCAGTTTCTATAGTCACAGACTTCCCAAAGATAAAATCTTTGAATTTCGTGCAGGCGAAAACCACTGCGAGCAATTGTTTTTCAATCTGTGCGTAACGTTGTTCAGTGTCAGTTAGTGTACGAGAGGCTATGAAACAGGCTACAAATCGCCGTCGGTAGTGGTCTGCAGGCACGCAGTGCCTAGTCCGTATTGGGACGCATCGCAGGTGAGCGTTACTGGTAACTCCAAAGCAAAGTAGGCGAGAGTAGGTGCGCTAGCCAGCTGCGACTTGAGAATGTCAAAAGCTCTTTGGTGCTGCGGATACCAGGACCATGCAGCATCCTTGTGTGTCAGTTCTCGCAGGGGGGCAGATATTTCGCTGAGGTTGGAAATAAATTTCCCCAGGTAGTTAACCATTCCAAGGAACCTTTGTAGGCTCACGACATCAGCAGGAACCAGCAGTTCCTTGATACCTGCAGCTTTTGATGGGTCTGGTCTAAGGCCGTCACTTGTGAAAACATGTCCGGCGTAAATAACTTTGGAACTCGAAATTTGCACTTCAGGGGATTGAGTTTGAGCCAAATGTCTTTGGCACGGTCTAGTACTTTCTTCAGATTGGTGTCATGTTCAGCCAAATTGTGTCTGTAAACGAGAATGACATCAATGATGGCGCATGGGTACGCAGCAAACAATTGTTCCATCGTGCGCTAGAAAACTTCGCTGGCGGAGTCGATGCCAAAGGGCATTCTCAGAAATTTGTATCGGCCAAAGGGGGTGCCGAATGTAGTGAGATTGGATGAGTCTGGGTCCGGTGGAATCTGCCAAAACGAGCTTTTGCCATCTAGAACAGAGAATACTGATGCGTTGCCTATCTGAGCAGCAACTTCCTCTACTGTTTGCATTGGGTAATGCGGGAGATTGATGGCAGTGTTAAGATCTCTGTGGTTTTGCAGATCTCCTACTTGTTTTTCTTTGTTGTGAACACCATGGTGGAAACCCAGTCAGATGGGTCAGTAACTTCAGCAATAACACCCATGGAGACCATCCGCTTGAATTCATTATGTACTCTGTCATGCATGGCATGCAGAACACAATGTGGTGCTCGGAACACAGGAGTGATTTTGGGGTCGACAACAATGTGGTATTTGATAGGCAAGTTGCCAGGCTTGCCGTTAAACAGTTCTTTGTATTGAGAGAGTACCTGTTGAGTGGGCCCGTCAGCAAGAAAGAGTTGATGGACAGTGCGGCCAAAGTAGACCAGGCCTAGATCGTGGCATGCATTGATACCAAGCAAAGTCTTTGAATCCACCTTAACAATATAAAACTTTAAGGTATGGGTCTGCTCGTCTATGGTGCACTTCAAATCAGTTTCTCCAAGTGGGTGTAGAATATCTCCCCCGTAAGCCCGAAGCATGGCCGAGGCCTTTTAAATACGTTCAGCATTACGAATTTTTAAAAACTCTGTTAATGAGATGACGTTGCATTTTGCGCCAGTATCAACCCTCACGATCAAAGGCCTGTTATTCACAAACATGGTTACCTCAGGGTCAAGTTGCTCGTTAGATAAGAGAGGAGAGAGTGGATGGCGGAACTGATATCTGCACTTTATGGGAGCGGAGCGGGGGATAGCAAGTCAGGCTCGTCCTTGAAGCTGCTTGAGTCACACAGGAATGGCAGTATCGTGCAAAGTGGTTTAACTTCTTGCAGAAATTACAGGCTTTACAATAAGCAACACAGAACTGATGACCCGTCACATGGAAATAGTTGCAATTTTGACACCGAACAGTAGACCCCGTATGGGTGTTACGAGGGGAGTAGTCTGTAAGATTAACACTATTCTGCGAGCGGTGACCGAAGGGCACAGACACGGTGTGGGAAGACGTTATCTCAGCAATCCGACAGGCATGCTCTGCTTAATTAACAGTTAGGTCAGTATTACGAAGAAGTTCACCCCGTAACTTGCTATCAAGCATACCTCTGACAAGTAAATCACGAAATTGGCAGCGTGCGGCCATGTGTTTTAAGTCACTAATAAAACGTTCAATCGGTTCATTGACCTGCTGTAAACGAGTAATAAACTTGGTCCTGTCAATAATTTAGTTTGAGGGCAGCTCACACAGCTCTCTGAACTTTCTAAGTAAAACGGCAGGGTCGTTGATCGTTTCAGCAGGCACCAGGACCTGACCATCATCATCCAGAACAGCAGGCGCAAATATGAAGCTGTCGGCACGATTCATTGCCTCAGGTCCCACCAAGTTAAGCAATACAGAGGCACATTGGGGGGGGGGGGGGGGGGGTTATTGTAATGAACGATGCGAGCATAATGAGTGTAGTCGCGCTCGAAAAGACGCCAGTGTTCAGCAATGTCAGTGAAAGATCAGAGGACTAGGACGGCGACACAAATTTGCCATGATGGAGATAGTCGACACACAAACTAATCAAACAAAACAAAACCCGATATACATGAACAAAGTGGGCAAGACTCACTCTCTGACACCATGTCATGAGTTGAGTTGAACACGTATCAAGATACAACACATGTTTATTAAATCAACTTACAGCAAGGATCTACAGGACATTACATTTCCTTGCGGCTACTCATACTAACTAGCGTAGGCCAGCTCTTGATAATATAAAGCACATACTAGGCGGAGTCACTACTAACAAGCACTATAATTGGCTAGTATGAAAGAGCCAATCTACACTTCCTGTTATTATCTTTGAACTATTGTGCAAACATTTCCATCATTTTAGATTCCAGCATTTTCCTACTGTCTGACAGGCTAACTAGTCAGTAGATATTTGTAAATAGGCGGTTGGGTTACATTTGTTAACTACCAAATTGCTGAAAGCATTCAAGGATCTTTTGAACTTTAGTGATGACAACCCAAAATCCCCACAGCCACCACTTTCAATGCCCGAAAACGCATGTTATCAGATCATGGAGATTTATCATCTTCAAGTCCCAATAAATTATCCAATAATTATTTTTATTGCTTCTGCTTTCTCTGATTTGTATATTTACCCCATGGCACAGTGGTAGAGTTACTGCCTTACAGCGCTTTCAGCGCTGGAGATCCGGGTTCGATCCCGTCTACCGGGCGCTGTCTGTACGGAGTTTGTACATTCTCCCCATGACTGTATGGGTTTTCTCCGGGATCTTCGGTTTCCTCCCACACTATAAGACGTACAAGTTTGTAGGTTAATTGGCTTGTATCAATGTAAATTGTCCCTAGTGTGTGTAGGATATTGTTAACGTGCGAGGATTGTTGGTCGGTGCGGACATGCTAGGCCGGTTTCCACGCTGTATCTCTGAACTAAACTAGACTATAATACTCCACTACTTCTAGGAGGCTTCTGTATTGTCAGACGCAAGGGTTTACTAAACCTCTCTTTCATTTCCTCATTCCCTGTACAATATCTCCTCTATCCGTCTGTAAGGGAACTGCATTAAAGTTTGCTATTTGTTTTTCTTTTTGTATTTCTGCAAAATAACTTGCAACCTTATTTTCTTGGTTCCCATTTGTGCGTTTCATGAACTTTTATCATCCGGAGCGAATGTGTGCTGTCTGTGAGTAGGGAAAGTGGAAGGAAAGCTGTGCAACCAATTGATTTGACAAACTCTGCGATAGATGGTAAGAAATAACAAACTAGGAAAATTAAATTAGATTAAACACAAAAACAGTCTTTGAGCTTGTAGCCACAGTATTGATATAACGGATCCAGCTGAATTTTATATTAATGGTGTACCCTCCGAATGTTGACTAAAGAGGACTTGGCAATGTTGCTACCATTGGAAAATCAGGGGTTGGTTGTTCGACACTGTGTTTGGAGATGGTCATGGAGATGGACCACACCTGGAGTATTGTGTATAATTTTGGTCTCCTAATTTGAGGAAGGACATTCTTGTTATTGAGGGAGTGCAGTGTAGGTTTACAAGGTTAATTCCCGGGAAGGCGGGACTGTCATATGCTGAGAGAATGGAGCGGCTGGGCTTGTACACTCTGGAGTTTAGAAGGATGAGAGGTGATCTCATTGAAACATATAAGATTGTTAAGGGTTTGGACACGCTAGAGGCAGGAAACATGTTCCCGATGTCCAGAACCAGGGGCCACAGTTTAAGAATAAGGAGTAAGCCATTTAGAACGGAGACGAGGAAACACTTTTTCTCACAGAGAGTTGTGAGTCTGTGAAATTCTCTGCCTCAGAGGGTGGTGGAGGCAGGTTCTTTGGATACTTTCAAGAGAGTGCTAGATAGGGCTCTTAAAAATAGCGGAGTCAGGGGATATGGGGAGAAGGCAGGAACGGGGTACTGATTGGGGATGATCAGCCATGATCACATTAAATGGCGGTGCTGGCTCGAAGGACCGAATGGCGTACCCCTGCACCTATTGTCTATTGTCATCGCAAGGCACTTTAGAGGCATACATTTTATTTCCCACTGATCAGCAGAATGTTGTCTTGGCCTTGGTGCATGTAGATGGGGATGCTCGATTTGCTGAGAAGCTGTAAATAGAATCGGCCTTTCAGCAATTTGCTCCAGATCACAGCATCTGCCGTCTCTTATGTCTTCAGCAACTCCTGACCTTGTGTTGGGAGCAGTAAACGTTAGTTGATCCCAAGCAACACCTCTAGTGATATCTAGAGCTTAGATGATTGACCACAACCAATCTTCTTTGTGTGAAATATGTTTCCAACTGTTAGGTTGGTTTCCCCATGATGCTCATTCACTTCAGTTTTACCCATTTACCTTTATGCCTTGAGGTCAATTCAAAAGGTCCATCATGCTAGCCTCTCCTCCAACATTTCCTCCTTGGCCTATATTTGGACAAAAACGTTGATGAGATGGGGAGCTGAGTACTTCTGGTGAACTTAAATGTGGGAAATTGTGAGTGGATTTTTGAGGTGTGCTACTTGGCAACACTATTGGTGAGATCTTCATCATTTTGCTGATGATTGAGGGGTGACAATGTACCAGAGCAGATTCTTGAATCTCTGCAATTCTCTATTTTGGAGGGTAGTGGAGATTAGATCACGAGAGATTATATAAAGAGGAGGTTGAAAGATCGGGGAATTGATGTCACAGAAGAGGAATTGAGGCCTGGGTAGATCAGCCTTAGTCACCTTATATGGCAGGGTAGACTTGAGTCAGATGGCCTGCTCCTGCTCTTATTTACTTCTGCTCTTAAGAGTTCTTGTGCTATTTGTTAGCTGGATGTATCTTAGATTTAGATTTATTATGGTCATGTGTACTGAGGCACAGTGAAAAGCCTTGTTTTGCATGCTATCCAAAATTGATCAGTTACACCATACATTAATATTATCATGTCAAACTCGAGTACAACAGATAGAGGAAATGGGAAGACATGGCATGCAGGATTTGGTTCTCAGCATTGCATCACATTGTAACACATCAGTTTCATAGACCACGAAACTGGGGTAAAGGTGAATTGGACAGTATCCTAGGCCTATCTTTCATATTATTGGGTTTGAGCTGTACTAGAACAGCTTGGGCAGAGGACCATGTTGTTCTGGAGTCTAGGTCATCAGAACCAGAATACCATCTGATCCCATAGCCTCTAATGCATCCAGTGCTCAGTAAATTCTTAATATCATATGTGGTTGAAGACTGGTTTCTGTGATGTTGCAGATTTTCAGAGGAGGGTGACATGAAGTCAGTCCTCCTGGATAAACATGACTGTAAACATTTCAGCTTTCCTTTAGCACTGACATGATGGGCCCTGCAGTCATTGAAGATGAGGATGTTCTTGGAGCATCCTGCTCTCATTAGCTTGTCCCACCACATTCATGACTCTTCAATCCGCTCTGTTGGTGATGAAGTTGCCATCTGCTTTTAACCTGCATGCAGTTCCTGTGTTTTAGCTTCATTAGCTTAGTAACTCATGTTTATATATATTGATGAAGTCTGAAGAAGGGTCTCGTCCCGAAACATCACCTATTCCTTCGCTCCATAGATGAGCTACACCCACTGAGTTTCTCTAGCATTTCTTCATTCATTTTTGTGGGCATCTGCCAATGGTAGATGAGCATGGATGAGCTCTACCCGTGGCACAGATAGTTTTGCCGTCTCAATCTCTGTCTCATCTGGTGGAGTCAGTGTGGACGTGGCACGTTTTCACTATGACTGCATGGATTTTCCCCAGGAACTCCCCGTGCCAAACACGTGCTGGTTAGTCAGTAGATTAATGCCTATTGTATATTAGCCCTAATGTAGGCGAGGGGTAGGTGCATCAGGGGGCGTTGATGACCATATGAGAGGGTGCAAGTCACAAGGAAAGATAGGTGCAGGAATAGGACAATATGTCCTATAGAAAGGACAGGCAGGTGGACAGAGGAGGGGGGGTAGCTCTGCTGGTGAGGGATGGAATTCAGTCCCTTGCGAGGGAAGACATAGGGACTGACGAGGTAGAGTCACTGTGGATTGAGTTGAGGAATTGTAAAGGCAAGAAGACACGAATTGGTGTTATCTACAGACCCCCAAATAGTAGCCCGGATGTAGGGTGTGAGTTGCAGCAGAAGTTAAAACTGGCATGTAACAAAGGTAATGCCACTGTGGTGATGGGGGATTTCCATATGCAGGTAGACTGGGAAAATCAGGTTGGTTCAGGACCCCAAGAAAGAGAGTTTGTAGAGTGCCTCTGAGATGGATTCTTAGAGCAGCTTGTAATGGAGCCGACCAGAGAAAAGGCAATTCTGGATTTAGTGTTGTCCAATGAACCAGATATGATACGAGAACTCGAGGTAAAGGAACCGCTTTGAGGTAGTGATCATAATATGATTAGTTTTAATCTGCAATTTGAGAAGGAGAAGGTTAAATCGGAAGTGTCAGTGATGCAGTTGAACAAAGGGGACTATGAAAGCATGAGAGGGCAGCTGGCCAAGGTAGACTGGAAAGGGATCCTAGCAGGAATGACGGTGGAACAGTTGTGGATAATGAAGAGGATTTCCAAAGTCTACAGAGTGATTTAGGCCAGTTGGAAAAATGGGCTGAAAGATGGCAGATGGAGTTTAATGCTGATAAATGTGAGGTGCTACACCTTGGCAGGACAAATCAAAATAGGACGCACATGGTAAACGGTAGGGAATTGAAGAATACAGTTGAACAGAGGGATCTGGGAATAACCGTGCATAGTTCCTTGAAGGTGGAATCTCATATAGATAGGGTGGTAAAGAAAGCTTTTGGTTTGCTAGCCTTTATAAATCAGAGCATTGAGTATAGAAGCTGGGATGTAATGTTAAAATTGTACAAGGCGTTGGTGAGACCAAATCTGGAGTATGGTGTACAATTTTGGTCGCCCAATTATAGGAAGGATGTCAACAAAATAGAGAGGGTACAGAGGAGATTTACTAGAAAGTTGCCTGGGTTTCAACAGCTAAGTTACAGAGATAGGTTAAATAAGTTAGGTCTTTATTCTCTGGAGCACAGAAGGTTAAGGGGGGACTTGATAGAGGTCTTTAAAATGATGAGAGGGATAGACAGAGTTAATGTGGACAAGCTTTTCCCTTTGAGAATAGGGAAGATTCAAACACGAGGACATGACTTTAGAATTAAGGGACAGAGGTTTAGGGGTAACATGAGGGGGAACTTCTTTACTCAGAGAGTGGTAGCGGTGTGGAATGAGCTTCCAGTGGAAGTGGTGGCGGCAGGTTCGTTGGTATCATTTAAAAATAAATTGGATAGGCATATGGATGAGAAGGGTATGGAGGGTTATGGTATGAGTGCAGGCAGGTGGGACTAAGGGAAAAAAGTTGTTCGGCACGGACTTGAAGGGCCAAGATGGCCTGTTTCCGTGCTGTAATTGTTATATGGTTATATGTTATAATGGCAGGAATTTCTGGGCATAATCCAGAAGACGCAGGATCATTTCATTCCAAACAAGAAGAAAGATTCTAAGGGGAGTAGGAGGCAACCGTGGCTGATAAGAGATGTTAGGGATAGAATAAAGGCTAAAAGAAAAGATGTATACAAACTTAAAGCACACGGGGGTTCAGTAATAATGTGGATAGAGAACTGGCTGGCAGACAGGAAGCAAAGGGTAGGAGTAAACGGGTCCTTTTCAGAATGGCAGGCAGTGACTAGTGGGGTACCGCAAGGCTCAGTGCTGGGAACCCAGCTATTTACAATATATATTAATGAGTTGGATGAGGGAATTGAATGCAACATCTCCAAATTTGCAGTTGACACGAAGCTGGGGGGCAGTGTTAGGTGTGACGAGGATGCTAGGAGGCTGCAAGGTGACTTGGATAGGCTGGGTGAGTGGGCAAATGCATGGCAGATGCAGTATAATGTTGATAAATGTGAGGTTATCCACTTTGGTGGCAAAAACAGGAGGGTAGACTATTATCTGAATGGTGGCCGATTAGGAAAAGGGGAGATGCAACGAGACCTGGGTGTCATGGTACACCAGTCATTGAAAGTAGGCATGCAGGTGCAGCAGGCAGTGAAGAAAGCAAATAGTATGTTAGCATTCATAGCAAAAGGATTTGAATACAGGAGCAGGGAGGTTCTACTGCAGTTGTACAGGGTTTTGATGAGACCACACCTGGAGTATTGCGTACAGTTTTGGTCTCCTAATCTGAGGAAAGACATTCTTGCCATAGAGGGGGTACAGAGAAGGTTCACCAGACTGATTCCTGGGATGTCATGGCTTTCATATGAGGAAAGACTGGATAGACTTGGCTTGTACTCGCTAGAATTTAGACAATTGAGGGGGGAACTTGTTGAAATGTACAAAATTCTTAAGGGGTTGGAGAGGCTAGATTCAGGAAGAATGTTCCCGATGTTGGGGAACTCCAGAACAAGGGGTCACAGTTTAAGGATAAGGGGGAAGTCTTTTAGGACCGAGATGAGAAAAACATCTTTCACACAGAGAGTGGTGAGTCTCTGGAATTCTCTGCCACAGAAGGTAGTTGAGGCCAGTTCATTGGCTATATTTAAGAGGGAGCTAGATGTGGCCCTTGTGGCTAAAGGGATCAGGGGGTATGGAGAGAAGGCAGGTACAGGATACTGAGTTGAATGATCAGCCATGATCATATTGAATGGCGGTGCAGGCTCGAAGGGCCGAATGGCCTACTCCTGCACCTATTTTCTATGTTTCTATAACACAGCAAAGAGTAGCTGGAAGCCAGAGGATTTGGGAAACTTTCATAGGGCAACAGAAGGAAACAAAACGGGCAATACGAGCTGAAAAGATGAAGTACGAAGGGAAGCTGGCCAGGAATATAAAGAAGGACAGTAAAAGCTTCTTTAGATATGTTAAGGGAAAAAGAGTAGCAAAGTCAAATGTGGGTCCCTTGCAGGCAGACACGGGTGAAATTATTATGGGCAACAAGGAAATGGCAGAAGAGTTGAATAGGTACTTCGGATCTGTCTTCACTAAGCAAGACACAAACAATCTCCCAGATGTACTGGAGGACAGAAGATCTAAGGGGGTAGAGGTACTGAAATAAATTTTCATTAGGCGAGAAATAGTATTGGGTAAGCTAATGGGACTGAAGGATGATAAATCCCCTGGACCTGATGGTCAGCATTCCTCATGGAGGTGGCTCTAGAAATAGTGGATGCATTGGTGATCATTTTCCAATGTTCAATAGATTCAGGATCAGTTCCTGTGGATTGGAGGATAGCTAATGTTATCCCAATTTTCAAGAAAGGAGCGAGAGAGAAAACGGGGAATTACAGACCAGTTAGCCTGACTTCGGTGGTGGGAAATATGCTGGAGTCAATTATTAAAGAGGTAATAATGGGGCATTTGGATAGCAGTAAAAGGATTAGTCCAAGTCAACATGGATTTATGAAAGGGAAATCATGCTTGATTAATCTTCTGGAATTTTTTGAGCAAGTGACAAGTAAAATGCATGAAGGGGTGCCAGTGGACGGTGTTGGGACCGCAACTGTTTACCATATATATTAATGATTTGGAAGAGGGAATTGGGAGCAACACTAGCAAGTTTGCAGATGACACAAAGCTGGGTGGCAGTGTGAACTGTGAAGAGGATGTTAGGAGGATGCAGGGTGACCTGGATACGTTGAGTGAGTGGGCAGATGCGTGGCAGATGCAGTATAATGTACATAAATGTGATGTTATCCACTTTGGTGGCAAAAACAAGGGGGCAGATTATTATCTCAATGAGGTTAGGTTAGGTAAGGGGGAGGTGCAGCGAGACCTGGGCTTCCTTGCACACCGGTCACTGAAAGTTGGTTTACAGGTACAGCAGGCAGTGAAGAAAGTTAATGGAATGTTGGCCTTCATGACAAGAGGATTTTGGTATAGGAGTAAAGAGGTTCTTCTGCAGTTGTATAGGGCTCTGGTGAGACCACATCTCGAGTATTGTGTACAGTTTTGGTCTCCTAATTTGAGGAAGACATCCTTGTGATTGAGGCAGTGCAGCGTAGTTTCACGAGATTGATCCCTGGGATGGCAAGACTGTCATATGAGGAAAGATTGATAAGACTAGGCTTGTATTCACTGGAGTTTAGAAGGATGAGGGGGAATCTTATAGAAACATAAAATTATAACAGGACTGGACAAGCTAGATGCAAGAAAAATGTTCCCAGTGTTGGGCGAGTCCAGAACCAGGGGCCACAGTCTTAGAATAAAGGGGAGGTCATTGAAGACTGAGGTGAGAAAAAACTTTTTCACCCAAAGAGATGTGAATTTATGGAATTCCCTGCCACAGAGGGCAGTGGAGGCCAAGTCACTGGATGGATTTAAGAGAGAGTTCAATAGAGCTCTCGGGGCTAGTGGAGTCAAAGTATATGGGGAGAAGGCAGGCACGGGTTATTGATAGGGGACGATCAGCCATGATCACAATGAATGGCGATGCTGGCTCAAAGGGCCGAATGGCCTCCTCCTGCACCTATTTTCTATGTTTTCTATGTCTATGACTGACGGGATTGATCCGATAGTTGGCGTGGACTGAATGGGCAAAATGGGCTCGCACTACATTGGAATGAAATAATGATGTGGATTTTATCCCTTGCGGGTATCACTCACTCCCCACAACAGAGCCTGCGTGGCAGCCACGTCCTTCAGCATTCGACCAACTAAGTCAATCGTGGTACAGCCACGCTGCTGTTATTCTTGGGCATCGAGGTTCCCCAGCCAGAGGGTATTCTTTCCACTATTTTCAAAAGTACACAAAGTGCTGGAGTGATTCAGCATGTCGGGCAGCATCTCTGGAGAACACAGATAGGTGACGTTTTTTTGGCCTGGACCATTCTTCAGACTGAGGAAGTAAGAATGAGTGAGAAGAAGAGTCTTGACCCGAAATGTTCTCCATAGATGCTGCCTGCTCCAGTTGAGTTACACCTGTACTTTGTACATTTTTGTGTATTAAGTTCATAAGTTATAGGAGCAGAATTAGACTATTTGGCCCATCAACACTACTCTGCCATTCAATCATGGATGATCTACCTTTCTCTCTAAATCCCATTCTCCTGCTCTCTCCGTATAACCTTTGACATCCTTACTAAACAAGAGCCTGTCAATCTCCACCTTAAAAATACCCAATGTCTTGGCCTCCACAGCTGCATGTGGCAATGAATTCCATAGATTAAAACCCACTGTTTAAAGGAATTCCTCCTTGTCTCCTTTCTAAAGGTACATATTTTATTCTGAGGCTGTGACCTTTGGTCCTAGGATCTCCTACCTGTGGAAACATCCTCTCCTCATCCAGGCCTTTCTCTATTTGGTAAGTTTCAATGAGTCCCACCGCCTCATCCATCTAACCTCCAGCGAGTACAGGCCCAGAGCCGTCAAACACTCGGCAGTTCTTTGTTTCTACCCTTGCTACTTTCAATGCCTCTTCCAAGTGTTCAATCGGAAGGACCACAGAACTATCATTGGATGGCATTCTGCTCTGAGGCTTCTTGCTCTTGCTTGGCCTAGCGCAATTTCACTTAATGGGTCTGCAAATGATTGTTGAGGATTGCCTGGACTACCCTTCACACCTGAGAGAGGAACAATTGAAGTTTCAAAGATGGACACCAAGTGCTGGAGTAATGGCGGGTCAGGCAGCATCTCTGGAGAAAAAGGATGGGTGATGTTTCAGGTCGAGACCCTTCTTCAGACCCAAAACTGAAATGTCCATGTCCTTTAATTCCAGAGATGCTGCCTGACCCGCTGAGTTACTTCAGTGCTCTTGTGACTAACCAGCATCTGCAGTTCCTCTCTGCACAGTTACAGTTTCAATTGGATATCCTTGCATCAGTAGGTGTCAGTTCCTTCCTGTAAACAAAAGTGTTTTTCTCTGCTTTAAGGGTCCTGCGTGGATGCCTTCAGAATGTCCAAAAATATATGAAGTGCAGTTGGCATTGGTTTAATTGCATTCCTACTGTTAATTATTTCACAAATACAATGAAGTTAATGATTATTTGGAGGAGTGGCCAAGAATCTCTTCTGATTGCCAATGTTGACCATCCCGATGCCTCCACCGATGCTGCTTGACCCAATGAGTTCCTGCAGCAGTTTGTCTTTTGCTTTTTAAACTCCGGATTCCGGCAACTGCAGCCTTTGGCGTCTCCTCCTGCTCCGCCCACCCGGACGAATATTTCAGGTGAACTTTCAGTCAAGTTTTTGTGAACGAGGATTACGGCGCCTGCGTTGGAGCGGGGAGTTCCCCGTCCGCTCACTATTCCTGGTGCTGATCTGGAGCGGGGAAAGCGAGAGGGGCAAAGCTGGCGCCGCTAGTGGAGGAGCTCTCATTCCCTAGGGCAGGTAATAAGACCCTCACCCATTTTACTGTCATAATCCCTGTGAAACCGAGACCGGGCTGCCCTCACCCTGCTCTCTGTTTGCTGTTGTCGCCCCTGTTTATGCAAAGTTTCAGTTTGTTAAATCTGATGTTTGGAAAAACAAGTCACTGCTAAAATCCAGATGGAATGTTCGCCGTTTATTGTTATTTTTTTCCAGATATATCTTAAACTGCGTGTTTAATCTGGTTTGCCGTTGCTATTTGTGCATCCCGATGATGTTAATTTCACGCTGCCTGTTATATTTAACAAAGAGAAACTGGGAACTGCAGATGCCGCTTTGCAACAATTTATGTGCTAAACATAAACACAGTAAGCGTTTTTAAAAAATAACTAAAAGCTGAGGCGATGCAAATGCTGTTGTAGCAATGGACCCGAGTTGGAGGGAAGCCAGCGTTCTCTGTGGGGTTGTTCGGCGTCCCATAACAATCACAGATCAATGGTCATTTTGTGTAATCGTGAAGGCGGCAATGCCTGCACTGCTTCAGCCAGTTTGAAGGGGCGTCTCGACCCAAAACGTCCACTGTCCCCCTCTGCCCCCTCCTCTTTCCCACATATGTTGTCTGCCCGCTGAGACCCCTCCAGCAGTTTGCATGGGACGGGTGTCAGAACTGTACCGAGAGTTCACAGAATTAACCATTGAAGCAACAAAGCAGCGCAGGTGTGCGTGTGTGTGAGACCAGCTTTCAATATCCGTATGTGTCTTACATAGGGAAATCAGTAGTGTTAAATATGAGCTACACATGTAGAGCTTCCTTGGACCGATGCCAAGAGTACCTAAATTTCCTTACTGTTATCCGGATCGCAAGCGGCGAAATGAATAATGAATTGTGACCAAAAAACACTCAACGTGGTCCCGTGTGGACAGAAAACAATACGCTCTTAAATGTCGTGCGCGTAGTCATTGGACACCGCTTGGAGAAAAGCACATGCTTTCCGGGAAACTGAAAGTGAGTTTGAGAGTACGATCACACTGGGATTATTAATAGCTAATAAATGCGGGGATTTCTACAAGCCCTGTCCATTCATAAATGTGGAGTTACCGGTGGCTTTTTGCGCATGTTTCCCTTTTACCTCGACGCCCCCAACAATGAAAGAAAACCATCTTCTCAGTTACATTGCAAAGGTTAGCAGAGGAGAGGTGAACACATGTTATTTTAAATTTGGACCCCGAGCCACCTCCTCCTGTACGATTAGAATATCGGCAGCATGGGATTGGCTTTGTTATTTTTTGATGTGTACACTCATTAATAAATGTAGCAGATCAGGCAGCCACAGTGTCTGCAAAATGAGAAAGTTAACATTTCAGATTGAAGATCCGTCATCCGAACTGGGAAAGAGTGTAATTGGGTTACTTTATATATTTCCTTTGTCATAAAATATATAGATATGATCTCCGTCTGCTTTGATGTTGTTTTCACACCGTATCCTTCCATGTCTCTAGTTTCCCCTCTCCCCTGACTCTCAGACCGAAGAAGGGTCTCGACATGAAATGACACCTATTCCTTCTCTCCAGAGATGCTGCATGTCCTGCTGAGTTACTTCAGCATCTTTTGTCTGTCTTGAGTGTAAAGCAGTATCTGCAGTTCCTTCACATACACACACAGCCACACAGCCACACAGCCACCCACACCGCCACACACAGCGCCACAAGAAACAGATGCTAAAATCGTAAGTGAAACACAAAGTACTGGAGGAACTCAGCAGGTCAGGCATCATCTATGTAGGAAATGGACAAACATCCGTTTGGGTCTGGACCTTTCGTCAGATTCACTGTGGGCGGGGGGGGGGGAGCTGGAAAAGGGTGGTGGTGGGCGGAGGGGGCACGATGCAGCCTGGCAAGTGATAGGTGGATATAAGTGGGGGGGGGGATTAGTTGGTGAAATGATAGGGGGAGTAAGTAACAAAGGCTAGAACTGAAAATGAGACAAAAGGGTGTCAGACAAGGAGAGAAGAGGAGTTCAAGGTAGAGCAAGAGGGAGACATATAGTAGGAATGTTACAAAATGTTGAGATTTTAAAAATCAAGCCTTTAATTTATCCCATCAGATAAAGCATAAAAATAACTTTAATTTGATACCTAATTCACTTTCAAATCTTTAGTATAAAAAAAAGTTATGGTCATTTTCATACTCGGAAATTAGCATCTTGTTCCCTATTGCTTTTCCATTGACTTAACACAAAAACTGTGATCGAGGACAGTCAAAAGCTTATAACTTTCTTAGAAATTAAGAAAACGGAATGAAATTTTCAGTTATTATAGATTGAATCATTCTGAAACAGATATGAAACATCTTGGATGACCTGAAATTAAAGCATATAATTAGTTAGTTACCTAATTGTAGCTAATTGCAAAATTGACCGTTGTGACGGAAATAGTAATAAACACCAAGACTGCCTTGAACATTCAGAAATGTGATATTCTCAAGATCAGAACTTTAATATTATTGTATTATATGCTGTAAGTTCTTAACAGACAGGTAAAGAAATTATGATTTCTAGCAAAAGACCAAGTCATTATGGAGAAGATCAGTTGCTAGCTGGTACATTGGCATATCATAATCAGTAGCATCATCACACTCCTCAGATTGTAACCAATAAGCAACTCTGTACACCTTGGTTTTCTTCACCTTTAGGCATTTGTAAACTAAACTAGTAAACTAAAAGTTTTTGCTTTTCAAACCATGCATGACATGCCTTTTTGCCCACTACTTTCCCATTAAGAATGTCCTGTAAATCATCACATTTGGAGTAGTCCAAATTCGGAAAATATCTGTGAATGCTATCTAAATCAGTGTCTTTTGCTGGGTATTTGGATTGACAATTTTGTATTTCTTCTTTGGAGACATCTGTTTAAAATGTAAACAAAAAAAAACACTGAACAGCATTAACAGAAACAAGTTATTATTTGCAGTTTTAGGAAAAAAGGTAGAAATGATGAAGTTAAACGCTAAAACAAATAGTAAATACCCAATAAAAAATTTGTATTCATCAGTTTCATCGAATCAATTAATCTAATCAATTAATTCATCTACATTTAATTAGTAGATCTAAACATATATATGCACTTCTTAAAAAAAGGCTAAGTATCCAAATAACAAATAACAAACTGATCCCATTCACACAATTCACAATATAACATGATTTTTAAATCTCACTTTGTCATGAATTTATATGCCAAATGGAAGGAATTTAATGTTTAATTCCCATAAATTAATCCAGAAACATCCACTATCAAGATAATTAAATCATTATTTTTTGCACAATACATCTGACTAAAACTGTACTGTGGATATTTTGTATGAAAATATTGATCATGGATAGACAATAACACAAAATATAGATGATTTAGATGTTCTTATGACATGATTGTGCAAATAAATAATGAATTTGATTATCTTGAGAGTGGATGTGTTTGGAATGTGATCGATTGGAATGTTGCCGTTGCCATAAATTTTAAGCCCATATCGGCAGGCAAGACATGGGCGATTCGTATGGGGCCTAAATAACATTTTTCGCATCATAAGATTAAAATGAAGCCACACCAAAAAGCAATATAATATGTTAAATAATCAACATACCTTTTGTTTTGTCTTGATATTGCGATCCGTGATATTGAAGGCATTAGAAGTTGCGTTTAACTTCAATCCAGCGATTAAATCATCCAGCAAATTAAAAATATATATACCGGGAACAGAAGCCCGAACGATTTTTCATCATCAGCTAGCAGCCCGATGGAATCCCTCTCCGACAACCAATACAAACCTGCATTCGCCCTTGGAGCCAGCACCACCATTCAATGTGATCATAGCTGATTATCCACAATCAGTACGCCTTTCCTGCCCTCACCCCATATCCCTTGACTCCGCTATCTTTAAGAGCTTTATATAATTCTCTCTTGAAAGCATCCAGAGAATTAGTCTCCATTGCCTTCTGAGGCAGAGAATTTCCACATTTTCACAACTCTCTGTTTTTTCCTCATCTCAGTACTAAATGGCCTACCCCTTATTCTTAAACTGTGGTCTCTGGTTCTGGACTCCCCCAACATCGGGAACATGATTCCATCCTCTAGCCTGTCCAATCCCTTAATAATCTTACATGTTTCAATGAGATCGCCTCTCATCCTTCTAAATTCCAGTGCATACAAGCCCAGTCGCTCCATTCTACCAACATATGACAGTTCCGCCATCCTTGTAAACCTACGCTGCACTCCCTCAATAGCAAGAATGTCCTTCCTCAAATTTGGAGACCAAAACTGCACACAATACTCTAGGTGTGGTCTCACTAGGACCCCGTACAGCTGCAGAAGGACCTCTTTACTCCTATACTCAACTCCTCTTGTTATGAAGGCCAACATGCCATTAGCTTTCTTCACTGCCTGCTGTACCTGCATGCTTACTTTCAGTGACTGATAACAAGGACCCCCAGATCCCGTTGTGCTTCCCCTTTTCCTAACTTGACGCCATTTAGATAATAATCTGCCTTCCTGTTCTTGTCACCAAAGTGGATAACCTCACATTTATCCACATTAAACTGCATCTGCCACGCATCTTCCCTCACCTAACCCTTCCAAATCACCCTGCATCCTCATAGCATCCTCTTCACAGTTCACACTGCCACCCAGCTTTGTGTCATCTGCAAATTTGCTAATGTTACTTTTAATCCCTTCATCTAATTCATTGATGTATAATGTAAATAGCTGCGGACCCAGCACCGAGCCTTGCGGTACCCCACTAGTCACTGCCTGCCATTCTGAAAGGGACCTGTTAATCCCTACTTTTTGTTTCCTGTCTGCCAAACAATTTTCTATCCATGTCAGCACTATACCCCCAATACCATGTGCTCTAATTTTGCCTACTAATCTCCTATGTGGAACCTTATCAAAGGCTTTCTGAAAGTCTAGGTACACTACATCCACTGGCTCTCCCTAGTCCATTGCCCTAGTTACATCCTCAAAAACCAGAAGCTGAACTGCTATCCAAATGTGCTACTATTTCATCTTTTATAATTGACTCCAGCATCTTCCCCTCCACCGATGTCAGACCTTGGCAGACAGAGCTCAAGTGTTTGGCGAAACAATCACCTACTCTTGGTCTTGGGAGCACTGAATGTGGTGGATGAGTTTAGAGGAGGTGCATATGAACCTCTGTCTCACCTGGAAGGGCTGCTGGGACCCCTTGTTGAAGGTGAGGGAGGAGTTATAGGGTCAGATTGGAGGGGAAGAGAATGGGATGCGACAAAGGTTGTTATGTGTGTAAACTGTATTGAACTCTGCAATTTCAGATATCTTGGTTTCACACTGTGTGTCAGAACACTACATTTTTACTATGAAAGACATATGTGTGACATGGGCTCAGTTTTCTTTTCTATGGGGTGGCACGGTGGCACAGCGGTAGAGTTGCTGCCTTACAGCGCCAGAGGCCCGGGTTCGATCCTGACTACGGGTGCTGTCTGTACGGAGTTTGTACATTCTCCCCATGAGCTGCGTAGGTTTTCTTCAGGTGCTCTGGTTTTTTCCCACATTCCAAAGACATACAGGTTTGTAGATTAATTGCCTTTGGTAAAATTGTTAAATGTCCATATTGTGGAGGATTGTGCTAGTGTGCAGGGATCACTGGTCGGCGTGGACTTGGTGGGCCGAAGGACCTGTTTCTGCGCTGTATCTCTAAACCAAACGAAACTAAAGTGCAATCGAGCCTAATGCACATGACGTATGGCCATACATTTGGCAATTTGTAAGCTCCTTTCTTTATATTCTCGCCCCATTGCCACTTCATGTCATCGTTTCTTTGTTCCTTTTTTCTCTCTCGCACTAACTGCATCCATTAACTATTGACTGGTTGACCGCTACAGTTTATTACAACAGCAACCCCTGCCTCACTCTGTCAGAAGTGTTCCCTTTGTTCTAACCATTGCTTTCCCACCCACGGGTTGCAGGTAGCAATTATTTGCACCTTCTCCCCCAGGGTTTTTTTGAAGGTGCTTACATGATCGAGGCTCCAGTGTTACATTTGGATATATCTCATCCTTGTTAGTATCATAAATTAGAGCCACTGGATGATACTGCATAGAAAAAGGCTCAGCAAGTCCATGCTGACCATCAAGTATCCAACCAAACTAATCCTATTTATCTCTCCACATTCAACCCCCTCCCCTCCCAATTCTGCCACTCACTCGGTAGGAACAATTTATCGTGGCCATTTAACCAATCAACCAAATATCTTTGGGATGTGGGAGGGACCGGGAGCACCTGGCGGAAGCCACATGGTCACATAGGATGTGCAGACTCCGTACAGACGGAACTGAAGGTCAACATTTACCTGGATCACTGCAGCTGTGAGGCAGCATCTCCGCTAGCTACGCTTTTATGCCACACTCCTACTAACAACATTGTCTGAAATCTGCAACATCCAGGTTCAGGAATAGCTTATTCCCCACCGCCATCAGGCTATTAAACTCAACTCAAACAAAACTCTGAACATTAATAGTCCATTGCACTTTATCTGTTTATTTATTTATGTGTGTATATATACAGTGGCTTGCAAAAGTTATCATACCCCTTGAACTTTTCCACATTTTGTCACGTTACAACCACAAACATAAATGTATTTTATTGGGATTTTATGTGATAGACCAACACAAAGTGGCGCATAATTGTGAAGTGGAAGGAAAATGATACATGGTTTTCAAATTTTTTTTACCAATAAAAAACTGAAAAGTGTGGCGTACAAAAGTATTCAGCCCCCTTTACTCTGATACCCCTAAATAAAATCCAGTGCAGCCAATTGCCTTCAGAAGTCACCTAATTAGTAAATAGAGTCCACTTGGGTGTAATCTAATCTCAGTATAAATACAGCTGTTCTGTGAAGGCCTCAGAGGTTTGTTAGAGAACATTAGTGACAAACAGCATCATGAAGTCCAAGGAACACACCAGACAGGTCAGGGATAAAGTTGTGGAGAAGTTTAAAGCAGGGTTAGGTTATAAAAAAAATCCCAAGCTTTGAACATCTCATGGAGCACTGTTCAATCCATCATCCGAAAATGGAAAGGGTATGGCACAACTGCAAACCTACCAAGACATGGCCGTCCACCTAAACTGATAGGCCGGGCAAGGAGAGCATTGATCAGAGAAGCAGCCAAGAGGCCCATGGTAACTCTGGAGGACCTGCAGAGATCCACAGCTCAGGTGGGAGAATCTGTCCACAGAACAACTATTAGTCGTGCACTCCACAAATCAGGCCTTTATGGAAGAGAGGCAAGAAGAAAGCCATTGTTGAAACAAAGCCATAAGAAGCCCCATTTGCAGTTTGCCACAACCCATGTGGGGGACACAGCAAACATGTGGAGGAAGGTGCTCTGGTCTGATGAGACCAAAATTGACGGTTTTGGCCTAAATGCAAAACGCTATGTGTGGCGGAAAACTAACACTGCACATCACCTTGAACACACCATCCCCACTGTGAAACATAGTGGTGGCAGCATCATGCTGTGGGGATGCTTTTCTTCAGCAGGGACAGGGAAGCTGGTCAGAGTTGATGGGGAGATGGATGAAGCCAAATACAGGGCAATTTTGGAAGAAAACCATGTTAGAGTCTGCAAAAGACTTGAGACTGGGGCGGAGGTACACCTTCCAACAGGACAACGACCCTAAACATACAGCCAGAGCTACAATGGAATGGTTTAGATCAAAGCACATTCATATGTTAGAATAGCCCAGTCAAAGTCCAGACCTAAATCCAATTGAGAATCTCTGGCAAGACTTGAAAATTGCTGTTCACAGACACTCTCTATCCAATCTGACCGAGCTTGAACTATTTTGCAAAGAAGAATGGGCAAAAAATTCAGTCTCTAGATGTGCAAAGCTGGTAGAGACATACCCCAAAAGTCTTGCAGCTGTAATTGCAGCGAAAGGTGGTTTTATAAAGTATTGACTCAGGGGGGCAGAATGCTTTTGCACGCCACACTTTCAGTTTTTTATTTGTAATCAAATTTGGAAACCATGTATTATTTTCCTTCCACTTGACAATTATGCACCACTTTGTGTTGGTCTATCATATAAAATCCCAATAAAATACATTTACGTTTGTGGTTGTAATGTGACAAAATGTGGAAAAGTTCAAGGGGTATGAAAACTTTTGCAAACCACTGTGTGTGTGTGTGTGTGTGTGTGTATATATATATATATTTTTTTCAATGGTATATGGACACACTGATCTGTTCTGTATTCATGCCAACTACATTCTGTTGTGCTGAAGCAAAGCATGAATTTAGTTTCTTATCTGGGACACATGACAATAACTCTTGATTCTTGATTTATTAACAAATTAGTACCATAAATTACTAACAAAAGTAGTTAAAGTATTTGCAGCTAGGACTAGTTTGGCCTACTAAAATCTTTACCTAGACCATACTGGACATCATGAGCCTTGCAACACAGGTGAACCTGTATGCCAACACTGAGCCTTTGATAAAGCTGTCCATTTTTATCTGCACCCCACCTTTTTTTTAAAATCCAATGACTTTTCTTTACGAACATGACCTTATGAAAGCTTGTGTTTAATCTAACTTAAGTTTTTTCAGAACATAGACCAATAGACTGTTGCAGGATTAAAGTTACACAATCCGCTTTAGGACTTGTATGCTGGGTTTCATTTTCAAAGGTTTGTGCACGTGTATATTTGGGGCTCATTGTTCTTGCACGCTGTACGGGAACTTTGCGCACTACACTTTCATTTGCTGCTTGTTTTCTCAGTGAGGCAACCTACTATCTCTTCTTGCAGTCTATTGTTACCCTGCTTGGTGTTCACTACACCTCCAGATGGAGTGCATCTTGTTACTGCGGTTTGTGCCAAAGATCCGCTATAGTATCTTTGGTTAGTGCTGTAGACTCACAGACTCGTTTGTGAGAGAGAATACTCGCCCACGCCTTTACTTGCTCAGACGTTTGAGAAGAATTGGCATGTCACCAAATACAATATCAAAGTTCTTCAAGTGGATGGCATACTGACTGGTTGTATCACAGCCTGGTTCAGTAATTCAAATGCTCAGGAATGAAGGAAGCAACAAAAACGTTGTGCACATTGCCCAGTCCATCATGGGCTTCAACTACCCCACCATTAAAGACATCTCCATGAGGCCCTGCTGCCTCAATGAGGAGGCTAATATCATCAAAGACCCATACCGCCCTGGCCATGCTCTCCATCGCACTGCAAACATTGTAAAGAAGTTCCAGGAACGTGAAAACTGCTAACTCCAGGTTCAAGAACAGCCTCCACCCATCACACATCACGCTCTTGAACCACCTGCACGATCCAAACAATAACCCTGCCTCAGCACTGAACCACAATGCAATTTGCACTGTTACTTTGGCTTGCTGCCTCATAGTCTGGTTTATTAGTTTAATAGATGTTAGATAATGTTTAATCATGATCATACTTTATTAGCCAAGTATGTTTTGCAACTTACGAGGAATTGTATTTCCACACAGTCATACTAATAAAAAGCAACAGAACACACAAAATACATTTTAACATGAACATCCACCACAGTGACTCATTCGCATTCCTCACTGTGATGGAAGGTGAAAAAAAGTTCAATCTCTCCCTTCTTTATCCTCCAGCGGTCGAGGGCCTCTAACCTTCCGTTGACGGGACGATCTTACTCCCGTAGCCGGCGGCGGGCCTCCTCGTTGGGGCGATCAAGCTCCTGCATTGGGGGGGGGATTCTCACCTCCCCTGCGCCGGGCGAACTACCCCGGGTCCGGGCTAGTCGAACGTCGTGCTGCTTTAGGAGCTTCCCGGAGGTCTCAACCCGAGACTACGAGATCAAGTATCTGATGTTAGAGTCCGCAGGCCACGGTTGGAGCATCGATCCCACGCAAGGGATTGGCTCCGATGGCAAGTCCACACCCCGCTCAAAGTGGGGCTCAAAGTCAGTCCCAAGCAAGGCCTCCAGCTCCATGATGTTAGGCCACAGAGTGACCGGAGATATGACCCGGAAAACAATCGCATCTCCGGCAAGGTAAGAGATTGAAAAAAAGTTACCCCCGACCCCCAGATAAAACAAACCAGAGAACCTTAGTTGTGTTGTCACGTTTCATGTCCCTGTAAACCTGCAGCAAGTAAGAATTTCATTGCTCTAGTTGCGGTGCAAACGACAAATAAGCACCCGTGACGCTTGCGTGAGGTTAACACTTTCTCACCTGCACAAGGTTTCATCTGGTTGCTCTGGGTTTTTCCACATCATAAAGATCCACTGGCTGATTGTCTACTGTCAATTTCCCTTGATGCAAATTGATGACAAAAGGAATCAAAGTGGAGGAGGGGTGGGGGGGGGGGTGGTGGGCGGGTTGCTGGGCAAGAATGAGAGAGGAAAAACCATAGGGGTACACAGAAATAAAGAGGGAAAATTCAAACAAATGGGCATGCACCTAATGGGTTGCCTTTTCAGTATTATTACAAGCATAAACTAAGTTTTGTGTAATCTGCAATTTTGTAATGTAATCCTGCTCTACCACACCCGAGTCATTACCGCACATCCAAAACATTTGTGGACATGGAACTAAAGTTTGGTCACTACCTTCATATAGTTCTCAAAACTGAAACAAAGACACCAAAGGCATCAAAGATCTAATGAAACAAATATTACACAATACTCCCATTTGCCCTTAAAGGGACAAAATGAATATTGCTGACTGCTGTTAGCAATGCCGATGATCTTTTGTTCGCCAGTGAATGATTGCAATATTTGTATACAACGCAGATGTGTAGCAATGCAGGGATTCATTTTTTCATTTAATTAAGGCCATGGTTATTTTCGCTACTGTATACAACATACAATAAAGCAGGCAAAATTGTGTCAATCTGCAAAATATATATATTTAAAGTATTGTACTATGTTTTTGGAAGCTTATTTCATATTTTCTGAATCTTTGGCATTTTATGTCCGGTTTCCTACATTTCAATTTTTTGTTTTTCTTCACTCCAAATATTTCAATTTCAACCCATGAACAGCCACTAACTATTATGCATCGTTCCCCGGGCAAAGGATGCAAAACCCAGATTTGTTTTTGCACCGAGTTGTGCTCTGTCACCGATCAGTTGGAAAGGGAGAGGGAAGCTGAAATTTGTGTCTGATTTGTCCTGGACTGGTGCCTCTTACGCACTTTCTTTTAAGTGTATTGTTGAGGTGAAGAACCCAGGGAGACATCATTCGGCTTGTTTGCACAGTATTACCCTCCTAAAAGCCAATTTAATGGAAGAGATGGTAATAAAGATAGTATGGATACCTTAAGGTCCAGTGGTTATATAAATAGTACTTAAGGATAACAAGGAGACTAGCAGTCTGAAGAAGGGTCTCGACCCGAAACGTCGCCTATCTCCTTTGCTCCTTAGATGCTGCTGCACCCGCTGAGTTTCTCCAGCTTTTTTTGTGTAACAAGGAGACTAATTGTTTTACAATGAAGTGACATTTTGATACCTTAATCCATTCTGAAATAACCACGTCACTGTTAATTCAGGTTGAGATGCAACGCCATATTATACATGTGACCAGTACAGTTCTCCCCCAGCGTTTATCATGTAGAGATGGTGGACAATGCAAGTTGGGTTCATTTTTGACCATGTTTTCCATGCAACTGAAATTAGGAGACTCTGGCAATTAGCTGATGAAACTCCAACTGCAGTTACTAGATGGAAGTAAGTCGATTGAAGAACTGTGGAGTAGAATAGAATAGAATGCTATTTATTGTCATTCAAACAAGTTTGAACGAAATTGCATTTTCCACAGTTTTTGTTTTACATTACAAAACAACCCAAGACCCACACTTAACAGTTTACACAAATATCCATCACAGTGAGTCTCGAACACCTCCTCACTGTGAAGGAAGGAAAAAAGTCTTATCTCTTCCCCCTTTTCTTCACCTGCGGTCCAGCAGTGTGACATTGCTGTTAACATGTTCCACTGGAGAATATTACATTGAACAGAGAACATAGAACAGGACAGCACACGTACAGACCTTTTACTTACTCCAGTAATTACTCCAGCATTTTAATTACTACAGCATTTTGTGTCTACCTTCGATTTAAACCAGCATCTGCAGTTCTTTCCTATACACCCACGAACCTTTCCGTCCTTGAAGTCTATGTTGAACATGATGCTAATTTAAACTAATTCCTCTGCCTGCATGATCCATATCCTTCCATTTCCTGTATATTCATGTGTATATTTAAAGCCTCTATGCTGCGATCAATTCTGTTTCCACCACCACCCCTGGCAGTGGTTTTCCAGCTACCCACCATTCTGCATGTAAAAAAAATAACTGTCCCCTCTGACCTTAAAGCTATTGCCTCAATTATTTGACATTTCCATTCTGGAAGAAATATTCTGACTATCTACCCTGTCTATGCCTCTCGTAATTTTATATACTTCAGTCAGTCCTCCCTGCAGCCCCTGATGCTCCAAATAAATTACTCTAGGTTTGTCCATTCTCTAATCTGGGCAGCACCGTGGAAAACCTTCTACATCCGCCAAAGCATCTACAACATTCCTATATTGAGATGACCAGAACTACACACAATAATTGTATGTGCCATTCTGTCGATATCCTTGGTATCAAACTTCCTCTAATCATTTCCAGTCTACAGCCTTGAGGCTCAGTCACTGAGGAGAACCCATAACTGGAGTTACAGTAGCTCAGCTGGTAGAGCTGCTGCCTCACGGTGCCAGAGACCCGGTTTTGACTCTGACCTCGCGAGGAATTTCTGGGCTGCCAACTCTCACGCATTGAGCGTGAGACTAACGCATTTGAGGAAATTCGCACGTTCTCACGCTGATGACAGAAGTTCTCACACTAAAAAAAATAATTAAAATTATATATGAATAAATAAAGTCATACTCCTCCACACTCACCAATGAGAATAGTTTTTTTGTCGGCGGGTTCCCCGTAAAGAAGGAGCAATTAAATTGGCTTAAGCCCATCGCACACTATTTAAAATGGCAATGTAGACAGCAATGCTGGAGAAACTCAGCGGGTGAGGCAGCATCTATGTCTGAGTTTTACCCTTCTTCAGACTCAAGCATTTCTCCAGCATTTTTGTCTACCACTCTATAGATGCTGCCTCACCCGCATTCACATTCCCGTGCAGATGGTGTGAGAGGTGAGATACGGCGGTGGTCCCAGCACCGACCCCCACAGGCACCGCTCACATCTCCCATCCTCACCTGCGGCGGCTCTGTGGCCGTCGGCCGCTCTGTCCACACTGCATGGAGTTGCCAGGAGCGAACTGCGTGAATGGGGGCGTCAGTGCCGTCTCCAGAGCCACGGGGATGAATCTTGGGCTATAGTTCCGCTCCGATGCCCGATCCCCGGGTCTCTGTCCCTCACCTCCCCCGGACCCCCGGGTCACTGACCCTCACCTCCCCCGGACCCCAGCTGGACACAGGGCACATGGGCCGGCCCACATTCCCGGGGGGGGGGGGGGAGAGAGGGAAATGCTCCCTGGACATCGCCAAGTCTCCGCTTACTCCGGGTGTTGTCGCCGCTTCACTGACCCACACTCTCACTCACAACCTAACACACACCATTACACACACACAAGGTTTAAAGGGATTTGGGCCAAATGCGGACAAATGGGACTAGTTTAGATGGGGCATCTTGATCTGCATCGACAAGTTGGGATAAAGGGCCTGTTTCCATGCTGTAAGGCTGTGACACACTGTGGAAAGGGTGCAATTGCTCTAGAGAGGATCCAGGGGCAATTTATGAACATATTGGCGGGGCTGGAATTTTTTTTTCACTTTGAAGAAAGATTTGATAACTGAGATTGTATTCTCTGTAGCAACGGAGGTGAAGAAAAGACTTAGTTGAGGTGAATAATATTATGAGAATAGGAGCAGTTTCGCTTAACAAAGAGTGTAAGAAGGAACTGCAGATGTTGGTTTAAGCAGAAGATAGACACTAAAAGCTGGAATAACTCAGCAGGACATGCGGCATCTCTGGAGAGAAAGAATAGGTGATGTTTCGGGTCGAGACCTTCAGACTGAAGAGGTTGAAAACCAGCCATAAAAAACACAATGACTGGAGATGTGTGTTATCCAACTAAGGACAGAAATTATAATCATGTGTTCATCTTTATTGACGTGACACCATAATAAATATATTACAGAAAAAAAAATTTAATGGGGTGGCACGGTGGCGCAGCGGTAGAGTTGCTGTTTTGCAGCACTACAGATCCAGATTTGATCCTGACTACGGGTGCTGTCTGTACAGTATTTGTACATTCTCCTTATGACCACATGGTTTTCTCTGAATATTCCGGTTTCTCCCACACCTGAAAGAAATGCAGGTTTGTAGGTTAATTGGCTTCTGTAAATTGTCGGTGGCATGTAGGATACAACTGGTGTAAGGCAGATTGCTGATCAGTGTGGACTTGGTGGGCTGAAGGGCCTGTTTCCACACACACACACACACACATATATATAAAATGTGTGTGTGTATATATTATATATATATATACACACACACATATATACACACACGCATATATATATATACACACATATATACATAAATATTAATTACATATGTTTTAACATATGTTTTACATATATCTTAATTTCATTGAACCATATACGGTTGAATATGTGGCATTATTTTTGTCTTGTTTCTATAGTCAAAGGGTAAGGTTGATTGATTTATTTGTGCAGAACAGTGATGGAAGTCTGACTCCTCTTGCCTTGTCTCTATGTTTTTGTTTCTCTACATATAGGCATAACTGCATGAATTATAATCTGATTTCCATACATGAATATACTAAGGTCATTCATGTGCAGCACCTGTTGATCAGAGCCTGGCTCTACTGTGGAATGTAATTTAGCCCAACCTTATTACCTAATCCAATTTGAAGCATAAATTTTGCATTCAAGTGTAAGTTAAAAGACTCGCAACAGAGTGCACCAGATTGCACAATTTCATGCTGAAAAATGCAAAAGCTCCCTACCAAACACCTAACCCCCCCCCCCCCCTCGCAATTTCTCACTATCAACTCTCACCCAATGTAGGCAGCCCTGGAATTTGCACGTTCTCCCTGTGACCACGTGGGTTTCTGAAGAGTGCTCCGGTTTCCAGCTAAACCACTTTGCAATTTATCCAAAGCTAATTAACCGACAAACCTGTACGTCTTTAGAGTGTGGGAGGAAACCAGAACTCCCGGAGAAAACTCAGGCAGGTCACGGGGAGAATGTGCAAAATTCCATACAGTGTAGGTCTGTAGGTTAATTAGCCTCTGTAAATTGCCCCTGGTGTGTAGCAAATTGATAAAGTGGAATATATAATGTGAGATAACACCAAACTGGTGTGATAATCGGTGTGGACTCGCTGGGCCAAAGAGCCCGTTTCCATGCTGTATCTTTCAAACAATTCATTTAAATCGATCAAAAAGTAGTAATAAGTTTCATAAATGAGCACAAGCCCAGAACACCTTTGAGCAGTATTGTCAGCAGTGTGTTGATTGATTTGATTTTGCAGATCTCTTTGTTTAGCATTCAGAAAAATACGCCTGGATGATTGGTTTTGGGCATCATGCAAGTTTTGCCTGAATACTTTCAGTTTCACTTCAACAAACTTTTGCCCCTTTGCATCGCAACCAAGTATATAAATAACTGAATTTCTGACAAATATTCTTCCTGCACATCGCCTGTGTCATGATGAGTTTTAATTCTCCAATTTCACAATGTCATACCCAAGTTGAAAGCAAGGGATTGGCAAATTGGCTGTGGAATCACTGATATTTTGGAGCATGCTTTTCAGATCTGTGCATTTGTTTTTTTTGTTTCCAGTCATGAGAAACCAAAGCTACACCTTCGACCAACCAGCAGTGAAAAACCACAGCTATTTGACTTTGCTACAAGATGGCCAGATGCCAATGCTTGACACCTGCATTCAGAATGGAGAAGCAGATGCTGGATCAGGTACTCGTGACTGCAACGCAGAGCAGATAAGAGGATCTTGCTGGTTATCAGAGAAATACATCTGTGGGCACTGCTTTAAATAATTTGTTCATGTTCTGCGATGTTTTTCTAAGACTAAACATGAAAGTCGACACAAAAGTTTACTTGGGAGGACACAAACAATCTTCCTGATATAGTAGTGGCCAGAGGATCTGGGGTGACAGAGGAACTGAAGGAAATCCACATTAGGCAGGAAATGGTGTTGGATAGACTGAGTTCAAGAGAGTTTTATTGTCATGTGTCCCTGATAGGACAATGAAATTCTTGCTTTGGTTTAGCACACCAGAACATAGTTGGCACGAATACTGAACAAATCAGTGTGTCCATATACCATTGCAAAAACATATACACACATGAATAATTAAACTGATAAAGTGCAAATAAACAGAATATTGGCTATTAATGTTCAGAGTTTTGTCCGAGCCAGGTTTAATAGCCTGATGGCTGTGGGGAAGAGGCTGTTCCTGAACCTGGTTGTTGCAGTCTTCAGGCTCCTGTACCTTCTACCTGAAGGTAGTGGGGAGATGAGTGTGTGGCCCGGAAGGTGTGGATCCTTGATGATGCTGCCAGCCTTTTTGAGGCAGCGACTGTGATAAATCCCCTCGATGGACGGGAGGTCAGAGCCAATGATGGACTGGGCAGTGTTTACCACTTTTTGTAGTCTTTTCTGCTCCAGGGCGCTCAAGTTTCTGAACCAAGCCACGATTCAACCGGTCAGCATGCTCTCCACTGTGCACCTGTAGAAGTTAGAGAGAGTCCTCCTTGACATACCGACCCTCCGTAATCTTCTCAGGAAGTAGAGGCGCTGATGTGCTTTCTTTATGATTGAATCAGTGTTCTCGAACCAGGAGATATCTTCAGAGATGTGCACGCCCAGGAATTTGAAGTTCTTGACCCTTTCCACCATCGACCCGATATAAACGGGACTTGGGGTCCCCATCCTCCCCCTTCCAAAGTCCACAATCAGTTCCTTGATTTTGTTGGTGTTGAGGGCCAGGTTATTGTCCTGGCACCATTAGGTCAGTCGGTCGATCTCACTTCTGTACTCTGATTCGTCCGCTTCAGTGATACGTCCCACAACAGTGGTATCGTCAGCGAATTTGATGATGGAGTTCGCACTATGACCGGCTACGCAGTCATGAGTATAGAGCGAATGTAGCAGGGGGCTGAGCACGCAGCCTTGAAGTGCTCCCGTGCTGATTGTTATTGAGGCTGACACATTTCCACCAATACGAACTGACTGTGGTCTGTGAATGAGGAAGTCGAGGATCCAGTTGCAGAGGGATGCGCAGAGACCCAGTTCTGCGAGTTTGGTAACCAGCTTGGAGGGGATGATTGTATTAAATGCCGAGCTGTAATCAGTGAATAACAGCCTGACATATGAGTTTCTGTTGTCCAAGTGGTCCAGAGCGGAGTGGAGAGCCAGCGAGATCACATCCACTGTTGATCTGTTGTGGCGGTAAGCGAACTGTAGAGGGTCCAGGTTTTTGTCGAGGTACGAGTGGATTTGCGCCATAATCAACCTCTCAAAGCACTTCATCACCACAGACGTTAAAGCCAATGGTCGATAGTCATTGAGGCACGTCACCATACTCTTCTTGGGCACCGGTATAATTGATGCCCTTTTAAAGCAGGTGGGCACCTCAGACCTCAGAATTGAGAGGTTGAAAATGTCGATAAAAACTCCAGCCAGTTGGTCTGCATAGTGTTTTAGAACACGACCGGATATGCCATCAGGTCCAGGCACTTTTCAAGGGTTCACCCCTCTGAAGGATTTCCTGACGTCGGCTTCTGTGACTGAGACTGAAATACCATCACAGCGAATGGGGGCTTGAGAAGGCACATCAGTGTTCTCCCTATCAAAGCGTGCGTAAAACGCATTGAGCTCGTCAGGGAGTGACGTTTCGCCGACATTCGAGTTGCCTCCAGATCTCGCCCTGTGGGAGGTGATTGCATTCAAGCCCCGCCACAGCTGCCGAACATCTGTCTCATCCTCCAGTTTGGAGCAGAAGTCGCTTTTGGCCTTTTTGATGGCCTCACCAAGGTCGTATCTGGACTTCGTGTAGACCACTGTATCATCAGACATGAATACCCGGTGTCTGGTCTTCAGAAGAGTGCGGATCTCATAGTTCATCCAAAGCTTCCGATTGGGAAACACTTGGAAGGTTTTTGTTGGATGCAGTCCTCCACACATTTCTTTATGAAGTGTGTAACGACTGTGGCGTATTCGTTCATGTCAGTTGCCGACTCCCTGCCCAGTCTACAGACTCCAAACATTCCTGTAGTTGTTCCTCTGCTGCTGACCCCCCCCCCCCCCCGTGCAGTCCTTACCTCTGGGTGCGCTCTTCAGTTGCTGCCTGTAGGCAGGAAGAAGCAGAACCGCGGTATGGTCGGATTTACCGAAGTGAGGGCGAGGGATAGAGTGGTACCCATTCTTGATGGTGGTGTAGCAGTGGTCGAGTGTGTTTGGTCCTCTGGTGCAGCAGGAGACATTTTGGTGGAAGTTTGGGAGCGATTTCTTCAGGTTGGCTTTATTGAAGTCCCCAGCTATGGTGATGAACGCCTCGGGGTAAGACGTCTGGTGCTTGTTGACCACGGCGTGCAGCTCCTGCAGAGCCAGACGGACGTCTGCCTGGGGTGGGATGTAGACCGCGGTCAGGATGATGGGAGATAGAAGGGAGATAGAAGGGACGGCACTTCACCGCCAGATGTTCTAGGTGTGGAGAGCAGGAGTTTGGACAGGACTGCCACGTCTGAGCACCACGAAGAGTTGACCACGACGCAGATGCCACCTCCTCTCCTTTTCCAGGTGCCAGTGTACAGTCCATACACCAAATGGCAGACGAGTTGAATACTTTTTAAGAAAGGCGGGAAAGAGAAAACAGGGAATTATAGACCAGTTAGCCTGACATCGGTGGGAAGATGCTGGAGTCAATTATAAAAGATGAAATAGCCGCACATTTGGATAGCAGTAACAGGATCGGGCCGAGTCAGCATGGATTTACAAAGGGGAAATCATGCTTGACTAATCTTCTGGAATTTTTTGAAGATGTAACTAGGAAAATAGACAAGGGAGAGCCAGTGGATGTAGTGTACCTGGATTTTCAGAAAGCATTTGATAAGATCCCACATAGGAGATTAGTGGGCAAAATTAGGGCACATGGTATTGGGGGTAGAGTGCTGACATGGACAGAGAAGTGGTTGGAAACAAAGAGTAGGGATTACCGGGTCCCTTTCAGAATGGCAGGCAGTAAACTAGTGGGGTACCGCAAGGCTCGGTGCTGGGACCGCAACTATTTACAATATACATCAATGATTTGGATGAAGGGATTCAAAGTAACATTAGCAAGTTTGCAGATGACACCAAGCTGGGTGGCAGTGTAAACTGTGAGGAGGATGCTATGAGAATGCAGGGTGACTTGGACAGGTTGGAGGAGTGGGAAGATGCATGGCAGATGAAGTTTAATGTGGATAAATGTGAGGTTATCCACTTTGGTAGCAAAAACAGGAAGGCAGATTACTATCTAAATGGCGTCAAGTTGGGAAAAGGGGAAGTACAACGGGATCTTGGGGTCCTTGTACATCAGTCTATGAAAGTAAGTATGCAGGTACAGCAGGCAGTGAAGAAAATGAATGGCATGTTGGCCTTTATAACAAGAGGAATTGAAAATAGGAGCAAAGAGGTCCTTCTGCAGTTGTACAGAGCCCTAGTGAGACCACACCTGGAGTATTGTGTGCAGTTTTGGTCCCCTAATTTGAGGAATGACATTCTTGCTATTGAGAGACTGCAGTGTAGGGTTACAAGGTTCATTCCCGGGATGGCGGGACTGTCATATGCTGAGAGAATGGAGCAGCTGGGCTTGTACACTCTGGAGTTTAGAAGGGTGAGAGGGGATCTCATTGAAACACATAAGATTGTTAAGGGTTTTGACACGCTAGAGGCAGGAAACATGTTCCCGATGTTGGGGGAGTCCAGAACCAGAGGCCACAGTTTTAGAATAAGGATTAAGCCATTTAGAACGGAGACGAGGAAACACTTTTTCTCACAGAGAGTGGCGAGTCTGTGGAATTCTCTGCCTCAGAGGGCGGTGGAGGTAGGTTCTCTGGATGCTTTCAAGAGAGTGCTAGATAGGGCTCTTATAAATAGCAGAGTCAGGGGATATGGTGAGAAGGCAGGAACGGGGTCCTGATTGGGGATGATCAGCCATGATCACATTGAATGGCGATGCTGGCTCGAAGGGCCGAATGGCCTACTCCTGCACCCATTGTCAAAAAGATTATTTCAGATTTTTTCTGGTTTGCAAATGCCCTGCTGTATATTGTAGGCCTCAAATTGTCCCTTCATTTGTTTCCTTAATCTCATTTACCTAATTGGAGACCTTATGAACTATCTTTAATCGGACTTTAGACACAAAGTAACTCAGCTGGTCAGGTAGCATCTCTGGAGAAAAAAGGATGGGTGACATTTCGGGTCGAGACCCTTCTTCGGATTGAATCGCACTTGATTGGACTTTGTCGGACTATATCTTTCACTAAATGTTGTATCCTTCATCTGTACACTGTGGACGGCTTGATTGGAATCATGTATGGTCTTTTCTTTGACTATGTAGCACACAACAAAAGCTTTTCACTGCACCTCTGTTCACACGCCAATAATAAACTAAACAAAACTCTTTGAATTCAAATTACTAATTTAGGTGCAGAGATAGTAAGATTAAACGAGAACTTACCAGTTTGAAGTTTGATCTTTATTTTATGAGTTACGATGAGCGATTACGTGAAGAAGCCCCGCCAGTCCACATACGCGTCAATCTTCAAAGCAGCGGTGTGAAATCACAGATAACAGTAGTTGAAGTAACATAGTAAGACTTAGAGAAGGCTAGAACTACCAGATGATCTTTATGATACGAGGGTTGGGAGCGGAGGGCATGTAATCGCTCATCGTAACTCCTCATAAAATAAAGATCAACTTCAAACTGGTAAGTTCTCGTTTAATTTTACTATTTTACTTCGGAGTCACGCGAGCGATTCCGTGAAGATTTCAAAGCTCTGCGATTTCATGCCGTAAGATTGAGTCCACACAGCCACAACTGCCTTTATTGATAGATGAGGGAAACATTCATAATGAATAAATAATAATAATAGTAACTCCTCTCATTTGGGAGTAAACTTAACCACTGAACCTGAAATAGAGTTAGCAAATACCCCTGGTCTGGCAATAGGTTATTGTGAAATGTTCAGAAGTTCGTTCGTTTGACCATCCTGCAGCCGCTAGGATGTGGTCCAGCTGAACGTACATAACCTTTGCTGCTGATGTTGTAGCAGCCCTGGTGGAGTGAGATTTGAAAAAATATCAGTATCTGCTCCTGCATGAACCAAAACCCGTTTTAACCACCCGGAGATGGTCTGAACCAACACCTTCTGATAAAGTTTTTGTAATTAACAAACATTGCTAGTTCAGAGCCTCTAAGGCTCTTGGTGACCTTGACGTTTTGTATATGTGTGACCACACATAACCGAAAGGTCCATGGGGTATGCCATGAAACTAATTTGAGACCTCACGTCTGCTCTGCTTAACTAAACATTAAAATATAATATTATTTGCAGATGTAACCATCCTGTCCAGTCACAACATGTAGTGATTGAACCCGTTGCGCTGACCAGCGCCATGAGGATAACTATGTTATGAGAGCCGAACCAAAGCTAAGGATGTAGCTGGAGCCCCCTGGTGAAATAGTGATAATACCATGTCAATATCCCATACTGCCCTGTGCTTGTCCTGGGAGAACTTGTGTGAAAGAGATCCTTTATAAACTCGGTATCAGAGGGTGAAACCCGACAGAGTTGGTCCCGTTCACTGCAGCAAATATGATGGGAAGACACGTTGGCACAGTTAATGGTCCTATAACCTAATTTATTGTCAAAAGCCCATTTGCAACAAACTCCAAGACGTCAGTTACCTGTACTGTATTAGATGTAACATTAGATTCAAACAAAACGCTTCCCATCTCCTGAAGAGGAAATGTAATGCTTTTCTTTTTTGGTGCTATCCCTGCACTCTGCAGTGAGCACATAGGTCTGACAATCCGAGCCGCAGGAGCAGTCTACTGAGAATCTATAAATCAATAAATTGATTTTATCATGCAGTGGCTGGTTTCCCGAGCCACAGGCTGAACCAGCAAAGTTTTACGTTTAGAATAACCGTAAAAGGTTGTATTATTATTGCCGACAAAAGCGGGAAGCATGACTGCATAGGCCAGTCAGACAGAACGGCAACCTAAAGAGGCATCTTGCTAAATTTATTGCAAAACCCGACTGATGAGGCAAAATGGAGGGGGACAAAAATGACTTCCTTCTCCTTGTAGCGAGAATGTATCTTTTGCCCCTGTTATGCCACATATTTTTGCAACCGGTAAATGAGCCTGGAAACAAACTTATTGATATTCGGTGTTCCATTGTGATGATACTCCAACACAAAATGAGATTAGGTAAATTATTACAGGATATTCTGACTTGATTGCACCCATGTGACTAACATATGCCACCACCATAGTGTATCAACTCAACATTGAGTATGCAGATTATGCATATTCGCACAAAAACCCTTTAACCTATAGAATGCACCTAGTGTCTATAGGTAGTTGATACCAATATCTGAATAATTGTTAACTCTTGCAAACATCCTCTGCCTCCAAACTAGAGATGGCATTCATAATTGTCCACCTTAGAGCCCCATCAGTTTATAATATAACTGAAATTTTACTAACCAGACTACTGGGGCAATGCTGAATACTGTTCATCCACCATTATGACTTTGGTAGCTTCAGCTGGTAATAGCATAAGGTCTGTCACAAAGACCTACATGGCACTTGAGAGATTACTACTTAGCACAATCTAAACTCCCCCACTTGCACAGCTGAATCACAGCTACTATATTGCCAATTACACTGATGAATAGAAGGCTGCTTATCACAACAGGATTGTTACAGGCTCCGATTATTTCCAATCTTTTACCCCCGGGCGGAGTCACAGGCTAATTAATTGTTAAAGGTAAATCCCAATGATCAACAAGTCTAGTTGGTATCATCTTAATTTTTCTTAAATATAGTTTGCGGCTGAAACAGTTGATTTTACTTCAGAGTCACGTGAGTGATTCCGTGAAGAAGGCCCGCCAGGCCGCATGCGCACCAGTACGTTAGCCGCATTGGCGCAAGCACCAGTCTGGCAGGACATAACTCCTGCCCGTGGTAAGTTAAACTTAAAAGGTAAGTTTGGTTTTTTACTTACCAGGGGTTTTTAGGCAGGAGCCTCTTTTTACAGAGGTTTTTCCTGCCAGTTTCGCAGCCCGACAAGTTGCCAGTTATGGACTGTGGGGAAATTCCAGTCCAACCACAAATGCGGATAAACCGGCAAAATTGATCGGGTTGCGAGATAAGGAGCCGCTAACAGTGCAGTTAGCGGCTCCCCAGCCTGCAGGGATGCCGTAAAAACGGCAAGAAATGCAAGCAGAGTTGCTTACAGGGGGGTCAGCGGCTCCCAGCCTGTGGGATGCCGTTGGAGCGGGAAGGACACAACGCTGGAGTCACTGACAGTGGGGTCAGTGGCTCACAGACATTGGTCTCCAGTCAAGAAATTACTGGGACTCATTCAGCCCTATTTGGACTCAGGTGAGTCGGGCTATAAAGTGTTTCTCCTTATAATAAAAAGTATGTATTTTATAGTGTTTTTTCTTTAAGTAAAAGCTAAAGGCAAAGTAAAAAGTTATTGTTATATGTTCTGACAATGTTATAATTGTTTAAGCACAGGTTGCTATGAATTATTTTTACCCTTCACAGGTAAAGCTGTACACTAAATGTTGATTTAGTGAGCTTACACAGCAATAGCACGGGCCTTTGGGACAGGCCGCGCCAGAACGCCTGACAGGGCTGCTTCATATATGAAAGTGCTGGCCTACGGGAGAGCCGTGTGCCCCCTTGCCATAGAGGGGGTACAGAGAAGATTCACCAGACTGATTCCTGGGATGTCAGGACTTTCATATGAGGAAAGATTGGATAGACTTGGCTTGTACTCGCTGGAATTTAGAAGTTTGAGGGGGGATCTTATAGAAACTTACAAAATTCTTAAGGGGTTGGACAAGCTAGATGCTGGAAGATTGTTCCCGATGTTGAGGGAGTCCAGAACAAGGGGTCACAATCTAAGGATAAGGGAGAATTCCTTTAGGACCGAGATGAGGAAAACATTCTTTACACAGAGAGTGGTGAGTCTCTGGAATTCTCTGCCACAGAAGGTAGTTGAGGCCAGTTCATTGGCTATATTTAAGAGGGCGTTAGATGTGGCACTTGTGGCTAAAGGGATCAGGGGGTATGGAGAGAAGGCAGGTACGGGATACTGAGTTGGATGATCAGCCATGATCACATTGAATGGCGGTGCAGGCTTGAAGGGCCGAATGGCCTACTCCTGCAACTATTTTTCTATGTTTCTATGTTTCTACAGGGCTGGTTCATTTGTGACATTACCGGCCTATGGGAGAGCCATGCCAGCAGCGCCTGACAGGGCTGCTTCATGTGTGAAGTGCCGGCCTACAGGAGAGTCATGCCTGCAGCGCCTGATGCAGGGCTGTTTCATGTCAAAAAGCGCCGGCCTTTATGAAAGGTAGCGCCAGCAACGCCTGGGACAAGGTTGCTCAAATCCACACATATCTGATCGCCCACGGAGTCGGGAGATGATTCTCCACCGGGGCTAGAGAGCAGGGCCCACGGAGTCGGGGGATGAATTCCGCACCGGGGCAGAATAGTGCGTTGAAACAACTATCCTAAATACAGCAACTGTTGTACACAGTGAGGCCTCCCTCTCGGAGGCAGAGACCAAGATGGGTCAGTATCCTGCTGGCACTGAGTCTCAGGGTATGGCCGTGGGGCATACCCAAAGGGATGAAGGGCACGTGTCAGAGGTACCTTTCCTGACAATAAAGTTGCCATCCCAGTAAAATATTCTATTGGGTTAAGGCCAATGAGTTTGTATCAGTATTTGTATCCTGCGGCCTGTGGCAGCGCCTGTTAGGGTTGCCTACAAATCACCCTCTCTGAGGAGGGAAGAGCAAAAGGTCAAGATGACTCCGGGCTCTAAAAATGTCAATAGAACATACTCAAGCACATATGTGCCGGCAGTGAACAACGCCAACAGGGGGGTGTGAGAGCCAGCCGCTGAATCAGTTATTTAGGTAGGTCTATTCTACAGGGGAAGAAGCCTGATAGACGAATTAATTCGGCCAACGACGGGCAAAAGTCATCGTTAAGGACGCACCCCAAGCGCTCATCAGCAGTAGTGGTTCACTGGAGCTGGGGGCAGCATGATAGCTCAGAAATTCCATGCACCTTCCAATCATGCTCAACTAAATGGGTCTAACACGTCCAAAATTTGGGTAGTGCACCGTTCACAAGTTGTAATATTTACATTTGTTTATACAACACACAAAGGGTAAAAATATTTGGTTGAAGCACAGCTGGGGCATTCCAAGTAAGATTGGATTATGGCCAGGGTTTGGAAATTGGGCAAACGTTCTCATGCCACCCATGCAATAAGGCAGGATTGGCATGTTATTATGAAGAATGGAGAATCGGGCATATGAACTTTCCGAATGTAAAAACTTATTCCTGACTAAAACAGATTCATAAGGTAAGAGATACGTTATACAAATCCCATTACAAAGGTTATCAAAGACAATATAACTGTACTATAACAGTAAAGCTTTGCAGTATGGGATAAACTGTGTGTTGGTCATTGGGATTTACCTTTAATTATTATTAGCCTTGTCCCCGCCTTGTGGCAAGAGATTGGGGTTATAGCAATCTGTTATTATGAAAAAACTGAGTTATTTTCATTAAGAATAATTGGCAATATAGCAGCTGTGTTGCAGCTGAGCAAATCAAGGAACTGATATTGTGTAAGTAGCAATTAGATCGTTGCTAACAACCTTGTAGTATTGTCAGCTGAGGCTACTTCAGCCACAATGATGAAGTAACAGTATTCTGCATTGCTGAACATGACAATAACTCATTGAACTTGAAACTCGCTACAGTAGTGTGGTCGGTTGAATTCAGTTATTATGAACTGATGTTTGGAACTCTAAGATGAGAAGTTCCAAGTACCATCACCTACTCAAAGGTAGTGGAGATTGCATGTTACCAATTCTTCAGTTGTTGGTATCAACTAAATATATACACTAAATGCACCCATGAGTAAGGGGTTTTGAGCGAATATACGTATTCAACATGCTCAAATTCAAGTTGCTACTCTACGATGGTGACATATGTTAGTCACATGATAATCAAGGGAAAAATATCCTGTAATTAATCTCCTTGCCACAGGTGTATCATCCCGTTCAGATCGATGATAACACAGAATAAGTGTTGGATCTCGAAGTATGATGAAAGCATAGTTCAATACTTCATCAAATATTCATCATGTTAATGCATGTTTTTCACTCATTGCAAAAAATATGTGGCACAACAGTGCGGAGAAATACTTTCTCGCTTCAATAGGAGGAATGGTCTTTATGTCTTCCTCATTTTTTGCCTCAATAGCCGGGTCTTAAAACAGTCAGCAAGACCTCGCTTGGGCTGTCGGACTGGCCAAGCGTCCATGTTGCCTGCTTCATCAGGCATTATGGCACAACGGTATACGGTTATGCCAAAAAACAAGAACTTGCTGTTTCAAACTGTGGTTCAGGAGACCGGCTTTTGCACAGTAAAACAATTATTGACCAACACATTTTGAATGGATTGACTTTTTCCTCAGGTTGTCACATCAAGCCATGACGGTGCTTACTGCAGTGTGCAGGAATAGCACCCAAAAATGCAGTACATTCCTATTGAGGGGATCAGAAGTGTTTTGTTAAATGTTAATGTTACATTTAATACAGTACAGATTACTGACATTTCCAGCTCATTTTAAATGGCATTGACAATAATTCATTGATAGAGACACTACAGCTGCAACATAAGGGAACTACGCTCTCAGGTCCAACCCGGATATCGAGTTGTTAAAAGATCTTGACACAAGTTCTCCCACTACAAGATTATGCAGTTGATTATTGAAAATGTGTGAACATTACTTCACCAAGGGGTTCCAGCTACATCCTTAGTTATCACACATATCGGCACAACGACGGCAAACATTGCAAACATTATGGCTAGATGGGATGGAATTGGTTGCAGGTGCCATTACATTTACATTCTGGTCTACACAACCAGAGTAGACTAGGAGTAGCATGATTGAAGATCATTTGAACACCCCATGGTCTCACTTCTATGTTATCTAGGCCACCAGAATCCTAAGAAGTATGGAATCAGCATTGTTTATTAGTTAACAAACAACTACACAAAGGAAGGTCGGTTCAGACTTTTTTCATGGTGGCTGCAGCAGGTTCTCGGTTATACAGATATTAACACTGACGATTGTATATCTCATTCCACCAGGTCAGTATCAACGTCAGCGTATCATTTAGATAGTGTGTTTACATCTCATTCCACTAGGGCAGCAGCTACGTCGGCGGCCAAGGCGAGGGACGTGCCCTTCGACCATATTTTGGCGGCCGCCGGATGTGCAAATGAGCTGATGTTTCAGAATTTTTATCATCGGCCGATTGTCAATCCAGGACTGTTTGCCTATGCCATTTTAAGTACCGAAATTTAAGGGGTACTGTTGTTTGTTTACATTGTTAAATAAACCCTATTTCTACATTGAATACAATGTTACTGCTAATGTATTTATTTCTCTTTCGAGTTAATCAATGCAGTGGGATGCCGAGATTTGTAATCTGCAGCATGAAATCACAAAGCTTTGAACTCTTCACGGAATCACTCATGTGACTCTGAAGTAAAATAGTAAGATTAAACGAGAACTTACCAGTTTGAAGTTTGATCTTGATTTTATGAGGAGTTGCGTTGGTGATTACGTGCCCGCCACGCCCAACCCTCGCTCATAAAGGATCATATGGTAGTTCTCGAGTCACTGATCCTACTATGTACTTCGGTGTTGTTTATTTGTGATTTCATACCGCTGCTTTGAAGTTTGGTGCGCATGCGGCCTGGCGGGCCTTCTTCACGTAATCACCAACGTAAAATCAAGATCAAACTTCAAACTGGTATGTTCTCGTTTAATCTTGCTAATCTTACCAACATACAGCGTTAGAATATCCTCCAGACAAGACATAACAAATGTTTTTGAGCTCTGGCCAGTTCAAGCATCGGTTTTAGTAATTTGGTAAATAACCTAGGAACTGAAGTTAACCCATTTTGCAATGTTTTTTTATCATTGCCCCTATCCAGATAAATTTCAAATGTATCCGGTGATCCCTGTAAATGGGAACATCCTATGGAAATCAGATTCAAAGTTTCCTATTCGGAAAGATTTATACTACACATGGGAGTTAAAAGACATTCTGCATTTTTCACAATGAACAGGCCACGCCAATTCCGTACCTGCTCTAGCAACAACTATGGCCCGATTTCCAAGCCTGTCTTGAAAACCAATCCTGGCTATAATACTGAGCGTGCCTCGAAAGCCAACTCTGGCCATAACTCTGAGCCTGCCTCGAAAGACAATTCTGGCCGCAATTCCGTGCTTGGAACCCTAGTATTGTGCAGTTTTACATGGTTAGATGCCTCAACCATGTGTGTGTTGTAAGGCCACTACGGCCCCTTCCATCCTTACCAAGAGAATTCTACTTTCATACAACACATAAACTAAACACGTTATCATTATCATTTGTACAAAAAACAAGTGTAAATATTACCAACTTGTAGATGGTCCCATATTTTTCCGGAGACTGACTTGGGCCTCGGCTTGAAGACCTCTGCCCAGCTTTCATGCTGCCACCAACTTCAGTGAACTGCTTACTGCCAATGGAGGCGTGAGGTGTGTTGTCGCCACAACGATGAAGCTTTGTTCATCGTTGGTACCTTGATTGGTCCGACAGCTTTTGCTTCCTCATCCAGGTTTTACCTGTTGAATAGGTCTTTCCTGAAGAGAAGATTCGGCGGCTGGTCTTTAATGTCACCCCTGATAGCGCTGTTCATTCCCGGCACTTACAGCATGAGGAGAACTCTGGCCCCTTCCAGGTATCCTGCCACCTTCGTTTGCGAGGACTCTCTTGAATCCATACGCAAGTGCTCCAGTACGTTCCACGGACATATTTTAGAATTTGAAGTCAGTTACCCACTGACCACTCGCACTCCCCACCACAGAGAGGGAGATTCGTAGGCAGCCCTGAAAACAGGTGCTGCCGCAGGCCCCTGCCTCGTGGTATGCTCATCAGCTATATCTCCGAACTCGGAGTCAGAACAAAACTGACTCCGTGTGCTCACCTCCTCCAAGAGGGAGACATCATGCAGCCCTTCCACAGGTGCTGCTGCCACGGGCCCCTGAGGAGACCCACGGATATAAAGCTCCTCTTGGTGGAGCGTCTTTTCTGGACAGCCCTGAAACAGGTGCTGCTGCCATGGACTCCCGAAGAGACCCGGGCTGATAGCTCCCTCCTTTGGAGCGTATCATTGTGGAGCCACCTCTCCATCAGGTGCTCCATGTGGGCAAACGTCCGAAGCCGCTACCCATTGAAGGAGGGGAACCCTCCTGGCCTGACTCCCCGAGTCCATAGGCCTGACCGACTTGTTGTCAGATTTACATTTTTTCATGGGCGCACCATCGGTCTGGGACCCGCTGACTGCACTGTCAGTGACTCTGGTGGCGACACCGCTCCTGGATTTATCTCCTCCACGGGAACCACAGTGGTCTAGAAGCTGCTGACACATTGTCAGCTTCTCTGGTGGCGATACGGCTGCTGGATTCACCCCCTCCACGGGAACCACAACGGTCACTGCGGTAGCGAACCCTGACGGCCGCCGGTCACCCGCGGTGCTGACCGGAGTATCAATTCCCCACGGCCCATAACCGGTTTCCGTCCGGACTTTGCCCCGACATATCCAGCAGGAAACCTCTTATAAAAAGAGATTCCTGCAAGAAAAACACAACATGGTAAAAAATACAAAACTTACCTGCAGGTTTAAACTTACCGCTGGCAGGAGCGACGCGCCTGCCAGTCCAGTCCTTCGCATACGTGACTCACGTGACTCCGAAGTAAAATGCCATATACAGGAAGCCAACTAGGGAGCAACTCATGGTTGTCCAGGATACAGGGGACACAAGATATGTTGTGGAGGAGTGGATTTAGTACTAATGCACTCCTCTTCATTTGAGTGATCTTTCATTTCCTCTGCAAGAACAAATACTCCAAGTTGCTCTGAATGTCATAATGCAGCAGTCAGCGCTGTTCTGATGGATGTGTCACCACACACAAGATGCTCACTGTTTCCCCTGAAAGTCGATAAGACAAGAGTTCCTGAAGTCAGTGTCCATTCCCACCACCACCATCATGCAGGCTACCTGTCCCACCAAAAATGTGCAAGATGGGAGTTTGCTCACTTAAGATGGATGGCATTCTCTCGGGTCCAACAGTAAATCAACACTTCTTCAGACCCACACAACAGGTGATTTGATGAGACAGCAAGAAGCTCTCTGTGGCTGAAGGCAAGGAGGAAGGGGTGAGGTGAGACAAAATCTTATAATGTAAAAGGCGTAAGAGGAAATGCCTCAATATTTAGGAGAGGAATCTGAATCAGAAACCAAAGAGACCAAGAAACTCGGGACAGTCAAGAAAACATCTCAGTATCTACACTGTCATGTCCCCTTAAGATCTTGTAGTTTTCTTTCTCTCATGTTTAGCTGACATTCAATGGAAAATAAGATGCCCCTGCAACTAGAAGATGTGATAGTTTAAGGGACTAACTTGGCGAATATTTCTAATTAGATTGTTGCCCTATCATGAATAGCTAAAGTTGGATCTGTACTCTTTAGAGTTTAGAGGAATGAAGGGTGATCCTATTGATGCATATAAGATCCTATATATATGTGGCACGGTGGCGCAGCATTAGAGTTGCTGCCTTAGAGCGCTTGCAGTATCGGAGTCCCTGGTGCTGTCTGTACGGAGTTTGTACGTTCTTCCCGTGACCTGTGTGGGTTTCCTGCGAGATTTTCCGTTTCCTCCCACACTCCAAAGATGTACAGGTTTGTGGGTTAATTGACTTGGTAAATGTAAAAAAAAAGTTCCTAATGTGTGTAGGATAGTGTTAATGTGCGGAGATCGCTGATCGGCACGGACCAGGTGGGCCGAAGGGCCTGTTTCTGCGCTGTGTCTCTAAACTAAACTGAACTAAATGGACATGACAGAGTAGATACTTGGTTGTTTCTAGTGGCAGGAGACCCTCAAATAGGACGAGGACACAAGAAACTGCAGATGCAGGAATCTTGAGCAACCGGAAACAATGTCAGCCCATTCCCTCCACAGATGCAATGCAACCCACTGAGTCCCTGCAGCACTTTGTGTTTCGTTCAAATGAGATAACATAGTGACAAGACAAAGGAGCAGTCATTTAAAACTGGTGCAAAGGTATAGCGTTTTGCAGGGGGTGGAATGTTCTACCCTGGAAGAATATGGAGGCTAGATCATAGAAATTAAAGAGGAAGCAGGTGCATTTTGAAGGAGGGAGGCCTGGATCAAATCAACCATGGACATGTTGGAAGGTGAGGTGGGACTAAGGCGCCGGGCAGCCTAGTCCTGCTCCTACTATGACTGCTTCTCTTTATAACTACATGACTTTATCTTGACACAAACAAGTCTGAATGTTGTTTCTCTCATCCGTTTAAGGTTTTGATGATAACCATTCTGAACTTTTGGAAGATTTATGTGAGATAAATTTAAATTGCGAATACGAAAACAAAATTGGTAAGTGTTGTCATTTTGACTGAGTCTCTCCTAAGGAATTATTCTAATAAGAATGAAATGATTAATTATGGTGTACTTTCTGCAACCTGACTAACAAATCTGCCCTCTCTTTATTATGCAGACGGCATCTTAAAATATTTACAGGATCCACGGCCATCTAACACAATAGCACTGGAGCAGTATTTTGGTACGTTTATTTTCACTGGGGTGACACAGTAGCACATCGGTAGAGTTGCTGCCTTGCAGTGCCAGAGGCATGGGTTCGATCCTGACCTTGCGTGCTGTCGGTATGGAGTTTCTATATTCTCCCTGTGACAGTGTGGGTTTTCTCCGGGTGATCTGCTTTCCTTCCACACTGCTAAGACATACTAGTAGGTTAATTGGCTTTGGAAACTTTGTAAATTGTCCATTGTATGTAGGATAGTGCAAGTGTACAGTGGGTACACTGATCGTTGATCAGTGCAGAGTCGGTAGGCTGAAGGGCCTGTTTCCACCCCTTATCTCTAAAGTATAAAATCTTTATTTTCACTGCTAGACAAAATTGTAGATTTGTCTTCAAGAAATGAAAATATTGAATCTGATGTTCCGTCCACTGGACTTCCTGCCGAGCCTTCTCCCACCAGATGCTGGGGTGATTGGAGGGAGCATTGCTCCAGTGTGATCACCCTTGCTCCCTGTATCATGCTACAAAATGGCACCAGTCACAGTGCAATATTTTATAAAGGAGCCGAGCATGCAGGACTGGACTGAAAATGTTTTGAGTAATTAAACTAATATTTCCAATTAAAATATTAAAAATGTTGAAATTATCCTTTAAATATAATCTATTACTTTATCACGTGCCTGATTTTCATTTGGGTCTTTTCAACAACTTTTCATTGAACTCCGTGTGCCCTAGTAGATTGAATTATTGCAAATTGCTGCTTTAATGGCAGCACAGTGGTAGAAATGCTGTCTTACAACGCCAGAGTCCCGGGTTCAATCCCGACTATGGGTGCTGTCGGTACGGATTTTGTATGTTTTCCCAATGACTGTGTGGGTTTTCTCCAAGATATGAGGTTTGCTCCCACACTCCAAAGACGTACAGTTTTGTAGGTTAATTAGCTTGGTATAAATATAAATTGTCCCTGTTGCGTGTTTGATAGTGTAATGTGCGGGGATCATTGGTCGGTGCGGACTCGTTGGGCCGAAGGGCTTGTTTCCACGTTGGCATCTCTAAACTAAACTAAATGATTGAAATCACAAAATGGTGCCCAGTTGTATTTGCACCAGTCTGCACTCTGCCAAGGTGCTGCATACAGTAGTCCTCATCGTTAAGGTCCCATTAGTATTTTATGAAATGGGTGGCACACCAGGTCAATATCCTGGTAGACCCACAATCACAATAGCACTTTATTAGCCAAGTATGTTTTGCTACATTTGAGGAATTTAATTTGCCAAGTCAGTCATACAAATAAAAAGCAACGGAACACACGAAACACATTTGAGCATAAACATCCATCACAATGACTCCTCCACATTCCTCTCTGTGATGGAAGGAGAAAAAAAGGTTCAATCTCTTCCCTTTCTTCCCCCGCGGTCGGGGGCCTCGAGCCCTCCGTTGACGGGATGATCTTGACTCCCGTAGCCGGCGGCGGGCCCTCCGCATCGAGGCGATCTGCTCCTGCATTGGGGGGATTTCACCTCGTATCGGGGCTGGTCGAACCTGCCGCGACATTGGAGCTTCCGCGACATCCTCTCCACCTCCATCAACACTCCTGGAGTGAGACATGATGAGATCCAAAGAAAAACTCAGCCTAAGAAATGACTGTCACCAAAATTCCCATTTGAATTTTGAAGAGATTTTTATCTGATGTTTTTTTATCATTGACCTTCTTTGTCCCTTTTGTAGGTGAAGAAATCTCGGTTAGACACACTCCATTAAGCAACACCACTTGTAAGTTCCTTAACGAATAAGAGGTGTACAGCTACATAACCAAATGTAATAACTAAGGGGTTACACCACTACAAGATCCTTCTCAAAGTGGACTCTAGATCTTAGCATATGCTCAATCTGGGTCATCCCATGGGCTGTCATATTTAAGAAAGTACTGCAGATGCTGTAAAAATCGAAGGTAGACAAAAATGCTGGAGAAACTTCCTTTCTTCTTTCTTCTTCCCGCCCTCCCCCCAACCCCATGGGCTGTCATTGATAATAGTTGAGAAGCAATTAAGACACTTTTCATTTCAGATGTTAACAGAATGCAGTTTTTGTGCTTCATTTTTACGTTTAAACATTCATAAATGTCATGATCCCATTCATCTGGTTTTGGGGTTAATACCAGGCTGGAGAGGGCGGCAGGGAAAGGTTATGGACTCCCTATTTCTTGCTTGAGAATATTAGGTATCACCTCTGACGCTTTGGTTGACATTCACAGTTCTCCAATATCAATTTCAAGTGGGCCTGACATCCACCCAATTGGATTCTTTACATAGTCAACAAATTTGAATACAGCATTCATCTTAATTTTACATCTGTGAGTTAAAATGGGAGACAATTGAATACGAGTCTTACTTTAACAGGTGTGTTGAAGTCATAACGCTTCATGCTGGATAAACAACTCATTAACCCACACTAATTTTGATGCTGTACTTCATTTACCTCCGCACAATTTTAAAATCTAAATATAACCTCTTCCTTTTGCCCTCATTTGTTTGTCCCGCACTTGTATACCAGTCAGTTTAACCACTTCCTGTGGCAGTGTGTTTTGCATTCTGATCATTCTGAATTCCCCATTGCATTTCTTGGTGACTGATCTATAATGATGGCCTCCAGTTATGTTCCTCCCCATAAATGATGATATAAAGGTGGAGCAGTTAATGTTGCTGCCTCAATACTTTGGGGATCTGGCTTTGGCCCTAGCCTTGGGTGTGAGGGTGCATGCTCTCCCCTGACTGGGTGGGGTTTTCCTGGTTGCTCTAGTGTCCTTCTACATCCCAAAGTTGTGCTGGCAAGTTAATTTGCTTCCATGAATTACCCTTAGTGTGAGTAAGTGGCCAAAATGAGCAGATGAGAGGGAATAAGCTGAAGGGGGAATTGACCTGATGGCCTGAATGGGCTCCCTCTGTATAATCACGAGTGCCGCATCTATTCTATCACAGTACGTCATAATTCTAAATCCTCGATTAGGCCACCCTTTTCTTTCTTGTTAAAAAATATAACTAGTAACATAAAAAAAAGAGGGCATTGAAAATCTTCTGGCCTGATGAAGATTTTTCTTGCACCATTGGCATTGGCATCAGTGTTCCCCCCTTCCTCTGCCGCTGCAGTCCTCTGCCTGAGCTCATTGCTGAGGAAGAGGACGCCAAGTTGGGAGAAATTCCAGTTCCCTTGAAAGGATGTAGGCATTAAAACTTGCCTCCTCTGTTTGTCCCCTACTTCCGCTATTACCCATTGATAGCAGAGGCAGTTCAACGTCGTGTTGAAGAGAAGCATAAAGGTTATTTGGGTCACCTACTATCATGATTGTATTGGTGTAGTGGGCACAGCTGCTTACTTTTAGCTTTCACAGCAGAGCTGGACAACCAAGCAAACTACAAATGGGTTTAGTGTAAAGTATTCACCAGGGTATTCCGTTACGGTGGGTGTGTGGGTGCGGGAAGCAGGGTGGTCACTATTTTAGAGAAGAGATTTCAGCTGATTATGTAGAAATAAGGAACTTCAGATGCTGGTTTACCAAGGATAGACACAAAATGCTGGAGTTACTTAACTGGTCAGTCAGCATCCCCAGAGAACATTGATAGATGACATTCAGAGTCGGGATGCTTGTTCAGATCCAGACCCCAAAGGACCATGTTCTCCAGAGATGCTACCTGACCCGCTGAGTTACTCCAGCAATTTGATCATTCCATTTGCTGCTGGCGGTCAGAGATGAAGATGGTCCAGAACTACTGTTGGAAAATACAATACGGTCACTAATACATTCAACAGGGAATTCAGGAGAAACCTCTTTCCCTGTGATTTGGCTAGAATATAGTCAACTTCCCATAGGAATTAAAGCAACCAGCAATGATGTATTCAAAGGAAAGCTGGGTTCACAGATAAAGGAGAAAGGAACAGGGTATATGTGTGGGAATGAACTGCAGATGCTGATTTACACCAAAGATAGACACAAAATGCTGGAGTAACTCAGCGGGTCAGGCAGCATCTCTGGAGAATAGGAATAGGTAACATTTCGGGGTGAGACCCTTCTTCCGACATACTTCAGAATTATATGTATTCTGATTATAAGTGTGTAGAACTCATTGGTTTTATATTTCATGGGGAGCGATAAGATTCGTTTCTTGTAATATGGCCTCATGCAGTTTATTACAATGAGGATAGACACCATTGACAGATTTTGTATTAAAACATAGCAATGAATCTTTCAATTTCAGGCCACAACTCGTGTTCAACAGACAATGAAACTATCTGCCAGAATTTCCTTACGCCATCCTGCACTAAAGCAAAAGGCAGGAAGAGAGGTGAGTCAGTAATTCAACACTGTTCATCCTTTATGGCGTGAGATCGTATAAAGTAGCCCGGAGGTTTCACGCGTGAAGGAACATTTTGATGAATGGGGAGGGAAGTCAAGAAGTGGGGCAACCCAAATATTGTTTTAGCAAAAAAACGCCACAAAGTGCTGGAGTACTTCAGTAGAATAGGCAGCATCTCTGGAGAACATGAATAGGGACTCTTCATCAGTCTAAAGATGAGTACCGATCCAAAATGTTACCTATCCAGTCGGAAGAAGTTTCCCAGCCTGACACATCACCTATCCACGTTCTCCAACTATGCTGCCTGACTTGCTGTGTTACACCAGCACTTTGTGTGTGTTTTTGTAAACTAGTTCCTGCAGTTCCTTGTTTTTCTATTCTGTTAACAAACTCAACTGAAGATTCTATTAATAGAAAATTGACGTTAGGTTCTAGGACCAGAAGCCACAACATGTGGTTTGTTTTCTTCCTCTTTCTTAAAAACAAAATTGTCTTTTTTCCGTATCTTGTACTTTGTTCTTAATGCTTTGCTTTCACACAGTGAAGGGACAGTAGTTAGTGGCTAGAAGGGACAGGTAACCCAATGATGGGATGTGTCACTGCAGTTCTAGTTTAAGCCACCAAGAGGTGGATTGGGAGGGACCTGAATAAGCACAGTGGGTCGGGTGTGGGTGGGGTTGGTGGTGGTGGCTCCATGGCCTGTCTCAAGTCTTTTAACTTTGAGGTGTCCTGAAAGAGTGCTGCAACTCAGCCCGCCTGGAAAGTGGAGGTAGTGGGTACGGAGGAGATGTTGGCTGGTTGCTTGGTGATGGGGGACCCTTGCCAGCTTGTTGGTCAGTGGCAGTGGGTTGGAGTGTAGCTCAAGGTAGGTGGGAATTGTAGCTCATGGCTCCTTTTACAGCTGGAGAATCTTTGTCCTTCCCATACAGGGCTTCCTATGCAGACTCCAGTTAAAATACCTCTGTGATTGCAATGGCATCCAACTACACTGGGAACACTGTGGGATATGGTTTACTTGCTCTGTTCCTGCTGTGCTGTTGGTATCCAAGGGGCTCGGCTACTAGTTTAGTTTAGTTTAGTCTGGTTTAGTTTAGCTTAGAGATACAGCATGGAAACAGGCCCTTCGGCCCATAGAGTCTATGCTGATCAACAATCGCCCGCACACTCGCACTACCACAGTCACTGGGAGCAATTTACAGAAGCTGGGTAACTAACAAACCCGCACATCTTTGGAATGTGGGAGGAATCCGGAGCTCCCGGAGAAAACCCACAAGGTCACAGGGAGAACGTGCAAACGCTATTCGAACGGCACCCATTGTCAAGGTCTCTGACGCCGTAAGGCAGTATCTCTAGCACTGTGCCGCCCAAACCTACTAGACTAAGGCTCACAGATCAACAGACATCGCTATCCTTTACTGACTAACAGACCCGCAATAAATTGTGCATCTTCTTTTCCACCAGCCTTTGATGGTGATGACAGAGCACAGTGGGGCGTGTCCCAGGATCAAGGTGCAAGGCCCAAACGCGTGAGAGGAGGTGAGGAATTTGCATCAGCGGCTCACACTGGCCTCCCTTTTAATTCCATGCTCCATAAAACCCATCCTTTGCAAATACAAAAGTTGCAGTGAGGTGCACAATTTAAACGGTTGGCATCGTATTTTGCTAATGCTAGGCAGAAAATAATCCACAAAGGAAATGCTTGCTGTCTTAGAGGTTTACATGCAGAGCAGCAAACCTGGTATCTGGAACCGACTGAAAAGTATTTTACTCAGAAACGCTTCTTGACCAATTCACGTATCTCCCGCACCCCACCCCCCACCCCCTCCCTCTCTCTCTCTCTTCCCCCTCCCCCTCTCCCTCCCTCTCCCTTGGTGTCTCATGCTCTCCCTCAGGTTATCCCTCAGTTGGAGATGGGCTGAGAGTAGAAGCCAGTCGCCACTGAAACAGAAAATCATTTTCCAATTTTCCACCATCAATTGTTGGGCCAATTCTGAGACCCCACTGCCCGCCCTCCTCCCTCCATGGATAAGCATGGTTCCGGCTCTGTCAATTAGCAGAGATGGAAGGAACTGCTTCCAAACGGAACATTTCCGTGTCAGTTATTCAGCAGTTTAGTACTTCAATGGTGCAGAACGAATGATTGAACAGCTACTTAAAAGCCTACAGCTTGTAATGGCAAATAGTGAGATCTGTAACCCCGCATGTGATCTTTGTTTCAGATGAGGAGAATCTAGCCGCTTCCCCAGAACATTGTCCAACGATGCAAGATGTCCAACCCCCAGTCACCTACTCTTCAGATATCAACCATCTGAAGGAACTCAGAAATCATGTGTCACAGTTTGGATCAAACACACATTTTATCCCAGGTTTGTAATACTGCATTGTACTTCATTGATGAATGTGATCTGTTATAGAGCATAGAACAGTACAGCACAGTAACACACCTTTCGGCCCACAATGTCGGTGCCCACCATTATGCCAGGTTAAACTAATCTCCCTTGCCTGCATGTGATCCATATTCTTCCATTTCCTGCATATCCATGTGAAATTGCCTCCAACTAATTTTGGATAGCTTATTTTTTCAACCAAGAGTCTGACATTCTTCATGAACACAGAATGCTAGAGTAACTCAGCAGGTCAGGCAGCGTCTCTGGAGAGAAGGAATGGGTGATGTTTCGGGTCGAGACTCTTCTTCAGACTCTGACAGTGACATTCTTGCTACTTACCTGTTAGTTGGGGTGGCTGCAACAATTTAAGCGTTGTGTTCAAAGGAAGGTACTTTGAAAATAGATCTTAAATTTCAAGCATATTTCTTTGTCCAAATTTCTGGTTACCAACCTTAATATCCCATATGGATCTTAATATCATGATACCTCCTGTGGAACATCTCGTATATCAAAGGTGCTATCCATTGCAAGTTGGTGTTGCCTGTACGTTGATAGAGCATAGCAGTGAGGCACAAAGCCACAAATTATTTTCTCATCTCAGTTTTAAATTGCCTCCCCTTTATTCTTAGACGGTGGCCCCAGGTTCTGGACTCTCCCAACATTGGGAATATTTTTCCTGCATCTAGCTTGTCCAGTCCTTTTATAATTTGATATGTTTCTATAAGATTCCCTCTCATCCTTCTAAATTCCAGTGAATACAAGCACAGTCTTTCCAACCTTTCCTCATATGACAGTCCCGCCATCCCAGGGATTAACCTGGTGAACCTACGCTGCACTGCCTCAATAGCAAGGATGTCCTTCCTCAAATTAGAAGACCAAAACTGCACACAATACTCCTGATGTGGTCTCACCAGGGCCCTGCACAACTGCAGAAGGACCTCTTTATTCCTATACTCAAATCCTATCGTTATGAAGGCCAACATACCATTAGCTTTCTTCACAGCCTGCTGTACCTGCATGTTTACTTTCAGTGACTGGTGTACAAGGTCTCGTTGCATTTCTCTTTTTCCTAATCTGACACCATTGAGATAATAATCAGCCTCCTTGTTCTTGCCGCCAAAGTGAATAACCTCACATTTATCTACATTATACTGCATCTGCCATGCATCTGCCCACTCACTCAACCTGTCCAAGTCACCCTGCAACCTTCTAGCATCGTCTCCGCAGTTCACACTGCCACCCAGGTTTGTGTCATCTGCAAATTTACTAGTGTTACTTTTAATCCCATCATCTAAATCCCATATTGTAAATAGTTGCGGCCCCAGCACCGAGCCTGGCGGCACTCCACCTGCCATTCTGACAGGGACCTGTTTAGTCCTACTCTTTGTTTCCTGTCTGCCAACCAATTGTCTATCCATGTCAATACCCTACCGCAATACCATGTGCTCTAATTTTGCCCACTAATCTCCTGTGTGGGACCTTATCAAAGGCTTCCTGAAGCCTTCTAGATACACTACATTTACTGGCTCTTCTTCATCTATTTTACTTGTCACATCGTCAAAAAATTCCAGAAGATTAGTCAAGCAGGAATTCCCCTTCATAAATCCATGCTGACTTGGACCAATCCTTTTACTGCTATCCAAATTACTTCTTTAATAATTGACTCCAGCATCTTCCCCACCAACGATGTCAGGCTACTGGTCTATAATTCCCCATTTTCTCTCTCTCTCTCTCTCTTTTCTTGAAAAGTAGGATAACATTAGCTACCCTCCAATCCACAGGATCCTATTCAGGATCCATTCATTTGAGTGGATATAACTGGGTTTGAATAGTAACAGTAGAAGTGAGCTATATATTGTGAATCTGTTTTTAATTAGATGTTCTTAATTATTTCTCAGTGTTTTAATAGGTTTTATCATCTTATTTTGAAAAAGACATGGTTGCAGAGTAATATAGCACAGAAAACAGGCCCTTCAGCCCAACAAGTCCATGCTAACCATCAAGCTTCCACTTTGGCTAACCGTACATTCTCCCCCTTGGTTCTACTTCTCATCTACATTCTAGAGATAATTTACAATTTACAACTTACAATGACATGATTGTTAAGGGTTTGGACACGCTAGAGGCAGGAAACATGTGCCCGATGTTGGGGGAGTCCAGAACCAGGGGCCACAGTTTAAGGATAAGGAGTAAGCCATTTAGAACAGAGACGAGGAAACACTTTTTCTCACAGAGCGTGGCGAGTCTGTGGAATTCTCTGCCTCGGAGGGCGGTGGAGGCAAGTTCTCTGGATGGTTTCAAGAGAGAGGTAGAAGGGTCTCTTAAAAATAGTGGAATCAGGGGATATGGGGAGAAGGCAGGAACGGGGTACTGATTGGGGAAGATCAGCCACGGTCACATTGATTGGCGGTGCTGGCTCGAAGGGCCAAATGGCCTCCTCCTGCACCTGTTGTCTATTGTCCACAGTCGCCAATTAATCTACCGACCTCCCTGTCGGTATGGAGCACCCGAATGAAACCAATACGGTCACAGGGAGAACAGGCAAACTCCATACAGATTTGCCAGTGGTCAGGGATTTTGGTCAGGAAGACAAAGCTACATTGCCTCGAGTTGAAGGCTGTTAGGTAGTTTCGTGGACTGGGCTTCAGTGGTACTCTGTATGAAGTCTCATCGCACTGTGGCACTGAGTCCCAGGACCGAGCATTACCTCTCCATCTTCCCAGGTAAACAACCAAGTGTGATAGATCCGGCCCTATCCAGTCCATACTAAAGTAGTCCTTGTGCAACTTTAGACTTCACTCTTTAGAGATACAATGAGAAAACCGGTCCTTCCGCCCACCGAGACTGCGTCGTCCAGCGATCACGCACGCATACACTATAATAATAATAATAACTTTATTACAGACTCAAGGTCCAGACAAGGGGCAACATTACATTAAAAATGCCTTGCATATCAAATATCATAAATATATAAAAATCAAGGTAAATCACATAAAAACATCATAATTTATATATTTTAAAAACCCGCAATACTTAAGTTAAAAATCCAGAGTAAAAGATGATCAATGTCGTACAACGAGACAACGATTACAAGTGTCTCCACAGCTGGGATTCGTAGCGTGTAGTGCTAACCCTTATGTTTGTCAAGGCCACAATGAGCACATTTTTAGAGTCATTTATCCTGCAAATGAATTTATACATGTGGAGTCTTAGGATAGCTTCTAAAGTACTGACTCCTGCAGCCACAAACATATTACTGACACTACACCATCTTGGTTGCCTTAGCAGTGTTCTCATGGCATCATTATATGCCACCTTTGGTTTCTGCATACTTGTCTTTAAATAGTTCGACCACAGGTGCGCAGTGTAGAGGGGTGTGCAGTATGCTCTAAATAGCGACATCTTCACCACATCTACACACGCACCAAATTTACGCAAGAGGATATTCGCCTGTATATACAGCATGCGTCGTTTGTTCTGTAATAATATGCCCTAGATATTTTATCTTATTACAGACACTAGTTCTATCCTACACAAAGTCAAAGTCAAAGTCAAAAGAGTTTATTGTCATGTGTCTCTGACAGGACAATGAAAATCTTTCTTTGCATAGCACAACAGAACATAGAAGGCATTGACTACAATTCTATACATAAATACACCCATGAATTAATAAATTAATAAAGTGCAAATAACAGATGGAGGGATATTAATGTTCAGAGTTCTGAGCCAGGTTTAATAGATAATTTACAATTTTACAATAGTTAATTTACAATTTTACTGAATCCAATCAACCAACAAGCCTGTACGTCTTTGGTGTGTGGGATGAAACCAGAGCACCCAGAGGAAATCCATGCGGTCACAGCGAGAACATACAAACTCCGTACAGTGAGCACCTGTAGTCAGGATTGCACCCGAGTGTCTGGCAATTCTATCGCTGCGCCGCTGTGCCACCCCAGGCAGATTATAATTCTTGCATTTTTGTGTTTCAGTGAACAAAGACGACTCGGTCAATAATGCAAGCTTTCACATTTCCACACTTCCACAGGACGCCATTGTCATCAATGGAGCCAGCTACGTTTTAGGTCTGTATATAAACGTTTTGTATCTTAAATATAATCAACCTACATATTCTGCAATGTCCAAAAGGCCTCGGTTATTTACAAATCACCACATACTGGGACAAACAGCTTGATACATGCTTTGTTCGGTTTAGTTTAGTTTACAGCATGAAAACAGACCCAGTTACCTGCTGGGCAATATTTAAGGGAATTATGAAGGGGTCTAGATAGAGATGAGCATTGTCAAAAAGCACGAACACAGGCCCTTTGACCCAACTCATCCATGCTGACCTAGATGCATCATCTAAGCTAGTTCCACTTGTCCACATTTATTCCATGTCCCTCTAAACTTTCCCATTTATGTACCCGTCCAAGTGTCTTTTAAATGCTATTATACTACCTGCCTCAACTACCTCCTCTGGCAGCTTGTTCCTTAAACCCACCACCCTCTTAAATGTTGTCATTCTCACCTTAAACCCAACTCCTCTGGTTCTTGATTCCTCTACCCTGCGTTCACCCTATCCATTCCTCTCAGGATTTTATACACTTCTATTAGATCACTTCTGGGGTGGGAGATTGCCTGTTTCGACGAATGCAATCAACCTGGCGTGCACAATCAAGTAAGATCAAATAGAACAAGTTGTCTTACAACTTTAGGCTGTGCACGTCATACGCAAGAAGAAGATCACTTCTCAGCCAGATCACTTCTGCGCAACAAAGAATGTCCTGTAATATTCCAGCAATTTGTGTGCCATTTACATTTTAACTGCCTGGTTGGTGATGTGTGAAGTGAATTGTCCTGATCTGCCTATTGGAACGATGTTAATGATTTCTGCACTAGCATTGCAGTCCTTTCTTTTTGGTTACCTGAAAAAAAGGGACAAAGTACGGGAGTAACTCAGCGGCTCAGGCAGCAACCCTGGAGAACATGAATAGGTGCGACTCTCTGGTTATCAGCTTGGTTGGATATCAGCTTGGCAGTGAAGATAGGAAGCTGCTAATGCAGCAGCGGAGCCATCTGGTGGCTTTGCAAAGAACTGCCATTATGATGTCTTCTGAAGGAACTGCAGATGCTGGTTTACACTAAAGATTGACACAAAATGCAGGAGTAACTCAGAGGGACAGGCAGCATCTCTGGAGAGAAGGTCTGACGAAGGGTCTTGACATGAAACGCCACCCATTCCTTCTCTCCAGAGATGCTGCCTGTCCCGCTGAGTTACTGCCAATATGATCATCACTTGAATATAACATGAACTTACAGCTTCCATGAATACTTTAGTAAGGTAGGAAAGCCAGTGTCAAATGAAGGGAAACCTTTAGCCTGTTCATTATATTAAACACATTTTTTGTATGTTGGATAGTTTATAAAATTAGTTTCTTTGTCTTTTTTTTCAGTTCAAAATGACGGCTCATCGAATCTTGAATTTGCAAGAGTGCTACCAACGTCATCTGTGGATTCCTCATGTGAGTCACTTTCTGGCATTATTCAAGCAGTTCCACGTTCAAGTGGGAGCAAGAAAAAGAGCTAATCAGGGATGTGAATGCAGTCATGCTCAATTTCACCTTAGCAACCTCAATGATTGCTGTCACAGCATTGACAAGTTTTAACAGCAACAAATACAGGACTTCCTATGTGAGGCAGAAAGAAAATGGTGATTTTGATTGTGAGTTGGCTGGATTTTAACCACATCGATCGCCAATGAAATGGCAGGTGATCAATCATTTGGACAAATGTTATAATGCATGAGGGAGATTAAAAATTAAGATGATTCATCACTTAACTTGTCTCTTTTTCATTCACAGAATTTCTAAGCACATTTGTTTAGACTTGCTGTAGAATATGCAAAACAGAACCAGGATATGCAGACCAGAGCCAGTGCCTCCCAAAGAAGGCATAATTAATAGAACAGGCCTTGTATACGGCACTGCAGAATAGATTGAGATTAGCAATATTGATTTTTCATCACAAGTTTGATAATTCTGCTGGACATTGTGTGTTTGTATGCCTGTGTGCATGCATGTTTGTATGGGTATTGTACATATTGTATGGTATGTATTGTATGGGTGTGTGTACAGTATATATATACATGTGTGTGTATATATATATCATTGTTAGTTGACATACGCAGGCATATATGTATGTATATTATATATAAATATATATATATAATATACATATATATATATATGTCTGCGTATGTCAACTAACAATGATTAAGGAAAAAGTTCATCGCTTCTAGGTTTTATTCAATTTCAAAAATAAACTTATTCACAGAAAATGTACACAAAAAGTGCTAAAAAAAGTGCATACATTCACATTAGGAATTTGATGTATACATAACATTGGGAGCATTGCCACTCTCTGGTACTTCCAAGGTACTGCAGCACCTTTATCCAGGTGTACGGTGAGGCCCAGGATGTCAGGAAAATCTATTTCTTGCATCCTTTGTCAATTTTAGCTATTTGCTCTCATTGCTTTTTTCAAATTTGCATCTCCTAAAAATGAATGATGTGCTTAGTCCATCATTTAAATATAATATAGAGCACAGAACTAACAGGTGAAGTTAGTCAAGATGGATGACCACTTTCTTTTCTCCATGTTGTGTTTGACAGCTGATTCCATGCATGGCAGTTCTCCGAATGCTTTAGTGACACCATGGAACTCTTTGCCTGTTATCTCCAACGATGGCTCACCTGTCAGTTCTTTGCGCAGTCCACCAGGTGCCACCAGTCCTCAATACATCGACCTTCATTGGTTGCAAGAATCCCCGATGAATCCTCAATCTGTGGACACTCCGGCCTCTGTCGGCAGCATGGGACCAGGTACGTGATAATGATTTAGGAAGGCAAATGCTGGCAATATTCAACCAGTCAGGCAGCATCTGGAGAACAAAACGGGGTCAATCTTTCAATAGCTCAATAACCATTTGGTATTGAATTGAACCAAAACATGTTTTGAGCTGGAGTAGCAGTGTGGGGAAGAGTCAGAGTGGTATGGAAATGGAGGGGTCAAAGAGGGACTGAATGGCACAAGTGGTGGTGGGGCTGGCTTGTTAGTCCCAGATGATCAGGGTGGAGGAAATGTGAGTAGAAAAAGATGCACAAAGATAGAGGGGAAAGAGTGGTCAGGGTTGTGTGGGTTTTGGATATTGTACCTTACAGCCTGTACCTTGTGAAGAGTCCACCAGGGACTATACTGGATGTTGGACAATTTTATACTGGACAATTTTTTAAAATATTTATCAAGCCAATTAACCTACAAACTTGTACGTCTTTGGAATGTGGAAGCAAACCGAAGATCTCGGAGAAAACCCATGTAGGTCACAGGGAGAACGTGCAAACTCCGTCCAGACAGCGCCCGTAGTCGGGATCGAACCCGGGTCTCCGGCGCTGCATTTTGCTGTAACTATGACTATTAGTTTAACCGTGACTATGAGTTTAAAAAAAAAGTCACAGTGGTTCAGCGGTAGAGCCAGACCCTCGGCTTCAATCCTGACTATGGGTGCTGTTTGTATGGAGTTGTACGTTCACCCTGTGATCGTGTGAGTTTTCATTGGTTGCTCCAGTTTCCTATCATCACATTCCAAAGATGTACAGGTTAATAGGTTAATTGTCTTATGTAAATTGTCCCTGGAGTGTAGGATGGAGCTAATGTACGGGGTGATTCTCTGCTTCTTCATGGCCTGCTTCTGTGGTGCATCTCTAAAAGTCTAAACGAGAAGAAAGGAAAAAAATGCTAGATTAAATTAACCACAGGTGAAGCAAAATACTGTAGATGATGAAAATCTGAAATGAAAACAGAGAACGCTGAAATACTAATTTTAGCCTCTGTCTCTATTATCTTTAATCTTCTATTTCACAGAAATTGATAATCTGTGACCAACAAGCCTTCACTGCCCTCTCTTTCTCAGTGGGCACTACAACCTCTGGTATCATTTGGCCACTTATGGGCTTCACTCTATCACAGACATTCTTCTTATTCCACCCTACCCTCTCCAACTTCCTTATTCTAATGAGGGTAGTTGTCCGGAAACATTGATACTTTCCCTCTCCACAGATGCCATCTGACCCGTTGAGTATTTCCAGTATTTTCTGGTTTTATTTCAGTCTTCCGGCATTTTGTGTCTATCTTCGGTGTAAACCAGCATCGGCAGTTCCTTCCTACACATTCCAGCATCCACAACTCTTTTTTTAGTTTAGTTTAGAGATCCAGCATGGAAACAACCCATTTGGCCCACCAGGTCCACATCAACCAATGATCACCTCTTCACACTAGTTCTATGTTATCCCACTTTCTCATCCACTCCCTGCACATTAGGAACATTTTCACAGAGGCCGCTTAATCTATAAACTTGCACATCTTTGGGATTAGAGAAGAAACCGGAACACTCCACGTGAACCTACGTGATCACAGGGAGAATGTGCAAACTCACCGCAGGCAGCAACTGAGATCGGGATCAAACCTGATCTTTGAGGCTGTGAGCAGCATCTCCACTAGCTCGACCAGCTAAGCCACTGTGCTGCTGTGTGTCTTTTGCTTATATGTAATTATTATTTAAGCTGTTACTGATTTAAGATATTAATGAATGCATAGTTTGAGTTATAGAGACTTGGAGAAATGCAGCATGAAAACAGACCCATCTGCAGAAAGTGTCAGCACAGTGGCACGGCTGCCTTACGGCGCCAGCGACCCAGGTTCAGTTCTGACTACGGGGGTTTTCTGTATGGAGTTTGTACGTTCTCGTTGTGACCGCGTGGGTTTTCTCCAGGTGCTCCAATTTCCTCCCACACTCCAAAAAAAAGTACAAAGTACAGGTTTGTTCGTTAATTGGTTTCGGTAAAATAGTAAATTGTCCCTTGGACCTGTTTCTGTGGTGTATCGATAAAGGCTAATGTCTAAAGTCTCCCAAAGTTGTGCCAGTCATCAAGGCTTGTTTACATCAATTCCACGCTACTCAAATTTTTCAAAATTCTCCCCACATTCTTATCAGTTCCTACAGATCCCACTATTCATCTTCACATTGGTGGCTTTTCACAGCGGCCAATGAATCAACCAACGCCCTTGGAGGAAACTGGAATGCCCGGAGGAAACCCACATGGTCACAGGGAGAATGTGCAAACCCACACACAAACACATCCGAGGCCACGATTGAACTTGGCTCTCTGGCACGGTGAGGCAGAGGCTCTATTAGCTGCCCAGTTCTGCTTGAATCGGCGAGAAAATTTATTTGTAGGCGTCGCACAGCAGAACGAAAGACTGTAGTGGAGTAACCCACATCCTGGTCCATGGAAAAGTGAAGCACTAATCTAAAGGAAGCAGGCTTGTTCTTGGCTAACCAACAATGGTGTTAGCAAAGTACTAGGGGAAGTCTAAAGGGCCTGTCCCACTTAGGCGACTCTTTAGGCAACTGCCAGGGACTAGTATTAATGGAATTCACCGACGACAACCTATGACAGCAAAAATTGTCACCGCTGTCGCCATAAAATTGTCAACATGTTGAAACATTTGAGGCAGTCGCCTGTAGTCGCCCAAAAAATCAGCTAAGTGGGACAGGCCCAAAAAATGTGAGAGGGCTTCACAGAAATAGGCAGGCCCAGCAGGAACAGCGGGGGAGAGCAGGGGCTAATTTACAATCTCTTTTAATGATCTCTTTTTTACATGCAAGATCTTGAAACAGAATCATCTGGTGAAGAATCAGCTGAACCCTTGCTACCACCAATCAAGGAACCTGCAAAAACAAGTACATATTCCAATTCCTTTCTTATCATTAACACCTGGCAAAGCCACGTATGTGTATTTTGTGCCCAAGGGATCAAGTTAACAAGCGCGTTGCAACATTGGATTAAAGACTTAACATGTTGCACAATATATATTCCTTTTCAACACTTGATGCAGCATCAAAACTGTGCATGTGCAGGAAAGAAGTGCAGATGTTGGGTTAAACTGAGCCACAAACAGCTGGAGTAACTCAGCGGGACAGGCAGCATCTCCGGAGAGAAGGAATGGGTGGTGTTTCAGGGGTAGTCCCTTTTCAGACTGAGAGTCAGGGGAGCGGGAGACTAGAGATATGGAAGTGCAAGGTGTGAAAATGACAGATCAAAACAGACGATGATTAGGAAATGCCGAATAGTTCGTTGTTGGCTGAGGGGAAGGTGACAACGAGGCATGCAATCAGTAAAATGAATCAGGAGGACAGTGAAACGAGTCGAGAAGTAGGGTGAGAGAGAGAGGGAAAGTAAGGGTTACTTGAAGTTTGAAATTAATATTCATGTAAATGTGCAAAATCACAGTGCAAAGATTTCCAAATGTTCCTTTGCTGCTCAGCCCCATTCATATTTACAAGTCTTTCACATACCCAAGTCTTTGTCTTGCCTTTGACTGTTAAATAATAGTCACTCTATTTTAAAACTGAAAATGTTAAATAATCCTGAAAAATGCCCCAGTTCTTTTTTGCACACCAGGCCTGAAAACATAGTTTTACTTCAAAGTTTTTATGGGAAAGTTTACCTTGTAATAATCACTTACAAGGTGAAAAATCCTTTACTCAATCAGCACTTCTACTCCCATCATCTGCATGACCAATTCTTTTGATCTGCTCTTCCATCTCCCCCCCCCCCCCCCGCCTTCCCTCCCCCCCGCCCCCCCACACACCCAACACCCTCCCCTCCACCAGTCAACAATGATCATTTATTTAAACATCTTGCCGTCCTTTCTCAGAACGATCCCTTTCATATGGTGAAAACCTTTGGCCTTCCAAACTCACTATTGTGCATTCTCTCCCACTAAGTCCCCCCAAGATGTAGTGCAAATTTCCAAATTACCTACAGATCTTTGGGAACTTCTTCCAAGTCTGGAGTCAAATGTGATCCGCTGCTGCAAATTTGTGCAGCAGAATACAAGCCTAATGCTTAGCTCTTGTGATAATTCTGTGTCACCGTAACATTGATGGTGCCATATAATTTCTATCTTTGGTGTAAACTAGCCATATAATGACTTACTCTTTTGTACCAACAGAAGACGTTGAAACTTGCATAGAAATGGTGAAAGAATATTTGAAGGACATGACCCAACACTCTTACATTTGCCATGAGCATGATGAAATGCTTCTTGAAGACATTTATGTGGAGGCCTCGATGGTGGAAGGTGAAGCTGAAATTAAGTCTGAAAGAAACTCCTCAAAGTGTTTGGACAAAGAATGCAGGATCTATGACATAGCAGAACGAGAAAGAAGAGCTGTCAACATGGACAATTTCTTTCACATCTCAGGGAAACAACAGAACAAAACCAAGATAATTGCACTGTTGGGGCGAGCGGGGATTGGTAAAAGTGTAATTGTCCAAAGGATCTGCCACGACTGGGTGAACGGCAGTTGTGGGCAGTTTTCATTTGTTTTCTGGTTTAAGTGCAGGACGCTCAACTTTACTAAGCACTACACATTAAAGGATTTACTCTTCCAACCATTTCTTCCTTCGCTGAAGAACACGGACGATGTCTTTCAATACCTGTGCCAAAGTCCACACAAGGTTTTGCTCATTTTTGACGACTTTGAAGATTTCCAAGATCACGACGGCCTCCTTCAGCCAACAGCCTGCAGCTCGGCAGAGAAAGCGTGCAGCGTCAAGCTGCTGATCGCAGGCCTCCTCCAGAGGAAGCTGCTCAATGGATGCACGGTGCTCTTCACAGCGAGACCCAAAGAGACCTTTAACCAGTACCTCGGCAGAGTGGACAAGATAGTTGAAGCACAGGGTTTCAGCCCCGCTCACGTGCAGGAGTTCCTGCATAGGTACTTTGAAGACTTGCCTGTGGTTGAAGAAGTGGACATGTGTCTTCAGGCACAACCATACATGCTCAGTCTTTGTCGGATTCCTTTATTGTGCAGGTTTATCTGTTTTGTGCTGAAAGGCCAGTGCCGACAAGGAGAGGTTCTATTAGCGCTGCCGCCTACTCTCACTGATTTATTTATGAACATTCTTCAGATCCTTCTATGCTCTGAAGTTCCAGGGACACCAGACGTCATGGCCTTGTGTAAGCACAGCCTCCTGGAGCTCAGCAAGCGGGCCTTCTGCGGAGCCCAGCGCCATGAATGTGTGTGCACAGACTCCAGCAGGTCAGCGAAAATGGCAAACTTTGCTCTGCAGCATGGGCTTCTGAGACCTTTCCTAAAGAGCGGTGAGGTGCAGGAGCAGGAATGTGGCAAAACCTTCCCCCATTCATTGCTGCAGAACTTCCTGGGAGCTTTGTATTTATTGTTTTCGAATGAGGTCAAATGTAAAGGCCTGACAAAGCTTATTTTGCTGCAGAGCAAGAAAAGGAAGTCTCAGGCGGATTGGTTGGACATTGTCCGCAGGTTCCTGGTTGGACTAGCATCTCGGAAAGGGGACGCCTTTCTGGTCGATCTCTCTGGTTACTCAAAGGGAAATGTTGAAGGCAAGAAGCACAAGTGCCTGTGGAAGTACTTGTCTGAGCTGGAAGTCGGCTCGCTCGGTGCCAGCAAATTGCTGGAGCTCTGTCATTGTGTGTACGAAGCACAGAGTGTGGAGCTCACTGCACAAGTGGCTGCAAAACTCAGCGAGAAGGTGTCCTTCAGAGGTACACGACTGACACCACCGGACATTTTTGTGTTGCTGTATGTGATGCAGAGGGCCCCGGCTAACTTTGCTGTTGACCTGAGGGATACAAGCATTGACCTGCAAGGGATCAAGCAGTTCATTGAGTTGAAGAACGTGACCGCCTTTAGGTATGTGAGTGAATTCCTGAACATTATTCCTCTTTGAGTTCATTCTCCTGACAATTTACCCGTGCCTTTTTGAAACCATCTTCAAACCTGTGCATTGAGATTTCATCCCTTCTGGAATTTTGTCTTCACCTTGTTCTCATTTTCACTGTTCCCAAGAAAGAAATTGAGTTAATGTTTTAGGTAGATGATCTTTTGCAAGGTCATTGACCAATCTCTCCACAAATGTTGCCTGACCTGTCAAGTATTTCTAGCATAGACGAAAATGCTGGAGAAACTCAGCGGGTGAGGCAGCACCAATGGAGCGAAGGAATAGGTGACGTTCCGGGTCGAGACACTTCTTCAGACTGATGTGGAGGTGGAGTGGAGGGGCGGGAAGAATAAAGGAAGAGGCGGAGACAGTAGGCTGTGGGAGAGCTGGGAAGGGGAGGGGAAGGAGGGAGAAAGCAAGGACTACCTGAAATTGGAAAAGTCAATGTTCATACTGCCGTGGTGTAAACTGCCCAAGCGAAATATGAGTTGCTGCTCCTCCAATTTGTGGTGGGACTCACTCTGGCCATGGAGGAGGCCCAGGACAGAAAGGTCGTATTTGGAATGGGAGGGGGAGGTGAGGTGCTGGGCTACCGGGAGATCAGGTTGGTTAGTGCGAACCGAGCGGAGGTATTGGGCGAAGCGATCGCCAAGTCTAAGCTTGGTCTCACCGATGTAGAGCAGCTGATACCTCGAGCAGCGGATGCAATAGCTGCGGTTGGAGGAGGTGCAGGTGAACCTCTGCCCCACCTGGAAAGACTGCTTGGGTCCTTGGATGCAGTCAAGGGGGGGGAGGTAAAGTGACAGGTGTAGCATTTCCTGCGGTTGCAAGGGAAAGTACCGGGGGAGGGGTGGTTTGGGTGGGAAGGGACGAATTGACCAGAGACCGTAACTCTCTGGTCAATTCGTGAGAATGGGTGATCAATGGGAGGCATACACACGGTGGGCCGAAGGGTCTGTTTCCATGCAGCATCTTGCAATCAATGTTGGAGATTTTGTTTCACACTTAACTTGCTATTCCTAAACGGCTTTTTTAACAGTGACCACTATACATTGAGCAATGCTACATATAGGCAGCCTGCTACCATCCTGCAATTGTTGGTTAAATAATAAATTGATTTATTTGTTACTGAACGTTTTACTTTGGACTTTAGAGTTATCGTGTATAAACAGGCCTTAGGACCCACTGAGTCCGCGCCAACCAGTGATCACTCGTACATCAACATAGATACATAGACAATAGGTGCAGGAGTAGGCCATTCGGCCTGTCGAGGCAGCACTGTCATTCAATGTGGTCATGGCTGATCATCCACAACCAGTACCCCGTTCCTGCCCTCTCCCAATATCCCTTGATTCCGCTAAATCTAAGAGCTCTACTAACTATTTTGAATGCATCCAGTGAATCAGCCTCCATTGCTTTCTGAGGCAGAGAATGCCAAAAATTCACTGTGTGAAAAAGGTTTTCCTCATCTCAGTTCTAAATGGCCTACCCCTTATTCTTAAACTGTGGCCCCTGGTTCTGGACCCCCCTAACATTGGGAACATATTCCCTACATCTATCGTGTCCAATCCCTTAATAATTTTATATGTTTCTATAAGATCCTCTCTCATCCTTCTAAATTCCAGTGAATACAAGCCCAGTCGCTCCTTTCTTTCATCATATGACAGTCCCACAAACCCGGGAATTAACCTTGTGAACCTACACTGCACTCCCTCAATAGCAAGAATATCCTTCCTCAAATTAGGGGACCAAAACTGTACACAATACTCCAGGTGTGGTCTCACTAGGACCCTGTACAACTGCAGAAGGACCTCTTTGATATAATACTCAACTCCTCTCGTTATGAAGGCCAATATGCCATTAGCTTTCTTCACTGCCTGTTGTATCTGCATGCTAACTTTCAGTGACTGATGTACAAGGACACCCAGGTGTCGTTGTACTTCCCCTTTTCCTAACCTGCCACCATTCAGATAATAATCTGCCTTCCCGTTCTTGCCACCAAAGTGGATAACCTCACATTTATCCACATTATACTGCATCTGCCATGCATCTGCCCACTAACCCAACCTGTCCAAGTCACCCTGCATCCTCATAGCATCCTCTTCACTATCAACACGATTCTATACACTAGGGACAATTTACAGAATGCAATTAACCTACAAACCTGTACATCTTTGGACTGGGGGAGGAAACCATGGAGTTCCTGTGTGTTTAATCTATAGGAAATTTATTTAACATCTTACTCAATTTTTAAACATAGCATATTTTTACTGAATGAACATTTAAAATAACATTTTGCTGATTACATACTTATCCTGACACAGACAAACACCATTCAGCCCACAAAATCCATGCTGGCTCCTAGCAGAGCAATTCCAGTTCTTTTTTAGATAGACACAAAGTGCTGGAGTAACTCAGCAGATCAGGCAGCATCTCTGGAGAAAAAGGATGGATGATGTTTCGAAATGAGACTCCGTCTGAAGAAGGGTCCTAACCCGAAACGTCACCCATCTTTTTTCTCCAGAGATGCTGCCTGACCCGTTGAGTTACTCCAGCACTTTGTGTCTATCTTTGGTATAAACCGGCATCTGCAGTTCTTTGTTTCTACCAGTTATCTCTCATTTTATTGCCCTCTAGCCTGCAGCAGTACTAACTGCCGCATCACCAGCCTCGCTACCTGCAGAGAATATACCCATAGAAACATAGAGGCAGAAGGCAGCCATTGGGTCTGTGGTTGTATCTTCCACCCCTTTAAGGTGCAACTTAAAACTTGGCCAAGGGCTGGTCTTGATGTGGCACAGCATCAATTTTAGTTTGACATTTAGTCACTCCTGTAAACCGTTTACGATGTTTCATTACATGAAAGCTATAATATAAATGCAGGTTTTCTCTGCTGTTAGTGTTAGCTATGCCTCAGTTGCCAGTGCTGTTGCATCTTAAGTTTGAAAGTTGTGGACTTTAAGCCATGTACAGTGATTTGTGTGCGAGATCTTTAGTCGATGCCTCAGAACAGTACTGAGCATATCTGGCACTGCTGGAGTTCCTGTTTTTTGTATGAAATGTTAAGCTGAAATCTTTGGTTTAAGTAAGAGATTCTGTCGTACTGCCATGAAGAAGGTGGAGAGGTTAGTTCAGTATTCTGGTCAATATTTATTTCTTAGTTCACGGGAAATATAATCTGCCTGTTACCACATTGCAGGTTGAAACTCATCTGCATTATTTTCTACATGACAACAGTGGCTATAGTTCAAAAAGTTTCATTGGCTGTATAATGCTTTGTTGTGACTCCTGAAAGGGACGCGAGAGACGTACGGTTGATGTGTGGGAAGGAACTGCAGATGCTGGTTTAAACCCAAGATAGGCACAAAATGCTGGAGTAACTTAGTGGGACAGGAAGCATCTCTGGAGAGAAGGAATGGGTGACATTTTGTGTCTGAAGAAGGGTCTTGACCTGTAACGTCACCCATTCCTTCTCTCCAGAGATGCTGCCTGTCCCGCTGAGTTACTCCAGCATTTTGTGCCTATCTTATTAAGTGGTGGTTTGTATGTAATCACTAGTCTATTTGTTCTGTGGACAATTATAGCATTGGTTTGACGTAATGTTGGCTTGTGTCTTCATAGCATGTGAGAACCTGAGACCGATAGATCCGTTTATGTGGATTATACTTAAACTTTTGGCACATGGTATATTTCATACTGAAGGATGTATAGCAGCCAGGCACAAATTGATCAATTAGTGGCACAGTTGCGCATGGTAGAGTTGCTGCCTTACAGTGGCAGAGAATTGGGTTTGATCTTGACTGCGGCTGCTGTCTGTACAGAGTTTGCACATTCTCTCTGTGACCATGTGGGTTTGCCCCAGATATTCCGGTTTCCTCCCACATTCGAAATACGTGCAGGTTTGTAGGTTAATTGGCTTCTGTAAGTTGTCCCTAGTGTGTAGGATAGAACTAGTGTATGGGTGATCATTGGCTGCCGCAGATTCGGTGGGCCAAAGGGCCTGTTTCCACTCTGTATCTCTAAACTAAACTAAACTAAACTATAGCAGCTCAAATGTCACTGCACGGTGTAGGATTTTTTTTCAGAATGTCTTGCAAAGGTAAGGATGGTGGAAATCGGAACACAATAAGGCCATCAGCCCTCTTGAACCTGCTCTGCCATTCAATAAGACCAAGGCTGACCTGATCAATGCTTCAATGCTATTTTACTGCCGAATCCCGATATTCCTTAATTTCCCTGTGGTCCGAAGCTTTACATGTTATTGACACAATGATTTATGAAACTTTCCTATCGTGTCCTGCTCTTTAACATTAACTGAATGGCTTACCAGGATGAAAGCCAATGGTGAGTACACTGCAAAATGGAGTCCTAGTTTGCATTTATCTATTTCTGTATAACATTTCCTCTTTCATTTGTTGACTTTCCTCCGCAGAGTGTCAATTTATGACGCAGTAAAGCTTTGGGAGCATTTGGAACAAACGGAACTACACAATCTGCTTCGTCTGTCCCTTGTCAAGTTTTCTGTCAATCCTTTTGAAGTCAAGAGTTTGAAAGACATTAACGACCTTGATTTACTGGTGCAGATTCACAAAGAAAGTCGATTCCTTTCAAGGTGAGTTGATGCCTGAATTTCTCTCAGTAAGTATGAATTTTAGCCTCCTCCATGCTAGCACTTCATAAGGTGGTAGACCTGATTGCCATGATGTGATTTCCAATTAATTAATCAAATGCCAGAATTAATCTGAAGGGCTGAATGGTCTACAATATATTCCCTTATTATTTGGAAGGCTGTTCTATCCAGCTGTGCTGTGGGGTGGCACAGTGGCTCAGCTGGTAGAGCTGCTCCCTCTGAGCCAGAGACCCAGGTTTTATCCTGATCTTGAGTGCTGTCTGTATGGAATTTGAACGTTTTCCCTGTGACCGTGTTGGTTTCCTCCGGCTTTCCTCCTACATCCTCGGTAAATTGCCTCTCGTGGTATGGAGTGGATGCAAAAGTGAGATAACATGGAATTAGTGTGAACGGGTGATTGGTGGTCCAGTTTCCACACTGTATCAATTAATTCAAACCATCCTTTATTGTGTGCATTTGTTCAGTTTGGTTTGTCACGTGTACTGAGGTACAGTGAAAAACTTTTGATGCATGCTAACAAGTCAGCAGAAAGACAACACATGATTACAATGTATAGATGATACATGATAAGGGAATAACGTTTAGTGCAAGGTAAAGCCAGCAAAGTCCGATCAAGGATAGTCCGAGGGTCACCAAAAACCAAATTTGGGGGCTGTGATATCTGTTTTGAAACTTGAATATTTGTATTTGAAGTTTGTAGATATCTTCTTTAACGGTCATTTTTTGTTAAAGAGGGTGAATGCTGGATCAAACGGGCATCACTGTGGATTAAAAAAAAGGACAATAAAGACATTTCATCTTTTCGTTCTTACTTTTACTTGGAACAGCGCCCGGAACACATCAGGGAATGAACTCCAAGGATTACCTGCTGTGAGGAATCTACAAGAGCTAGTATTTGCGTAAGTGATGACTTGTAATGTCAAGCCCTGATTAATTTATGTATGAGTAGCTTCTCACTGGGATATTATAATCGTTGTAGCTAAAACTCATGGAGGCTTCGTGACAGTATCAGAGGACTCTATTGAGTCCCACATTACTGACAATGCCTGGAACTGTGGTTGATTTGCCATTCTTGAATGCTGAAGCGAAGGTTTTGAAGAAAGAAAGAGCAGCCACTCTGCAGATGTCCCTTGCTCCTCTTTAGCAATAATTATAAGTAACATAAATATGATGATATTGAAGCCAGCATTATAACTCTGTTGGGTGAGTGCTACAGTTTGTATCTGTATTTAATTTAAGAGTCTGGAATTAGGCTCATTATATTGTTTGGGGCGTGAATAGATTCGGCATAATATATTCCTGTCTCTCTTCCTTGCTATTTATAAAGAAAGGAATCTCAGAAGTTTTTTTAACAGTTTGCTCAACTTGCTTGTCTATCATCAATGATTATTAATTATTAATTCCCTTTGCTTTACGTGGTACAATTAAGGTAAATGAATCTCTTAACTATTGGATGCCTAAAAATGAAATACAATTTAATTTAATCACGCAGTCTCGGCCCCGTGAATGGACCCCAGGGGTTTCGGAAACTCACAAAGATTCTACCATCACTGATATTTCTGAAATATTTAGAGTGAGTAAAATATGGAAATGTCTTGTTCAGTCACTACTTTACTTTGACAAATATTCTCGTGTCTTTATTTTATGTTATACATCAGTTTTACTTAATTTACTTAATGGAAATCCATTGACAAATCAATTCCATTTGCCAAATTTGTTTAATAAAAATTACAACACATGTCAGACTGAAAACATGACTACATTAATCACCAGAGTGTTGTGTTTAACAAAAATGTTCTGTTTAATACTTGACTGATGATGAAAATGCACTGTCACAGATGAGTAAATCAAATCATTACCTGATTACCAAATTGGGACAATTGAAGATAGATTTCTTCATTTCACTATGAAATATATCTTGTATAAACTACACCTTCATATTGTATACATTAAATTGATTGAGTTTTTTGAGGAGGTAACAAAGGTAGGTGTTGGATGTTGTTGTAATGGATTTTAGTAAGGCATTTGATAAAGTCCCCCATGTTAGGCTGATCCATAAGTTTATAAAGGATGGGCAAATAATTACTTAGTTGTATGAATTTGGAACTGGCTTATTGATAGAAAACAGGTTGGATGGAAGGGCAATAGTGAGGCTGGAGGACTGTGACTAGTGAAGTTATGCAGGGATATGTACTGGGATGCCGCTGCTGTTTGTAATATATATACATACATATGTATACATATATATACAAATATAGTATATATACATACATATATATGACTTGGACAAAAATGTATAGGCAGATGCTGGTTTAAACCGATGAAACACAAAACGCTGGAGTAACTCAGCGTGTCAGCCAGCATTTCTGAAGAAAAGGAATAGGTGATGTTTCGGGTCGAGACGCTTCTTTAGACCCAAAAGTCTGTAAAAATTCTTCAATTAGTCTGAAGAAGGGTCTCGACCCGAAACATCACCGATCCCTTTTCTCCAGAGATGCTGTCTGACCCGCTGAGTTACTCCAGCTTTTTGTGTCCATGGACGTAAATGCAGACGGGTTGGTTAGTAAGTTTGCAAATGTCACTAGGTTTCCTGGGGTCGCGGACCATGAAAACGGCTGTCAAAGTATACAGCAGGATATAAATCAGCTACAGAAATGGGCGGAGAAATGGCAGATGGAGTTTATTCTGAGCAAGTATGAGGTGTTGCACTTTGGGAGGTTGTAAGTAAGGGGACATTATACAAATAATGGCATGAGCCTTAACAGTATTGTTGTACAGAGGGATCTTGGGGTCCATGTCTACAACTCCCTGAGAGTGAAAGTGGTAACACAAGTATATAGAACGGTAAAGGAAGCATATGGTATGCTCATGTTCATAGGTCAGGGCATTGAGTATAAGAGTCAGGAAGTCAAGATGCAGCTTTATAGGACTTTTGTCAGACTATATTTGGAGTATTGTGTGCAGTTCTGGTCACTCTAATACAGGAAGAATGTGGAGGCTTTGGAAAGGTTGCAGAATGATGCCTGGATTCGGGGGTATTAGCTACAGGGAGAGGTTGGACATACTTGGATTGTTTTCTCTGGAGTACCAGGAATGGAGGGAAGACCTGATAGAAGTATATAACATTATGAGAGGCATAGACAGGGTAGACTGTCAGAATCTTTTTCCCCAGGATGGAAAAATCAAATGCTAGAGGACACAGCTTTAATGTGAGAGGGCAAAGTTCAAAGGAGATGTGCTGACAAGTTTTTTATATAGAAGGTGGTGAACACCTCAGACACACTGGCGGGAGAAGTGTTTGAAGTAGATACATTAGTGGCATGTAAAAGACTTTGGCTCGGCAGATGGATATGCAGGGAATGGAGTTTGCGTACATAAATAATGATCTTGGCATGACGTTCAGCACAGACATTGTGGGATGAAGTGTCTGTGCTTGTTCTATTCATGTGTGCAGTGCGGATTGTGAAAACAATGTTTAGAAGTTCATTTGTTTGGAGAATTATATGCTCAAATACAGTTGCCTACCACATACAGTATATTCATACATTAAGTACATTATATTTATAAAGATACATTGCCTTTGTTCATGTCCACAGATATAAATAAAATGTATTCTGGTTTAATGTTAGCAGTCTTTCTAACATAGTAATTCTGCACAGATGTTCGGATCAACAATATTCTTATAAGTTATTTTAAATTATTTCAAGTAATAACAAGTAGAAGGGAACAAAAAACTGCTGAAGTTCAGGGTAAATTCACAAGTTAGATTGCACTAATGTACAACAGACCATTCTAGTTGAACAGCTTTAAAAACATTATGCTAAATTTCCTTTAATTACTGAAAGGGTCCATTTTCATTTGAAATTGTCTGCTACCTTTTTACAGTCTTGAAGGACCAAGTTCACAGAAAGTTCAAATGAGTGACAATAAAATAGGGGATGAAGGAGCGGAGAGATTGGCAGAGGTGCTGTCTAACTTAACCTCACTGGAAAAATTGATGTGAGTAACAAATTTAATCAGAACATATATCTATCTATCTAATATGTGTGTGTTGTGCAATTTTTATATCCATATGCTTTAGTTATATTTATTTGTAGATGAATGTATCTGTAGGTGAAGCTGTGAGAATCACTTCGCTGGTCCCATGTAAAATACCATGACCCAACTCATATTATGTTGCACATTCCCACCCCAAACTGACTCCACTGATAGCACTGATCTCCTTAATGGTTTAATGATCAGTCCAAGTGCCGCTATGCGTTTACTCTCATTTGCTGCTTCTTACCAGAGTGTGAGGAGGGGGGGCAGGAGTTTGTTGCTTAGCTACCTAAAATTAGAGAATTCAATGCCATTGGGTTGTAAGCTACCCAAGCAGAATATGAGGTGTTGGTCGTCCAGTTCGCATGTGGCTTCACTCGGGCTATGGGGGAGGTCCACGACAGTGATGTCAGTATGGGAAGAGGAGCTAAAATTGTTAGCAACCAGGAATCCAGTAGGCCTTGGTGGACCTAGTGTTAGTGTTCGCCAAAACGGTGGCTGAGTCTACACTTGGGCCATATACACATCACATACTGTGTTAAAAAAAAGTTGACCCTGAGGTCCCTTTAACGTTCTTCTCCTCGCACATTAAACCTATAAATTGCCATCCTATCCAGCTTCAAACATTTCAATAACTCAAACATTTCAGAACTGGTGACATCAATGTTAATCTTTATTTTGCATTTGGGATGGTACTAGGAACTTTAAGTCTCTTCATTTGAACACAGTAGTAAACCAGCAAAAATGGGAAAAAAACACATTACATCCCAAACCACCTGCCCCATCAAACATCTCCTGCCTTATGAGTGGCAGAGTCCACAGATCCCTAATTGTCTCATCAACCAAGCAAATCATCCTTGATCCCATGAACTGCCTAAGAAGTTGAAAATCTGAGGTTCCATCAGGCATTCATGAAAGGAACTCTCATGTTTCGAGGAAACATCTATATTAATACAGTAACTTATCTTGAGAGAGCACAGGTTTGACCAAACGCTCTGACATATATCTGGATTATAAATGAATGGATCATGTGCAGATAGATAAGGGTAGTTTATCTTGACATCATGTTCAGCATGGATAAGGCCTGTTTCTGAGTTGTACTTTTCTACGTTCTATTATAAACCTTTCTGTCATGGTACCTGACGTCCTGGTTTCACGTGTGGAATGTATCACGTGTTATTATGAGTCAGAAAGGTCAGAGGACACATGTTGCCGGGATTTAAAGGAAAGGCGGAATAAAGCAAAGTGTTTATGTTCAGTGTCCTTGAAGTGTGTGAATTATATTTGCATCAAGCCAAAGGAACAACTAATGCAATTCCTTGTATTATTTCTCTCACATCTTCTTCCATCCTTGATCTTCCTGTTATCTCTGCCCCAGTCTGTCTTTTCATCTTTTTTGTTATTTTTAGTGTGTTTTAAAAGTATGTGTTTTCTGGTTTGTTTTGTTTTGGGTGGGGGAGAGGGTCGGGGAAACATTTTTTCAATCTCTTACATTGCCGGAGATGCGATTGTTTTCCGGATCATATCTCTGGTCGTTCTGCAGCCTAACATCATGGAGCTGGCGGCCTTGCTCGAGACTGACTTTGAGCCCCACCGTGGGGCCGTGGACTTACCATCGGAGTCTGCGATCCCTTGCCTGGGATAGACACTCCAACCACGGCCTGCGAATTACAACATCAAGGAGCTTGCAGTCTCGGGTAGAGTCTGATGTCGGGAAGCTCCAAGCCGCAGGAGGTTCAACCAGCCCTGACCCGGGGTTCGATCGCCTGGCGCGGGGAGCTGAGATCCCCCCCCGATGCGAGAGCTTGATCGCCCCGACGTGGAGGGGCCGACCGCTGGCTGCGGGAGCTAAGATAGCCCCGACAATGGAAGGCTCGAGGCCCCCGACCGCGGGAGAACAAAGAAGTGACAAGATTGAACTTTTATTTTGCCTTTCATCACAGTGATAAATGTGGAGGAGTCACTGTGGTGGATGTTTATATTAAAATGTACTTTGTCTTGTTGCTTTTTATTGGGATAATAATATACCATACAGTATGGCAAATCAAATTCCTCGTATGTTGCAAAACATACTTGGCTAATAAAGTATGATTATGAGTATTTTCCACTCTCCCCACCTTCCCCCCCCCCCCCCCCCCCCCCCCATTTTCTCACTTCACTTGCCTCTCTCCCCTGTTCCCCTCCCTCCCTCCCTTCAGATGATGAAATAGTGGGAGGCTTGCAGTTGTCAGACACTTCCCAGTGAATGGTTAGCCAGAGTTGACAGTCTGAATTATAGCAGATAAACTGAACGCTTGACCATTAACTGTGATGGAATAATATATCTTATATGTGTTCACTTAGTATATAGCTTCTGTAGGATGCAACAGCACTGAAATGGTTCTCATGGGCAACTTTTTATATAGAAGGTTCAACATCAGAGATTTTGTCATTTAATATACCTGAGAAATTAATGGTAGTATGTGCACCAATTAATTCAAAGTAACTGATTTTTGTTTATGTTACAGATTATCACGCAACCAGATAGCTGACCGAGGTGCACAGGTGCTGGCAAAATCTCTTCCCAACCTGAAATTCTTGAAGACTCTCAGGCAAGTTTTTTTTTTAAACTCCTGCGCGGGCATAGATTTAGAAATATTATTTGTTTATCTTATGAAAACTCTAGTATCACAAAAGTGGTCTAATTAGAGGCATATTCCCTTGGACGTGTCCTGCCTTTCGATAAATTAGTGGCTGACTATAACCAAACTCAATATACCTGTCCTTCCATGTTTCCCTTATCCCTTTAGTCAGCAAAAATTAATCACCCTCTGATGGGCAATAAATCCTGGCCATGACCAATAAATATCCAGTCGACGACAGGATAGATTAAAGTGAACCCGTACCTTTGCTGCTCTGGAGTCTTTCTTAAGAACATGACTAGAAATTGCTGCGTTTAACCTTTCTCCATGGCAACTCCAGCACTTAGCATCACTCTTCAAGCAACATGCAGTACTTTCAAAAGAAAATTTATGGGGGACGATTATAAGCTTTATATTGATTGTATTGACATTAAGTGTATGCGACACTATAAAGTGTGTCTGAATTTCAAAAGTGAAACTATATTGTAAATCTTAACAGTGAGTGTAAGCCATTACAATTGTGGGTGCAATATTTTAGTGAGTGGATGTTTTTTGTACAAATTGATTGAGCTTCAGAGTTAAAGATCTTGATTTAAATTTTGGTCACCCATCCTTAATTTATCTAAATGCATACAACCACTAAGATTATCAATGTACATCTTGTCTTATCTAACTTTATTTTTTTTCACAGTTTATATGACAACGTCATTGGTGACGAAGGCGCAGAAAAGTTAGCAGAAATACTCCCAGTAATGAAATCATTGAAAGTTCTGGAGTAAGTAGCACAAATATTAAGATGAAAGTAATTATATAAAATTATGTTAAGGGTTAAATTAATTATGTGCACATTCCTTCCCTTCAAATCATTTTCTCTCTCATGCTGGGGTCATTACAGTCGCATTGGCTATGTTATGGGGGTGGGGGGGGGGGGGGGGGGGGGGGGCAACATACATAGATTTCTGAGGGTAAAGCATATCCGTGCATGACAGCTGTCTCACTGGTCTCTGCTGCTGTAAAGGTGTGAGATCAATATCAATAGGCAAAAATCCAGAATTTCTTTCAGGATTTGACTGCAAAATATAGAAGCACCCTAATCAGGAAAAGCATCTACAGTTTTACCAGTTGTATATTAACTAAAGTACTTAAAAGAACTGCCTGAAGCTGCCAAAGAAGTGGTAGGAAAACTGCTTGTTATTTCATCTGTGGAGGCGGGGTAGAAAATTGGTCCACAGTGCAGCTATGCTCAGCCAGCATATGAAGTCTGTTTCCACATCCCCTGCCCCCTTTCCCACAATATCCTTATGGTCAGTGAGAAAGTTGACCCAAATTTGATTCCAATGTCAGAGTTGGTGACTAGCTCCATTTTAACATCAGGCCTGAAGTTTGGAGCCTGCCACCTATTTTGGATTTGAAAACAAGCTTACATTAATTTCTCTTACTACACCTTGTTAAAAAATTTGAAATGTGAAACATTGAAACTATTTCAGCAATGTAGTGATGGATTATGTGTCTCAATTGCCCCGAATCTGCTGCTGTTGAGATTATACCAGGAGTTTTGTTTTCTCTCCGCAGTGTCAAATTCAACAAAATTACTGATGTTGGAGCTCAGAGGCTGACACAGAGTTTAAAACATTGCCCCCATATTGAGAAAATATGGTAAGTTAGTACAAACTTCACAAATGATTAAAATCCACTAGGTAATCATAACCTGTTATTGTAGTACCTTGCTTTTCTTTGTAAGTCCACATTAAATACTATGGCATGTCTGTGTAGCATTGTGAACTAGTAGGAATGATTACTTTATTTAATGTCACCATGCTGGGTGTACAGACATGTGCGCACACACTAACTTGCATCCACAAGTGCATGTACATTAATACCCTTTCTCACATATGCATGCGTATTACTTTCAGATGTTTCCAGATTTGAGCACAGACATAACTACACGCGTGCAACTTTACACATGCCACCATACATAACTCCTACTTGTATGTACCTACCCATTGTCTTATAGATATCTACTCATTAGCATCAGAATCCATTTTCTCTTTTCTAGCACAGAAATATTAAAGCCAATTGTTGTGTTCCATCTTCAGCAGTTTACAGTAGTGAGCTAGTAGAAACAAAAAAGGAACTGCTCGTGTTACTTTACACAAAAGGACATATTAAAGTGCTGGAGTAACTCAGCACATCTGAAGAAGAGTCCTAATCTGAAATGTCACCTATCCATGTTTTTCAGAGATGCTGCCTGACCAGCTGAGTTACTCTAGCACTTTGTGTTCTTTGTTATTAACGTTAATTAACTATTTGTACATGAGGAACTAACCCCATGTGTAACAGAGACATACTCGTGATGATGTTTACCTCGATGATCCGTAATCACAATGAATGTTGTAGCCAAATGTACCAAGATCAATTCAGAAACGTTAAACTGGAACTGTGGTTTGTTTGTGGGATTTAATGCTTCATTGAACACTGTCTTTAACCCTCTTGGTAAGCAGGGAGTTTGTGCTTTGTGTGTTACAACTATCTGCTTTCACTGACAGGATATGGAGTCCTACAATCACACACTGGATGTCAGAACACATTCAACAGATCGATGTCAGAATAAATTTACAATAGGCAAACCTTTCTCAAGTAAGCATGTCAATTTATTATATCCTTTCGTAACATGTAATAATTTAATTTTAGCACTTTGCTGTGACTAGAAAACATTTTTTTCCTCTGTAACATTATTCTTACCTAATGCATAAGGCATATTTTAAAAGTAAGATTTAGAGATATTAACTCAGCCATTGATAATTAATGACTTGCCATCTTCAACTCGTGTAAACTGCTGTTGGATTTTTTTACAATGGGCAGGAATTTCTGAGTCATGAAGGTCTTGACAACTATCAGTGCTGTCCCATTAATTGGCTGATTGTGTAATGCAGAACTGGTCTTTATTGCATCAGATGAGCCTAAAGATGAAAGTTGCAACTTAGGTAGACAAATATTAGGTAGACAAAAATGCTGGAGAAACTCAGCGGGTGAGGCAGCATCTATGGAGCGAAGGAAATAGGCAACTTAACCATTAAATGGGGATGGGAGATGGGCTTAAACGTAACTATTCTCCCACACCTATGTTCTGCATAAATAAAATAGTACACGGAAATAGTGTTTATAAATGCTCCAAAGTAGGTCTATCTTGGAAAAATATCTATTCAGTTTAGTTTAGAGATACAGCATGGAAACAGGTCCTTTGCCCCCTCTCCAAATCCAAGCCAACCATCACACTAGTTCTAAGTCGTTGGACGGTGTCATTTACTCTCTACACACTAAGGACAATTAACCTACAAACTCACACATCTTTGGATGTGAGAGGAAACTGGAGCATCTGGAGGCAAGAGATCAAAACATGGAGGGGACGGGGGACACAATTTTTTGGCAGCCGCGCACACATGCGCACACGCACCCACACATGCGCGAGGCTTCGGAGGCTCAATCCAGCGCTAAATGCAGCTCAACTCTGCCTGTCCTGCCGGGTTAACTACAGCCTTGACTGGACTGACGGGATACCAGCGCTGCTGGCCATATTTCCCGCTAGCCCAGGCAGGTTCACTTAGCGGGACAGGCATAGTAAGCTGGGTTTAGCGCTGGCTGTAGGCCTGGGGGTACAGCTCGTGTCTGACTCCCGACCAAAGGCTCCTCTAGTATCTTTGCTCCCGACCTCTCTAGCCACCCATGGGGGGGGGGGGGGGGGGGGGCACTCGGGTGGGGACGGGACAGCGCCGGAGACCCGGCTGGGATCGATCCTGGCTGTGGATGAGGTGCAGGTCTGTGCCACGTCTCCCTCCTCCATTCACCGCACTCTATCCTCAGTCCCACCCCCTCACTCCTCCCTCCTCTAATCACCGCACTCTATCCTCAGTCCCACCCCCTCACTCCTCCCTCCTCCAATCACCGCACTCTATCCTCAGTCCCACCCCCTCACTCCTCCCTCCTCCAATCATCGCGCCGAATCATTATGTCCCGCCCCCAAAAGCAGAGATTTTAAAATCCGGATCACAAAAACTTGGGGGGGGATGTCCCCCACCTCTCAAAACATGGAGGGGACGTGTCCGCTCTGTGGCCCCCCCGTGTTTTCCGCCCCAGTCTGGAGGAAACCCATGCGGTCACAAGGAAAAATGCACAAACTCCACAGAGATGGCACCCGAGGTCAGGATCAAGCCCGGGTCTGAGGGTTTATGTGGACTATATGCATTCCACTGAATTCAATGTTACTTGAGGGTGTTCTACTTGAATATTCTACTTGAATACATTTTATTACTTTCTATCATTGCAAGGGCATTGCAAATGTTATTAATATGATTATTTTGCTCTGTAAATGCTGTTTAATAGCATTCCTTTTTGAAATAAAAATAAAGATGATTATTGCTAAGCATCTGTATTTTCCCCTGCAACAGTAGCCTCCATATAGTTTTATTTTTGGTATATTTTATGCTGCAGAAGGTCAACATTGTGCATGAGGGTGTTTTACACTTTTCCCTCCAAACCTTGCCGACATCCAAAACGTGCTAATTCCTTCCCATGCACCCAACATCTCACCATCACTCACATCATCCCTATCCCCTTGCCTTTGTTTTCTGTAGCGTCCACTCCCTCTGTCACTCATCTCCCACCCCCATTTCTGCTTTATTGCCCCCTCTTTACCCTCCACCCGTCCCCTCCACGACACCACTCTCTCCAGTTTTACATTTCACTCCTCCTTATCTGACATCATTTTGTCTCATTTTCCCCTCTAATCTTTGTCATTTACTCCACCCACCCTTCATTCAAATTCCCTAATCCGCATTCACCGATTGTGAATTAACCTGCCCCACCTGTTTTCCAGCTTTCTCCCTATCTCCTCCTATCAGTCAGAAGACGAGTTCTGACCTGAAGCATTGCCTATCCATTCCCTGCCCAGATGCTGCCTTCACTTTGTGTTTTGCTCAGGAATTCCGCCCTTGCATTTATGTATCCAAACCTCTAGGTAATATAAAGTAACACTTTTTGCCAGAAAAGTGCTTTATATCCTCATTTCAGAACCATTTTTCCAGTTCATAAATGTGAGGTTTCTTTGTACACAGCAAACAACCTCATCGTCCTTTTGAATGTGATTGATATTACTTGCCAATTATACCCTTAAAAGCAGATTTGTGCAGTTGGTCTCAGCCCCCAAAAAAGGGTTCGGAATACTGGCACTATCTTAACATGGAGCCTTTACAACTGGCAGATTTGGAGACTTACCTTAAAAGTAGAAAAGAGTGTGTCAAATCATATATTAGGCATATGGATGAGAAGGGTATGGAGGGTTATGGTATGAGTGCAGGCAGGTGGGACTAAAGGAAAAAAGTTGTTCGGCACGGACTTGAAGGGCCGAGATGGCCTGTTTCCGTGCTGTAATTGTTATATGGTTAACAATCATTATATCCAGTATTTCTCAGTGAGTACATTTATTTCTAGAAATAAAACATAATAAATTAATGCTTTCCTTTGTTTTCACTTTTATTACAGAAGAATCACAAATTGGCAGTGAGAGTTTGCGGAGTTAATACTTCACACTTCTTCATGCTCTAAAATGCCTTTGTTATCATTATAATGAAACATCATATAGTCCATTTGCTTTTGTCACCATGAAACAGCGAGAACATGAATGAAGATTACTCATTGTACTTAAAATGAGAAAATCAGGAGAAACTTCTTTGGACAAAAAGTGTTTTGAATGCAGAACGTATTACAACGTGTGAATGATTTAATTCAATAGCATTGATGCACTTAGCAAGGAGATGAATGATCGCATGAGAATGATAACGGAACTGCCGATCAGGTGGGTTTAATTCAGATGGGCAGAGGCTTGTATGGAGTATAAGCACCAGTATAACCAACTAGGAGACATGTTCTGTTTCTATGCTATACATATAGTTTGACAACTATTCACTTTTACCTTGTGTAATTTCCTTTATGTCAGGTTGGACTTTATGGAGAGGAGCACAGTAGGATTGAAGCAGTGATTCAAATGTCCTACAGCTCTTTTGATCCTATCATTAGCAAGAATAACACAAGGAATTGTGTTGATATTATTCTTTGCATGCAGCTAAACCTGCCATAAGGGGGAAAAAATGAACATTAATTAAGCTTTGCACAAAATGAAGAATTGCACTTTGTTACTTTGTTGCTGCATAACCAGATGTATTAAAATAACATTAATGTACAATTTTGTGTTAAAGTATGAACAAAGTTGGCACTGACTTGCTTAACCTCATATACAATACTACTGCTGGGAGAAACTTATGTCAAGTTTCAAAATCATAGCAGAATTGTGAACATGCTCTCAATTTAGTTTGTTAATGTATGTCAAAATATGAAATAACTGAGCTATATCTTCCTCTGTTACTTATTATTTACAGCCATGAAGATAGTTCTTATGTTATTGTTGGACCAAATCAAAGATTGCAAAGTTAGTCTCATAATGAAAGTCCTTCGCCAATTCAGGGAGGCAACCACTATTACATATCTAACCCATAGTAGAAACTTGGAAATGGTACTTTGCCATTGATCTGAAGAAGAAGCTGCCTAAGCAGCTTTTTGGATCAGAATCTACAAGGCAGGATCAATAAGTTTGCAGATGACACTAAAGTGAGTGGTGTTGTAGATAGCAATGTTGGTTATCAAAGGTCACTGCAGAATCTTGATCAGTTGAGCAAGTGGGCAGAAGAATGGTAAATGGAAATGAAAGCAGATAAATGCAAGGTGTCGCATTTTGGGAAGTTTAACAAGGTCAGATCCATCACAGTGAATGGCAGTGCTCTGGGGAGTGGTGTAGAGCAGAGGGATCTAGGAGTGCAGGTGCATAGTTCCTTGAAAGAGGCGTCGCAAGGTGTTCAAGAAGGCTTTTGATGCATTGGAGGGGTAATGATTATATATGTTGGGATGTTATGTAACAGCTACACAAGGCACGGGTGTGGCCACAGTTGGAGTATTGTGTTCAGTTTTGGTCACCCTGCCACAATAGTGCAGAGATGTACGAAGATGTTGTTGGGACTTGTGGGCCTGAGCTACAGGGGGAGATTGGCCAGACTAGAACTGTAGCGTAATAGGATGAGAGGCGATCTTATCAAGGTGTACAAGATCTTGAGGGTAATAGGTAGGGTAGATGCACGGAGCTTTTTCCCCAGAGTAGGGGAATCAAGAACCAGAGGACATGGGTTTAAGGTGAGAGGGTATGGATTTAATAGGAATCTGAGGGGCAACTTTTTCACACAAAGGCGGTGAGCATATGGAACGAGCTGCCAGAGGAGGTAGTTGAGGCATAAACTATAACAACATTTAAAGGACACTTGGGCAGGTAGATGGATAGGAAAGGTTTGAGGGATATGGGCCAAATGCAGCAGGTGGGACTAGAGTAGAAGGGGCACCTTGGTTGGCATGGACAAGCTGAAACTGTGTCTGTGCTGTATTACTATTAATATTCTGCACTATTTTGATGGCAGTATAGAGGAGAATACAGCAGTAACATAATTAAGACAACTTCTACTCATCAATATCTCAGCACCTTTTAAATGTAGCAGCTCTTTCGCGTAGAATTGTTCCTAAGAAGTATGAAATCACACAACATATTTTAATTCATTCATTAACTATTGTATAGAATTGAGCTTTTTTTTCATTACACGAAATAATGTATATGTGAAATATCAGAGTTTGTACAATTTATCAGAGTAAAGTATAAAAATATATTGTAAATTAATGTGTCGTGAGAATAAACAAAGTTCGAGTTAAGTTTTGATTTACAAGAGAAATGCTTATTTTGCTGTAAAAAAAACAATTGCACTGAACTATCCTTTCAATGTTGCTGCTGTTTTAAATAAACTTAAGAAAGTCCGGTTCATATGGGTTTTTTTATTCTGGTGTTCCAAATCCTTTTGCAACATGATCAGCTACAGAAAACCTTACATTAGAGAGCCTTTCATTGTGCTTCAGCCCTTCAAGACTGTAACCATCGGAGGACTAAGTTCATTGTAAATCTTCAGAACAACATTTTAATTTAAACCTTCACCTTTATTGCATTATTTGATCTCAGACTTCTGGTGAAAGGTCATTGGCCTAAAACATTAACTTTGTTCCTCTGCCCACTGGTGATATCTGATTTCTTAACCAATTTTAGCAATTTATGTTATTCTTATTTTAAAGAAAAGAAACTGCTCATTAACATGGTGACAAGTGCAGATTGCCTTTTAAGAAAACTACATCCTGTCATGGTTGATAACCATCCCAGCTCTTCCCGACTTCCTCACAACCTCTGCAGCTCTTTGTTGAAGAGCAGCAAAGGAGTGAAGGGAGAAAGAAACATGAGAATCCTAAGTGCCAACATAGCTCAGTTTCATTTTGAAGTACCTTTGCTATCTCAAATTTGTTTTCTTCTGCCTTCTGTCTCACTCCCCCAGAGATTTGACTTGTTTTCAAAGAACCAACTTGATGTTTTTAAAAAACTGTCTTGTTCACATGTATTCAGACATACATTCAGATATAATCTGCTTGCTTTGCAAAAATATGGGAAGAAATGTTATTCCGATTGCTTGTGATGGAAAGTAAAAATTTGGGATGGGTGTAAAAAAAAGTACATGATCCATTTCTCCACATTTCACATTAGGCAAAGTTACCTGCTCAGAATAAGCAAAGACATAAATCATTAGTAATTTGCACTTTGGCCTACTGCGTGTAAATTTGAAAAGAAAGATTGGCAATATATTGCCAGAAGTTAGAGATTTTTTTTTGTTGCAGATAGGGCAGCACGGTGGCACAGCGGTAGAGTTGCTGTCTTAACACTCTTGCAGTGTCAGGCTTTGATCCCGACTGTGGGTGCTGTCGGAACGGAGTTCTCCCCATGACCACGAAGGTCGGTTTAGTTTCCTTCCTCACTCCAAAGACGTACAAGTTTGTAGGTTAATTGGCTTGGTACATGTGTAAAAATTGTTCCTAATGTGTGTGTAGGATAGTGTTAATGTGCGGGGATCGCTGGTCGGTGTGGACTCGGTGGGCCGCAGAGCTTGTTTATAACGTATCTCTAAACATAAAAAAAAAGACTTAAAAATTAAATGAAATCAGTGTCTTCTAGGGACTTCTCAGCTCTGAGTAGGTTAGTCCCATCTGAAAGGCATTCGAAAGAGGCTTGAGACCTTTGGCAAAAATATGAATTAATACCATAAATAACACAGAAAGCTGCCCAGTATATAAATGTATTCTTTGTGAAGTAGGACTTGATTGATCTACAAGAATCTATATTACTAAAAGTAAGATCTTGACCGCTTTTGACGCACAGCGATTTGATTTCCGAGAGAACACCGCAACTTACGGCCACCTCGCTCAGAGTCCCCCTCCGCTGGACTGGACCAGAGGATTTTTCTCATCGATGAAAAATCAGAGAGATATTAATGTTTTTAAATTGCCATTTTCTCTGCTGCCCCTGCTGGTGGGAGAGGGGAGGGACTATCAAACCCGGAAGTGGTGTGCCTCACTCAGTCTCTGCAAGATGGAAGAAGCCAGAGGGTCGTGTCTCTCTGAGCTCTGAATAACACTGGACACATGTCTACTCAACTGTGAGTGCCCTTAATGTGGTTTGAAAATGAAAATATGGTTGGTTTGAAGTAAAAAGGCACTGAAAATGGTTGTTTGGGGGGTTTTGGGATGAAGTAAAAAGGCACTGCATGCAAATGGTTGTTTGGGGGGTTTGGGTTGAAGTAAAAAGGCACTGCATGCAAATGGTTTTTTGGGGGCTTTGGGTTGAAGTAAAAAGGCACTGCATGCAAATGGTTGTTTGGGTTGAAGTAAAAAGGCACTGCATGCAAATGGTTGTTTGGGGAGGTTTGGGTTGAAGTAAAGCCCTACCACCTCCCCCCCACACAGTGGCCACCAATCTGAGGAAGGACATTATTGCCATAGAGGGAGTGCAGAGAAGGTTCACCAGACTGATTCCTGGGATGTCAGGACTGTCTTATGAAGAAAGACTGGATAGACTCGGTTTATACTCTCTAGAATTTAGGAGATTGGGAGGGGATCTTATAGAAACTTACAAAATTCTTAAGGGGTTGGACAGGCTAGATGCAGGAAGATTTGGGAAGTCCAGGACAAGGGGTCACAGCTTAAGGATAAGGGGGAAATCCTTTAGGACCGAGATGAGGACATTTTTTGTCACACAGAGTGGTGGGTCTCTGGAACTCTCTTCCACAGAGGGTAGTTGAGGCCAGTTCATTGGCTATATTTAAGAGGGAGTTAGATGTGGCCCTTGTGGCTAAGGGGATCAGAGGGTATGGAGAGAAGGCAGGTACGGGATACTGAGTTGGATGATCAGCCATAATCATATTGAATGGCAGTGCAGGCTCGAAGGGCCGAATGGCCTACTCCTGCACCTAATTTCTATGTAATATTGGAATTGGTGGAGAGGTGGAATATTGCGTCGGGGGACCAGCGCTCCCGTGTGAACATGGGACCCAATGGGTCCCACTTAGTCTAGTGTATATATATATATATATATATATTTTAAAGGATGATATGCTAGCCTTAAGCTAAAAAGAACCAATTATTATGGGTACACTAAGATAAAAGCCATGACATTTACAATTTATGTGTGGGAAAGAATTGCAGATACTGGTTTAAATCGAAGGTAGATGCAAAATGCTGGAGTAACTAAGCGGGACAAGCAGCATCTCTGGAGAGGAATGGGTGACGTTTTGGATCGAAACTCTTCTTCAGACCCTTACAATTTATTCCAAATTAAACAGAGATGCTCAACAGCATATAGATTTGACTCCATACAGAGAAAATAACATGTCGCTATGGCGTTTGACTATTTTAATTACACTTTTAAATCAATCAGTTTTATTCGTCACTTGCACATAAACTGCAAGTGATATGAATTTGCCAGCAGTGGTACAATGAAAAAGAACACACAAAAACACAATAAAAATTTAACATAAACATTCACCACAGCATTCATCACTGTGGTGGAAGGCACAAAATTTGGTATGCCTCCTCTATTTTCCCCCCGTGGTCAGGACCTCAACCTTCTGCTGCCGCCGCTGCGGGCGTCCAGATGAGTAGAAAAGGTAAAGTCCAGGTAAGTCCTGAATCGGTGCCTCCCCACCGGAGACCGCAGCTTCAGGTTGGTGTAGGCCGCAGGCCGGCGTTCCAAGATCTAAAGTCCCCGCCACGCTACAGCCGGAAGCACCACAGACCGCAGGGCCAACGGTCGGAGCTCCCCTCCAGGGGTCCCCAGCGAGGGACCCGCTCCGGATGGTAAGTTCCCGCTGCGCCCGCGGTAGAAGTCGGCCGCGGGCCCGCGGTCGGAGCTCTTCTCCGGGGTCCCCAACGAGGGATCCTAGGCCCAGGACGCCGCGCCGACTCTGCAGACCCCGGCTTCAGGCTGCCGCGGGCCAGCCCACGAAGCGCTCACCTCCGGCGAGGGCTCGCCCGCTCCGCGACGAGAGTCCACTCTGCTCCCGCAGCTGAAGCCCCGGGCGGGTCTCCGGGAAAGGCCGCACCGATCCTCGATGTTAGGCTGCAGGGGAGGCGACATGGAAAAAGTCGCCTCTCCGTGGAGGAGGCGACCGAAGCGGTTCCCCCTTACCCACCCCACAAGACACAGAGAAACATTAAAAACATACATTAAAACACACTGAAAAAACAAAAAAAGTAGAAAAAACTAACGCTGCTGCCGGCTTGCAGCCCCCCCGGTTTAACTTGGATCGCAATTTTGCATCTTTAATCTAAAACTTCACCTATTTATTATCTTTTTTAATTCCAAAAATATTCTTCAAGCATTCTGCACTTATTGGTGCCACGATTCAAGTTTTCCTTCCTATCCTTCTGCCCCCCTTCCCAAGAGTTGGGTTTCAATTCAGAATCAGCAGGTGAACAGTTTTTTCACACTCACCTGTATGAAATTACCTTGGACAATCTTGGATTGACAGCCCACGAGATGACTAAAATATAAATTGAAAATCTCTGAGCACTGATCCAAGGTTGGGATTAAAGATGTTTGCTATGGCACAGTAGAGTAAATTACATTCTAATATTAACTCCTATTGAACAAGGTTTATTTTTAACATGTTCTGCTACAATTGGTAACATCATCTAGCCTCATGAACACCCAGAAATAGAAATACAAAAGGATGTGAGTGTTGAACTGTTGATAATGCACTTAAAAAAACTGGTTTATTTCACTTTCTTTTTAGAAAAACCTCACACACTTGTTGGCAAGTTTACTACAAAAGTATACTTTTACTTTGGGAAACAGGATTTGGTTCAATGAGCTGGAAAGATGGTTGTTCTGCATTAGTTTAAATCTGTCTAGACAGATAGGTGAACACCCCTTGGGTTGCTCTGACTGTTAAAAGGTTGAATTCAATTAAATGACAGAGTTCCCAAAGGAAGGAGAGTTTGTAGACCAAATCTATCCATAACTCTGTCATGAGTGTTGTTTAGTTTTGCGCAAAGCTAATCAACAGCCTGGTGCAATTGTATTAAGGGGATGTTTTCTTTCTGACTGGTAGATGCCGTGAATGTAAAGTAATTGTAATTATTTACCTTTTGTCATAAAAAAGATTGCTATCGGATGTTTAGTGCTTGCCTTTAAATCCCTGCTTGCACTTCTCCCTTCGGTTGTCCATCTACCCACTACTAGCCTCTGCATTTGTAAACTGCTTTGTAAAGTCTGCTCACAAAATTCTTCATTGGGTCACTCTTTAATTCTTCCTTCAAAGGCAAGGAGTTTGTTTCCTCCACCATCATCACAACTCAATCCCTCCCACCTCTACCAACCGTAACAAAATCATTGTAAGCCACTCAAGGGCAGGTACATGCTAAAATAACAAAGTAAATATGAGTTGTGTTAAATCTTTCATTACTTTGTTCAGTGGGGGAAATTATGTGTCTATTAACTGCAATATTTAAACAGATCGAGAGATTACAATTCTTTCCTTTGGGACAGGCCAATGTTTATGTAACATATTGGAAGAGGTTGCAGCATTGCCTCTAGAGGCAGTAAGAGCAGCAGATGTTATGATTTTAACATCTTTTGATTTCAACGGACTAGAAAATTGTTGCAAAATTACCAATTAATTTCAATGTGACTTGCCCCATTTGTAATAAACTGAAAATAATTTGAAAGATCATTAGATCGATTAATTTGTAACCAGTCATTTCTAGATAGTCCGGCCAATCAATAAAATTTTAATAGATATTCTAAACCATTGACCTAAATTTAAATATTTAATTAGCTCCTTTTTTGGCACCACATTAGCCACCTTTTCTTTTGCAGAAATATTTCAAAGTTATAAATTTGTAGTACCTTTTACAATATGTTTTGGTGTGTGGTATTATTGGATATCAAAACATGAATGTGCAAAATTCTTATTTTACTTTATACTCCAGAGACTGATCATGGCTTGGATTTTTTAATCTTTGATGCAATCCAAAATGCACAAAAATTAAGCATACCTTTAGCAATTATTGATAGTCTGATCCTGCTCAATTTAGTGTGCCTCCCATTATTCTGTAAAAACTATTCAGAGCTTTAGGATTATTCCAGGAAGCCAGGGGAATTTACATTTTATTCATTGGTTGAACATTACTTAAATAGGAATGGCGTGCAGAGCCAAATGCAGAGGAGTTTGAGATAGACTAGGAATTGAGTGATAAACCCAATCACTTTCATCAAAGACTTTACTTGGGGTTTTCTATGTAAACAATTCAATTTTACATGCAGACATGCATTTGTATAAAATAACATTAAATGTATATTTTTATGCCACTTTTACAAAATTGTGTTGCACCTGTACAAATTATGAATGGCAGGAACTATTTATATGGAAACGGGTGAGTGCTGCTACAGAACTCCCCCCCACCACAGGACCTTCTAATTCCCTTACCCTGCAGGTCCAGCCAACTGAATCCTGCTCCACCTCCTCAAATCAGCTGAACCTCCAATCTTTTCTTCCAAAACACCAACCTCCATCACCCTTCTCATCCACAAGCCAGGCCTTAAGAATTAGCATTAAAATATAAATGAATCAGCATTAAGAAATCCTTCAGAATTAGCATTAAAATATATAATCTACTGCTTCTATAACATTATGAAATTTATTTTTATTTTGCTAAATTCTATAGACATCCTATTGTACAATAGAAATTTCAGATGCTGTGGGAATCAAAGTTCAGGGGAAAAAAATCTTGTGACCTATTAAAATTCATTGGTCAGATTATGCAATACTTACAAAATAAAATAACATTATGTTACATGGGCTGTGGAATATAACAACTACAACACTGAAAATACAAATTTATTGCACCAGCTACAAGAGTAAAAGGTACTGCAAATTATTAAGTCAGTCTTCATTTAAACACATGCCATGTGATATATTTCATACATAACAGATCCATGATAAAACAATACATTATTCACAAGAACAGCGACAACAAAAAGTTTTAATTCTTTAAATTATACTAATGTAGCAAGATCAGTTAATACTTCAAAATGAACAGTTAATGAACAAGCTGTAAGTTCCAACCTCAAGAAATATATGCTGAAACATGAATAATGTAAATCCTTGCTCAGCTCAATAACATTCAACCCATATATGTGATTTGTTAAAAGCTGCATGGAGTGTATGCATGATAACTTAGTTCAGTGTTTTGATACAGCGGTGCAAAAAGTATTATGGTTCCTTGCACACAAAATGGCTATCCATTACAGAACTCTTGCATTGTATTGTTGATGGTTATCTAATCCATGTAGCATCTACAGCCCCTTTGGGATGTTTCTTCTATGTGTGATTCAAAGTGATTCTCCCGAGGCGAAACATCTCCAAGTATCATTTCTTCTATCCTGTTGATTGGCACAATGTAAGTAAAGAGATAGGGACATTGTGTTAGATTATTTCACAGGTTCTTCTTACACCATTTCCAACCCTGTATTGTTCATCCCTCCCCTCAGAGACTCTCAGGCTCTTACTTTGTTTTATTCAAGGACTAATGAACCAGTTAATTTCTTCTTGTGCCAATTTTACTTGATCCATGATGATTTAAAACACAGTTGTGTAGTTGAATCTTTAAGGTGTGCAGCTCCGTCATTAGTCACACTGTCAGGTTTAAAACTGCAAAGAAATGGTTTGTTGAACAAATCTACGGATTTGCACACATCTCAACAGTAAAAAAAAAAAACAGGATCGAAGCAATAATTATTCACGCACTTAATTAAAAAAATGTCCTCTGAAGAGATTAGCCCCTCATCACCAAATGAAAGCTAAGATTTTGTTCTCCTCCAAGGCACAATATGGCCCAGTGGTTCCCATTATTTTCCCAGATGAGAATAAAAAAAGCCGAAGGAAATATTAGTTGTTTCTAGACAGTTGCTGGTTTCACTGTGACAATCAAGGAGTCAGAATAGCTCTTCTTCAGTTAGAAGAATGACAGCTGAATATCCCATCTCATAAAAAGGTCAAGAAATAATATAACTGGTATACAGTTGTTATAACATACATTGTCCCACATGTTTTAATCACTGCTGCAAATCTGACAATTTGTATCAACAGTTGCTGTTGCTGACAAATAATAATGTACCCAACAACAAGGCTGCTCATGAACTATCCATACTAGTCAAAAGCTAGTCTTCCTCAACTGCTATTCTAGTCCTGATCATTTTAATGCATTAAAAAATGCCCTTTGGGTTCATGTATAATATACTGCATCTGTACTTTCTACCCATTTTAATCTACTGTATAACAATTCTAGATCCTCTGCACTCATATTACAGGTTCAAATATCAATTTGCTCATGCTCCAAGTTGATTTTGTGATGCCAGATAGGGTGGGGCCAAATTAAAAAATATTCTGAAACAAAGAAAGATTTTAAAAAGTTCAGAGAATCATCTATGAGTTTCATGTTTGGAGGGTGCAAGCTTGATCTGCAACTTTTTAAACTAGCAGTTTGCTTCCCCTAGTAAGACATATTTGCTCCACTTTGTTTAATCCAAGGGTTCTCAACCAGGGGGTAAATTTGTTGATTCTCGATTTGTACATATTTTTTTCTCATTGACTGACTATGTTTGGTTCTGGTACACCAGTATCTGTTCATCATTAGTTGTTCATAAATAAGTGAAATAACATTGTTATGTGCTATTAAAGTTGCCAGGAGTAAACGAGACGAAAAAGGTTGGGAATCCCTGGTTTAATCCTTCTAAAATAACTATACCAGACAAGATGACCCTGTTGAAATCACGCACCAGGGCCCTGACTTAGTGACTGACTAATTAATTAATTTCTAATGGGCCTGACCCACTTAGGCAATTTTTCAGGCGACTGTCAAGTGGCTGGCAGTCGCCTGAAAAGCCGGCAACTGGAACGGCGACAGTCAGAGTGGAACACACACACAAGCACATCGCAAAGGAGGGGGACAGGGCAAGCGGGGGGAGCGCTGTCTGAAATTCACACGGTGCAAAGCCAAGGTGATACAGACACACACCGTGATGAACAGGAAGGTTGGCGCTGTAATTAAGGCGGCTAACGCACAGTGTACGGCAAGTCCTTTAAAGGGGGGGGGGGAGGGATTACGGGGGAGAAGGAGTGGAGACAACTTTTAAGAAGCCAGACAACTTTTATGAAGCCAGAGACACACAGCTGTGAAGCTCGGCGGACGTTTACCTTAACAGTCAATTACCCGTGGTTCTGAAAACTACTGCTTACGGTTTTTTCCCCAATGAGCCAATGAAATTCACCAGTCAGCACCGGCTACAACCTATGAGAACCTTCGACCTCTTGGCAACCCATTCAGACATCCTGGCGACCCACCTACAGCATGAGAATTCTTGCTACTCTCCATGGCAGCTTCATCCTAGTCGCCATTCATTTTTCAACATGTTGAAAAATTCTCGATTACCATAATGAGGCCACGACTAGTTCCCAGAATGCGGGAACTCCTCATGACCATGAAGGCGACTCCCCGGCAACCACCCACGAACATGTGGTGACTGCATAGTCTCCTACAGTCCCCTAAGTGGGACAGGCCCATTAGCCTCTGGGGAATAACAGAAGGTTTCTGCTCAGAGATTCCAAACAGAAGGCCCAGGAACCATGTGACCAAGAGTAAGAGAAAGCAGAGCGACAAATTGAGAGACAGGAAATACTGACAGATAAGAGAGAGAAAAAAAAATTGTAAACTATTTTTCTTATGTTGGCCCAGAACACAGGGATTTACTCTGTTCAACTCATCAGTTTTATCTTGAGAAACAACTAGCATTTACCCCTTTCATCAAATATATACTACAAATTGGAATTTGCTTGAAACAACCATGAAATGTGTTGGGACTGGTCAGTAAGTTATAGGTCTCTGGCAAGCACAGGCTGGGCTGAGTTGCTTTGCTGTGTTGTCCATCCTATGTAAAAACAGAGGAGAGAGGAAATAAGCAGAAAAGATAATTAAATTTGAAGAGCAGTTGGGATAGGGAGAGAGGGATATCAATAGTTTGAACAATTGGAATGTCAACATAGAAAATCAAATGGAATCAATAGGAAATTCTTGGCAAGATCAGGTGTCTTTTATAATGCCTATTAAACAAACTTTTGTGATAGTTATTCATATCTCTGCTACTACTGTATTATTCAAGCCCCTGATTATTGATTAAGGAAAGCAGATTGAGATGGCTTAAGTAATTTGAGAGTTTCTTCGATTGTTTTCTTCTATTGCGCCAATGATGACCATAAACTTCATGCAGTCAGAATGTTAGTGGAGAAACTGTCCCCTGCAACAATGGTATATGATTTGCCAACATGACTATTAGATGCATGAATCTGTGAAAATAAGTAATCATTTTTTACGAACAAATTAGATGCTATGACAAATATTTGAAGTAAAAAGCCTTAAGGATGTACAGTGCCCTTTTGTACAGTTTGTACAGTTTGGGACAAAGACCCCATACAGTTTGGGACAAAGACCCAAGACCTGTGATTTTTTTCTATTACAAATCTCAAATTGTGGAGTACAGAGGTAAATAAATAAATGATGGGTTTTTGTCCCAAACATTATGGAGGGCACTGCTCATTTTCTGTCATTTACAAAACTATTCAAATTGAATTGCTTGGCTGGATTGAACTTCAGATATGACTTGACATAAAGCAGTCAAGTGAAATAAAAGTTTTCACAATTATTTATTTCTAGGTATTGGTAGGCATTCATCATGAAGTTAATTCAGTGGACAATTTTTTTTTAGTTCACTCTACCCATTCGCAGCTGGCACCAATTTCCAATTTAAAAACCTCCAGCTATTTGTTGACATAAATAAGTGCATACTTACTGAACTAACAGATCAATTTGTACAGATTAATTAAACAGCCCAGTTGTACAGATGAATACACTTACACTTGATTAAAAAAACTGCAGATGAAATTAATCTAAAATAAAATCACAAAGTGCTGGAAACACTCAGCGGGTTAGGCCACATCTGTGAAATATGAACCACAATCATCAACAAATGCACTAAAAATTATTCATTTATCATGTCCTTGCACTAAACGTCATTCCCTTATCATGTCCTTGCACTAAACGTTATTCCCTTATCCTGTATCTTTACACTGTAAATGGATCGATTGTATTCTCTTTCTGCTGACTGGTTAGCACACTAAAGCTTTTCACTGTACCTCGGTACACGTGACAATAAACTAAACTAGAAGCAGAATGAGTGATGGTTCTCTCCCTACAGATGTGGCCTGATGGGTATTTCCAGCATTTTCCATTTTTGTCGATATACATTATACATGGAGTTTCATAATCCGTTTTTCTTTCAATGTTTCAACAATCTTAGGTTTTAAAATATTACTTAGTCCCCGTGTAACCACCACAAGAGTAATCAAAGACAGCTATCTTTGTTCCCTGCTATTTAATTTTCATTAAAAAATGTCTAACATAGGTGCCTCTAACATAGGAAAATGGTTTTAACATTTCACATGATGCAAGACTAAAAGCTTAAATCAGAGAAGTGGGTTTAAAAAATATATCTTACAGGGATGGCGAGCTTGAGAGAAGAAATTCTACACCTTCAGCCTTGGCAGCCAAATCAAGATTGCCAATAATGGAGCTATTAAATTAGAGAATAAGCAGGATATGAGTAATATCGTAGAGTTATAGTTTGATGAGATTACATGTGCAGAGAAGAGTGAAGTTGGAATTCTAAAAAGTGCAGGGAAGGAACATCTCATTATTCCATTTAATAATTTTATTTTCAGAGAGACAATTGAAACTTCACTTTTCATTATTAATAATAAGATGACTTCCTTAAAAAAAGTATGGCAGCACAAGTCTGAGAATTGAGCCTAATAGAACAGATCTTATGCTACTCGATTTGGGTTATACTGTCCAAAAATACCTTATCAACAATTTATATCCTGCTGGTTAATTCTGAAAAAATACTGACATTAAGAACCATTTTTTTTAAACCATCTTCAAAAAGAGTGACAAGTCCTGCACATCATTGAGTTGTTGCCATCCAAAATCGGTTATTCCACAATTTAGTCGAAAAGTACAGCATGCTGCTTGCTATCATCTTTCGGGTTTGCTTTAAAACGTGGATAGGCGGGGTGAATTGCAGATGTTTAGTCCCACCCACTTGCAGATTGACTCCAGTTCCCAAGGAAAACATATTCAGCACCACGTTCATCGCTCACGATTCGGAAAAAACCAGGATAAGTTTCTTTTTTTTAATCCGGTTCCTTTTGTGACAATACCATTGTCCCCTTACAGGGTGAACCTTTCTGAAACGAATTGAATTTTTCAGATAACATTTTAAAAGATTCTATCATTTCCTACCCACTTTACAAATACATTAATGCATTTAGGTTTACATCTCATTAGAAGTACAGGAATATATAGTGCCGATACAACCGCAAATAAATAAGATTCACAATTCAGGTATATTAAATAAAGAAAATACTTAATGTAGATTTTTCAAAAATAACTGTGAAGATCACAAATTTGAACAATTTGCGATCCATTGCATTTGATTTTTCGGGGTTAGTGGCTCGACAGATACCTTGAACAAATACCTTCTGTTTAATTAATCCTGGAGTTGCAGTTCTGTTTTGCAATGGTGACCATCATTATAAACAGACAAATGCTCTGGAATATTTCGTAATCCATATTATTATTACTTGCAATCTTGGCACATTTTAGTAAGGACAACCAGACCACAACAGCCACAGAAACGGTTGGCAGATAATTATGCTGTACTTCACCAACCCAGATCTTTGCTTGCAAACCCAGGTTTGTTATTCGGATCTGGTGCATAGTAGTTGTCCATTTCTGTGCTGAGCAAAAAATATTGATATCATGAAGTGAGTATGTGTGCGGGGTTTTATTATTGATTTTAGTCAAAGTAGCCATCGAACACATCCAGTTCGGCGTCTGTGTCATAGGCAACCGATGCCGGATCCGACAAGACCCCGAGGTCAACTAAAGCCTGGTCGAAGTCGTCGGGAAGGAAGACAATTCCCACGTTGAGGAGGATGTACTCCATCAGGAAGGCATAGTAGAGGATTAGCACGTTCACAAAAAACAATCCCACGTAAAACATATAGGGCAACTCATCAAGGAGCGACTCCACCGAATCGAGGTCAGCGTAAACAGAGGCGGTCATAGGCTTCGAGGTGGCGGGTTAACACTGCGGCAGGCGCGTCTCCGAGCCGCGCTGACATTTGCTCGCTGAGGGATGGGGTGGTGGTGGAGGGGGGGGAGAGGCCCTGGCTTTCCGACGCCCGTGGCTCCGCCGCTCTCTTCCCCAGTGACCGCGGCGCTAGGCCGTGCCGCTCTCCGCTCCGCTCCGCCCCTCCCCCGCTCTCAAGCTCCCGCCTCCCTTCCGCTGATCATTGGCTGTTCGTCCCCGTTCCTCCCCCGCCCCCTCCGCAGCGCCTTTTGATCGACGGACAATCGCAGCGCAAACCCCGCCCCCACCCGCCCCGCCCCCCCGGGCCTTAATGGCTGAATGGCTGGCGGTCACGTCACTCACATGACGACACAGTGATCCTCCCGCTCCCTCTTCCCACCTTGTCTTTGAATGGCCAACAGCCACGTCAATCATATGACGACACAATATTCTATCCCGCCCCTTTCCCACTCCGTGTCTCTGAATGGCTCGCGGTGACGTCGATCGCATGACGACATAGTGAACGTCTCGCCCCCTCGTCCCGCAGCGTGCGGCTGAATGGCTGGCGGTCGCGTCAATCACATGACGACACAGCGTACGGCCCACCCTCTCTCCCCCGACCCAGCCTGTGAATGGCTGAATTTGACGTCAATCACATGACGCGACGGCGATTGTTCCCCCCCACCTCATGTCCCGCCTTCTCTCCCACTCCCGACCCCCCCGCTTGACCAGCAAGGTAGGTTGTCGCGCTCGTAGTTGTCATGCATTGTCGTCGCGTGCACTGGACGTCATCGCTCACTCACATCAGCGCAGCCGTTAGATTTAAATTTGGCATTTTAACTACATCATTCTCACCGAACCCGTTATTGTTCTATTGACAGCATTCTTCCGGTAATCGTAACATGATGGTAAATGCGAGGCTGTTTTGAAAGGAGTCGTCGCAGCAAGTTGATCGCAAAGGATTTGGGGATTTGTAGTTTAATAGAGCCGGTCGACCGTGACTGACGTCGGCGCAACCGAGGAGAGGGACTCCATCTCCCAGCAGCCAGTGCGGGCCGAGCGTTGCTGCGGCTATCGCCGAGTCAACCAGTATGTTGGTGAAAGGCACGAATGTCACTGGCATATTCTAACATATCGCAGTAGTATGCGCGGAAGTAGCGTCTAGAAGTGATGTTTGGCCGTTCGAGGAGCTGGGTCGGTGGGAGCTCGGGGAAGTCCCCCAGAAACATTCATTCCCTGGAGCATCTGAAGTGAGTCTATGTGAAATTTATGGCTGGAGAAATGCCGGAGCTCGGTTACTCACAGCGCCGAGCTGTATTTCCTGGATGGACCAGGCCTTTGGCACCAGGTCCTTTACAAATCTTTCCCTTGCTATCTCAGTACGGATTGCAACGTGTTTCCAATTAGTGTTTTAGCCTCCTTTTCTGGAAAGTTCTGATTACGTTAATTTCATTATTACAAAAAAAAAGTTTTGTCAATTTAAAATAAGGACCCAGGTCTTTCGTTTGATGGACACTGGCAGTTCATCGATGAATGTCTTGCCTTATGCTGTGTCGATCGCTGAAGAAATTACATTTCAGTCCTGATGTGTTGGCTCGACTAGCAACGTCGACTTTAACGTTTTGCCTCCACAGATGCTGCTTGACCCGTTGAGTTCTTTCAGCAGTTTATCTTTATGTTTGTCATCTCGGTATTCTTGACGATTGCTACAATGTAAAGCAGGATCACCAGCGTTGATTTTGTTTAGTGTTTTTGACAATCTAGAAATCCGCAGAATATATTTGTTAATTATTAACACTTTGTGCATTCAACGTTGTAGTTTATAATTGATTAAACATATTGCTTAATGTTTTATGACGCATCCTTCACTGCATTTCTTTTCAGTATAGTTTTGTAAATGACAGAAAATGGACAGTGCCCTACATAATGTTTGGGACAAAGCCCATCATTTATTTATTTACCTCTGTACTCCACAATGTGAGATTTGTAATAGGAAAAAAAACCGTGTGGTTAAAGTGCACAGTGTCAGATTTTTATAAAGGCCATTTCTATACATTTTGGTTTCACCATGTAGAAATTACAGCAGTGTTTATACATAGTCCTCCCAATTTTAGGACACCATAATGTTTGGGACACAGCACTGTCATGTACGTAAATGAAAATAGTCATGCTTAATATTTTGGTGCATATCCTTTGCATGCAATGACTGCTTGAAGTCTGCGATTCATGGACATCACCAGTTGCTGGGTGTCTTCTCTGATGATGCCCTGCCAGGCCTGTATTGCAGCCATCTTTAGCTTATGTTTGTTTTGGGGGCTAGTCCCCTTCAGTTTTCTCTTCAGCATATAAAAGGCATGCTCAACTGGGTTCAGATCGGGTGATTGACTTGGCCACAAGAATTTACCATTTTTCAGCTTTAAAAAAACTCCTTTGTTGCATTAGCAGTATGTTTGGGATCATTGTCTTGCTGTAGAATGAACCGCCGGCCAATGAGTTTTGAGGCATTTGTTTGAACTTGAGCAGATAGGATGTGTCTATCCACTTCAGAATTCATTATGCTACTACCATCAGCAGTTGTATCATCAATGAAGATAAGTGAGCCAGTGCCTTCAGCAGCCACACATGCCAGGCCAAAACACCCCCACCACCATGTTTCACAGATAAGGTGTTACGCTTTGGATCTTGGGTAGTTCTTTCTCTCCTCCATACTTTGCTTTTGCCATCACTCTGATATAAGTTCATCTTTGTCTCATCTGTCCACAAGACCTTTTTTCCAGAACTGTGGTTGCTATTTTACATACTTCTTGGCAAACTGTAACCGGACCATCTTATTTTTGCGGCTAACCAGTGGTTTGCATCTTGCAGTGTAGCTTCTGTATTTCTGTTCATGAAGTTTTCTGCAGACTGTGGTTATTGACAAATCCACACCTGACTCCTGAAGAGTGTTTCTGATCTGTCGGACTGGTGGTTGTGGATTTTTCTTTATAATAGAGAGAATTCTTCTGTCATCAGCTGTGGAGGTCTTCCTTGGCCTGCCAGTCCCTTTGCGATTAGTAAGCTCATCAGTGCTCTCTTTCTCCTTAATGATGTTCCAAATAGTTGATTTTGGTAAGCCTAAGGTTTGGCTGATGTCTCTTACAGTTTTATTCTTGTTTCTCAGTCTCATCATGGCTTCTTTGACTTTCATTGGCACAACTTTGGTCCTCATGTTGATAAACAGCAATAAAAGTTTCCAAGGGTGATGGAAAGACTGGAGAGCTCTCTTATACCTGCATTAAGGAGGCAATTAAACACACCTGAGCAATTACAAATGCCTGTGAAGCGATGTGTCCCAAACATTATGGTGCCCTGAAATGGGGGGACAATGTAGAAACACACCTGTAATTTCTTCATGGTGAAACCAAAATGTACAAAAATACCCTTTAACATAATCTGACAATGTGCACTTTCACCGATTTTTTGTTTTCTACTACACATCTCAAATTGTGGAGTACAGAGGCAAATAAATAAATGATGGGTCTTTGTTCCAAACATTATGGAGGGCAGTATATGTGTTTGTCATTATTAATATTATACACACATAAGTAACAAGAGTAGGCTGTTTGAACCATTTCTGCGATTGCTTTGCTTATTTTGTTTTATGCTCATTTTTTGTATAACTGCAAACTAATTTAGTTGCTGTTTTGTTCTTTGGATGTACTAAGGCAACCCTTAAAATATTTCTGCATTGTAGATAATTACTGGGGAATTAAATAAGAAGTGAGTTATTTCAGTGCAATGGAAATTGATTGGGCATCTTTTGATTTAAGAAGAGAATATTGGCTATGTGTGAAAGCAAAAGATAGAAGGAATAATTGAGCTTTCTGTATTTTTTGTGAACACTGAATTTCCTATAATTACGTGCATTGATTGTGTGTTTCCTTTTGGAAGAATGATTTTTGTTGAGAGTATATTTAAGTCGTCTGCTTTCTGACTTTGCTGCTCAAGCATTTTTAACTTTTCATGAAGGTTTTACATTTGTTAATTCAATTCAATCTTTAATTGTCATTGTGCAGTGTACAATACAGAGACAACGAAATGCAGTTGGTATCTCCGAAGGGCGAACTTACGAATAAACACGTAATTGCGCAGTAGTATGAGTATATACATCTATACATATACAGTGGTATCCGTGCAATTAGCTAGTGATTGGATAGTCCGGTGTGGGGGGGTTGGGGGGGGGGGGTGGAGACAGGCAGTCATTGAGGTGCAGCGTTGAGAAGTATGACGGCCGCAGGGAAGAAGCTGTTCTTGAGCCTGCTGGTACTGCAGCGGAGGGACCTGGAGCGTCTCCCGGATGGGAGGAGGGTAAACAGTCTATGGTTGGGGTGTGAGCTGTCCCTGGCGATGCTGTGCGCCCTGCGCAGGCATTGTTTACTATGGACAGACTCAACGGAGGGGAGTGAGGAGCCTGTGATGCGTTGGGCGATCTTCACCACCCTGTGCAGAGCTTTCCGGTCGGTGACAGAGCAGTTACCATACCATACTGTGATGCAGTTGGTAAGGATGCTCTCGATGGTGCAGCAGTAGTTCACCAGAATCTGGGGAGACAGGTGGACCTTCTTAAGTCTCCTCAGGAAGAAGAGACGCTGGTGAGCCTTCTTGATCAGCGAGGATGTGTTGTGGGTCCAGGAGAGATCATCGGAGATGTTGACCCCCAGGAACCTGAAGCTGGAGACACGTTCCACCTCCGTCCCGTTGATATGGATGGGGTTGTGCGTACAGCCTCTCGATCTCCTGATCAGGGTTAATCGGGGAACAGTACTAATTAAAATGATCAGTTAACTGATGGCAAAACACTAGTGTTTTCGTGTCCTTCTGTATTAAAGGTATTTTTGCAATATTTCCAATATGCACCATTGTCAATACAGCTCTGAGTGTGTAAGAAGGAATTTATGCAAGTGCCTGTTTTAATTTTATGACAGGTGTACATTTTATTATTTGGTTTATCTGTCTTTCCTAGACCACAATTTCTGAATATGAGTTGAGATTTTAGAACTGGTATTTAATGTGTCAGTCACTTTTAAGATTTACAGATCCTACCATTTCAATCAAGTCTAATGAGTGAGTTATTTAGGGTACTGGAATAGTATTCAGCAGACATTACAGGGTTGTTGGCTGCTCAAAACAAAAGGTCTGTCATTGATTCAGACTGTTCTTTTTGTAGGTTGGGGATAGAAATAATAATAATATCTTTTATTGTCATTACACATAAGTGCAACGAGATTTGGTTTGCAACTTCCATCCGATGTCATAACCTAATCGACAAATAAAATTTAGATTTAGATACCCCGAGAACAAGGTTTGTAAAAACGAACATTAGACCAGTAAAATAAAAAGTAGCAAGTTCATTTGTGATGTGGACTAGGGTTCTGACCTCCACATTTTACCATTGGCTTTAAATCCACCCTAGCCTAAAGGTTAAAAATCTGCATCTGCTCTTAGGTTAAAAAAATATAATCTTATAGTTATCTTAATGAATAAATCTACCAAAAGTGTAACAAATATACATAAACATTTATTTTTTTCATTAAAGTAAAAATAAACCCTGTAAAGCACTGTAATAAATTTAGAAGTGATTAAGAATCAGCAGGATTCTTCGGCTGCAGAACCCCCCCCCCCCAAATTGTTTGTATTCTGCAAACCAAAGTAAAGTATACAGAATCTTATGATTTGGGCTGAACCAGGTGTAATGTGAAACAGCCTGCACAAAAAAAATTTGCAAATTCTGTATTTAGAACAACATGGACAGAAAAAGGCAGTCATGAAAATGCAAAATTTTATTTTATGAAGAACTCATCTTGCATTCCATTGTTCAGATACATTTCAGGAGGCTGCTGTCTGTATCCATTGATGAATAGGTTGCAGGTTCTTTTTGATTATCCATGTACATACATAGTTGTCCAGGAAAATAATTATGATTCCTGATGTTTATTGTAAAAGGAATATAATGTAAGCATAGTATTGTGCTGCAGCAATGCACAAAGCAGAAGACTTATTGAAACAAGCAATAATATGAGTGACATTGGTGGGAAAATATAGAGTTTTGAAGGATCCGGAGTCAAGCAATATGTTTGAAATACTGTGTTCTTCTGCGGTAGAAAAAATGGTCCAAATACAAATGTGTTTACAGCTAGTAATGTTTTCACTTCCCATCCCCATACTCTGAAAATTAGATGTAGGTGTTTAATTCATAGGATCATCCTTTTTCTATATGTCACTCTCTGCTGAGATTATCTGCAAATGTTGGAGACTGCTTGCTTCACTTCATCTTAGGTGGTCCCTTGGGATCGAGGCTGACTTGCCTCCATTCTGATTCTTTTTTAGGTTCTGAAATGGCTAGAGAGGTGAACTTAGGAAACTGCAGATGGTTGCATAGGTGGACAGGCAGAAGGTGTCGACGGGGGGGGGGGGGGAGGACACAAGAAACCGTATTTGCTGCAAACCTGATCAAAATGCAAATGTTTGGAAGCATGTGTAGGTAGGAACTGCAGATGGTGGTGTAAACCGAAGATAGACACGAAAAGCTGGAGTAACTCAGCGGGTCAGACGGCATTAGAGTAGGTGACATTTCAGGTCGAGGCCCGTCTTCAGAAGAATTGTCTTTGTCCTATGCCATAAACTTTCTTAACCTTTTCTACAAAATCAATGGCCTTCCCTAACTGTTCAAGCTTAAAATGGAATTTCTTGTTTTATATTTCTAACACAAAATTTTCCAGTTTTACCTCCCTCCATTTCAGCTTGTCAAATGATGAAGCTCTAATCCATGATGTTGTTTCCTTCAGTGAATTTTTAACACTTTGTGTACCCTTCCTTCAGTAAATACCTAGTGCCCTTCTCGTATCTAAACCTGGGGGTTCTCCCAATGAATTATGCCATAGTCGCCCTTACATTTGCTGAAAATTTAAAAAAACCTGCAGACACTGGAAACATGAGATGAAACAAAACACACAATAGAAAATACTGGGGAAACCGCAGCAGGTTTGGGAGTATATGTGGAAAGAGAAACATAACATTTTAGGTCAAAGTGCTGAGATGTTACATCACTTTTGATTTTATCTCCATTTGCTATACATCAAAATATTCAACAATAGTTTGCTGTCACTCACCACCTTCAATTTAAACATTTTATCCTCTTACATATAAATCCCTTTTGTATTCTTGATGCTCTGCATCTCTGTAATCTACTTTAGACTTGCAACAGTCGGTAAGCTGTGTTATTTTCAGTTACCTAACCCATGTACCACAATTCCATCCTGTGTCCTTTTACCTCTCTGTCACTATCCTTTCTGAGTTCTAATTAAAGATGACTTATTTTACTCAGTTTGTTCCTCTTTATGCAATAGTTGGTTTCATATTCGTGTTGCTATCTTGCTCTTACTGATTTTTAATTCCAGGACTCTTGTTTTGTTCTAATTATTTGATTTCCAAGATCACATTGTAAATGACCGTCATAGTTTATCCACTGAACATTCTCAAGATTAAAGCAACTTTATTTTGTTTCTGACTTCTTCCCACTTCAACCAGTAACGCACAATTTTAGTGTATTTCTTCATACAACTTGGCTTCTGTTTCTTACCTACCACTAAGATCACATACTTCCCTTTTCCCATTTCCCAGTTGTGTTTGTATACTGCAGTCACCTCTAATATCAGATGACTATGTCATCTACTCATCTTTCACCACCACCCCTCCTCCTAACACCCATAACCAATGTGTTCAATGCCCTGCAAAGTGAATTGTATGATTTTGTGATAACTATTAAGAATACACAAAGAATTTAATCATTGTAAGGGTTTTATAAATTTATGGTGGAACAGATGACACCATAAAATTATGGTGACATCGGTTTGGAATCAATTAGAACAGATGTCACCATTTCCAGATATGGTTAGGTTGCTTCTTCAAATCTTTTGTGAATCTTTTTAAGGAGAGCACTGCTTGAGGCTAAAGATATATATGTAAAACCACTGTACCCAATGTTGCTTTACAGTTTTAATCACCATTTCCTTGAGAGAAAGTGTCCGTCAAAAAAACGTATTTACCTGATGCTCAATCTTTCAGTTCTGGCTGAAAAATCTCTTACTGAATTATGGGTCTGTGCCTGGCAGTTGTTATAAAGACTTTTGAAAATTAGTTTCAGCAAAAAAAAGCAGTCACTTTGAAAGTCCATTTTGGTTTAATTTAGTTGTACTGTTACGTTTTAAGAACCATTTTATTTTCACATAGTGGTGACAACTAGAATAGAATGATAACCTGGTAGCCTGTCCGTCTCCAAGTAACTGGGTAATTAATCAGCTAGGAGTGGATAACGGAAATTAGCTGAGAACTTGTGAGGAGAGCGATAAAACTGCAATCTGCAGATGTTTGAAACCTGAAATTAAAGCAGTAAACACTGGAAGCATTCAGCAGGCAAGCAGCATCGGTGGGAAGAGAAAACCTTTTTATCATAACTGGAAATGTGAGAAAACATGTCTTTTAAGTTGTGGAAGAGAATGAAGTTGAGAATACACTATCTCAAAAGAGTGCAAGGTTGTTAAAATGGTGATCACTTAAAAAAAAACTTAGAAATAGATGAGAATAAAAGAAATGCGGTGAAATGTTGTGGAGAGGGCAAGGGTGATTATCTGATATTGTTAAATTCAATATTAAGTTTTGAGAGCAACATTACTAGATAGAAAATGTAGTATTCATAACTTACATCGGGCATTATTGGAGCTACAAAAAAAGAACCAAAGGCAGATCAATGTGGAAGTGGAAAGGAGATTTGTAGTGATAACTGGAAGCTTAGAGTTGTCCTCATGAATGAAGGAAGGCACTCTACAAAGTAATCAGCAGGTGCAGCAGCATCTAAGGAGTGAAGGAGATAGGCAACATTTCGGGCCGAAACCTTCAGACTGATGGGAAGTGGGGGGGGGGGGGGGGGGCGGGGAGAAGAAAGGAAAAAGGAGGAGTAGGAGCCCGAGGGCTGAGGGAGAGGTGGGAAGGGGAGGAGACAGCAAGGGTTAACAGAATTGAGAAAGAAGCCGGGTTGGTTATTGCGGAACGAGCGGAGGTGTTCGGCGAAACGACCGCCAAGCCTCCGCTTGGTCTCAATGATATAGATCAGCTGGCATCCTCCTCCAACCTCATCTACTGCATCCTCTGCTCTAGATGCCAGCTGATCTATATCGGTGAGACCAAGCGGAGGCTTGGCGGTTGTTTCGCCAAACACCTCCGCTCGGTCCGCAATAACCAACCCAACCTCCCGGTGGCTCAGCACTTCAACTCCCCCTCCCATTCCGTATCCGACCTCTCTGTCCTGGGCCTCCTCCACGGCCAGAGTGAGCAACACCGCAAATTGGAAGAACAGCACCTCATATTCCCCTTGGGGAGTCTGCATCCGCTTGGCTTGAACATTGAATTTTCTCAATTTTGTTAACCCTTGCTGTCTCCTCCCCTTCCCACCTCTCCCTCAGCCCTCGGGCTCCTCCTCCTTTTTCCTTTCTTCTCCCCGCCCCCCCCCCCCCCCCCCCCCCCCCCCACCTCCCATCAGTCTGAAGAAGGGTTTCGGCCCGAAACGTTGCCCATCTCCTTCGCTCCTTAGATGCTGCTGCACCCGCTGAGTTTCTCCAGCTTTTTGTGTACCCTCGATTTTCCAGCATCTGCAGTTCCTTCTTTAAAATTACAAAGTAATCATAGTTTCGCCAGTGTAGAGGAGAATCGCAGCATGACCACAGACTGCAATACAATAAACTGGAAGAAATCAATGTGAATTGAAGCTTTACTTGGTGGAACTATTTGGGTTCATGGTTGTTGGGAAAGAAAGTAAAAGGGACGTAGTTGTACCCAAGTGGTTGCATGGAATTTGTTTGTGGGAAGGGAAGTACTTGGTAGCGATGAGCGAATGAATCTGTGAGCTCAAAGGGAAATGTCCTTTCACAATGCTAAGAGAGGGGGAGCAGGCGAGTCTGGTGTGGAAATCTGAAGTGGCAGGAACTATGGAGGTTGAATGTTAAAGCTGCTGGAGTGGATCTATCCATGTTCTGTCTGAGAGGTGAGGAGTGACAGCAGAAATGAGGAAAATAGGGGGGGGGGAATATTTGAGAGCTTATCCGTTTGTAAGAAAGGAAGCCATAGATAAGGTAGATCTCATCGTCTGAACACAGACAATGGGGAGAAACTGAGAGAAGGAGCTCTTGCAGGAAACGGCTGTAGCTGTGGGAATCAGTGGGACAAATCTGTAATATCTGCAAGGACAATCTGCGAACGTGGCGATTTCCAGGTACCAAAGATGTGCAGGTAGATGGATTAATCAACCACAGTAAATTGCCCCATGTGTGTGGCTGAATGGGGGAATTTCCATCTATTCAATCTGCGGGAATTTTATGTGAGGGGTCACAAAGAAAATTAGTGGGGAAAGGATTGCCCTGTAAGCTGAACAAACTGAATAAAGACTTAATGGCATCCCACATTTGAAGGAAATATGATCATCAGTGGGCTTAAAATGGAAAATAGTTGCTAACTTTCCTCTGAGGTGTAAAGAAGGGTAAGTGTCAAAGGGAAAGCAAGAACAGAATGGAAATTGGCAGGAAGGGTAATAACATTTTGAGTTCTGTGCACGTGCAGGCGGTAGTACCAATATAGTCATCCAAATGACAAAAGGAGTTGAGGAAGGGGGGCGGTGTAGGTCTGAAATAAGTAATGTTCCATCTATTCAACAAGACTAATATAACTTGGGTCGCACATCAGTTTCCACAGCTTAACTTTTTATTTGGTATTTTTAAATACAAGTCCATGGTTTCTGATAAGGACAATGTTTATACTATATTAAGGCTGGTGGTGTGTTGCAGCTAATATATGGGAGCTGATGGAAACTCGATCCATGGTGATCACATCTGCTTTAAGTATCTGCAGTTCAAGGAACTTTGGTTCAGAGCTCATGAGGTTGAAATTTGGTGACTGCAGTATCAAGGTTGTGCGATGTTGCCAGCATATTCTACCAAGAGACAGTGAAAAATGCTTCACTTGAGTACTGCAGAATTCCTCACTCAGGAAGGATAGGAGGATGTGATAATTAATGAGGCAGGTATTGGAATCCAATAGGTAGTTGAGGAGGAACCTTGGCTATTGCACGTGTCTAGCATGTACATAATTCATAGAAACATAGAAAATAGGTGCAGGAGGAGGCCATTTGGCCCTTCATGCCAGCACCACCATTCATTGTGATCATGGCTCATCATCCGCAATCAGTAACCCGTGCCTGCCTTCTCTCCATATCCCTTGATTCTGCTAGCCCCTAGAGCTCTATCTAACTCTCTCAATTCATGCAGTGAATTGGCCTCTTCGGTGGCAGAGAATTCCACAAATTCACAACTCTCAGGGTGAATAAGTTTTTTCTCATCTCAGTTTTAAATGGCCTCCCATTTATTCTTAGACTGGCCCCTGGTTCTGGACTCCCCCAACATTGGGAATATTTTTCCTGCATTTAGCTTTTATATTTTTTTATGTTTCTATAAGATCTCCTCTAATCCTTCTAAATTCCAGTGAATACAAGCCTTTTCCAATCTTTCCTCACTTGACATGTCTATATAAATGGGAAGAGAGACTGCAGGGAGGATGGACAGCAATATTGTACAAGGAACCATTAAAGCTGGGTGGATGAAGGGAATGGAGTGGCAGACAATATTCCAGTTAGAGTAGTAAATACTGTTCTCTGCATCATTGAGTGTAAGCGCAAATGGATGTGCTGCCACCTGGTGCCAGGTTTAAGGGAATGTTGGGACTGAAAAGTAAATTGGAGTGGGAGGGGAAAGATCCAATTATTGTGATTTGCATTTTGACCAATTGAAAGCCAAGACATGGGCAAGGAAAAATAGGATACGAGAGTCATCGTCCCCCGCCGCCTCTCCCCAAATAAGGAATTTTGAGTAGTTGTTCAGAGTACTACATTCACAAGGGCAGAGCGAGGACATTTAGGTTTGAAATGAGGAGAAATGTCTTCATTTTTAGTGTAGCGAATCTTTGGAATTGTCAACCACAACGGGCTGTGGAGGCTCGGGGAATGCATTTCAAGATTGATAATTAGATTTCTGGATTTTACGAGATAGGGGTATTGTAGGAAAATGGTATTTCAACTAGAACAGCCAAGATTGTGATGAGTAGCTGGTAGAGGCTGATAACCTACTCCTAAAATCCAGGCAAAACTTTTCTCTGGGGTTTACGTCTTTGAATTTCTTCCTCAAAGGTTGGGAGAAGTAGAGCCTTTGAATGTTTTAAAGCAAGTGATAAATATTTGATGATATCAGAGTTAGATTATTGTTAGTAGACAGGATTGCAGAGATGAGGTTACAATTGCATATTAAATGAAAGAGCAGGCTTGAGAGACTGAGTAGCATACTTTTAATTCAAGCATGTTGTGGAGAACAAAACGTTTAGAGCAAAGTTATTTTATAAGAATCTGCACAAGAACATTAAGCAACTTTTGAGCAGAAGAGTCAGGGGGTTGTATGTTGCTGTGGATTAATGATTAGTCATTGCACAGAAATTGCGTCCTTCTCATGTTAGGAGTTTGTGACAATTGGGTGCTGCAAGAATTGGTGCTGGGGACACAGCTGTTTAAAATCTATATCAATAATTAGAAAGAGGGCTTTAAGTGTAATACAGTATATCCAAGATTGCTGAGGTGGATGCCAGTGTGAGTTATGAGAAAAATGTGGGGAGTCTTCTAAAGAAAGCCATGGGCTAAGTGAGTGGGTAAGGAAATGGCAGACTGATTGTAATGGGGAAAAAAAAAGAAATAATCCACTAAGGTAGAAATATATAGAACAGGAGGGTACTTGGAAAAGGAGAGAGATCGAATGCTGTTCGTATTCTGAGGGACATTAATATGTATGGTGTGCCAATTGCTGATGGTTAATAGGCAGATAAAGCAAGCAATTAGGAAGACAAATCAAATTTTGTGTTTATTGCAAGAGCATTGCAATATACGGTATTCAGTTGTAAATATATTGGGTTTGGCTAGACAGAGAATATTGTGTATTGGTTTAGTATCCCTGTGAAATAAAGAATGTACTTCCAACAGGGAGCACAGTGAAAGTTCAACAAAATGATTCATGGGATTGCAGGGGTTTGTCGAATGAGGATAGTAAGAGCACATTGAGCAGGGCTCGGAATTAACGGTTGCCCGGGTGCCAATGGGCACCAAAAGTCCCGCTGGGCAACCTAAAAGCCGTGTTGTTTTGCCCGCCTTGGCCTCCCTCTCCATCTCTCTCTCTCTCTCTGTCTGTCACTCTCCGTCTCCGCCCGCCATCTGTGTCCAGGCCACCATGTTTTCCCTGTCTGGTAGCTCCAGCACGGCCGGCCGCCTTGCACGTGTGTTCAATCACGGCCAGCACATCATCCAGAGCCCCGACCACAGGGGGGGGGGAATTCCACCCACCAATCGGATGCGGAAGTCCCGATGAGGTCGAGACCCAGCCTAGGCGCCACATTTTTTTAGGGGACTTCTGGGTGGGATGTTAAGGGCACTCTCATAATTTTGTCCGGATTAAAGAAGGTGCCAGAAAATTTGTCGTGGCCCGATATGATCAGCGACTGCCAAGTGTAACTCGTGTGGATCATGCATTGTAAGGTTTATATGTTGAATCGATTGCATTGTTCATTGTATGAGATCAGCAATACGTATCCTGCATTCAGATGGAGCTGGCTCTGTTTGACATTCATTTATATCCATGATCTGAAGCTTTATATACTTTATAAGTGAGCACATGCTCAAGATTATTCATTAGTGTCTTGGTTCTATCATTCAAGCAATTTGTTGCAGCAGCCCATTTATTCAAATTGTCCAGTGTATGAAACTGCTTTACTAAAATCGGTGGTGATAATACTGCAATGGTGGGCTTTTGCAGTGTGATCTTTTTAATTTGTGGTTATATCGTGTGTTTTATATTGGTCAGGATTAATTAACTAGTTTTGTCTTTGGCTAAATTCAACGCTTTATAAAGCAGTGGCTATTAACCTGTATGGAGGAACTGCAGATGCTGGTTTAAACCGAAGATAGACACAAAAAGCTGGTGTAATTCAGCGGGACAGGCAGCATCTCGGGAGAGAAGGAATGGGTGTCGTTTTAGGTCAAGACCGCTCCTCAGACCCCTTTTGGCTTTCCTCAGGGACCGCTCCCTCTGTAACTCCCTGGTCAATTCGTCCCTTCCCACCCAAACCACCCCCTCTCCTGGCATTTTCCCTTGCAACCACAGGAAATGCTACACTTGTCGCTTTACCTCCCCCCTTGACTTCATCCATGGACCCAAGCAGTCTTTCCTGGTGCGGCAGAGGGCAGGCTCAAGCCAAACAGCTCATTGCATTTTCACTTCATTTCCATTGCCATTGCACTTTCAAGCACAGGGCAGGCTCAAGCCAAACAGCTCATTGCATTTTCACAACATTTCCATTGCCATTGCAGTTTCAAGCACATGGCAGGCCAAACAACTCATTTAATTTTCATTAAGGGCTAACAAATCATTTATTCAAGTACATTGCATACTTACAGTGTTCTGTAGTTTCCCAGCTCAGACAGACAGCCGTGACCTCTCCCTTGCCATCTTGCAGACAGACTGAGCCACGCCCACACTTCCGGGTTTATAGCCCCTCCAACCGGAAGGGCATGGCCTTCATGGCAGTGATTGACAGAAGAGAGAATCTCAAGACATTTTAAACACTAATAAGTCTTTTATTTTTAATTGATGGTAAAAATCCCCAGGGCCTGTGCAGCAGAGGGGAACTCTGAGTAAGATGGCCAAAAATCACAGCCATACATGATAGCGTTTTTTCTAAAATCAATATAAAGCGCAAACAGGAAGTGGTCAAGATTAAACTTTTAATTATATAGAAGGCAAGGCAACTTTAATTAGGCAAGGCAACTTTAATTAGGCAAGGCAACTTTAATTAGGCAAGGCAATTTTAGCATTTCCAAACCAAAGGCAACACAGCTTTAGCATTTCCAAACCAAAGGCAACACAGCTTGGGCATTTCCAAACTATATTTTCAAACCACATTAAGGGCACTGACAGGTCAGTAAAACCACTCACAGTTTAGTAGACACGTGTTCAGTGTTATTCACAGCTCAGGCTGAGAGACGTGACCCTCTCGCTCCTCCACCTTGCAGAGACTGACTGAGGGACTCAACACTTCCCGGTTTTATAGTCCCTCTGGAAGGGGCGTAGCCTTCAAGAGGGAGAATCTATACATTTTTTAACACTAATAACTCTTTTATTTTTCATCAATGGGAAAAATCCTCTTGTCCTGTGCAGATGAGGGGGTCTCTGAGTAAGATGGCTGTAAGCGGCAGCATTTTTTCTAAAATCAATATACAGAACAACAGGAAGTGGTCAAGATCAGACATTTAGTAATATATATATATTAATTTTGTGTGTGTTGGAAAACTAAATATAGTGGCACAGCTGGTAGACTTGCTGCCTCACATGTCAGAGATCTGAGTTCGATCCTGTCTTTGGGCACTGTCTGTGTTGAATTTGCACATTCTCCCTGCAAGCGTGTGGATTTTCTCCCACATCCCAAAGACGCATTGGCTTTGTAGGTTAACTTGTCTCTGTAAAATTGCCCCAAATGTGTAGGGAGTGGGTGAGGAAAGTGGGATAACAGAACTTGTGTGAATGGGTGGTAGACAAAAAAGCTGGAGAAACTCAGTGGGTGAGGCAGCATCTACAGAGCAAAGGACTAGGCGATGCTTCGGGTCGAGACCCTTCTTCAGACTGATGTCGGGGGGGGGGAAGAAAGGAAGAGACGGAGACAGTAGGCTGTGGGCGAGCTGGGAATGGGAAGGGAAGGAGGGAGAAAGCAAGGACTACCTGAAATTCAAGAAGCCAATGTTCATACCGCTGGGGTGTAAACTCTTTTCCCCTCTCCCATCAGGCAAGATGTACAGAAGTGTGAAAAAGCACACCTCCAGATTCAGGGACATTTTCTTCCCAACTGTTGTCAGGCAACCTAACCATCCTATCATTAACTAGAGAGCAGTCCTGACCTACCATCTACCTCAGTCAGTCTGAAGAAGGGTCTTGACTCGAAACATCACCCATTCTCTCCAGAGATGCTGCCTGTCCCGCTGAGTTACTCAAGCATTTTGTGTCTATCTTCTGTTTAAACCAGTATCTGCAGTTCCTTCCTAAATATACAGAGCCCTCCATAATATTTAGGACAAAGACCCATCATTTCTTTATTTGCCTCTGTACTCAATGATTTGAGAAAAAATCACATGGTTACAGTGCACATTGTCAGATTTTACTAAAAGCCAATTTTATACATTTTGGTTTGACCGTGTAGAAATTACAGCAGTGTTTATACATAGTCCCCAAGTCCGTTCACCCCCCCCCATTTAAGGGCACCATAATGTTTGGGACACAGCAATGTCATGTAAATGAAAGTAGTCATGTTTAGCATTTTGTTGCATATCCTTTACATGCAATGAAATCTGGAAGTCTGCGAATCATGGACATCACCAGTTGCTGGGTGTCTTGTCTGGTGATGCTCTGCCAGGCCTGTATTGCAGCCATCTTTAGCTTATGCTTGTTTTGGGGGCTAGTTGTTGAGTAACTCACACATACTCACGGATCTGGTACAACAGTATTTATTGAGTAACATATACAACACTCAACAGCATAGCAATTCAACCGTGCTGCATCACCAACTAACAGCACATGTTCAACAACAACCCCTTCAGTTTTCTCTTCGGCATATAAAAGGCATGCTCAATTGGCTTCAGATCGGATGATTGACTTACTGCTTTGCGGCTTTAGCAGTATGTTTGGGATTCAATTCAATTCAATTCAATTCAATCTTTAATTGTCATTGTGCAGTTTACAGCACAGAGACAACGAAATGCAGTTAGCATCTCCCCAGAAGAACGAACTTAGAATAATGAACGGTAAAAAAAAATATATATATATATGTACAAACAGTATCAGTAGTGCAATTATACTGGGGGAAGGAGTGTCGGGGGGGGGGGGGGGGGTGACTGGCAATCACAGAGGTAGAGTTAACTATTGTAACAGCCGCAGGAAAGAAGCTGTTCCTGAACCTGCAGCGTCTCCCGGATGGGAGGAGGGTAAACAGTCTGTGGCTGGGGTGAGACCAGTCCTTGACGATACTGCACGCCCTTCGCAGACATCGCTTGCTATGGACAGACTCAATGGAGGGGAGTGTGGAACCGGTGATGCGTTGGGCAGTTTTCACCAGCCTCTGCAGTGCTTTCCGGTCAGAGACAGAGCAGTTGCCATACCATACTGTGATACAGTTGGTAAGGATGCTCTCGATGGTGCAGCGGTAGAAGTTCACCAGAATCTGAGGAGACGGACCTTCTTTAGTCTCCTCAGGAAGAAGAGACGCTGGTGAGCCTTCTTGACCAGTGTAGAGGTATTGTGGGTCCAAGAGAGGTCATCAGAGATGTTGACCCCCAGAAACCTGAAGCTGGAAACACGTTCCACCTCCGTCCCATTAATATGGATGGGGGTGTGCGTGCAGCCTTGAAAGCAGATCATTGTCTTGCTGTAGAATGAACCGCCGGCCAATGTTTTGAGGCATTTGTTTGAACTGGAACAGATAGGATGTGTCTATACACCTCAGAATTTATTATGGTACTACCATCAGCAGTTGTATCATCAACAAAGAAAAGTGAGCCAGTACCTTCAGCAACCATACATGCCCAAGCCATAACATCCCCACCACTGTGTTTCACAGATGAGGTGGTATGCTTTGGATCTTGGGCAGTTCCTTCTCTCCTCCATACTTTGCTCTTGCAATCATTCTGATATAAGTTAATTTTCGTCTCATCTGTCCACAAGAACTTTTTCCAGAACTGTGGTTGCTCTTTTAAGTACTTCTTGGCAAACTGTAACCTGGACATCCTATTTTTGCGGCTAACCAGTGGTTTGCATCTTGCAGTGTAGCCTCTGTATTTCTGTTCATGAAGTCTTCTGTGGACAGTGGTCATTGACAAATCCATACCTGACTCCTGAAGAGTGTTTCTGATCTGTCGGACAGGCGTTTGGGTTTTTTTCTTTCTTATAGAGATAATTCTTCTGTCATCAGGTCTTCCTTGGCCTGCCAGTCCCTTTGCGATGAGTAAGCTTACTAGTGCTCTCTTTCTTCTTAATGATGTTCCAAACAGTTGATTTTGGTAAGCCTAGGGTTTGGCCGACGTCTCATAATGAACGGCAGTTTTATTCTTGTTTCTCAGTCTCATAATGGCTTCTTTGGCTTTCATTTGCACAACTTTGGTCCTCATGTTCACAAACAGCAATAAAAGTTTCCAAAGGAGATGGAAAGACTGGAGGAAACACTAGGTGCTGGGAGCTCTCTTATACCTGCATTAAGGAGGCAATTAAACATGCCTGTGAAACTATGTGGCCCAAACATTACGGTGCTCTGAAATGGGGGGACTATGTATAAACACAGCTGTAATTTCTACATGATGAAACCAAAATGTGTAAAAATGGCCTTTAATAAAATCTGACAATGTGCACTTTAACCACATGTGACTTTTTTAATATTCAAATCTCAAATTGTGGAGTACAGAGGCAAATAAATAAATGATGGGTCTTTGTCCCAAACATTATGGAGGGCACTGTATGTATACATACTTGGCCAATAAAATGTATTCAATTTAATTTAATTCAATTCAATCTGTGTAGTGTGTGTCTAAAAGAGGAATTGCACCCTGTTCCCTGTACAAAAAAGTTTAGTATGGGAGTTTCACTTTGAACGCCTTATTAGTATTTTACCCATGTTCCAAAACATTCCTGAAGGTAATTCTCAGGGCTAAATAGTTTTGCAAGAAGTCATATAATTTAAATCTGGCACATGATCTCAATTCAAAGTTGTTTCAGGTAAAATAATAGTTTATTTGTTATATTTGTTTCTCAGGTAAATAGAGCTGTTAATAGATACATAGAAAATATGCTCATACTGTAATCAACCATAAAGGCATTACAATGGTTTCTGCCCTTTTTTCTTAAACCCATTTAAAAAAAGACACAAACTTAGTAAATTACTATGAATTTCTTAAATCCAATCACTGGCAGAAGGGGTATTTTAAGAGGTTCCATCTCTATTGCTTTTGTTTAAGAAAATAAAATATATCCTGTAATATGCTGCTTGGTACTGTATGCTGTGGATCTGAACGTACAATTCATTTTGTCCATTGGATGGAAGTATTTGCCACTTGTTGATTGGGATCTACTCTGATGAAGGAGGGTTACTGACCTGTAGCATAATTTTATTTCATCCCAAATTCTGCCTGATCTGCTAAATACTTCCAGCATTTGGTTTTAATTTTAGACATGTAGATCAACAGTATTTTGCTTTCCATTGGGATCCTTTGACCCTTTTCTATCATCTTTATTGCCTGGATAAAGTGAGCAGAGACCATATATGTTGAACCTGCTGTGAGCACCCATACCAGGAACTAAAGTTGTTTCAGCGCTGATCTGCTGAACCTTGCCGTATAAATGTTTATCAAGTCACATCCTCTACACCCTCTTATCTGGAAATGTACTTGTCATTTGTGGAATGTCTTTTTCTGGCTGTCATGTGTGTGAGCTTTGTTGATAACACATGTTGAAATGAATGATGGGTTATTTTTGAAATTCTGTGCACTTCCAAAACATTGACTCTTGAGTATGTTCTTCCACAGGAATGAGGTGTTACCAGTATGTTCCCTGTCAAAAATGCATGTGATTATCTGATTTATTTTTGGTTATTGATTTTTGTGATGACATTTAACGATTAAATGTTAATATATCCACAGGTACATGTACCATGTCTTAACAAAGAACACAACTGTAACAGATAGTAATCGTAATCTGCTGGTGGAAACAATTCGATCTATTACAGAAATCCTCATCTGGGGAGATCAAAATGACAGCTCTGTCTTTGAGTAAGTCACAATCCATGTTTTATTTTATCTGTGCAGAAAACACAAATGCAATGAAGTTAGTTGTGTATTAACTAGTTCTTTGCATAGACAAGTATACATTTGGTGGGTTCACTATAGAAATTTGAAAATAAGTTATTTTCTGATGAGCAACTTTCACATTCTGATGTTTAAGAAGGAACTGCAGATGCTGGAGAATTGAGAGGCAACGCTTCTGGTCAAAACCCTTCTTCAGACCTGAATCTGAATTCAGATCTGAAGAAGGGTTTTGACCCGAAACTTTGCCTATTTCCTTCGCTCCATAGATGCTGCCTCACCTGCTGAGTTTCTCCAGCATTTTTGTCTATCTTCACATTCTGATGTTGCATTGTTGACTTCAAATTTCTTATTTCTCTGCAATGACAGTATTAATAACTGCCTAATGCATGTTATCATAAATCTATATCCTGCCATCGTGTGGGCAAACATTTAGCATAATATTTGGTGACTTCCTCATGTAGCACATTGCACCTCATAAAGCATTGAACATTAATTGTTCTGCTACCTCCCAGGCAATGTTATGGCTTTTCATAACAGAGCTCTCAACAATTTATTTTGAGGATTATATTGAGCAGCATAATAAAATGCAGAAAGTATGTATAGTTTCTTTAGTTCTTCGTACAAAAGTACAACATTAGCAAAGTTAGTGCTTGCAGTTTCACAAATAGCCAGAAAACTGAGAGAGGTTCTGGATCGATCTGAATAAAAAGAGAGACGTCCATCACATTTCATTGGGCTGGATATTGTAGAATGGCCGTTGGGGAGGATTGTGTACATAGCTATTCAAAGAGAGAGTATGAGGTAAGTTTTAAAAACAATCACCACATTCACACTATACAAGATGCCTTTTGTAGTTATTGTTAAGAATTGTTTCTATGTTGTGGCAAGGATGAAAAGGTGATTGGAAGTGTTTAAATGTAGTTACGGTGAAGATGGGTATGGATTGATAAATGGCAGTTTGTTCAAAGACTAGGAAGGGGACAAAGGAAGTTTGATTAATGGTCTTGATCATGAGGTGTGGGTGTAATAATTGGATTATGAGATTGCCCTCTAAATTTTAATTCATTATTAATGAAGATACATTTTGTTGCAGCTTTTTCTTGGAGAAAAACATGTTTGTTTTCTTCTTAAATATCCTGCGCCAGAAATCCGGTCGCTTTGTGTGTGTGCAGCTGCTTCAGACGATCAATATCCTGTTTGAAAATATTAGCCATGAAACCTCACTGTGTAAGTTTATATTCCTTATAACTGTTTTTAAAATCCACTTTGTACACTTTCTCTCCTGCTGTTCCATACCTCCAAACTATAGAAAGAATGAATATGTACTATTGAGATTGAATTTTGAAAAGTTGAATTAGCTTTTTATCCATTGATTGATCTCACCGCCAGATATAAAATGGCACCACTAACTGAATTGTTGAAGAAACTGCCATATGGAGGTTTACCTTTCATAAGGCAATGAATGATTCCTTCTGTAAAATAAAGTATATTTTCCCTGATACTGTCTGAAGAAATGTTAAGCTTATCTTTTCTGTTCTCTGTGTGCATATAATGTGCATGTTTCCCTCTGCCAGTGAGCCACCCCACCCTGCTCTAACCCAGCTCCAACCGCACCAACCTGCCTTTCTCAAATCTTTTTACCTCCTCCTCCCTTCTTTCATTCTTTGTTCCTGACCCATTTGGCATTTACTTTTGCTGCCCTGTCAATTCTCATTCCTTCTCTCCAGAGATGCTGCCTGTCCCGCTGAGTTACTCCAGCATTTTGTGTCTACCTTTGATTTAAACCAGCATCTGCAGTCCTTTCCTACAAATTCTATCCTATTGTTTCCTTTTGAGTGGTTAAGCATTGTCGGTATGTGTGTGTGTGTGAGAGAGAAAGAGGAAAGTGGAGCAGAATATATTAAAAGAATGAGGAAAAATGTTTTGATCTGTTTCCAGTATTCCAAAATATTTTGCAGTTAGTGAAGGAAGAGTGATACCTAGTTTGGAGTACCTGGAGCTCTCTCAAACAGCAATATGATAACGACTAACTCATTGTAGTTTGGTGATTTGAGGGATAAGTGTACTGGGGTTAAATGGTCTGCTTCTCTTCAAAATTGTGTTACTTTCATCTGCGACCGCATGTGGAGACTTGCTTGAATAGTTCAGTTTTTAAAAAAATGTGCACCTCCAACGATGAAACACTGCAGTCTTGCAGCCTATGTGTAGCAGCCGAGGTCTTTTATGTTCGAATCTCTGAAGTGAGATTCAAAACCTAACATTTTTGAACATTGGTTCAAGTCAGACACAGTGGATAATTGAGTTTCATTTACAGTGAGATACGGGGACAGGAGCCATTTGTGGCTATGAACAGCTTGCAGGGTGGGGATTTGGGGAAAATATAACTCTCATTGTTCAGGCTGTCTTTTCCTAATTGCCGCTCTTCCATTCAGCACACAGCTTTTTAAACGTTCTTCTATATTCCACATTTACCTTTCCATAGATCTGTATTGCATTTCTACTGCTTGCTCTTCTGTCACTTGGCACACTGTGCACTTTTTCCTATATGTCTTGGCTCCCTCGTAACCTCACCACCAGCCAAGGATCAAAATATCAAAGGGGCAAAATACTAAAGTGTGTTCATCTTCACCAATAAATGTTTCCACTCCTCTGCATCCCACAGAAGCTTTGTTTGATTTTTAAAACTCTATTGTTATCAAAACGTCAAAGTATAATAAAGAAATGAATTGCCTTTTAGATAGATTTGAGTGAGTGGGCAAAATACTGGCAAGTGGAGTTTAATGTGTGGGAAAATGGCATCATGCACTTTGGTGAGAGAAATGAAAAGGCAGATTGCTATCTAAATGGAGACACTCTGAGTGAAATATAGAGGGATCCAACAATCCAGCAAGCAGATCCAACAAGTAAGGCAAATAAGCTTGTATTTATAGTGGAGATTGATAGATATTTGATAGGTTGAGGAATGGAGGGGTATGGAGAAATGGAACAGAAGATGAGTTGCAAGCAGAGATCAACCATGATCATATTAAATGGTGAGGGTGCTTAAAGGGATTAATGACCTATCCTGCTCAAATCTAACTGCACTGCATAGATAGAGTAAATCTTGGCAAAGTTACTCTAATGCGTTATGACATGCTTTCTGCCACAAGCATATGTTGCTAGCATTGGCACACAGCAAAGTCATTTTGGCAAGAGCTGGGAAAGGGAAGACTGTGCTGAAATGTGCTACGCTGCAGCAGTTTCCTTCCTTATGTTGAATTCGCGTTTGGAAAGCTTTTTCTTGGAGGCTAGGAAGGATTAGATTTTATTCTTAAAATAATTACTACACTCAGCATGTTGTGTACTCGGTACATAATAACAGCTGTGTTGCTGTGAATATCCTGATACTTCATGTTACACTGGGCGGGTCATCTGTTGGCCTGTGTTTGCTGGCTCTCTGCCTCTGGACCACATTATCTTTTCCAGCATGTCACTTGGCACCATCTTCCAGCAGAGTGGAGCAAACTACAAGGGTTCTCTGTACCTAAGTTCACAGAATGACTTCAGCATCCACAGGTTTACTAGCCGGTAAAGCTGGTACTGTGACAGAATCTCTTTGAAATTAGCAAGCATCAGAATCACTTGGAACCTGTCAATTTTGTTTGAATTATTTAAAATTATTGCAATGCTTCTCATGAAAACACACTTCAAAACAATTTTAAACATTTAGTCTAAGAATGAGATGAGAGCAAAGGATCAGGGCATAGGGTGACCAGAGTGCAGAAGGAAAGAAGAGGCCACGCTACAGGATACAAGACCACTGATCCACGGCTTCACTGTGTCAAGTCCATGTGGTGTCTGTTGTATAATAACTATCCATCATTAAAAGTAATTACATGTAGGCAGCTTGCACATTAAATTGTGAGCTTCAGGACTTGGAATGTTGACCGTTTACAGATGGCTGCAGTAATGTAAGACATGGTGTCATTCTGGAACAAAAGAGGGAAACCCAATTGGGTTGGCATTGACGTTTGAGTTCTGAGTGGAGATGACTGGCAGGAGATGGGCAACTGTAAGAACGCTGCAAGGAAGATACATCGCCTTCTACAAGAAGGAAGGACAAAAAGGAGAATGTTTATCTTCATGGAGTGGTTTTACTATATTAGTTCCACTTATTCTATAGTGGAAATTGTGCACTATAAACATAATCTTGCTCTGTGTTTCAAACTTGCCCTCTTGTTACGTGACTTTTCCTTGACAAATCTTCGTGGGCGTCATGATAACTCTGAGGAGCCATAATGTGTTCCCAGTATACAGACTACCGATTGCATCTGTGAAGGGACTTGTGTCTTCTCTACCAAAAAATACCATGGAGGTTTGATGAGAATGAAACTAGATGATCCAGGAACTGATTAATTGCAAATGTGAGGCATTTTGAATTGGAAACTATAATGTCTCAAGAGAAAAAGGGCAGCACAGTGGCGCAGCGGTAGAGTTGCTGTCTTACAGCTCCAAAGTTCTGGGTTCCATCCTGACTACGGGTGCTGTCTGGATGGAGTTTGTATATTCTCTTTGTGACCATGTGGATTATCTCCAGGTGCTTCGTTTTCCTCCCACATTCCAAAGACGTACAGGTTTGTAGGCTAATTGGGTTTTGTAAATTGTTCCGTGGGCCGAAGACTCCAATCTCTAAAGTCTAAAGAAAGGAAACAAACTGGGGGATCTGAAAGTCGAGATCCATTAGGGAACATGAGCTAAAGAACAGGTGGTAGGTGGAAAGAACACAAGAAATGGAGTGACTCTCTGATAACCATAACTTGCATGGATTTTGATGCCGTCGAGGCTACCTATTACTTATGCACCCAAAACCTGAGGGGTGTAAGAAATATTCAACACTTTCTTGAGGTACAAACCTCCCAAATATGACTCTTTCCTTCACAAAAAAGTATTTGACTCCATCCCAGAGCAACTTATCTGGTCCTGATTTACCATCATCACTCTACTGCAACACTGAAAGTGAAAAAGACTACATAGTAATTAAAGAAAAACATTCTAAAATATGGCTGAGATGAACTTCAGTTAAAAATTCACAACTTCACCTCTGGGAAGGGAAGCACGTGACTTGGGACCTTGGTGGAGTCATAGTCATTTTCCCCAATCATTTTTTTCTGCAATGCTGCATCTCATTTCTCAGAAGGTATCCACAGGAATGAATCTAAAATGGAAAGCTGCTTCTGTTATATCGTTCCCTTCCATACATGGCCATTGAGCTGTATTAGACGAATGACTCTTGCCCATGTGCACCTTTGGAGTCTGAGATTGAAATCACAGTTGGGTTTGTATACTGAAGCATACAAGGGAATAAACCTTGCACAATATTTTTATGCACAAAGTCCTTTATCAACTTATCTTCACTGCGCAGGATTGCCCTTCAGCAATAAAGGTCCATGAAAAAGATCATAAAAAAAACATGATCTTCCCATATCTCAAAGTGAAGACAGGTGTTGATTATGCAATTACCATTGCCTTCGGAGAGCTTTTGTTGTTTATTTCTGGCTGTCACAAAAGCCTCTGCTGTCAAGAAAAAATACGTTTTGAAATCATTATCATAAACGTAACACATGCCTCCTTTAAACTTAAGATATTAACTACCGGCAGTAGGAAATTAAAAAAATTGGAGTTTCAACAAAGCTGTCTCAGCAATCCACTGAGAAGGTTTGATCCGCCGACGTTGCCTCATTTGATTTGTAGAGAAATACAGAAATCAGTGAACCATGTCAGCAAGCTCTCCTAGGCAAATGCTCCCAGCCACTCAGTGGGCTCAGACAGGCATGCAACGTCGGATATAAGGTTATTGAAACAGATAAAGCAAATAATTTAAGGATGTCCTCCCAAACCTTCTTAAAAAAATGTCGATCATTCCCACTGATTAGTGGGAATATGAAAGTCCGTGATCACTCAAGAAAGAGCATTGGGGATGGCATTCAGGACATAGAGTCCCTTTGTTGGCACCCAGCAAAAATATTAAGTAGTGCACTACCTCAAACTACCCACCTAGTGACCTCAAACTACCCACCTGGTAGACCACCTTTGGCAAAGGCCCAACCACTTCAGAACCCACATAAGTGGACGGGTGCGACTCGCGTTGCAGCGGCCCATACAGCCTGTCTGTCTTTTTTTTGTCTAGTTAAATGTAGTTGTTCGTGTTTTTTTTGTATTGTTTCTAACTGTATATGTGGGGGGTGGGGGGGGGAGGGGGAAATTTTTAAAATCTCTTCCCTGCACGGGAGACCCGACTTTTTCCCTGGCTGGTCTCCGTTGTCGTTGGGGCCTAGCACCGTGGAGCGGCCTCCGACCGGGACGACCTGGGGGCTCCAGTCACTGAGCCCGTGGAGCTGCGGACTTACCATCGTGGGGCTGGCCGGCCTCGGAGCGTGGGGAGCGGTGGTGGCTCGTCGCTGCGGCCCGACTCCGGAGCTCCAGCTGCAGACCGGTGGACTGTCGGGATATCGGGAGCTCGCGGGTCCGGGTGGGAGACTGCTCTCCGGAGCTCCCGCAACACAGCTTCTCCAGCGCGGGGCCGTACATCGCCTGGCGCGGCTTTAATGGCCGCGGGACATTCCAGCGCCCGCCGGGGGCTCCAACGTTGTGACTTTTGGGCCTAGAGCGGGGCCGTACATCACCAGCGCGGCCTCAATGGCCATGGGACTTAACACCGCCCGGCTGGGGCTTCGACCTTGGGAGAGAAATGGTGCGGGGGAGAGAGAAGACTTTGCCTCCCATCGCAGTGAGGAGGAGATTCACTGTGATGGATGTTTGTGTGAATTGAATTGTTTGTGTGTTTTTTTTATGAATTGTTCTGTTTGTATGGCTTGTAGAAACGGAGTTTCGTTCGAGCCTCTCTGAGGTTCGAATGACAAGTAATAAAATAAAATCAAATCACATACACTGCCCTCCATTATGTTTGGGACAAAGACCCATCATTTATTTAATTGCCTCTGTACTCTACAGTTTGAGATTTGTAATAGGAAAAAAATCACATGTGGTTAAAGTGCACATTGTCAGATTTTAATAAAGGCCATTATTCTACATTTTGGTTTCACCATGTAGAAATTACAGCAGTGTTTGTACATAGTCCCCCCCATTTCAGGGCACCATAATGTTTGGGACATGGCAATGTTATGTAAATGAAAGTAGTCATGTTTAGTATTTTGTTGCATATCCTTTGCAATGACTGCTTGAAGTCTGCGATTCATGGACATCACCAGTTCTCTGGTGATGCTCTGCTAGGCCTGTATGTTTAACTATCTTTAGCTTATGCTTGTTTTGGGGGCTAGTCCCCTTCAGTGTCCTCTTCAGCATATAAAAGGCATGCTCAATTGGGTTCAGATCGGGTGATTGACTTAGCCACTCAAGAATTGACCATGTTTTAGCTATGGAAAAACTCCTTTGTTGCTTTAGCAATATGTTTGGAATCATTGTCTTGTTGTAGAATGAACCGCCGGCCGATGAGTTTTGAGGCAATAGGATGTGTCCATACACTTCAGAATTTATTATTATACTACCATCAGCAATTGTATCATCAATGAAGATAAATGAGTCGGTGTCTTCAGCAGCCATACATGCCCAGGCCATAACACCCCCACCACCATGTTTCACAGATGAGGTGGTATGCTTTTGATCTTGGGCAGTTCCTTCTCTCCTCTATACTTTGCTCTTGCCATCACTCTGATATGTTAAGGGCCTTTTTGTGGCACACAAATTACGCGACCTCGAGCCGCGACGGCCCAGCGCAATTTCATGCGTACGCACAGCCGTAATTTGACGTAATTTGAAGATGGACACAAAGCTGGAGTAACTCAGCGGGACCGGCAGCATCTCTGGAGAGAAGCAATGGGTGACATTTTGTGTTGAGACTCTTCTTCAGTCTGAAAAGAAGGGTCTTGACCCGAAACATCAGCCATTCCTTCTCTCCAGAGATGCTGCCGGTCCCGCTGACTTACTCCTGCATTTTGTGTCCATCTTCAATTTTCTTGGCCCCGCTCTGGGAGTAGAAGTGGGGGTGGATCCGGATCCGCAACGGCCGTGAGCCCCAGGCCGAGCTTGGCGATCGTTTGCCTGCTTCTGCTGCTGTTGGAGGTGAGACGTTGCGTCGCACCAGGGTCTTGGGCCTGTCCCACTTTGTCAGTTACGCGACAGGCCGTTGGCGTGCAAAGATTACGTTCGCTACAAAAATTACGGAGCCCCGCGCGATGTCGGGCACATCTACATACCCCTCTGGGGGGTTTTCCCTTATTTTCGAAAGAATTAATCTGTCATCAGCTGTGGAGGTCTTCCTTGGCCTGCCAGTCCCTTTGTGATTAGTAAGCTCACCAGTGCTCTCTTTCTTCTTAATAATGTTTCAAACAGTTGATTTTGGTAAACCTAAGGTTTGGCTGATGTCTCTAACAGTTTTATTCTTGTTTCTCAGTCTCATAATGACTTCTTTGACTTTCATTGGCACAACTTTGGTCCTCATGTTGATGAACAGCAATAAAAGTTTCCAAATGTGATGGAAAGACTGGAGGAAAGACTAGGTGTTGAGAGGTCTCTTATACCTGCATTAAGGAGGAAATTAAACACACTTGAGCAATTACAAACACCTGTGAAGTCATGTGTCCCAAATATTATGGTGCCCTGAAATGGGGGACTATGTAGAAACACAGCTGTAATTTCTACGTGGTGAAACCAAAATGTATAAAAAGACCCTTTTAATAAAATCTGACAATGTGCACTAACCACACGTGATTTTTTTAAAATTACAAATCTCAAATTGTGGAGTACAGAGGCAAATAAATAAGTGATGGGTCTGTCCCAAACATTATGGAGGGCATTGTACATGGAATTAAAATAAGTTGCCTTTCATCCCAATGGACTATACAAGAACGAAATGTATAATTCAATTACCAAAGTTTGTTATCCTTTAATCTAAACTTATCATTTAAACTTAATTGAATTAGGGAGTTAGATGTGGACCTTGTGGCTAGAGGGATCAGGGGGTATGGAGAGAAGGCAGGTACGGGATACTGAGTTGGATGATCAGCCATGATCATATTGAATGGCGGTGCAGGCTCGAAGGGTCGAATGGCCTACTCCTGCATCTATTTTCTATGTTTCTATGAAATAATTGTAAGCAAAATGGTAACTGTTCATCTTCATGTTTAATATGTGTTTCTGTCTAAATAACAGTTAATGGTGCCATGTATTATAATGTAACTGGTTATGTTCATTTCTTACGAGTGAAACCTTAAGATGAAAGTCATTCTAGATTCTTAAGTATAAAGTGCTTTAAGGCCATCTGCTAAAGGACATGTTTATCATGTGTGAAAATGTGGCGTCCTTGCATTTCTAATTACATGTTTCAAACTTCAGCATTGTTAATCTTTTACAGATTACCTGCTATCAAATAATCACGTAAATTCTATTATTGTGCACAAGTTTGACTTCTCTGATGAGGAAATCATGGCATATTATATTTCTTTTTTGAAAACACTTTCTCTTAAACTCAACAATCATACTGTGCACTTTTTTTACAATGAGGTAAGACAATATTCAATTAATTTATTTTGTTAAAAAAATAACTTTTATTTCAACCTTTAGGCATATGTAGGAATTCGGTGATTTCAGTCACAACTTAATTTGATTTTTTAATCTATGTAATTTTAAGCTTGGACATTTCTGTTACCAGAAATAATGCAAATAGGCATAAACATTTGTCACTTGTGCCACCCTTGTCCAGTATTACATCCTGAAAGTTATTTTTTAATCCAGAATCAGATATTTACAATGGATTTATCTAAGGCTTTAATAGGTCAATGGCCTTTAGTAGATCAATGCAATTGTGTTTTGAGTTTTTTTCAATCAAAGAACATCTAACCACTTCAGTTGTAACACCTATATTATGTTAAATAAGATTCTGTATGATACCTCCATTCAGTGAAGAAAGACTGAAAAAGTTTATACAACTCTTTGTATTAGTAATGCAACCACTTCACAGGTGCATTATTAAAAGTGTAATATTGATACCGGGCAACATTATTTGGGTTGGTCACTGAAGGTCTAGTAAAATGGCTTTACACAGGGTGGTGCAGGCCTGTTCTCTGGATACTTTCAAGAGAGAGGTAGATAAGGCTCTTAAAGATAGTGGAGTCAAGGGATATGGGGAGAAGGCAGGAACGGGGCACTGATTGTGGATGATCAGCCATGATACCACAAATGGTATGTTAGCATTCATAGCGAAAGGATTTGAGTATAGGAGCAGGGAGGTTCTACTGCAGTTGTACAGGGTTTTGGTGAGGCCACACCTGGAGTACTGCGTACAGTTTTGGTCTCCAAATCTGAGGAAAGACATCCTTGCCATAGAGGGGGTACAGAGAAGATTCACCAGACTGATTCCTGGGATGTCAGGACTTTCATATGAGGAAAGATTGGATAGACTCGGTTTGTACTCGATGGAATTTAGAAGATTGAGGGGGGATCTTATAGAAACCTACAAAATTCTTAAGGGGTTGGACAAGCTAGATGCTGGAAGATTGTTCCCGATGTTGGGGGAGTCCAGAACAAGGGGTCACAGTCTAAGGATAAGGGGGAATTCCTTTAGGACCGAAATGAGGAAAACATTCTTTACACAGAGAGTGGTGAGTCTCTGGAATTCTCTGCCACAGAAGGTAGTTGAGGCCAGTTCATTGGCTATATTTAAGAGGGCGTTAGATGTGGCACTTGTGGCTAAAGGGATCAGGGGGTATGGAGAGAAGGCAGGTACGGGATACTGAGTTGGATGATCAGCCATGATCACATTGAATGGCGGTGCAGGCTCGAAGGGCCGAATGGCCTACTCCTGCACCTATTTTCTATGTTTCTATGATCACATTGAATGGCGGTGCTGGCTCGCAGGGCCGAATGGCCTACTACTGCACCTATTGTCTATTATGGAGATTAGAGTGAGGGAGGCCAACCGATGATACTCGGCATTGTTGAAGGTTTCAGCAGCAGATGTAATTGTGGATAATTCTAGAAATGGAAATGAGCAATTTTTAGAGATGGTGTGGTTGTGAGGTCAAGTATTGAAAAAGGATTGTGGGCAATCAGGTTCCTCTTCAGACCAGGAGAGGAATTAAAATCTGGGAAGCAGATTTTGTGGCTCGGACAACACTAACTTGGATCATCCCAACATTTCGATGGAAGCATTTTGAAGATATACAACAATAATTATCAATTATATAGCTATAACAATCTTTTATTTGTGGGGGGAGGGATTTCTGAAACATTTTAAACAACATTTTAAAGACAAAAAATGGGAAGTTTTAAAGCCTTTTTTACTGTTTTCTCTTTTTGTCCTTTTCTCCTTCAATACCAGTGAACACCACTGATTGTTTTGGCTATTCTCTTGTACAGCGTGGATGTGGGTCACAAATTAGATCCAGCTGCTCTGCTATGTGTTGATCCTTGGGAACATCTTCTACCCATCTCGTGTTCAAAATGCATTGCTTTGTTGCAAATTAATGGTGTCAATTTTATATGTCAGGCTGTTCTCATGAAGAGAAATTGAGATTTGGAACCATTTCAAATGGTGTAAATAAGTAATGATTTGATTAAATATACTTTATCAATTTCCGCACAAGGAATATTCAATAATGGGCTATGGTTTTGTTATGCAGCCTGTCTTTATTTAGTCTGAAATAAACCATGCCACCCAGCAGAGGTCGCCATAACACTGTTGAGAGAAATGAAACCTCTGCTTAGAATGCTACAAAACTATTTTCAAATGGGCTGATTGCAGAGGCGTGTTGGTTGGTTTAGATTATCATTTGTGTTCTTCCATAGATGCTGTTGGAACATTAAGGGAATAATGAAAGAAATGGCTTGTTCTTTGCTTCTAGAGGAGAAACATTTTTTGACTTTGCATTCCATGATTTTGTTTCTTTCCATACTCGAATGTTTATACTTTCTAAATTTGCTTTTTAAAAAAAAAAACTCCTGTTATTCTGGGAACATTTAATACATTTTATGAGTCCCAGAGATTGAGTGTCATCGGTTCAAACTGCTTAATAATTGAAAACTAAATAAAGTCTTAGCAATATTTATTACTTTGTAGGTAATGTCTGGCTGACATGCTGGCTGAATTCTTATTGTCTCTCATCATCATTCTAGCACACTAATGACTTTGCCCTGTACACGGAGGCAATTAAATTTTTCAACCACCCAGAGAGCATGGTCAGAATTGCTGTCAGAACAATCACCCTTAATGTATATAAAGGTGAGTACTGTACAATGCGGTCATAAATGTTACCTATAATTGCCATTGGTGAATGTTTGCAAGACTGATAGAAACCATGTCATGGTAAAATGAGAGAGAATTTGTTGTTTGAGGTTTGATCTTAACATTGGTTAAGATGTTTGCTTTAAAACACTGAATATTTTTTAGTTAGATCCTATTCGTAGTCGAAATGATTTGCCTTTCAAAAATGGAAGGTTGTTCTATTTGTAGAGAAAATGAATAATGTAATGGTATAACGTTTAGAATCATAGAGTCACTGCCCTTTGGTCCACCATGTCTGTGCTAGTCAGCAATCAACCATCAATAGTCACCCCATTTTCCAGTACATGGTCTGGAACCATGCATTTAATGGTGCTGCAAATGCTCATCAAAATACTTCAATGTTGTGAACATTCTGCGTTCATTACCCTAGAAGGCATGGGTTCTTTGTTTCAATGGTCCTCTGTGTGGAAAAAAGTTCTTCCTCAAATCCCTCTCATTCCACAAACCCCAATTTTGAACAAATGTCTTCTGATCATAGGTAACTCTGCTAGGGTGAAATGGTTTTTCACCCTACTTTCTCAGCCCTTCACAGGTTTGTACTCCTCTATCAGGTAGTGGGATACAGAATTATGAAGGGGGTGCACAGCGAGAAATCAACCTGTCAGCTTTCATTGACCCAAGGAAAACAAATGCAGCTTGTCCAGTTCTTCTTGGGGCTGAAATGTTCCATCCCAGGCAACCCCCAGGTGAGCCTCCTCTGTATACTCCCTAGTTTAAACACATCCTTCCTACCGTGTGGTAATGAGAACACCACGCTGTAACTTACTTATATTTTATATTGTTGTACTTCCCTGCTCTTAGACTCCATGCCCCTGAATGATGAAGGCAGGTATCCAATCTGCCTCTTTAATCACTTTACCTATCTGTGCTGCCGCCTTCAAGGATCCTTGTGCATATACATCTAAGTTCTCAGTATTTCTTAACATTCAATGTGTATATCCTACCTATATTAGTCCTCCCAAAGTGTAAAGCGTCATGTTTTTCAAGACACAGTGCCATCTGCTTCTTCTATACCCATCTTCTCAGCAGTTCAGAACCCGTTCAGTGGCAGGGAATTTAATGGGATTTGAACAACACTTTTTCCATACAAAGAATGGCTGAAACCAAGAACCCACTGCCCTCTATGGTGATCAAAGCATTTTTAATTAGTTTTAGTTAAGAAACACAGCGTAGAAACAGGCCCTTCTGCCCACGCTGACCATTGATCAACCATACACTAGTTCCATGCACTATGTAGATGCGGAATTACCCAAGTTGAAGAATTTGCTCATGATGGGCCTGTAACAAAAATACAGATACATATGTCAGAAAGCAACTCGCTATAAAAGCCTTATTTTGTTAATCATGCATTCTGCTCAAAGCAGTGTTTTTAAATGTGCATCTAAAGAGCTACAGTGACATTTGTATAATCTGCTATACACCTATTTGGAAATCCTGATGGATTGGCATGTGAACAGCGGGTGAAATTGATTCCGCTTCCTTTCCACTTAGCAAAGCCCATTGTTGCCTGCACTCTCTTTTTAACTACATGTTATACAGGGGAAAACATGTTAATACTATAGTTATAAATATTGGAGAGTGCTACATAAGTGAAGTTTAGAGGTGTGGTTGAGATATATGGAGACCTGTACATTTCATAAAATCTCTGGGTATATTTTTAGTCAGAACTGAGTGATGTAAATGCAAAATGTCGAATCTATTTTCCAGAATTAATGTCACCCATTTTAGAAAGAACAAGTATACTTTCTTTGTTTCCCATCATCTCTTAAAAGTAAACAAAGGTTTGGTCCTTGGCATATTTATAGACACATTACTGGTTTTACCGTGGACCTTTTTTTTTAACACATTCCCTGTGGAAACATTTTTGCTGCTGTGTTTTTGCTGATCAGCTGTTGTAAAACTTCTGCTAACCTGCAATGTGTTTTAGTTCTGTGTGCTTCATGTTACAGCTAGGCTCTGTCTTCTAGAGGATGCCATGCTCTCCCAAGTTCTTGTCCTATTAACTGTTATATTTTTGTCCTTTCTTCAATGATGATCCCAATGTTCCACACTCAAGTGTCATGTAAGTTGATTAACATATTCATCTGTTATCTGCTTCTAGATGCGCAGTTTGCGAGAATCTATGCCTATCTAATCATTAGGATTGTTGTGCTTTGCATCAGATAAGCTAATATTCTGAACTCTTCGTGATAAATAGACTGAGAGATAGATGTATTACAGGGAAATATGCCCGTGCTTTTCATTGGAGACTGACATACAGATACACTTAACAATTTGTTTTGTCAGGGACATTTAATTAGAAAGAATGCATTTGGGGAATGGAGCCACTGAACATTTCATTAATATTGTTGCAAAAATGAATACCAATGCATGATTGGTTTTTTAATGTTTGGCAATGAGGGACAATTGTCCATTCTGATTCAGGAATGGTTTCTAAATTTGCCAAATATGATAGATGAAAGTGTGGATCCATCATCGAATTTCTCTTGGTTCTTAATACATGTCAACTAACGTATGAGACTGTCCATAATTCTTCCTTAATCTTGTCTAACTGTAAAATGTTCTTATAGTAAAGAATAAAACTAATGGTCCTAAGACTATTTTCACCAGAAAGCCTACACTGCCTTTTAAGGTGACATTGTGCTAAATTGTACTCTTTCAAAAATTCATCTAGTTGAATTTTCCTGAGAAATGCAGGCAGCATCTCTGGATAGAAGGAATAGGTAACGTTTCGGGTCGAATCATTTCAACCAGTCTGAAGAAGGGTCACGACTCGAAATGTTACCCATTCCTTCTACCGAGAGATGCTGCCTGTCCTGTTGAGTTACTCCAGCATTTTGTGTCTATCTTTGGTGTAAACCATTATTTGCAGTTCCTTCCTAAACATAATGGTTCATGAAGTAGCTTGGTGCCTTGTCTGCAGATAGGGAAATAAAATCGCCTTTGCCATATCTTGCAAATTAAAAAAAACAGCACAGGCAGGAATTAAATGTGTAACCTCGTATGAGTTAGTGAATTCACATAAATTGTCTGAATCCATTGTAATATTGAGGGCGATCTAAGCCAATTTTATAAATCAAAATGATCACTCGATACACATCAAAATCCATATTTATAATCTCTTTTAATTTATAATTTACAATTATATCAATCTTGAGTAAAATTACAGCTTTAAAATTGACGATAAAATCAAGTAATTACTACATAGTATTGCCAAATCAATTGTCAAAGGTACAGTAAAGTTCTGCCAATCTATATAATCTAAATGAGAAATAACTGCCTCGTGTTAGTCAAAATACAACTAAATGGTTTAAAACTTTCAAATGGTATTTCAATAAAGGCTTGAATAAAGTTTGCTCGATCAAAGTCCTGTTGTGAAATTATAAACACCATAAGAACTGTGATAGCTCAGATATCATTTTACTACTTCAAGCTTTCAATGTACAATATTATTAAATGTTCCAGATGTTTGATAAGAATAAAGCTTCAGTTGTGCTTTCTCTAACCAGAAGTCATATTCTACTTTTCATATGAACAGTGGATAACCAGCTTATGTTGCACTACATCAGGGACAAAACGGCAGTTCCCTATTTCTCCAATTTGGTTTGGTTTATTGGAAGCCATGTGATTGAATTGGACAACTGTGTGCAAACAGATGAAGAGTAAGTTTCAAAACTTGGAATTCTTTGCAAAATGTTTTGCAAGCTTTGCCAACTGTATTGTGAAATGTAGCTATTTGAGATTTTGCACATGCAAGCATGTTGTTTCTTAAGATGTTAATGTTTTTATTGCCAAATCTATAATTTGCACGTGAAATATCAGTAGTTTTCTTTGAATCGGAACCATTTTTGAAACCCAAACGTAGAACCCTCATGAGTTACACATAATGTATGTAAAAGAAATACTCAGAATGCAGTTTTAAACGCTCAATAGACTGTGGCTTTAAGCTTCAGTCTCTGCCTTCTCTTACATTTTTGGCATCTAGAGATTGAATATTTTAACAAAGGTTCTTCATTATATTTGGAAATCTGTTTTCATTGAGGCTAAATTTTCTATTCTACTAGTAATCTATCATTTGAAATGTGTGCATATTTTTTTTAATTAACATTGCCATTATTCATTGAATCTTAATTTTGGTGATGATTCTTTATATTTCCTTACAATTTAATATTATAACACAATCCAAATTAATATAAAATGACAAAGCAGATGATTGCTGTATTTTATTCAGAATCATTCTATAAATTCTGTCATGTCCTTGTTTTGTTAATCCACCGTGACAATCCTTATGTTTTGTTAATCTTCTATGACAGCTCTAGCAACAATACAAAAATCCATTGATTGATGTTATTTAGCTCTGTGTTATTACATGTCTGTTTTCTTACTGCACTAAAATAGTTGTGTTAAATATACATCAGTAAATGCAAGTGAGCTAAGTATTCCATGCACATGAACAAGTTTGGCTTTTTGTTAGGACAATGGCATTTTTTTAATTTTGGGTTTCCAAAATGTGATGGTTGGATCACATTTAGAAATAACATTTATTTGTTAGAATAACAAATAAAGTCGTAGAGCCAAACATCATCCCTTGCGGTATGTTCCAGACTTTAATCACTCTTTCACTGGAAACATTCTTCCACCATTCTCTAAATCGGCCTTTTATCATGAGCCTATGCCATCTAATTTTGGACACCTCTTCTATGGGGAATAATTTCCTGCTGTTTACCATATGCATGCCTCTCATAACTTTGTATTCCTCTATCAGATCCCCTCACAGCCTCCTTTGCCAAGGGAAATCAAACCCAGCCTTTCCATTCTGCTCATATCCAAAATGATCCCTCCTGGTGAATCTACTGTGTACTCTCTTCAGTGCAAACTAGAGTCCTAGAGTGTATCAACCAGAACCATAATTGAGCTGTTGCCTGAGCAAAATTTTATAAAGCTGTACCATTACCTGCTTTTATGTTATATGCCCCTGTTAATGAAAGCTCTGCACCTTCACCACCTTATCTACCAGTGTAGACAATTTTAGGACCTGCATGCGTGTGTGTATGTCCTTTTTGATCCTAATTTTTAACACTTGTGATAGTTTGTGTGTGTCCTTTTTGATATTAATTTTGAACACTTGTTGTGATTGTGTGTGTGTGTGTGTGTCCCTTTTGATCTTCATTTTTAACACTTGTTGTGATAGGCATAGGAATAAAGGCAAACTGAGTGACCTGGTCGCTGAACATTTGGACCACCTGCATTACCTGAATGATATCCTCACCATTAATTGTGAATTCCTGAATGATGTGCTAACAGACCATCTATTAAACAGACTTTTTCTGCCATTATACGTCTACTCTCTGGTGACCCATGAACAGGTAAAACGATATTTGTATTTAATATAATATTAATTATAGTGACTGAGCATTTTTTCTAGAATGGAAGCAAAATTTAAAAAATTGGATCTTAAATGATTTATTATATTCCATTGTTAAGGTTCATGTGACAATGAAGTCCTATAAATGCAATTATCCTTGCTATACAAGGTAGAGGGTGGGAGTGTGCTTTTTTACAAAATATCCTCAGAAAGCACCCTCTGCCAATAGATAAATATAACTTTAGGAAGATGTGTAGTGTGGTAGGATTCCTTGGGATTCATTCGCAGGTTTCCATGCCTCTTTTGAACAAAGAGCATTTTTTTAAACCAAATGACGGCATTTCAGCTGTGATCATGTGGCATGTGCATTTAAATGCTATTTTTTGTGATACTATCTAAGCAGGTTTCTGTACTGTTGCTTATGTAGTGAATGGTCCCTTCATTATTTTAAACATCTTCATCATATTCACTCTTAACATTTTCTCTTTCACAAAGAACTACCCTGGGCTCTCCAATCTTTAACCCCACTGAAAGCCCATTCTTTTAGAATATCCCAAAATATTTCACCACAGATGGTGAAGTCAGTTGCAATAAGACAAACATTCTGTAGAGGGAGACATACGAAAAATTTTATTTAAACATTTTTTTTTAATTGGCATCACAAAGAATGGTAGATGCTGACATTTTGAGCAAAATGCAAAGTACTGGAGGAACTCAGTGGATCAAGCAGCATTTGTAGAGGGAATGGACGCTTCAGGTCAGGGATCCTTCTTCAGATTTGTTAGAGTATGTGGGAAGAAAGCAGGAAAAGAGTGAAGGGGCAGTTCAAAGCCTGGAAAATGATAGGTGGAGACTCGAGGAACTGCAGATACTGTAGCTCAGCAGGCTAGGCAGCATTGGTGGAAGAAATGGAAGGGTCCTGACCCGAAACATCATCTCTCCTTTCCTTCTGCAACGTGAGAATAGAGAACTAGGTAGGAGGCTGAAAAGCAGGACTTCTAGGGTGGTTATTTCTGGGTTGCTTCCAGTACCTCGTGCTAATGAGGGTAGGAACAGGGAGATGGGGGATCTGAATATGTGGCAGAGAAGTTGATGCAGGGGGCAGGGGTTTAGGTTTCTATATTACTGGAATCTCTTCCGGGGCATGGATGACCTGTACAAAAGGGACGTGTTGCACCTTAAATGGAAGGGGACCGACATTCTGGCAGGCAGGTTTGCTAGTGCTACATGGGTGGGTTTAAACTAAAAAGTGGGGGGGGGGGGGGGGGGGAGGAGTCAACAACGTAGACGCATATCTGTGCAGCTAACGGGAAAGAGAGTGTAAGAAAGGTCACGTTTAAACTAATAGGGCCGGGGGATGGGAACCAATGCAAGGAGACAGAGGGCCATAAAAGGACAGTAGTAAAAGGTAGAAGGGAGATAAGAAAAGCAAACCTGAAAGATTTGTGCTTTAATGCGAGGAGCACTCGAAATAAGGTGGATGAATTGAATGCGCAGTTAGTAAAGGGATATGATATAGTTGGAATTACGAAGATGTGGCTCCAGGGTGACCAAGGCTGGGAGCTAAACATGCAGGGGTATTCGATATTCAGGAAGGATAGACAGAAAGGACGAGGAGGTGGGGTCGCATTGCTGGTTAGAGTGGAGATTAATGCAATAGCAAGGAGGGACATTAGCTTGGATGCTGTAGAATCGGTATGGGTTGAACTGCGAAATAGCCAAGGGCAGAAAACACACACCACTATATACCAGTAGGGAGGTTGGGGAGAGCATCAAGTAGGAAATTAGGAGGATTTCCTGGAATGTATACGAGATAGGTTTTTAAACCAATGTGTAGAGGAACCGACTGGAGGGCAGGCCATCCTAGACTAGGTATTGTGTAATGAGGAAGGATTAGTTAGCGATCTTATTATGACCATAATATGGTGGAATTCTGTATGAGGGTGGAGAGTGGCACGGTTAATTCAAAGACTAGGGTCCTGAACTTGAATAAAGGAGACTTTGAAGTTATGAAATGGGAATTGGCTGATAGACAATTGGCAAATTGTACTCAAAGGGTTGACAGTGAAGATGCAATGGCGAAGATTTAAAGACCGCATGGATGAACTCTTGAAATTGTTCAGCCCTGTCTGTCTGGCGAAAAAATAAAACTGGGAAGGCGGCTCAACCGTGGCTGACGAGGGAAGTCGAGGATAGTGTTAAGGCCAAGGAAGAGGCATATAAATTGGCCAGAAGAAGCGGCAAACCAGAGGACTGGGAGAAATTTAGAACTCAATAGATGAGGACAATGAAGTTAGATAAGAGGGGGAACAAAAAGCGTGAAAGAAAGCTTACGGGAAATATAATAACTGACTGTAAAAGTTTCTATAGGTATGTAAAAAGGAAAAGATTAGTGAACACAAATATAGGTCCCTTACAGTCAGAGACAGGTGAATTTATAATGGGAAACAAGGAAATGGCAGAATAGTTATACAAGTACTTTGTTTGTGTCTTCCTTAATGATGACAGAACCAATCTCCCGTATATACTAGGGGACTGAGGATCTAGTGGGAGGGAGAAGCTGAAGGGAATCCACATTAGTCAGAAAATAGTGTTAGATAAAGTTGGGACTGAAGGCAGATAAATCCCCAGCGCCAGATGGTCTGCATCCCGGAGTACTCAAGGAGGTGGCCCTAGAAATCATGGAGGCATTTATGATCATTTTCCAATATTCCCTCGACTCTGGATCAGTTCCTGTAGACTGGAGGGTAGCCAATGTAACTGAACTTTTTAAGAAAGGAGAGAAAACAGGGAATTATAGACCAGTTAGCCTTACATCGTTAGTGGGGAAGATGTTGGAGTCGATTATTAAATATGTTATAGCAGCACATTTGGAAAGCAGTGACGGGATCGGTCAAAGTCACCATGGATTTATGAAGGGCAAATCATGCTTGATTAATCATTTGGAATTTTTTGAGGATGTAACAAGTAGAATGGATAAGGGAGAGCCAGTGGATGTGGTGTATCTGGACTTTCAAAAAGGATTTGACAAGGTCCCACATGAGATTAGTGTGCTAAATTAGAGCACATGGGAGGTAGGGTATTGACATGGATTGAGAACTGGTTGGCAGACAGGAAGCAAAGAGTAGGAATTAACGGGTCCTTTTCAGAATGGCAGGCAGTGACTAGTGGGGTGCTGCAAGGCTCAGTACTGGGACCCCAGTTGTTTACAATATATGTTAACGATTAAGATAAGGGAATTAAATGTAACATCTCTAAATTTGCAGATGACACAAAGCTAGGTGGCAGTGTGAGCTGCGAGCAGGATGCTATCAGGCTGCAGGGTGACTTGGATAGGTTCGGTGAGTGGGCAGAAGCATGGCAGATGCAGTATAATGTGGATAAATGTGAGTTTATCCACTTTGGTGGCAAGAACAGGAAGGCAGATTATTATCTGAATGGTGTCAGATTAGGAGAAGAGGCGGAGCAACGAGACCTGAGTGAGCTTGTACATCAGTCGCTGAAAGTAAGCATGCAGGTACAGCAGGTAGTGAAGAAAGCCAATTAATGGTGAAAGGATTTGAGTTTAGGAGCAAGGAGGTTTTACTGCAGTTGTACAGGGCCCTGGTGAGACCACACCTGGAGTGTTGTGTGCAATTTTGGTCTAATTTGAGGAAGGACATTATTGCTATTGAGGAAGTGCAGCGTAGGTTCACCAGGTTAATTCTTGGGATGGCGGGACTGACGTATGATGAAATAATAGGTCGACTGGGCTTGTATTCGCTGGAATTTATGGAATAGAAGGGAAACATATAAAATTCTTAGAGGATTGGACAGGGTAGATGCAGGAAATATTTTCCCGATGTTGGGGGAATGGAAGTCCAGAACCAGGGGTCACAGTTTAAGAATAAGGGGTAGACCATTTAGGACAGAGATGAGGAAAAACATTTTCACCCAGAGTTGTGAATTTGTGGAATTCTCTGCTACAGAAGGCAGGGGAGACCAATTCACTTGATGTTTTCCAGAGAGAGTTAGATTTTGCTCTTATGGTTAGGGGAATCAAGGGATATGGGGGAAAAGCATGAACAGGGTACTGATTTTTGATGATCAGCCATGATCGTATTGAATGGCGATGCTGGCTCCTGCACCTATTTTCTATGTTTCCACGGATGCTACCTAACCTGCTGAGTTACTCCGCACTATTATTTAAGTGATAAGTCGATATAAGTGAGTAGAGTGATTGGCAGATGGGTGAAGTAAGTTGCAAAGTGAAGTGGTGAAAAGGAGACAAATAGGTATCAAATATGAAGAGAACGGGAGGAGTGAAATGTAAAGATGGAGGTCTACAAATCCACTGACTCCCACAGTTACCTTGCCTACACCTCCTCGAACCTTGCATCTTGCAAGGATGCAATGTCTTACTCTCAATTTCACTGATCTACTGCATCTGCTCCCAAGATGTGGCTTTCCATTCTAGTCCATCACCTTCCGTAAATGTCGTTTTCTCCCATGCCATTTTGGATAAAGCCCTCACCTGTATCTCCTCTGTGTCCATAGTTTTGCTTTCACACCCCCTCCATTCAGAAAGAACAAGGATAGAGTTCCCCTGGTCCCCACCTTTCACCTCACCAGCCTACAACATATCATTTTCCAACATTTCTGCCACCTTCAATGTGATCCCACCACCAGTCACATCTCCCAGTCCCCACTCCTTTCCACTTTCAAAAGCATTCCCTCTGGAACTCCTCAGTTTAGTCATCTCCACCCATCCAACCTGCCCCTTCCCTGGTACTTTCTTCGACAACCACAGTACTTGTAGCACCTGTCCCTACACCTCCTCCCTCACCTCCATTCGTAGGCCCCAGCAGCACTTGCAGGTGAGACAGGTTCATGTGTATCTCCAAACCAAGTCTACTGCATTCGATGCTCCCAATGTGGCCTCCTCAGCATTGGTGAGACCAAGCATAGTCAAGGTAATCACCACGGCCTGTTGGATTTCCCGGTTGCTAACCATTTTAACTGCCCTTCCCATTCCCATTCTGACCTTTCTGCCCTTGGCCTCCTCCATTGCTAGAGTGTGGTCACACACAAACTAGAGGAACATCACCTCTTATTCCCAATAATACTGATATTGAATTCTCCAATGTCAAGTCATACCACTGACTCGTGCCTGTACACATTTCTTACTCCAGCCTCCCCAGTCACCGTATTCCTTTCCCTCCTTCCCACATTCACTGATGGTACAGTGGTGCAGCTGTAGAGCTGCTGTCTCTCTGCATCCGATACCAGGGTTCGATCCTCACCCCGGGCGCAATCTATATGAAGTTGCCCTATGACTGTGCAGGTGTCTCCCGGGTGCGGTAGTTTCATCCCTCATTCTAATGATGAGTTGCTAGGTTAATTGGCTACTGTAAATTGTCCTTTGTTTGTGAGTGAGGGGTGAAATCTGAGGGAGAATAAAGTAGGATTAATGTCAGATTACTGAAAAGGGAGGTTGATGGCTGGCATGGCCTTGATGGGCTGAAGGGCCTGTTTCTGTCCTGTATGCCACAGACACTTGCCTCCCATCTCCAAATCTCCTATTTCCCTATTATTCACTCCTTTCCTGCCCCCACACACTTCCATCCATATCCCTCTCTCTGATTTTACATTTCTCTCCTCCTCTCCTTATCTGGCATCCTTTTGTTTGTGTTTCACTTCTAGCCTTTGTCACTTGCTCCATCCATCTGCCAATCACCCCTCACCTGTATCACTACCAGTAAATGACCGCCTCCATATCTCTTTTCAAGCTTTCTTTCTTCCCCCCTCCCACTCCCCATATTCCAATCAGTTCTGACCTAAAATATCATATTTCCATTCCCTCCGCAGATGTTCCTCACTGAGTGCCCAAACCACTGTGTTTTATGCCAAGCTCTGCTGTCTTCCCATGCATGATATTGCAGATCTTTCAGTTATGTACAAGCTAGACTTGAGTAACATTTTGTTAGAAGATGGTGATTGGCAGAATATTTGATTGTTAAAGTTTGTTTCTGGAGCTAAACATGATGTTGGGGTTTTGATTCCAAGATATTATTTATCTCCATTGAAATATCTAATTGAAAAATGATGTTTCTTCTTCAATGGATGTACAATATATTTTTTTGTTCATACTACTGAAATCGTAGATTCTTCAATGCAGGCAATTTGTTAAACCATTTATTCTTGATTTGTAAGAAATAGAATATGAGTTTGTGCAAGGAACTGAAGTACAATTAATTACCTACCAAAATGACCAAAATTATATTGATATAAATTATATGCTGCTGACAAGAAAATGTGTTCATATTTCAAAATGATAACTCAAAATGTATTGTTTTCCAGTGTGGTGATCGTCCAAAGATCAGCCGTCAAGCTTCATTATATCTCCTTTCACAGGTATGCAAAATGTAATCTTTCATCCCAGAGTGTCTGGTTTTAAATGATACCGTATTTGTAGTCAGCAGCACTTCCTTGGTGTTAACATATTTCGAAGAAATCTGGAAACTATTCTCTCTGCAACAATGTTGGGAAAAGACTTGAAGGATCATTTGCCGATTGGCTGTGGGATGAATATGAAAGAAACATTACACAATGTGTTCAAAGTTACTCATATCAACAAAGCAAAAGAGTGTCAGCTGAATCAAAGCCAATCCAAGCCTGAATGATTCTGAGAGAATTGAGCGCAGGAAATGATTAGTTAAGAAGAATGAGCAGACAAGTTTTCTGCTTTGAATTTGATGATTATTATATTTAAAGTGGAAATTATAAAATAAAATGTTTTTGTCCAGTTTAAAGGCAGCCTTTTATATCTAATTTGCATTGCAGCCAATTCACACCTTTTAGCTCCCTGTGTCAAGGTTTGTTTCTTAAAAAACAGATAGCAACAAAAACTGTTAAAGGTAAACCGTGGCAATCTTTAATTGATTCGTCAGATGGGAATGGCACAAACGTTGCTCAGTGCTTCTCGCGCTCCACTCACGGAACAAAGGAGAGTTAGCACAATTATACATTTTTCTTATCAGTAAAACACTCCTACCAAGTCTGAATATGGCATGACTGAAAGATTCTGTAGCCTTTCACAATATAGGAAAGTTGTGTCCAAATCAAGCTCATCCAATAACAAGTTATTACTTATCTCTGGAGTGTCAGCTATTTTTTTCAATCTTGGCTTCTTTATGCCCCTGAAAAGAAGTACATGTTATTACTGCAGGCTGCCATCTTAATGTATTTATTGAAAAGACAACCTGTCCTCCATATTGTGTTCCATATAATTTACAAAGTCATTCAGACTTGGCACCGAGCCATTCTTTTGTTCCACTAGTCCATACTTTTGTAGAAGAACGACTCAATTTTAGAATTTCACTATTAGCTCTTTCATTCCCTCCTTTTTATCCAACGTGATAACATTCACAGTCCTCGGTAGGTACACACAATGGTCGCAAGTATTAGAGCAATGATTAGCAGAATGATAGAGCCATAATGGATCACAGTACCCCAAAGTCCACTAAACCAAAAGTATGGCTACCAGTTTGATAGCACCCCAAGGTCCATCAAACCAATGGTATGGCAACCAATTCTCACTCTCTTCATTGACAACCATCCTGATGAAGGTTGTTTAGGGTCAATGGATTAGGTGCCACCTGTAGGCAATGTAATCCTTTCAGCCTGTATTGGGATTGTGCTGTAAAGTTCACACCTGTCCGAGGGTGTTGTCAGTCTCTGCGTAGATCGTTGCACAGGTGAGGTGCTCCCCCAACCACCCCACCCCCCCCCCCTCGTCCTGTGGTGGGGTTCATCACCTTGATCTAGATGCTAGCGTATCTATGGTTTGGACAGCTTCTCCCAGTAGGTTTGGGTGGCCTGCTTCCACAACACCACGTAGAAGCTCCTGCTGAACTGGAAGCCAAAGACAACGCCATCGTAGATTGCAGTCTGTGTTGATATGGAAGGTGCCATTGATGTTGATGGCGTTGAACTCCTCAAATCTGCATCGTCCCCTTTGGAACTTCCTCAGGTCAGTCTCACTGATGGCGCTGTTCTCGGGGCACACGTCATAGCTATCTGGGATGTTGTCAAAGTCGTCCTTGCAGTTGTCTCCTCTGCTGTCACCATCGGCATCGATGTGGTCAGGGTTTGGAACAAAACGGCAATTGTCCTTCTCATCAGAAATGCCATCATTGCCATCCTTATCAATGTGCTGATTGTCATCACACTGATTACCCACCAGGTCTGAGTCATTGTCTTCCTGGATAGAGTTAGGCATAATCTCTTTCAAGAGGTCCATCTGTTTCAAAATGTTCTGATTCCCTCTCTTTAGACCCTTGGTCATATGATAGAGCTCAAAATGCTTCAAAATTGTCTTTCTGAAGTTGTGACCAAAGGCTTTGCACTTCCTCCTGATCAGTAAAGATGCTCTTCTGTATGGATCAACTTTACATGGCGCTGCTGGTAGCGATCAATCAGAAACACCTTGTTACCTCCTGGGTGGGCGCAAGGTGTTTCATGCTGCTCTTTTATGTGTTTCTTAAGTCCGTCAACTCCTCTGTAAACAACACAGCAACCCTTATACTGACATCGATACACGGTGGGGAAATCTTCCCTTTCCAAGTTTGACTTTGGTTTCTGGCCACGTTTCTGTCCAGATTGTTTCTTCACGTCCTTAATATTGCACTTCTTAACTGGTAACTTATCCTTCTTCTTCCAATATGGTTGAAAAGACTCATCTGAAAAACCATTCTTAACTTTTATTTCTTTGTCATCTTCACTTGATAAATACCTTTCAGAAAGATCCCTGGACTCCAATCCATCCACAACCTCATTTCTTCTAGAACAAGTTCCTTAATTGCAGTTAACTGTGTTTTGTTTTCACATTTAATGGTTGAGTTGCATCTTGTACCTGAACCTTTTCCCAAGAGCACTCTGTATATTCAGGATCTGAGCACACGAACATATCAATAGGCAATAGGTGCAGGAGTAGGCCATTCAGCCCTTCGAGCCAGCACCGCCATTCAACGTGATCATGGCTGATCTTCCCCAATCAGTACCCCGTTCCTGCCTTCTCCTCATATCCCCTGACTCCGCTATCTTTAAGAGCCCTATCCAGCTCTCTCTTGAAAGCATCCAGAGAACCTGCCTCCACCGCCCTCTGAGGCAGAGAATTCCACACACTCAGAACTCTCTGTGAGAAAAAATGTTTCCCCTTCTCCGTTCTAAATGGCTTACCCCTTATTCTTAAACTGTGGCCCCTGGTTCTAGACTCCCCCAACATCGGGAACATGTTTCCTGCCTCCAGCATGTCCAAACCCTTGACAATCTTATATGTTTCAATAAGATCCCCTCTCAATCTTCTAAACTCCAGAGTGTACAAACCCAGCTGTTTAATTCTCTCAGCATATGACAGTCCCGCCATCCCGGGAATTTACCTTGTAAACCTACGCTGCACTCCCTCAATAGCAAGAATGTCCTTCCTCAAATTAGGGGACCAAAACTGCACACAATACGCCAGGTGTGATCTCAATAGGGCTCTGTACAACTGCAGAAGGACCTCTTTGCTCCTATACTCGACTCCTCTTGTTATAAAGGCCAATATGTCATTCGCTTTCTTCACTGCCTGCTGTACATGCATGCTTACTTTCATAGACTGATGAACAAGGACCCCAAGATCCCGCTGTACTTCCCCTTTTCCCAACTTGACGCCATTTAGATAGTAATCAGCCTTCCAGTTTTTGCTACCAAAGTGGATAACTTCACATTTCTCCACATTAAACGTCATCTGCCATGCATCCGCCCACTCCCCTAACCTGTCCAAGTCACCCTGCATTCTCATAGCATCCTCCTCACAGTTCACACTGCCACCCAGCTTTGTGTCATCTGAAATTTGCTAATGTTACTTTGAATCCCTTCATCCAAATCATTGATGTACATTGTAAATAGCTGTGGTCCCAGCACTGAGCCTTGCGGTACCCCACTAGTCACTGCCTGCCATTCTGAAAGGGACACGTTAGTCTCCACTCTCTGTTTCCTGTCTGTCAACCAATTTTCTATCCATGTCAGTACTCCACCCCCAATACCATATGCCCCAATTTTGACAACTAATATCCTATATCATATGCTTTCTGAAAGTCCAGGTGCACTACATCCACTGGCTCTCCCTTGTCCATTTTCCTAGTTACATCTTCAAAAAAGTGCTTCGTAAATCCATGCTGACTCGGACCGATCCTGTTACTGCTATCCAAATGTGCGGTTATTTTATCTTTTATAATTGACTGCAGCATCTTCCCCACCACCGATGTCAGGCTAACTGGTCTATAATTCCCTGTTTTCTCTCTCCCGCCTTTCTTAAAAAGTGGGATAACATTAGCTACCCTCCAATCCACAGGAACTGATCCCGAGTCTTTCGAACATTGGAAAATTATCACAAATGCATCCACGATTTCTAGATCCACTTCCTTAAGTACCCTGGGATGCAGACCATCAGACCCTGGGGATTTATCAGCCTTCAGTCCCATCAGTCTACCCAACACCATTTCCTGCCAAATGTGGATTTCCTTCAGTTCCTCTGTCACCCCAGATCCTCTGGCCACTACTACATCAGGAGGATTGTTTGTGTCCTCCTTTGTGAAGACGGATCCAAAGTACCTGTTCAACTCACCTGCCATTTCCTTGTTCCTCATAATAAATTCACCTTTTTCGGTCTTCAAGGGTCCAACTTTGGTCTAATTTTTTTCTCTTCACATACCTAAAGAAGCTTTTACTATCCTCATTATATTCTTGGCTAGCTTATCTTCGTACCTCATCTTTTGTACCCGTATTGTCTTTTTAGTTATTCTGTTGTTCTTTAAACATTACCCAATCCTCTTTCTTCCCGCTCATCTTTGCTACATTGGACTTCTCTTTTATTTTTATACTGTCCCTGACGTCCCTTGTCAGCCACGGTCGCCTCTTACTCCCCTTGGAATCTTTCTTCCTCCTAGGAATGAACTGATCCTGCACCTTCTGTATTATTCCTCGAAATACCTGCCATTTTTGTTCCACTGTCATCCCTCCTAGTGTATCTTTCCAGTCAACTTTGGTCAGCTCCTTCCTCATGGCCCCATAGTCCCCTTTATTCAACTGTAACACTGACACCTCCGATCTACCCTTCTCCCTCTCCAATTGTAGATTAAACCTGACCATGTTATGGTCACTACTTCCTAATGGCTCATTAACCTCGAGGTCCTTTATCAAGTCTGGTTCATTACATAACACTAAATCCAGAATTGTCTTTTCCCTGGTAGGCTTCAATACAAGCTGTTCAAAGAATCTATCAAAAAGGTACTCTACAAAGTCCCTTTCTTGGGGTCCAGTACCAACCGGATTTTCCCAGTCTACCTGCATGTTGAAATCTCCCAATAACAACCACAGCATTACTTTTGCTGCATGCCAATTTTAACTCCTGATTCAACTTGCACCCTATGTCCAGGCTACTGTATGGGAGCCTGTAGATATGTCCGATTCGGGTCTTTTTACCCTTACAATTCCTTAATTCTATCCATACTGACTCCACATCTCCTGTTTCAATGTCACCCCTTGCAAGGGACTTAATTTTCATTCCTCACCAACAGAGCAACCCCACCCCCTCTGCCCACCTGTCTGTCTTTTTGATAGGAGGTATACCCTTGAATATTCAGTTCCCAGCCCTGGCCCTCTTGCAGCCATGTCTCTGTAATTCCCACAACATCATACTTGCCAATTTCTAACTGAGCCTCAAGCTCATCCACTTTATTTCTTATACTTCGCGCATTCATATATAACACTTTGACTTCTGTATTCACGTCCCCCCTCGCACCGCTCACAATTGGCCCTGACCTTACTCTTTTATCCCTTCTCAAACTTTCCTTCCCATTAATTCGAGAATCCTTCTTCCATGAGGATTCCAAGTTGTCCACATCCACCGACCACGAAGTGGCTCCACTGTATGTACAAGGCTGAAAGTCTGCTAACACTGGGACAGGTTGACGCTTCGCAACATTATCACCCTCACCATTTTCAGTCACTGTTCCATTCCAAGGTGAAAGGGTTATTGAACCATCCAAAACTTCCTCCATTGAATCCTTATTTCTACTGGATGAGCTATGTCCCTCATTCAAAACAATGCTGCGACTTGAATGCATGTCCAGGATGTAACTGTGGCCCTCTGTTATCAGAGTTCTGAACAGTGCTTCCAATTGCTAGGATTCTGCCTGAATCACCTCTACGCCATTGCAGACATTGGACTTTGTCTCTGGAACTGGTGTGCTATAATGCTCTGAACTATGTTCTCCACACTAACCTTTCCTTTGCTCTACCTATTTTAGGTGAGCCTGAATTGAATACATTTATTCATGTTAATCCTTTGTGTCTTGCTGACATTGAAAAAGGGTGCAAGATTCTTTAGACTCATCATTTAGCTGTTGAATAACTATTAACTGGGCTCCTGCTTAATTAATGTTTCCAAACTTAGCTGACTTGATTCAAGTTTAATAGGTTTGTTTTTATCTGTATTCTGGGTCAAGGGATGAACCATGGACACATGAACATTCAAATTGTGAGCCTTCTCGAACCGCTACTCACATTGGTCACAAGCAAATTCAAGTTCAGCTTCTGCCTTGTGCTTGGTCATATGGTATTTCAAGGATGCTCATTTCCAGCCCTGGAAACCACAAACTTCACGATGTAAAGGTTTTGCTCCAGTATGGCTCATTGGTGAACTGACAGTTGTTTCCGCTGTTTGAAAGTCTGTCCACATTCATCACAAATGTAGTTTCTTTTCACAAATCGAGTCGATCTTTCTCCCAAGTTGTCCATCAGCGTGTGAAACCAGCATTTGTCTTCCTTCTCCATCAATGCCAAATGGCTGTCTGATCCATTCCAACTCATCTCCTCACTTTGATCCCGGCTGCGATTTACCTCAATCCAGTTCTGTAACATAGTTGCATTCCAAAACCGAGTCTTTCCCTCAGCTAATTGCTTTCCATCAGCCGCTGTGTGATGGAAGCGAGATGGTCATTTTCAGACTGGGCATTGGTGAGCACATTTCTCATCTGTTTCAGCTGCCACTTTTTTCTGGTTACTTCAAGAACCTGTGGTAATGGATCCATCTTGGTCAGTGTTATAAACGCAAGGACAGTTGTCAGCCATATTCAGGACGTCTTGGTGCAGCGGTTGTTTCCCCAAGTCCAGCCCATCTGGGCCAACCTCAGGATAAAAAGTAGGGTCAATAGCCCCATTGTCCTTTCTTGGTTCTCCTCCATTTACAGTATCAAATGTCTCCAACGGGAGTCATCTTCAATCTACACGGCGGTTGGTGTCGTAGTAAAACCTGGTACAGTCCCCTCCAACATAGTCCCAATTTTGTCCAATCCCAGTAGTATCGACTGTGTCTGTGTTCAACTGGCAGTGGCTTCTGCGTTTTCAACCCCTGTGAATGCAAGACTGACATGGTTGTGCTTAAATGCTGTGCGTATGTAATTAATTCGTTGCTGTGGACCTGTAGGTCATAACTAACTTCCACACTATTTAGTGTCCTATTCATTCCCTCCACTAATCCAGAATTCTACAGGTGGTGGGGGATGTGAGATCACCTTTAACTACCTATAAGGCAGACCCTTTAAAAATAGATCATTAAATTAAAAAAAAAACAATTTAAAGATATTCCCAATTGTTCCAATCTATCTCCCCCAAATTTACAATTTAAAATTAACAGATTTTGTTCTGAGATAAAGGCATCTCCAATCTCATCCAACATATCTACCTGAATGCCACGTGGCCATCGTGGAATTCAGGTCTCTATTTGAACTCAATTCAAAAGGTAAGAAATAGGGAAACAAAACCTTAAAGTTAAGGGAAAACAAAGAATAAACAATTCATTTTCATAGATTTCAAGCTCATCCTATTTCATCTGACAAGGACCATTTCATCAAAAAGGACATATATATGAATATATAAATATAGCCTGGGACTGGATGTCAAGTATCCCGATAGGCTTTCGGAGAAATGAAACAGACATAGCAAAATCCTGAACACAGGAAAATGAAGCTGCCAGTATCTTGGTAGCATAGCTTTGAAAAGAATACTGAGCTATCTAGTTAGATAAGAGACAACTCGAAAGAACATGGAGATCGGTGTAATCAGATAAGAGCCAGAACTTGGATGAGTGCCAATTTGAAATAACTTCCTAGAAAATTTTTGAAATAGTTTTTTGGTTTTAACAAATGCTAACCTTCGAACGCTGAAAGGAAACTAGCACAAACAACAGGCAAAATACACATCAGGTACACAAATTTAATCCAAGAGGAGTTAGCCAAAATGGCGCAGCCCCCCTCGTTTCCAAAAAAAAATTGTGCAAAACATTAGAGACGTCTCTCTGTATTAACTTTCCATTCCCCTCCCTTATCTGATAAAAGCCGTTCTGTTTAAAATAATCTTTGTTTCTGTGGGGACCAATTTACGGAATTTGTGAACTAGGACTGTGAGGTTTAAGGCTTGCAGTGCCTTTAAAATTGCAAAATTTGTCTTCTGTTGGAGTGAGAATTTAAAATGAACAAAGGAAGTAGTTTAATATAATTGAGGGTGGGCTAATGTTCAAAATAGGAGTGGTCTGAGCTGTGATTGGCCAGTGATCCAGATTGTGATTGGCCACCTCCCCCTTCTTCTGTAGACAGGGTCACCATTGCCAGACATAGGGTCTCGAGAGGGTCTTGAGAGGAACTCGAGAAGACTTACTGGTACCGAGTTTGTTCTCCAAGCTCTTATCAGCACTTTCTTTCTCTGCCTTAGCCCTTATATGCTATTCCTCTGCTCACTGGCATTCTATCTGAAGTACTTTCCATTCTTTTAATAGTTCTGTCTTTATTCCACAATTCAATCCCTCTTTTACAAGCATAATCCATCTAACTACTATCTCATGTCTCCACCCACTTATTTTCTGTCTCTCGCTCTCGCTCACATTCCATATGGCTCCTACTGGTCAAGACACATTACTCAAACGATTGGTCAATTTATAATTCAATATTCTATAATCCTTCTTGTTGTTATGAAACAAATAACACATGTGTTGTACAGCCGTCTTTCCAACAATCTTATCCAAATTATTTCCATGTCTATCCAATCTCCAAATCACTTCTTAGTACACAACTTAGTACACAAATTGTAACAAACTTTTTCAGTTGTTAAACCCAATCCTTTACAGTCTGTAAAGCCCAATCTGGCTACTTTCTCTGGTAGCAAATTCACAAGTCTTTTCAAAACACTGTCTCTTCAAGACGCATTGTCTTTTCAATACACTTCTTTTCAAGACACCTTGTCTTTCCAATACACATTAGTGACAAAAACGTTGTAGTCTGCCGTGCCCAATGCTTTAATCATTTCCAATACACAAGCCAATCCTTTACACAAGTGGCCTTGCCTTCGCTGTCTGCTTCTAAGGATCTTGTCTGGAACCAGGCCAGCCTCAGACTGAGGGACCTTAATTTTTCTTTACCGGGAGCTTCTTCGGGAGGCCAGACTCAAAGGGTCCGACTAGAGCTCAGTTTTCTCCCCTTCAGATCCCAGTCAACTGCACCATCGTGCTCAGTCATCTGTTGCTGGTCCCAGCGAGATCCCTGCCGACTACAGCCAAATGGCAAGGTTCGTTTCTAAAAAGCCGATAGTAACAAACTGTTAAAGGTAAACCGTGGCAATCTTTAATTGATTCGTCAGACGGGAGTGGCAAAGATCTACAATGAGCGCAAACGTTGCTCAGTGCTTCTCTCGCTCCACTCTCAGAACAATGGAGAGTTAGCACAATTATACATTTTTCTTATCAGTAAAATACTCCTACCAAGTCTGAATATGGCACGACTGAAAGATTCTGTAACCTTTCACAATATAGGAAAGCTGGGTCCAAATCAAGCTGATCCAATAACAAGTTATTACTTATCTCTGGAGCATCAGCTATTTTTTTTCTATCTTGGCTTCTTTATGGCCTTGAAAAGAAGTACATATTATTACTGCAGGCTGCCATCTTAATGTCTTTATTGAAAAGACAACCTGTCCTCCATATTGTGTTCCATATAATTTAAAAAGTCATTCAGACTTGGCACCGAGCCATTCTTTTGTTCTACTAGTCCATGCTTTTGTAGAAGAATGACTCCATTTTAGATTTGACTATTAGATTTGACTAATGGCTTTGTATCGGAATACATGTAGCATTTGAAATAAAGAAAACAGATTGAATTCAAATAGAAATAAATTGATTGTGTTGCTGAGTTACTCCAACATTTTGTGTCGAACATTAGAAATAAATGAATTGATGGCTAAGGTAGAGATGTCCGCAAGGAACTGCAGATGCCTGAATCTTGTCTAGAATGCTAAGTACTCGAGTAACTCAGCGGGCCTCCATGTCCTCCAGGCAGCATCTCTGGAGGATATGGATAGTTGATGTTTTGGGTCAGGACGCTTCAGATTGGAAGGCTCTATACAGAGATGTGGCTACATAGATGGCAATATGTGTAATTTAGGAAGGACAGTAACCAATGAAAGTGTGGAAGAGCGCCTCTCAATGAATGATCTTTGTGCATTAGAGAAGGATGTGTAAGTTAAGGAGATCAGGATGTAGAGCAGATGGTAGATGAGAAAGCATAAACTCGCTTGTAAGAGTGGTGCCTATATAGCGAATCAGAATATCCTGGAGTTGACCTAAGAGTAGAGTGTAGGTGACTCCTGCATTACAGGTGTTCACGTTCCAGAAAACAGTCTACATTGCCATTTTCTGTATTGTTAGGCTGTGTCATTTGCACATGTCAGGAAGTGTGAATTGAAAATGTTGTTTTATTTGCACTTACGGGTGCTGTATGATGGCAGCCTCTGCCTACAGTCTGTCGTTTTTTCCATCTCCTTGTTATTTTTAGTCTGTTTTAAAAAAGTATGTTTTGGAGGTTTCTTAGTCTTTTTATGTGGGGGAGGTGAGGAGGGTAAGGGGGAAACCGGTTCTCAGTCACTTCCTGGTGAGGATGCGACTATTCTCCGAGTCGCATCTTTGAAACCCCCCCCCCCCCCCGCGGCCTTTCCTGCCAGAGACCGACCAGAGCTTCAGCGGCGGTGCAGCACTGGATTCATTGCGGTGCGGGCGATGCCTTACCTGGGATTGCCGTTTGAAGCTCGGGAGTGCTGGGCCTGCTGCTTCAACATCGAGGAGCTGTAGTTTGCAGAGCTTTCAGCCGCAGGCGGCGCTGATTTCAACATCGCGGAGCCCTGGGATCCCTTTGCCGAGGGCCGCCAGTGTGAATCTCCGCCCAGCTCGGCCTGTGGACTTCGGGAGCCGCAGTAAGATGTGGAGAATGTTCTTCCATTCCGACGTCGGAGTTTCATCATCCCGGCAAGATGGCCTGAACATCGGGCCGCCCGTAGTGACGATTGCGGAGTGCTCGGGAGGCCCCGACCATGGGTGAACAACAAAGAGGAGGATGACTAAACTTTGGTGCCTTCCCTCACAGTGGGAAACTTTGATTCCGCTGTGTGGGGATGTTTATGTTAAAGTCTATCGTGTGTTGTGTTTTTTATTCGTATGGCTGTATGGTAACCCAAATGTCACTGTACCAATTGGTGCATGTGACAATAAATGTAACTTGAACTTGAACTTATTTGCAAAATTGTGCAAATTTAAAATTCGGCACTGCATTTGTTTTGGAGATGTGTGTGTGAATTTTGTAAATTGTTTAAGAAGGAACTGCAGATGCTGGAAAATCAAAGGTAGGCAAAAATGCTGAAGAAACTCAGCGGGAGAAGGGTCTCGACCCGAAACGTTGCCTATTTCCTCTTCATAGATGCTGCCTCGCACACTGAGTTTCTCCAGTATTTTTGTCTACTTGTGAATTTTGTGAGAGAATTTTGGTTGCCTGAATTGCCATAATGCATGGGTCATCTACACACAAAACCTGGTATGTGAAATGAGCTAGGATTGATCAATTATTAGCATCTGAGGATCGAGGGGATCTTTTAGGATACACTAAACATATGAAAAATTCCAAGAGAAGGTCCCGTTGTCTGTTCACTATAAATTGTTAAAGACAGTATCAAACTTAAAGCGTATAATTGTATAAGAAAAGAATGCTGGTCCAGAAAATTGGACAGAATATCTATATCACTAAAAGTCTGATCTTGAGATCAGAGAGATATTACTGTTTTAAAATATTCCCCATTCTCTCTGTTGCCCCTGCTGGAGGGAGGGGGAGGGACTATAAAACCAGGAAGTGGTGTGCCTCACTCAGTCTCTGCAAGATGGAGGAAGCCAGTGGTGTGCCTCACTCAGTCTCTCTAAGCTCTGAATAGCACTGAACACATGTCTACTCAACTGTGAGTGCCCTTAATGTGGTTCTAAAAAGGTTGCAAAAAATGTCTCTTGGTTCTAAAATGGTTGCAAAAAGTGTATTTTTGGTTCTAAAATGGTTGCAAAAAGGGTCTATTGGTTCTAAAATGCTTGCAAAAAGGGTCTATTGGTTCTAAAATGCTTGCAAAAAGGGTCTATTAGTTCTAAAATGCTTGCAAAAAGCGTCTATTGGTTCTAAAATGCTTGCAGAAAGTGTCTATTGGTACTAAAATGCTTGCAAAAAGCGTCTCTTGGTACTAAAATGCTTGCAAAAAGTGTTTATTGGTTCTAAAATGCTTGCAGAAAGTGTCTCTATTGGTTCTAGAATGCTTGCAGAAAGTGTCTCTATTGGTTCTAGAGTGCTTGCAGAAAGTGTCTCTATTGGTTCTAAAATGCATGCAGAAAGTGTCTCTTTGGTTCTAAAATGCTTGCAGAAAGTGTCGGTGTTGGTTCTAAAATGCTTGCAGAAAGTGTCTCTATTGGTTCTAAAATGCTTGCAGAAAGTGTCTATTGGTTCTAAAATGCATGCAGAAATTGCTCCATTGGTTCTAAAATGCTTGCAAAAATTGTGTCTATTGGTTCTAAAATGCTGCCCGGCCAGAATGACTGAGCTGCCAGCCCAAGAATCCATTTGGCCCACAATGTCCATACTAACCCTCTGGAAACCAGTCCCTTTGACCCACAACACACATACTAGCGCTCCAGAAAGCCCCTCCACCCCCACTGGCCAGCAATATTGGAATTGGTGGAGAGGTGGAATATTGCATTGGGGGACCAGCACTCCCGTGTGAAGCTGGGACCCAACGGGTCCCACTTAGTCTAGTATGTTCCTAAAAATGTAAAGAATGACTATATATTTGTAAAACAAGCAAAGAATTACACAGATTTAATAAGGATGTCCAAATTAGAATAGGAAACAATCTGTCTGGAAATGTGTAAAGTGATAATAGTCTCCAAACTGTTAATAGTTTTTGAACAGCTTTTAATAAACTAACAAAGCTATCATCCTTGACTCGAAAAGTGGAATAGATGCACAGGAGAAAATTATAGGCAACTTACCTTCATGTCTATTGTCGGAAAATGGAGATGGTATAGCAGGGCAATAGAAAAAAGTCATCTTGGTTTTATGAAACAGATCATATTTGACCAATAGATTGGAGTTCTTGGAAGAAGTAACGTGGTTTGGGTAAAGGGGAACTCATGGACGTACTGTAATTGAATTTCCAGAAAGCATTTGAAAAAATGCCACATCAAAGATTATTGCTGAAAAGCTCATGATCTAAGAGGTGTCTTATTAGTGTGGGTAGAATATTGGTTAGCTAACAGGAAACCAAGAGCATGAATAAGTGGGTCTTTTTCTGATTGGCAAAATGAAATGAGTGGTGTGCCATAGGGGTCGGTGATGAGGCCTCAGTGTCTTTGCAATTTGTATAACTTTGATATAGGAACTGAATGTATAGTTGATAAATGTGGCAATAAATCAAAATAGACAGGAAGGTAAGTTGTGAAGAAGACATGAGGTTATAAAGGGAAAAAATATAGCTTGAGTGGACAAAGACCTTGAAAATGGAGTATCATGTGGGAAAATGTGGCATTTTGCCAGGAAAAATAAAAAAAGAAGCATACTATCTAAATAGTCAGAGATTGCGGAGTTCATAGAAGTACCTAGGATTGCATGCCTTCTTCCCTGAGAATGGTGCACGGGTTGATAGGGTGGCAAAGAAGGCTTTTGGCCTGATGGCTTTCGTCAGTCAGTATAGAGTATAGAAGTTGCACAAGGTGTCAGAGAGGCCGCACTTGGAGCATTGTTCAGTTTTGGTCACCTTGCGATAGGAAAAATGTTATTAAGCTGGAAAAAGTATAGGAAATATTTACAAGGGTGTTGCCAGGACTCGAGGGCCTGAGCTATAGGGAGAGGTTGGGCAGGCTTGGACCTTATTCCTTGGAGTGCAAGAAACTGGGTGGTGATCCTACAGAGATGTGTAAAATCATGAGAGGGATAGGGTAAATATAGTATTTTTCCCAGGGTAAGGCGATCAAGAACCAGAGATGTGAGGGGAAAGGTTTAATTGGAACAGCTTTTCACAGAGAGTGGTGGGTATGTAGAACGAACTGCCAGAGGAAGTAGTTGAGTCAGGTAAAATAACAACATTTAAAAGACACTTGGACAAGCCACATGGGATATGGGCATAACATAGGTAAATGGGACTGGCTTACATGGGGCATCTTGGTTGTCATGGACAGCTCCGTGCTGTGTGACTTTGACACCACTCTGCAGTGAGTAATTAGTGCTGACACTGGATGTTATAATTTTCTTGGGGAATGCAGAAGGTTATGCATCATGGGACCTTGACAAGATCACATAGAACACTGTGTAATATTGATTGTATTTAAGGGAGGATATTCACGTGTTGGAAGCAGTCCGGACAAAGTTTGCCAGATGATTCTTTGACTTGGGAGGAAAGGTTGGATAGGCTAGAGTTTAGAACTGGATTGAAACATAAAATCCTGACATTTTCACAGTAAGGATATGGAGATAGTATTTCCCTTTGTGGGAGCATCTGGCATGCGTGATCACCCATTTAAGACAGTGATAAGGCTTTTCTTTCTCTTTGTCGGTACGAGTCTTCAGAGGGGGTCAAGGAAAGAGCGTTCACGTCGCGGTCCTGTTTTCACCAATCTTTCCACCACCAGGCAAAAGAAGCGCAAGACAGACACCATTGTACGCAGATGCCGAGAAGTGTGTTCAACTGTGGCTGAACAACTTCTAATCTTGTGTGTGGACTCGATAAGAAGAAGAAGTCTTCAGAGAATGTGGAAGCAGATTTTGAATATTTTTAAGATGGCTAAATGGAATTTTGATGAACTAATATTGACGCAATCAGATCAGCCAGGACCTTATTGAGTGATGGAGCAGGTTCGAAGAGTCGAGTGACCTATTCCAGTTTATCTCAATGTTTGTATTGGAAATTTGTGAGTCTTTGCACAAAGAAAGCCAATTGTCTGACACGTTAAGTAATCTGATTGATGTGCAGCACTTTTGGCACATTGTGAGCTTCACAAGACTATAAATGAAGTGGGGATCTGTCTGGTTTTCCATTCCATGTCAGCCTTTGCTATTCATATTCATTGTAGTGGTTGTCATGCCTCAGTCTACCTTCCAGCTGATATTGAAATATACTTAATTTTAATGCAGTAAGAATCCCTGAAGCATTTTGACACGTGACAGGTTGAATTTGGTGCAGCTTCTGTTTTATTTAGATCCGCAGCACTTTTTAGATTTTCACAGACAGATGAGGAAACTTGAGCAGAAATTGTAATTTTTACAATATTTGTGGGATTTTAAAACATGTTTTTTTTCAGTCTGAAAACATGCTTTTATTTTATTCAATTTTTATTCTAAGAATAGCAATGACTGATTCCTATTTTCAGTATCCTCAACTCCTTAATCTCTTGTTTCCTACGACACTTGCATGTTTTAAGCTTAGCTACACAGGGACTTTAAAATAATAGTAACAGAGGTCAGGCAACATAATTGGGTTTGGCTATTTTATAAAGACTGTTACCAGATAAGGAAGAGAGTTCTTATTTGCTGGTCCATATCAGTGGATTTGATATTAAATTTGTGTTGCTTGATCATCTTTGAATTTACTTCTAGTAATGAGATTTATATCATTGTAGCTTTAATTACATTTTTTTTTGAGAAACCTGCTCTATTTCATTGATGAGGTAAGGTGAAATATGTTAAGTTCAGAGTTCCAGCAATTCTTAAATTACATTAGAGGAATAACTTTGAATTCTTTGCTATTTGGAAATGTTATTTGCTGCATGTTGATAAGTTGAATTTGCAGCATGCATAATCTTACAGTGGAGAATTGGGAACTGTAGAGGCATGCCTACTTTGCATCTATATCCTACTAGTTGCATTTTAAAGTTCAAAAGTCCCTGGTTAACACAGACAAATGTTCATATTGAAGTGAGACCAGGCAGGTTGCGCAAAATATTCTTTATTAACAAAAACAAAATGCTCGAAACACAGCTTACCTAGCCTAGAACTAACGATTACCGCTCCTGTCGATGCGAGGAGCGCTAACTACTGATTACTCTCAAAAGCCCGCGAACGAACCCCCCGGTCACGTGACAGTCCCGACCAATGACGAGGGTTCTGAATACTCAGCCCCTCCCACTAGGTGTCGCTACAGGAGCCCTCCCAGAAACAGAGGAAAGAAAACGAGCGGGAGTCTGAATTAGGCAGCCAGCCCGTGTGGAGACAGGATGAACAGGCGCAACCGGCGAAAGCGGGATGGCCAGCGGACAACCTTTACGACGGGGTGGGGCCACCAACACCGGGCGGTCAACATCCAAGTGGGCAGGCTTGAGGTGGGCCGTGAAAGCCCGTGCACAAGTCGTGGCGGGTGTGTCAAGGAGCGGGACGGCCTCGGGGCACCGCGTGATATGGCCCACAATGATGAGCAGGTGGGTTACACCATGTTGACGTGGATGTGGTCGCACGTACGTGGCGCTGGACCGTAGATCTTTGTCAGGGAATGCAGGCCCTGACCCAGGCCCCGATCTGCTTGTGGAGGCCGTGCCAGATGAACTTGGCCACCAGCAACGCAGTATTTGCCCGGATGGAAGGGTGGGCTAAGCCGTGGATGGAGTCGAAAATGTGACGTCACCAAACTGTAGGGACGATGGGTCGCGGCAGCCCGGTGGAGACGTCGCAGAGGACCATAACGCCCGAGCAGGACGCCCTCCAACACCAAACCCGAAACAACAGTGCGATAGGGAAGCATCTCGTCCCCATCCCGTTGTACAGCGGCCAGTCCAGAATAGTCAATACTCGGGACTACGGTCAGCACGGCATTAACGGCATGGCGGGATAAGGCATCAGCGACCTGGTTTAGTTTACCAGCTACGTGCTGAATACTGATGGTGAACTCCGAGATAAAAGCCAGATGCTGTTGTTGGAGTGCTGACCAGGGGTCGGACACCTTTGCGAACGTGAAAGTGAGGGGCTTGTGGTCGGTGAAGGCCATGAAGGGTCTGCCCTCCAGGAAATACTGGAAGTGTTGAACCGCCAAACAGAGGGCCAGGAGCTGCCGGTCAAAAGCGCTGTAATTCCGCTCAGGGGGGCATAGGTGCCGGCTGCTCAAGGCGAGTGTCTGCCAGTGACTGTCAATAAACTGTTCGAGGTACCCCCCCCCCCCCCCCGACGGCGGTGTCAGAAGCGTCGACGGTGAGGGCGGTTGGGGCAGCGCCCGCAGTTGTGCGAGCAACTTCGGCAGCGTCTCCTTGGGCCTGTCATAAGCAGCCGTAATCTCTGCATCCCACACCAGGTCCCGCTGCTTGCCTGACAGACACTGGAACAAAGGCCGCATGACCTGGGCTGCCGGCACAAATCGGTGATAAACATTGATCATGCCCACAAATTCTTGGAGCCCTTTAGCAGTGTCCGGCCGGGGACTCTGCCGAATCGCCTCCACCTTGGCTGGGAGCGGAGTTGCGCCTTGTTGGGTAACATGGTGATCGAGGAATGAGATGGAGTTGAGACCGAACTGGCATTTGGTGGGGTTAATGGCGAGGCCATGGTCCTTGAGGCGCTGGCACAGCAACCGGAGGTGCGCGCAGTGCTCCTGGCGGGAGAAGCTGGCGACCAGAATGCCATCGAGATAGTTGAACATGAAGTCCAACCCCGGCCGAATATGTCAATAAGCCGCTGAAAGGCTTGTGCGGCATTTTTGAGGCCGAACGGCATCCGCAACCATTCAAACAGGCCAAAAGGGGTAATGATGGTGGTCTTAGGCACATCATCGGGGCACACAGGAATCTGGTGGTAACCGCGCACCAGATCAACTTTAGAATTTTTTTTAGCCCCGTCTAAATGGGCCATGAATTCCTGTATGTGCAGGACAGAGTAGCAGTCGGCAGTCATGGCGTTATTAAGACAGCGGTAGTCCCCGCACAGTCTCCACCCGCCGGACGACTTGGGGACCATATGGAGTGGGGAAGCCCATGGGCTGCGCAATACCCATATCCTCCATGTGCTGAAACTCTTCCTTAGCCAACCGCAGCTTGTTGGCCCTCCACTCCACGGGTGGAGCGGAGGGCCGGTGGTGGTGATGTGGTGAACAACATCATGTTTAGGGGTGGCCGATTTAAACTGGGGGGGTCAGGATTTCAGGGAACTCAGCCAGAATTTACATTTGCATCGTCCGCGTCAGTCACTGAGCTGAGGTGTGGGCTGGAGGGGGCTGCGGCGATGCGCGCTGGAGGGTGTCGGGGTGAACAAGGCGTTGACCCTTGACATCGACCAGTAGGGAGTAGGCCCGTAGGAAATCGGCACCTACCAATGGTTGGAAGACATCGACAATGGTAAATGGCCAGTTGAAATGGCGGGAGCCGAAAATGAGGGGAACAGTGCGAATGCCATAAGTTCGGATGGGGCTGCCGTTGATGGCGGTCAGGGTGGGGCCTCGCTTATCAGAACGGGCGTCAACCCCGGTCAGGGGCAGTATGCTGATCTCCGCCCCCGTGTGCACGAGGAATCTGAGCCCGGAATGGCGCTCCCAGACGTAGTGGCGATGTTTCTGGCCGACCACGATAGCCTCTACTGGCGATTGGCCAAAGCATTTCCCGGATGCGAGCAGGGAGAATGGTATCGGCCAGCCTCCGCACCCCATCGTTGGTGGTAGTAACACCACAGGCGCTTACTGGTATCCGCAGCGGTCGGTCGTGGCGTTGTCGGTCGAAGGTGGAACGGGACGTCGCAGAGCTGTAGACACCCGGCTGATGGAAGAGTGGTCCTGCTGCTTGGTGAGCCACAGCTCGTCCGCCCGCTCGGTGAAGTCGCTACCGGCAAGGAGCAGGCAGATGTCGTCGGGCATCTGCTCGAGGAAAGCCTGCTCGAAGAGGAAACAAGGCTGGTGACCGTCCATCAGTGAAAGCACCGACGGCTTGCGGTCACTGAAGCCGTCCATGTGCAGGATCCGGGCGACGCGATCACGGTGGCTGAGCCCGAAAGTATGCAGCAGCAGCGCCTTGAGGCCCTCGTACCTGTTGTCGGCAGGCGGATTTTGGAGGTAAGGGAGCAATCGGGTGGTGGTTTCTTGGTTGAGCGCACCGAGCACGTAGAAGTATTTCGTGGAATCCGCGACGATTTGCCGAGTGTATACCCGAAACAAGCTACAGACTCTATATTCATGTCAATATCTTGTGGCATTATAATTACCTTTGAGAACTTTAGCTATGTTTTCTATTTCTTCAAGATCTTTGTTATCTAAAATCACTCTCTCACATTTTCCTTGTATGTCTTTACCTACATCACCAGGAACTTTAAGAATATCGACAGTTACTTTGTTGAAAACCTGTAAGTTATTCACTAATGTTTTGCCACGTTTCTCAAGGGAAGTGATAGCTTGTGGGATGTTTGCAAAATTGGAAGCAGTAAACACAAGATCGCGGTGGGGGGACATTTTCTGCATGACTTCACTGACGATCCTGACTGCAGCAGATTCTTCTTCTTCAAAACAGTTGACGATTTATTTTATCTTTTCAAAATTTGCAGCATAGTAAAGTACAGCAGAGAGCCATGTACCCCACCTAGTCAAAATGGGCTGAGGAGGTAGTGGAGTCTCGGGTGCCATTTCCTTGAACAACTGCACACATGACGGTGCTTTGAGGAAGATTTTCTTGACATTGGAAACTAGGCGATCGACATTTGGAAACAAGCTACGTATGTGCTTGGCAATTCTATGAAGTCCTTGAGCTAAGCATGTCAAATGCCACATTTTGGGGAATAAAACTTTAAGTCACAAACAGAAGAACATTCTTGTGTTTTATACCTTCTGGCCAAAGTACAGCAACTGAAGATATAAACGACTGAGCAATAGTTGTGCTGTCTGACCTCCAATACTTCCGATGTCCACAAATACTCCTTTGATGATTGACCTGCCGCCTGTGTACCGATGACCACATTGGCAACATATCTCCCAACAGCATCGGTTGGCTCGTCTATTGAGATCCATATTTTGTTGCATGCAACTTCATCTCTAATTTTCTGCACAACAATGTTGAAGTTGCTGTCAACATATTTTTTCCATAATGATGACTTGCTTGGTATATGTTCCTCTGTGTATTTCTCTAAAAAACCTCAGAGATTTGTTTTCCAATTTTCACAGTGGAATTCCAGCATCAATGAATGCTTTGCACAGATCACTCAAACTCAGGTTTGCGACTGGAGCCAGCAGTAAATGTAGTGAGGAGACAAGCTTGGATATATCGCTTGGGTAGTATACATCCCAGCGGTATCAACATTGACTTCTCTAATTTTAGATAAGCCTTGTCTTTTCCCTCCTCCCCCTCCCCCTTCCCAGCTCCCTTTCTAGTCTTACTGTCTCCGTCTCTTCCTTTCTTTTTCCCACCCCCAATATCAGTCTGAATAAGGGTTTTGACCCGAAATGTCGCCTATTCCTTCTCTCCATTGATGCTACCTCACCTGTTGAGTTTCTCCAGGGGGTGGAAGATTGCAACCTTCACGTGGTCCGCCCTGTTTCGACGAATGCAATCAACCCGGCGTGCACAAACAAATAAGATCAAATAGAACGAGTTGTCCTGCAACTTTATGCTGTGCATGCCATACGCAAGAAGAAGATGTTTCTCCAGCAGTTTTTGTCTACCATCAATCTTTCGAGCATCTGCAGTTCTTTCTTAAAAAGGAGAAGACTGAACCAGCGGGCAGCGGCACAAACAAATGAACGACCGACGGTGGCGCCCCCGGTTTCATCCCATGGTGGAAGTTTTGTTGAAACTTAGTAATATTAACGTGTTAACATAGAGAACATCATTGTAATCATGGTTCAACTAGAGAAAATAGCACGACATTTTAGCAAAACGGCAAAAAAAGGCTGATTCAGGCGCTCGATCGTGAAAAAGACATTACCCTGGTGAAATAATCAGATAAGGCACATGGCAAAATCCTGACTCTACTAATTACTCTCAAAATAAACTGCGAATTAACCCCTATGGTCACGTGACAGTCCCAACCAATGACGAGGGTTCTGAATACCCAGCCCCACCACTAGGTGCGGCTACAATATATCAGTTTATTGTTGGAAAAAAGTTCATTCAGGCAATAGAAACTCATAATATCATGTTTTAAGTAAAATGACTTGAGTGAAGTGACTAGCTAATTATACTGTTACATTTTGAAAATTGAGATATAGCAGAAAGAAAAAAGGTGAAGAGATGAAAAATTCCATGAATTTTACATTTGTGAGAATGAGTTGGCAGAGAGACTTTGAAGTGACTATTCATTGTAGTACTGATGTTGTAGAAAGTAGGCATTTTATGTAGGATGAAATGAAGAGTAGGAAGTTCAGAGCAGTGAATCAGTTGTATCAGTAAAATGGAAAGGAAAATGTTAGCAAAATTTGAAATTTGTGTGTTTGTGAGAGAATATTTGGCTTTTGGGAATCTGACATTGCTGACCGTCATCACGCACATGAGAGCAGTATTTAAACCGTGGACAATTTTTGTTGAGTTATTAGTTATAAAGGTTTTCCATTTAAAAAGAGGAATTTTAGTTTATTTTTAAGATGCTTTCTCATATGATCTATTATGTAATTTCATTTAAGGTTAGTAAAACATTTAGTGAGACTGCATTTATCTATGAAAAGTCAACAATTATGTTTTGCACTTCATGGTTAACTGAAAAACTTGTGGACATTCAATACACAGATTAGTGGCATCAAAAATCTAAACTGATATTTTGCAAAATACTCGTCTTTTTGAGCAACATTCCGATCAACTTCAGTAGGTGGGCTATTTGGTGCATTGTTCACAAGCCAGGCAGTGCTTAACCTGTACACTATTTCTAACCTGATCTTTGCATTTGGCAGCAAATGTGTAGTCCTTTTTATACATTTACAGGGTCTAATGTTTATTACAAGCAATGTCCCAAAAAATCAAAGTCCCTGTGGCATGCTGTGAACGCTTGGTGTAGTTGAGTATTTTTGGGATATGGATTTAATTTTTATTTTAATACCCAACATCTTATTTTATTTGTGTGGCACTGTTGCGCAGATAGTAGAGTAACAATCTTGGAGCCCAGTCCTGACCTCTGGTGCTGCCCACTTGGAGATTGCAAGTTGTCCCTGTGATCATCTGAGTTTCTTCTAGGTCCTCTGGGTTTCTCCCACATTCCAAAGATGGAAGGGTTGGTAGGTTAATTAGCCACTGTATATCATCCCTAATGTGGAGGTGGGTGGTAGAATCTGGAGGGCGTTGAGAATATAAACAAAAAGTGGGAGTATTGTAAGATTGGTGTACCCTACTGTTTTGTCCAATTGAATATTGGAAATGCAGCATCCTTTTTCTTTGCTTCTCTGACCTTTCCTAACTTCCTTGGTAGCCTCCAATCTTCCATGATCTGCAATATTTAGCCTTATTTAATGTCTCTTTTTTTTTGTGCTCGTTGAGATGTCCATACGTATTATCTATCACCAGTAATGTCCAGGAGCGAAAAAGACTACAAAATGTTGTGACCACTGCCCAGTCCATCACCGGCTTTGCCCTCCCTACCGTCGAAGGGATCGATCATAGTCGCTGCCTCAAAAAGGCAGCCAAAATCATCAAGGACCCACACCATCCTGGCCACACACACTAAAGAAGGTACAGGAACCTGAAGACTGTAACGTCCAGGTTCAGGAACAGCTTCTTCCCCACAGCCCAGGCTTTTAAACACAACAAATAAGCTATGAGCTCTGAACTGCAAAGGACTATATTATTATTTGTTATTTGCACTATATTTGTTATTTATTGGAACATTTTCTTTTTTTCCCGTTATATACAATGTTCACATATCCTGTTGTGCTGCAGCAAGTAAGAATTTCATTGTCCCGTCCGGAACCTATGACAATAAAACACTCTTGACTTGATTCTTGTTGCTGACCTATTTTGGGTCTGGTTTATAATAATATACAAATAATAATATAGTCTCTGATTTACAATTTGTTGTCTTGCGTTTTAGTTCTTCTATGTATTTGCACATCCAGACCTTTGTAATCCTTATAAATTATTGACAAACGCAGTCAATCAACAGGAGACTAGTATACTTTGATATACTGCAACATGGACTGGCACGTTACGTTCTAACACTCTCATCCTAGCAATCCATAGTTTATTCAAATACAGAGTACAAATGTTCTGAAAAGTTTATTTATCTTGTTGCATCTCATCAATCCACAGGTATACAAAATAGTGATGCTCTATAACAGGATCAGAATCTCTACTTGCACAAAATTAGGAACAAATTCCTGTAATTAAAAATTGAACAGTATGTTGACCACATAGACACAAGGAACTGAAGATGCCGGTTTACAAAAAAAAAAGACAAAATGCTGGAGTAACTCAGCAGATCAGACAGCATCTCTGGAGAACATGGGTATGTGACGTTGCAGGTCCGGATCCATCCTCAGAATGACATGCTGCCTGACCCTCTGAGTTCCTCCAGCACTCTTATCACTCAAGATTACAGCATCTGCAGTCCCTTGTATCTCCATGTTGACCAGGAACATACTTCATTTTTGGATTTTCTAGTTTTAATTTAATATTTAATGTATTTTGCATCATGCGTAATGATGTGACAAAATCCAAATTGGTGAATATAAACTAGCCCATAATCCTGCTTCTTTGAATATCTTTGCAATATAATCAATTCTATTTGGCTGTTAAATGTCCACATTTTTGGCATGTGGATGTCACAGACAGGATCAGATTTATTACCTGTCTCAAATTGCCCATGAAAAGTGTAGATTGGCTATTGCACGTTAGCCATTCAGAATGCTTAGTAATTATAACTCCGCCTAAATGTATAATTTATAGTGTAAGATCTTGCCTACCGTCTTCAGTAGCTGCAGTAGACTGAATGTGTGATGTACTGCTTATATGATGATGAACTAGACAATAACGATGCTTGTGCTTTAACCTGTGTGAGACTAAGGTATTTACTAAGGTGACTAAGGTGTCAGAAAATTGGATCCAACCCTCGTCTGTTAACCGTGATTTATTTTGTTTATCCGTTTTTATTTGTGAGTGATATTGACGACATGACTAACTCCTGTCGAAAGCCAAGTCCGCTTGTGTTTGATTCTGACATAGCTGAGCGCTGGCGAATGTTTGAGCGAGATTATGCTCACTATATCCGCATCGTATACCGAAACGACCCCGACGATCTGAAGGCATCGCTACTGCTGAATCTAGCGGGTCCGGAAGCAATGATCCGTGCGGCACTTTTGAATTTGCCCCAGCGCACCCCGACGCAAATGGTCAGGTACTGGTGCCAGCTGAAACTATCGACAACCCGACTGTTCTACCGAGGAAGTTTAGAGAACTGTGCGACCTGCCATCAAACCGTATACTCGAGAGAACGCGATTTTTTGCCCAACAGCAACAGGCTGAAGAGCCTGTTGAACGATTTATCAGTGATCTACGACACTTGAGTACACAGTGCTGCTTCGATGAGTTAACTAATGAACTCGTGCGTGATAAAATTGTGGGAGGAATGAGCGACCGCAAGCTAAGAGCTGAACTGCTTCGGAACACTGAACTGACTTGAGATCAAACCATTCATGCGTGACGAATGGCAAAATCCATAGACCCACTAGCTGATTTTGACCCCACCAGTCCTCACCAGCAACATAAAGTAAATATAGCTAACTACTCTCTGCAGAAATTTTTAAACACGTCCCATAAAGATCCAAATATGCCTGCCACGAGATGCCCCAACTGCAACTATTTCCACTCTAGGAGGCGCCAGTTCTGCGTTGTCCATGGGAAAGTTTATCACAAATGCAAGAAATGTAACCATTTTGCCACATGTTGTCGATCACGTGGGAACACTGCTTCAAGGACGAATCTGCACCTGATTCAACAAGAGCCGTCTGATTCTGATTCCCAAGAACAAGATGATGCTTCCCACGGGAATGATTCCGATTCCACTGTACTTTCTCTCAACCTGCGCTCCCCAGGCAAGCTGATGGATCCTGCTGTGACCATGATAATAAACAACAAAGCTTTGAATGCCAAAGTCGACATCGGTGCCATGTGAACGTAATGTCACTCAAAGAGTTCAACAAGAACTCCACCCTACATGCTTACTCTTAATGAGAAGACTAAAAACCAGATTTTTTTTTTTACATTGTCCAACCAAACTCAGAAACCCTGCTTGGCATCAACGCATGCCATGACCTAGGTCTGGTTTATTTCGGGCGTGCTGTCCACAAACTCTGTTTGACAGAGGAACAACACAGCGGATGCTATCCAATTACAAAGACTTGTTCGACGACAAACTTGGCAAATTGCCTACGATATACAAGATCACTGTGGATCATGCACTCACCCCAATAGTTTGCGCACCTCACCACGTCCCCCATGGCATGCGGGAGAGAATACACGCCGTACTTAAGCGCATGATCTCCATCGAAGCCATTGTCGAGGTCAGCGAACCCTCCGACTGGGTCTCCACCATGGTCGTAACCACCAAAAAGGACAAGAAAGAGTTATGGATCTGCATCAATCCTAAAGATTTAAATACAGCAATTAAACGGCAACACTATCTGATGAGAACCACTCAGGACGTAGCGGCACAGATCGGCAATGCAACGGTGTTCTCAGTCCTCGATGCCACAAGCTCTTTCTGGCAAATACCACTGGACCGAGCATCGTCTGCCCTAACAACTTTTGCCACACCATTCAGCCGCTACAGGTTTTTAAGGATGCCTTTTGGCATCAATTCAGCCAGTGAGGTCTTTCATCGTGCAATGGAACAACTATTCGCAGAATATTCATGTGCCATTATTGTTGACGACATCTTAGTATATGGCCGTGACTTGGCCGAGCATGATGCCAACCTGAAAAAAATACTAAACCGTGGCAGAGACATGAATCTGAAACTCAACTCTTTGAAATGCAAGTTCCGAGTTCCCGAAGTCACCTACGTCGATCATGTATTCACCAGCAACGGATATACCTGATCCGTTAAAGACGGCAGCCGTCAATGAACTGCCGGTCCCAACCGACGTCACCAATTTGCAGCGATTCCTCGGCATGGTCAACTTCCTGGGTAAATACATTCCCAACCTCAGTGAACTTTCTGCCCCTCTTCGACAACTGACCCACAAGGACAATGCATGGTCTTGGTATCCGCAGCACCAAAGTGAAAAAGTTCACTTAAAAAAGATAGACAAAGCACAAATTCTTAAAAAAAGTTTTAAAAAACCCTTGTCACGATGCGAGTTGTCCAAATCCCATCATGCATTACAATTGGCTTTTTACAACAGGAAAGCTTAAATATGACAACAATCAATTATTAATCAACTCTTTCATTCCTTCCTTTTATCAGAACCTGATAACAATTATAGTCCTTGGTTAGTACATAGTAGAGGTTTCAGACATTTCAGTGCATAGATTAATATGATGATCAGCAGTACAATAGATCCATAATGTATTACCATTCCCCATATTCTTCCAAACATCCTAAATGGCCACCATTCTCCAATCCAGGGGACATATTAATCAATTCCCGTGATAGACAGACTGTCCCATGCAGTTGGAAAGCAATCATCCAGAATTGGTCTGACTCTGATATACTTCATTTAGCCCTCATCAGGAATATACAATTCAGTTAGATGTTACACAGTTCTCACGTGAGGGACAACAAAGGCCAAATAACAACATCCCCTTCAATTGTAGGTTGACCTAATCAACCTTTCCCAGTTCTTCTCATCCCCAGGTACATACCAGGCAGGCACGTGCCGTCAGGGTAGGCAAGGTAGGCACTGCCTACCCTGACTAAAATTATGAAATGGCAATTTTTAAATATAAATAGTAAAGGCATGGGAGAATTATGCCTGTCCAAGAGATCGATCTCTTAGGTAGGCATAATTCTCCGTGCCTTTCACCCGCAGCGCTTGTAACACGGGAAGCTCTGTGCAGCCCACGTGCCGTCAGCGCTGCCTGAGCCGTCAGATTCAATGGAAGCTGAAGGCAGCAGAAATTCTGCCTTTGCAGCACTGCGCATGTGCATCATCTTTCTGCGCATGCGCATCGCGAGTTTCTTGGCGGGATGTTCAAATATGGATTGCCATTATTTTAATAGTATCTTAGCAAACAAATGGAGAATGGACTTAATGTACCAATAATGTGGTAAGTGCATTTCTTTGTGCTTTATGTTTTTAAATACTGTAGTTCCCAGGGTGGGGGGAGAGCTCCGTTCACAGTGTTTGGGCAGTCTGGTGTTGTGAAGGAGGGGATCGGGGTCAGTAACCCACTTGCCACGCTCCAGTCTGAGTGCAGGTGAGATGGGACTAGGTGAGAGTAAAAGTGTGTGAGGGGTGAGAAGTCCATGCCGGGTGCCGGCCGGCCGCAGCCGCTGTTCAGATTGTTGGGAGACGGAGCTCAGGGTTCGCCTCTTGAGCTGCTTTGGTGCCCAGGCGTAAGTTGAGGTGGAAGGTGGTTGGGGGTGCGTGGGGGGGGGGCTCGTCTTCTGAAGAAGGATCTCGACCCGCTGAATTACTCCAGTAGTGTTAAAGAAGGAACTGCAGATGCAGCAAAATCGAAAGTACACAAAATTCTGGAGAAACTCAGCGGGTGCAGCAGCATCTATAGAGCGAAGGGATGGGTGACAGGAGGGTCTCGACCTGCTGAAATTCTCCAGCATTTGGATCTAAACATCACCCATCCCTTCCCTCTAGAGATGCGGCCTGTCCCACTGAGTTACTCCAGCTTGTGTGTGTCTATCGTTGAATGGGTGACGTTTCGGGTCGAGACCCTTCTTCGGACTGAAAATAAAACTTGCCTCGCGTGAAGCGGCTTGTAAATTAAAACATAAAAACAAGAAATGCTAGACTCATTTATGTGCTCCTATTCATTTACCTGGCTTGTTGCTGTCCTCCCTCGTCCACCGTGAGCGCTGGACAACTCACTGGGTGCAAAACTCCGCTGCATTCCGGGCGGAGGGCGATGATCACCCGACTGACCGGCAAGTAGAGGCGGCGGGTCGGTCAAGCCCGGCTCCCCGCCACCGGGATAAACACCACTACTGGAGTAAACTCAGCGGGATCTCTGGAGAAGTCTGAAGTAGGGTCTCGACACGAAATCTCACCCATCCCATCTCTCCAGAGATGCTGCCAGTCCCTCGGAGTTACTCCAGCATTGTGTGTACTTATGGGTTACACAAAAAGCTGGCGAAACTCAGCGGGTGCAGCAGCATCTAAGGAGCGAAGGAGATAGGCAACGTTTTGGGTCGAGACCCTTCTTGTGTGTGTCTATCTTCGGTGCAAACCAGCATCTGCAGTTCCTTCACAATCCCACACTCTCGGCCCCGGGGGGTGGATGGAGCATCACACGTGGATACAACCCACTCACTGCCCAGACTTGCCCCTCCGGCAGGTCTTTAACCGCGTCCTAAAGCCGTTCGTGTTAAAGAAGGAACTGCAGATGCTGGAGAATCGAGGGTTACACAAAAAGCTGGAGAAACTCAGCGGGTGCTGCAGCATGAAGAAGGTCAGCAGGTCTGAAGAAGGGTCTCGACCCGAAACGTCGCCTATCTCCTTCGCCCCTTAGATGCTGCTGCACCCGCTGAGTTTCTCCAGCTTTTTGTGTAACCCCCATCTCTCACCTGCCGTTCGCCGGCTTCGCTCATGTCAACCGCGTCCCGCAAATCCTTAAATTCCCACAGCCAAGTAACCTAAACTGGACCCGTGAACGCGCTGTCGGAATTTAAAGATTTGCGGGAAGCCGGCCGGCGAGCGGCAGGTGAGAGATGTTCAGACGGAGAGCACTGCCAGAGGTGAGTGGGGACCAGCAGAAGGGGCTGAAGTGGCAGGGTCCCGGCGGCCACTCGCAGTCACCCGAGCTGCTTCCTTCCGCGGAAGTGGCGGCCAGTTCTGCTGTCCGTGTCCGGCAGGTGAGAGATGGGGGTTACACAAAAAGCTGGAGAAACTCAGCGGGTGCAGCAGCATCTAAGGGGCGAAGGAGATAGGCGACGTTTCGGGTCGAGACCCTTCTTCAGTCTCAGTCTGAAGAAGGGTCTCGACCCGAAACGTCGCCTATCTCCTTCGCCCCTCAGATGCTGCTGCACCCGCTGAGTTTCTCCAGCTCTTTGTGTAACCCTCGATTCTCCAGCATCTGCAGTTCCTTCTTTAACACGGAGGGTGAGAGATGTTCAGACGAAGAGCACTGCCAGAGGTGATCAGAAGGCGCTGAAGAGCAGTCGGTTCTGGTGTTGGGTCCCGGTGGCCGCTCGCACCCGAGCTGCTTTTATCCCCAGAAGTGGCGGCCAGTTCTGCTGTCCTTGCCCGGAGCGCTGCGGCAGCGGTGAGTGAGTTTGATATGATCTCTGTCCCCCTCCTTCTCAAAACTTCTCCCTTCTCGCATATTTAACCCCTGCCGCAGGCTCCCCACACGCTGTGAAAGGAACTCCCCCTCCAATTGGACCCTTGAATTAGTATTGTCATTCCATAAGATGACAACTGATTCAACGTCCCGATGTGCTCCCGTTTTTCCCACCATCTCTCCACCTGCCTTCATCCTCCGTCCCCCACCCATTCAGTAATTAAAAAATGAAGGAGATTTAGAGCCCTTGGGAAAATTGAATTGTTACTTATTTTTATTTTTTTACGAAGAGAACAATCTGCGCATGCGCGGTTTTAAGATTTTTTGAAAGCCGGCTGACTGCCTACCCTGAGTAATTACTCACGGCACGTGCCTGATACCAGGTAACCATGGGTATACCCAGAATCCACATACAAAATACGTCCCATTTATTGGACTCAGCGGCCATTCGCACTAACTTTGGTGCAGGTGCTGTTCCTCAAGGATACTCCGTTGCATCTTCTGTCACAATAACAGGCAGTATTAACTAGGCTCTGGGGCAATTCATTAATTTAAACCATGGTATCTCCCAAACCCTGGTCTCATTTACCTTCCATCCTATCTTAAACGAGGCCACATACCATCCTTTAAATATGGGTCCTTTACTTTGCTATTCTGAAGACACCCATTAGTTGCTTTGTTATTGTGAAAACAGTGCAAGGCCAGTAAGGCTAAGGAGAATTGTTACGAGAGGTATTCCTTCCCCACCATTATATGGGATGTGCATACACAACCAGCACACATCTATTATTACGAAGGGCAAATTCAAAACTCATAAACAAAAACAGATTATTTCCCCAAGTCCAGTCCATATGGGCCAACCCCAGAATATAAAAGAGGGTCAATAGCCCCATTGCCTTTCTTGGTTCTCCGAACGGTTTAAAGTCACTCAGATGAATCCAACACGGTGATCTTCGATCTTCTTAGCTGTTGATGTTGTTGATACCACTTGGTACAGTTCTGTTCAACACAGTTTCAATTCCTTCTGTCCCAATGCCTTATCAGTATGTAGTCTGACAGTATGAACTCGTCCCTGTGTTCAACTGGTGGTGATCTCTGTGCTTCTCGTACCTTAGAATGCAGACCTGGCGAAGCATGGGTTAATTGCTGTGTATACATAATTAGTTAATCACTGAGAGCCTGTAGGTGAAACTTCCACACTTAAGTCTCACCACCAGTGGGTACGTAGCCTGTGGTCACCCTCAGTTCATAGCATCCTTCCCACAGCTCGCAATCACCCAGCCCTGCGTCACCTGCAAATCTGCCAATGCCACCATCATCATTACATTACATAGGTGAACTCGGTTTCTTGCAGATCCGATGGATATCAATGTTCCAAGATAGGCAAACAATAGCAACACGTCCATCCCAATCTATCATGGAAAAGGATTTCTTAAAAGAAAGAAGTTAACATTTTATCTTTTAGGCACCATACTGACAATCATACAGTGGTGAAAGTGAACCCACACATGTCTCCCCTCCACCTTTTCTGCAGTAGGGGTTGTTAGAAGGACCTGGTAATGCCTTTCCCACCGAATGTTCATTTTCTTCCTCATCCAATTCCTGATTATTACACAAGTACCAGGTTCAATTGTAGACATAGTGGTTCTATGTACATCCTTCAATGCCCTGGTTAACGATAAAATATAATTAGTAATTTCCATTGTCATGTGATAAAAGTGAACAGCCTTCAGAGTATTATAGTTCCAATGCCCTGGTTCACTGCTGAATTCCTTTTATTGTCATTCAAACAAACAAAAGTTTGAACAATTTCTCATTCCCTGCAGTCATAACTGCAAAAACAAAACTAGCAGTTCCACACAACTAGTTAGATGTGGCTCTTGTGGTTAAAGGGATCAGGGGGTATGGAGATAAGGCAGGTACAGGATACTGAGTTGGATGATCAGACATGATCATATTGAATGGCGGTACAGGCTCGAAGGGCCGAATGGCCTACACCTGCACCTATTTTCTAAGTTTCTAACATCCAGCACAGTGAATCTCCAAACACCTCCTTACTGTGATGGGAGGCAAAAGTCCTCTCCTTCCCTTCTTATCTGTTCCACTGGAGAAAGCCTGTCCTGAGAGAAATACAAGCCACATGATCTTGTGAAGTATCTCAGCAAGCAATGTAATAGCAATTAACTCTTTCATGCCTTGTGATTCATTTTGGCCAAAAATTTCACACAAAACAATTAAAGTGTCACAACACATAATTTGCACATCAAAATAAATTCCACAATGAAATAGATTCCACAATAGACCTGCACAAAACTCAGTATTTAGAACCACATAAGTTAACAATGCAAGAAAAGTGTTTGATTTAAATACTCCAAATCTGAAGAATGTGAGTGCGCCCCTTTAATTGACAGCATTGACTGCATTGGAATTCCCAGTGGAATCCTTATCAGTGGAAAAAAACGCTGTAAAAACAGTCAAACTGCTGCTTTGAGGTGATCGATGTTAAAACCCCCATTTCTTAAACGGGACTTACACAGCTATTGTTTCAAACACAAAGCTCTTCAAACATTTATAACAAATAACACATTTGCACTTTGTTTCCTTAAGTCATGGTCCAAATACACACATTCCACATAACTTCATAGTGTAACACAGGTATCAAAGACTTCAAACCTGATTCATTTTTATCGTAGCAACAAGAATTTAAAAAACAAAAAACCTATTTACACCAAGGGACCCTATGCATTTCAGTTTCTTAAAGGAACACATACACATACACAAAATAACATACAAAAGCCATTTATAAAAGCAGTTCATACTATATTTACTTCAAAGACGTCTCTTTGTAATCTACTTTCCCATTTTCTGACAAAACCTTTTTTCTCACCAAAAACTTGGTTTCAAAAAATTTACAAGAAAGATTTTACAAGCCACTGTGTTTTATTAGCTCAGGCATTGCTCTGGGAGGACTGAGGTCTCAATTGTGGTTATAAAGTCTTTAAATTGTGAAAGCCTTCTTGTTGAAATGAGAAAATTAAGTTGGAGATAAAACCCCGTTACAGCATTCTTCTCCTGCCATAAATCTTCACAATGATAGGCAGCAGGGTAGGATGGTCCAACTCCCTGTCATTCATGATTTTGGATGTTGTGATTGGACATGATCCAGATCGTAACTGGTCAGATTCCCCATCACTCAAACTCTGGCGACACCCACTGAGGTGGTGTCCAATCAGACTCCCCTTTTTCAAAGTCTGGCCACACCCAATAAGGTCTTCAAATTCCACAGGCAAAGACCCACATTCTCATTCTGGGCTCACCAATGCAAGGTTGCCTGCTGTTCTGTTGCTCTGTGCCAAAAGCTTATTCATATTCTTGAAGGCAGGTTTGTTTTAACTCTCAATGTTGAATTTAATACTGTTTCTCTTCTTCTTCTGCCTCAGTCCTTATTCCCTTCCTTTTTTTCATTTGCCTTTAGGCAGGAAATGCTTAATTATGTCCAAATTTCCCCGCCAATTTCCCCTATTTTGCTTTGTCAGAAAAAGGATCCCTCCACCTTTTCTCATTTCCTAACTATTTGGTCAGCTTGTAACTTAATATTCTAAACTTCTTATTTGTACTTAGAATTCAAGTAACACATATGTTGGATAGGGGTTCCTCCTTCAATGTTATCCAGAGTATACCCCATAGATAGATAGAGAAAGAGAAAGAGAGAAAGAGAAAAATACTTCTCAATTCTTTAGAATAAAACAACGTCCCAAGTATTTCAACCAGGCAGACCTGCTAATCGAGACCCCTGTTTCTCAACTTGGCAGACTCCTTATCCCTTAAAAAATGTCCAAAGTATTCAACCAGGCAGACCTGCTAATCGAGACCCCAGTTTCTCAACTTGGCAGACAAAACCGCTTGTATTTCAACCCGACAACATCGGATGTCTTAACAAGCCAGGCAAAGCCGCTTGTATTTCAACCCGACAACATCGGATGTCTAAACAAGCCAGGCGCGCACCACGTCCCCTGTATCTCAACCCGACAACATCGGATGTCTCAACAAGGCTGACGAGCCCTTTATAGAGGGAGAGAGAGAAAGTGAGAGAGAGAAAAAAGGAGATAGACAGAAAGAGAGAAAGCTCAATACCTTCTTAAAATACATACAAAATTCCTTCATAAAAATACATACACAAAATACATATGTAAAAATACATACACAATTCACAATTGGTCTTACCTTTGTCTATCTCTAAGAACCTCAGCTAGGAACCGACCAACTTCTGACAAAGAAACAGAGATGTTTCCAGGAGTGTCTAGGAGTCGGTTACAATGGACCGATAGAGCTCATATTCCTCCCTTTCCAGTCCTAGTAACCTCTGTTCAGTCATCCAGTGGTGGTCCCAGTGAGACCTGCGCGACAACGCCAATGAAAAAGTTCACTTAAAAAGATAGACAAAGCACAAATTCTTAAGACCATACAAAGCTTTAATTTCACGTCTGACGGGTGTGGACCTAGAGACCCAGAGGCTACAGTTTCACGTCTGAATCTCCAGCAGCACACACAAAGAAATACCAGAAAACGCAAGCTTATATACGTACAGATATAAACAAATTGCATGACGGAAATGTACAAAAAATGATCATCCACCTCCAAATATGGAGTTGTTTTTTCACTCTTTGCCAAAAACCAGACACCCCAATGGCATCTTCTGGGCCCCTTCTTATCTGATTAACCTCTTCAACTTACATAAAAAACCTTGTAAGAGAGCTGTGAACTATTCAACAAGTTTAAAAAAAACCCTTGTCACGATGCGAGTTGTCCAAATCCCATCATGCATTACAATTGGCTTTTTACAACAGGAAAGCTTAAATATGACAACAATCAATTAATAACCAACTCTTTCAAAAGAGCCTTTGAGACTTTAAAGCTCCAGCTACACTGGCTTACTTCAATCTTAACCTGCCAGTCACTATCACCTGCGATGCATCCCAGTACGGCCTAGGCGCAGCCTGCCGACAGACAGCCATCGACGGCGACGTGATCTACGCTATGAAACTGAACAACGCTATGCCCAGATCAAGAAGGAACTGCTCGCTGTTGTTTTTGCCTGTTCAAAATTCAAAGACTTTATTTTTGGCAAAACCTTCATGGTCGAAACCGACCACCAGCCATTGGTCACCATCCTGAGCAAGCCTATCCATGCCGCTCCTGCTCGACTACAGCGAATGATGATGCAGCTTCAACAGTTTGACCTCCGCATCGTCTACAAGAAAGGTAAAGACATGCACATTGCAGATACGCTCTCCAGAGCCCCGTGCACCAACAGCGAATGCCACCCCTTTGAACAGGACGAATTCTCTGTCCTGAAGGTCTTGCTCGTGCCCACTGATCACCTACGCCGCCTTGCCGAACACACAGCTGCAGACAAAACCTCACAGCTGCTGACCTCTGTCATAAGAAGCGGGTGGTCAAACAAGCAGTTAAGCTCCCTGTTTGAAATATGACCCTACTTCCTGGTTTGTGATGAGCTGGTGCTACAGGACGGAATAATCATCAAAGGTCACAAGGCCGTCATCCCCCCTTCTTTACGGAGCGAGTACTACGACAAAATCCACGGAGGCCGCCCTGGAACAGAGGCCACTCTAAAACGAGCCCAGAGTATGATCTACTGGCCCGGGACGACCAAGTACATACGTGAAAAAACAGAATTGTGCGCAATCTGCGACAGTCAGTCACCGCGACAGCAGAAGCAGCCCCTCTTACCCCAGCCGGGTAATACCCACAGTCCAATGGACTTGCCGAGCGTGCTGTTCGGAGCGCAAAACAACTCATGGGGCGCTCCAAACTAGCTAAATCTGCGTTTACCTGTACCTGCTAAACCTGCGAAATATTGCAAGGGACAACGTTCTCGGCTCCCCAGCCCAGTGGCTAATGTCTCGCCAGGTGCGCCCACCGCTGCCTGTCTCCCACCAACAGCTACAGCCAAAAGTCTGCTCCCCCGCCATGATACAAAAGGGTGTGCAGTTTAATCGAGACACGCAGAAACGCTTGTATGACAAGACCAGCAAGCCACGCAAACCATTTATACAAGGACAAGTGGTGCGACTGCAAACAGATAAAGAACATACTAAACTGGGACACATTCATGGCCCCTCTAAGGAACCATCGAAGTCGATGGTGTCCTCTACAGACGCAAACGTCACATCTCCTTCCTGTGAAGGTCCGGCGTCCCAGGGTCCTGATGCCCCACCGCTCGAGTTTAAACCGATGCCTGTTGCGGCCATTCCAGCACCTGCCGCGACCGGATCCGCCCACTCCCTGCATCGGTCTCCCCCCGCGTCCCTTGTTGTAATCAGCACCCCAGGATCCCCGCGTTGGTCTACCCCCGGCTCCCCCCACAGACCCATTGGGACACCCGCAGTTGTACCTACCCCAGCCGTCATCTTTTCGGAGGAAAAGGGTGATGAGGCAGACCCTACCGCACGAGGACCGGGTGGGGGCTCACTCGGCTTAACGTTTAAAATCCCTTAATTGCTTTTCTCATTTCTACAAGAAGAGATGTAGATTGGCTATTGCATGTTAGCCAATCAGAATGCTTAGTACTTATAACTCTGCCTAAATGTATGATTTATAGTGTAAGAACTCGCCTACTGTCTTCAGTAGCTGAACATATGATGTACTGCTTGTATGATGATGAACTAGGCAATAACGATGCTTGTGCTTTAACCTGTGTGATGAGACGAAGGTATTTACAAAAAGGTTCTTAAAGACCCACCTTTTTGAAACACTGCAATTGTGATGAAAGTGTTGCCACAATACTGTTTCAGGATTAAATTATAATAATGTTGAAAAATGGAAATACTTTTTCCGACTGGCGAACTTCACAGTCCGCCAAACTTCACAGCTGTGTATCTCTGGCTTATTAAAAGTTGTCTGGCTTCTTAAAAGATGTCTCCACTCCTACTCCACTCATCCCTCTCCCCCCTTACCGTACTCTGTGCTTTAGCCGTCTTAATTACAGCGCCAACCTTCCTGTTCATGTGTGTGTCTTTATCACCTTGGCGATGCACCTTGTGAATTTTTTAGACAGGGCAAGCGGGGGGAGCGCCCTCTGAAACGTGTGTGTGTTCCACTCTGACAGTCGCCATTCCAATTGCCGGTTTTTCAGGCGACTGCCGGCAACTTGATAGTCGCCGGCAGTCCGCTGAAAAATTGCCTAAGTGGGACAGGCCCAAGAAGGAATTAACAGTTGTGCAATTTGTACACGGTACACACTGGCCTATGTTCATCCAGAGGAGGAGGGGATTAATGTGTAGCATTGGAATGCCAATGAAATGGGTTGTTTTATTGGTGTCAAATTTCTTGATTATTATTAGACTCATCCAGGTAAGTTGCATAATGTTTCATAATGCTCTTAAATTGTGTTGTGTGGATAGTGAAATTCCTTTAGTGTGTTGAGCTGAATTGTTTGTGTATTGCTTTGTGGATGGTCCATTTTAGTTTCTGGTCTGAAGCGAACTCAAGGATGCTAATGTTAATATTAGCATGTTAATAGAGGGATGTTAGAAGTAGAAATGCATTTAAGAACCGAGAGTAGGTGTTCCGACTCTTTCTTACTGTTTACGATGTTGGTGTAACAAATGTTGTGTGCAATTTTACTTTGCCAATTATGTTTTAAATGATGATTTTTATTTTGTCTTAAATTATGAAAATTGATAAGACATTTATAAATCAGATGGACACAGTGCTGGAGTAACAGGCGGTCAGGCAGTATCTTGAGAGAAAATGTGTGGTTGTGGTCTAATTGTAGTAAGGAGTGGGGCGGGGGGGACTGGAAGCGAGGGGAAAAAAACAGGACACTTTTTTTCTCCTGCTTCCAGTCTTTACCCCACTCTCCTTACTACAATTGGTCCGAAGATGGGTCCTCACCCGAAACGTCACCTATCCACTTTCTACAGGGATACTGCCTGATCTACTGAGTTACTCCAACATTTTGTGTGCATCTTTGGTATAAACCAGCATCTGCAGTTCTTTGCATTCATAAATCAGGATGTAAATAATTTTTGAGAACATAATATAGTTATTTCAAGTACATGGCCTTCTCAAAGAAGAGCAAATGGCAGCATCTAGGATGCTTCATGCTGTACTTTCATAATATTAGAGATTTACCGGTGCTCTACCTCCAGCTGTCATTGTTTCTGAGGCATTTTTATTAACGATTTGTTAATAATTCTCCGAAAATACGTTAAAAATTATCACGTAATGTTAACTTACTTTTTCTCTTTTCAGGTGTTTTTAATTCTACACTTTAGGCCATTGGTGAATTCTTTGGCTGAAGTTATCTTGAATGGGGACCTTTCAATGTTCGGCTTTAATTCAGAGCAGGACGCTTTGAAACACTCAGTAAGTCTTTCTCCTTCCTGTTCAGTTGAGATGGCTATCCAATTCCTCATACTGATTTAACTTGAATGGAGATTCTGTGTTCCGTGTAATATCTAATCCTTTCTAGACTTCTACCTTACAAAATTCATGATTTATATGATTCTTGTTCTCTATGTTCACTTCATAGTCTTTACATTTAAATGACTAAGTTCATTTTAATGAAACATTTTTGATAAGTAATACCTGTATCGGGAGAACATTATATTGAACAATACTTGGAAAAAGGATGAACATTGAGAGACTGCAGAGCGTTTCTGCAAACATAACCGTAGAATAGGAGAGACTTTCCTTGCGGGAAAATCTTGTTTTAATCTGATGTAAAAAAATCCGCAGATGTTTTTGTATACCGATGGCTAAGTGCTTACCATTCATTTTATGATTACAAAATTAATTCTATCATTCTTAAATGTTTTGACCGAACTATTTGGAAGAGAGAGCAGTTTAAAAAAATAGATTTTGCTTTGGCAAAATATTTAAAAAAAAATTTATAATAGTGTATATTAAAATGAAGTATATAAGATCATACACCATTCATGACCAGCTCTATCTGAGCATGAGATAGTTTGTCCTTAAATAGAATGCCAGAAATGAATTGTAGCGGACACATGAGACTGCAGATGACTGCATCCAGAGCAAACTGTTGGGGAAACTCAACACGTTAGGCTGCAACTGTAGAAGGAAATGGATTGTTAACTTTGTAGTCGAGACCCTTCATTTAGACTAGAGGAGAGGCAGCCAGTATAAAGAACTGAGGTGGAGGGGTAGGGATAAAAGGTGGATTCAGGTGAAGAGGGGTTAATTGGGAAATTGAGTTTGATAGGGGACAGAAGGATGTAGATGACACGGGCTGGGAGGTTATAAGGGGAGACTACAAAGGGCTGCAGATTATAGAATTGGATAAAAGTTGGAAGATTGGTAAGCCAACGGAAACGGTGAGATGGAATAGCTGATGGGAGGTTTCCAATGAAGAGGGGTATGTAAGAGGACCTGGGTAGATCAGGAGAGAGAAAGGGACATGGAGTGTAATCTGTAAACTGATAATTACTGCTACTAACTCGCTTAGATTTTGGATTATGCTTGACATATTTATTTACAGACAGTGATAAACATTTTAATTTGTAAATTGTAACTATTCTGCTGTGACATTTGCACATTTTATTTTATATTTTTAGCCAAATGCAGCATTTTCCTGCCCTTATTTGAATTTCATTTGAACAGATTATGTTGGTCCCAGGACTGGGATTGACTGCATGGCTAGAAATGTACAGTGCCCTCCATAATGTTTGGGACAAAGACCCATCATCTATTTATTTGCCTCTGTACTCCACAGTTTGAGATTTGTAATAGAAAAAATCACATGTGGTTAAAGTACACATTATCAGATTTTATTAAAGGATTTTTTAATACATTTTGGTTTTGCCATTAGAAATTACAGCTGTGTTGATACATAGTCCCCCCATTTCAGGGCACCATAATGTTTGGGACGCATGGCCTCACAGGTGTTTGTAATTGCTCAGATGTGTTTAATTGCCTCCTTAATGCAGGTATAAAAGAGCTCTCAGCACCTAGTCTTTCCTCCAGTCTTTCCATCACCTTTGGAAACTTTTATTGCTGTTTATCAACATGAGGACCAAAGTTGTGCCAATGAAAGTCAAAGAAGCGATTTTGAGACTGAGAAACAATAACAAAACTGTTAGAGACATCAGCCAAACTTTAGGCTTACAAAAATCAACTGTTTGGATCATCATTAAGAAGAAAGGGAGCACTGGTGTGTTCACTAATCGCAAAGGGACTGGCAGGCCAAGGGAGACCTCACAGCTGATGACAGAAGAATTCTCTCTATAATAAAGAAAAATCCCCAAACACCTGTCCGAAAGATCAGAAACACTCCTCAGGAGTCAGGTGTGGATTTGTCAATGACCACTGTCCGCAGAAGACTTCATGAACAGAAATACAGAAGCTATACCGCAAGAAGCAAACCACTGGTTAGCCGCAAAGATAGGATGCCCAGGTTACAGTTTGCCCAGCAGTACTCATCTGTGAAACACGGTGGTGGGACTGTTATGGCCTGGCATGCATGGCTGCTGAAGGTACTGGCTCACTAATCATCATTGATGATACAACTGCTGATGGTAGCAGCATAATGAATTCTGATGTGTATAGATACATCCTATCTGCTCAAGTTCAAACAAATGCCTCAAAGCTCATTGGCCGGCGGTTCATTCTACAGCACGACAATAGAAACATAGAAAATAGGTGCAGGAGTAGGCCATTCGGCCCTTCGAGCCTGCACCGCCATTCAATATGATCATGGCTGATCATCCAACTTGGTATCCTGTACCTGCCTTCTCTTCATACCCCCTGATCCCTTTAGCCACAAGGGCCACATCTAACTCCCTCTTAAATATAGCCAATGAACTGGCCTCAACTACATTCTATGGCAGAGAATTCCACAGATTCACCACTCTCTGTGTAAAAAATGATTTTCTCATCTCGGTCCTAAAAGACTTCCCCCTTAAACTGTGACCCCTTGTTCTGGACTTCCCCAACATCGGGAACAATCTTCCTGCATCTAGCCTGTCCAACCCCTTAAAAGTTTTGTAAGTCTCTATAAGATTCCCCCCTCAATCTTCTAAATTCAGCGAGTACAAGCTGAGTCTATCCAGTCTTTCTTCATATGGAAGTCCTGACATCCCAGGAATCAGTCTGGTGAACCTCTCTGTACTCCCTCTATGGCAAGAATGTCTTTCCTCAGATTAGGAGACCAAAACTGTGCACAATACTCCAGGTGTGGCCTCACCAAGACCCTGTACAACTGCAGTAGAACCTCCCTGCTCTTGTACTCAAATCCTTTTGCTATGAATACCAACATACCATTCGCTTTCTTCACTGCCTGCTGCACCTGCATGCCTACTTTTAATGACTGGTGTACCATGACATCCAGGTCGCGTTGCATCTCCCTTTTTCCTAATCGGCCACCATTCAGATAATAGTCTACTTTCCTGTTTTTGCCACCAAAGTGGATAAGCTCACATTTATCCACATTATACTGCACCTGCCATTCATTTGCCCACTCACCCAACCTATCCAAGTCACCTTTCAGCCTCCTAGCATCCTCCTCGCAGCTAACACTGCCCCCCAGCTTCGTGTCATCCGCAAACTTGGAGATGTTGCATTCAATTCTCTCATCCCGATCATTAATATATGTTGCAAATAGCTGGGGTCCCAGCACTGAGCCTTGCGGTACCCCACTAGTCACTGCCTGCCATCCTGAAAAGAACCCGTTCACTCCTACTCTTTGCTTCCTGTCTGCCAGCCAGTTCTCTATCCACATCAATACTGAACCCCCCCATACCGTGTGCTTTAAGTTTGTATACTAATCTCTTATGTGGGACCTTGTTGAAAGCCTTCTGAAAGTCCAGATATAACACATCCACTGGTTCTCCCTCACCCACTCTACTAGTTACATCCTCGAAAAATTCTATAAGATTCGTCAGACATGATTTACCTTTCATCTATCCATGCTGACTTTCTTCAATGATGTCACCACTTTCCAAATGTGCTGCTATCCCATCTTTAATAACTGACTGTAGCATTTTCCCCACTACCGATGTTAGACTGACTGGTCTGTAATTCCCCGTTTTCTCTCTCCCTCCCTTTTCAAAAAGTGGGGTTACATTAGCTACCCTGCAATCCTCAGGAACTAGTCCAGAATCTAAAGAGTTTTGAAAAATTATCACTAATGTATCCACTATTTCTGGGGCTTCTTCCTTAAGTACTCTGGGATGCAGCCTATCTGGCCCTGGGGATTTATCGGCCTTTAATCCATTCAATTTACCTAACACCACTTCCTGGCTAACCTGGATTTCACTCAGTTCCTCCATCTCATTTGACCCCCGGTCCCCTGCTATTTCCGGCAGATTATTTATGTCTTCCTTAGTGAAGACAGAACCAAAGTAGTTATTCAATTAGTCTGCCATGTCCTTGTTCCCCATGATCAATTCACCTGTTTCTGACTGCAAGGGACCTACATTTGTTTTAACTAACCTTTTTCTCTTCACATATCTATAAAAACATCAGTTTTTATGTTCCCTGCCTGTTTTCTTTCATAATCTATTTTCCCTTTCCTAATTTAGCCCATTGTCCTCCTCTGCTGTACTCTGAATTTCTCCCAGTCCTCTGGTAGGCTGCTTTTTCTGGCTAATTTGTATGCTTCATCTTTTGTTTTGACACTATCCCTGATTTCCTTTGTTATCCACGGATGCACTACCTTCCCTGATTTATTCTTTTGCCAAACTGGGATGAACAATTGTTGTAGTTCATCCATGCAGTCTTTAAATGCCTTCCATTGCATATCCACCGTCAACCCTTTAAGAATCACTTGCCAGTCTATCTTGGCCAATTCACGTCTCATACCCTCAAAGTTACCTCACTTTAAGTTCAGATCTATTGTTTCTGAATTAACAATGTCACTCTCCATCCTAATGAAGAACTCAACCATATTATGGTCACTCTTGCCTAAGAGGCCACGCACTACAAGACTGCTAATTAACCCTTCCTCATTACTCAATACCCAGTCTAGAATAGCCTGCTCTCATGTTGGTTTAGCAAACTATCCCGCATACATTCCAAGAAATCCTCTTCCTCAGCCAATTTGATTCACCCAATCTATATGTAGATTGAAGTCACCCATTTTATCTGTTTTACCTTTGTTGCACGCATTTCTAATTTCCTGTTTGATGCTATCCCCAACTCCACTACTACTGTTAGGTGGCCTATACACAACTCCCACTAGCGTTTTCTGCCCCTTAGTATTTCGCAGCTCTATCCATATTGATTCCACATCCTCCAAGCTAATGTCCTTCCTTTCTATTGCGTTAATCTCCTCTCTAACCAGCGACGCTACTCCACCTCATTTTCCTTTCTGTCTATCCCTCCTGAATATTGAATATCCCTGGATGTTCAGCTCCCAGCCTTGGTCACCCTGGAACCATGTCTCCGTGATCCCAACTATATCATATTCATTAATAACTATTTGCACATTCAACGCATCCACCTTACTACGAATGCTCCTTGCATTGAGACACAAAGCATTCAGGCTTGTTTTTACAACACTCTTACCCCTTATACAATTATGTTGAAAAGTGGCACCTATTGATTTTTGCCCTGGATTTTTCTGCCTGCCACTTTTACTTTTCACCTTGCTACCTATTGCTTCTACCTTCATTTCACACCCCTCTGTCTCTCTGCTCATGCTCCCATCCCCCTGCCACATTAGTTTAAATCCACCCAGCACCAGCAAACACTCCCCCAAGGACATTGGTTCCATTCCAGCCCAGGTGCAGACCGTCCTGTTTGTACTGGTCCCACCTCCCCCAGAACTGGTTCCAATGCCCGGGAAATTTGAATTCCTCCCCCTTGCACCATTTTTCAAGCCACGTATTCATCTGCAATATCCTCCTATTTCTACTCTGACTAGCACGTGGCACTGGTAGTAATCCAGAGATTATTACCTTTGAGGTCCTACTTTTAAGTTTATCTCCTAGCTCCCTAAATTCGCCTTGCAGGACCTCATCCCGTTTTTTACCTATATCGTTGGTGCCAATGTGCACCACGACAGCTGGTTGTTCACCCTCCCCCTCCAGAATGTTCTGCAGTTGTTCAGTGACATCCCTGACCCTTGCACCAGGGAGGCAACATACCGTCCTGGAGTCTCGTTTGCGGCCGCTGAAATGCCTATCTATTCCCCGTACAATTGAATCCTCTATTACTATAGCCCTTCCACTCTTTTTTCCTCCCCTCCTGTGCCGCAGAGCCACCCATGGTGCCATGAACTTGGCTGCTGCTGCTTTCCCCTGATGAGCCATCTCCCCCAACAGTATCCAAAATGGTATATCTGTTTAGGAGGGAGATGACCGCAGGGGACTCCTGCACTACCTGCCTACTGCTACGCTGACTAATGGCCCCCCGTTCCCTTTCTGTCCGCTTAACCTTTACCTGCGGTGTGACCAACTCACTGTACGTGCTATTCACAACTTTCTCAGCATCGTGGATGCTCCAGTACAACCGCAGCTCCAATCGTTCATTGCGGTCTGCCAGGAGCTGCAGCTGGACACACTTCCTGCAAACGTAGTCACCAGGGACACCGACCATATCCCTGATCTCCCATATGTTGCAGGATGAGCAAACCATGGGGCCGATCTCAACTGACATGGCTTGCCCCAAATTAAATCAACTCACTCACACTATAAAAATCTTAATCCTTTAAACTAACCTTTACTAAAAAGCATTGTACCCTTAGCTCACTGTACCCTTAGCTCACTGTACCCGTAGCTCACTGTACCCGTAGCTCACTGTACCCGTAGCTCACTGTACCCGTAGCTCACTGTACCCGTAGCTCACTGAACCCTTAGCTCACTGAACCCTTGGCTCACTATACCCTTAGCTCACTGTACCCTTAGCTCACTGTACCCTTAGCTCACTGTACCCTTAACTCACTGAACCTTTAACTCACTGAACCCTTAACAGGGGTTGCACCCAATCAGCTGCTTCCTCCAGTCCGCTTCCACCAATCAGCGGCTTCCACCAGAACACTTTTGAAGTGTGGAACATTACAGATTTGGGTCCTCCTCCTCTCGCTCCAATGGCTCCTGGGCCTCTGTGGAGCAAAGCCCCGCGCTTGATTTTATAACTCACCGCCCGGAGACTCCTCCTCTCGCTCCAACAGCTCCTGGGCCTCTGTGAAGTAAAGCCCCGCGCTCGATGTTATAACTCACCGCCCGGAGACTCCTCCTCTCGCTCCAACGGCTCCAATGATCCCAAACATACCGCTAAAGCAACAAAGGAGTTTTTCAAAGCTTAAAAAATGGTAAATTCTTGAGTGGCCAAGTCAATCACCCGATCTGAACCCAATTGAGCCTGCCTTTTGTATGCTGAAGAGAAAATTGAAGGGGACTGTCCCCCAAAACAAGCATAAGCTAAAGATGGCTGCAATACTGGCCTGGCAGAACATCACCAGAGAATACACCCAGCAACTGGTGATATCCATGAATCGCAGACCTCAAACAGTCATTGCATGCAAAGGATATGCAACAAAATACTAAATATGATTACTTTCATTTACATGACATTGCTGTGTCCCAAACATTATGGTGCCCTAAAATGGGGGGAACTATTTATAAATACTGCTGTAATTTCTACATGGCAAAACGAAAATGTATAAAAATGGCCTTTATTAAAATCTGACAATGTGCACTTTAACCACGTGTGATTTTTTTCTATTACAAATCTCAATCTGTGGAGTCAATTGACTTTGCTTACTGTTTTTGTTTAAAAGTTTTACAAATTATGTATAAAGCATTATAAGAGCAGGTATTCTTTTCATTTCAAATTCTTTTCAAATTCTGTTAACTGCTACCATGAAAGCATAAGGTAAGGACAAAGCCGGTTAATCATTATCTTCAAGAAATTATCATGACTCTCTTCATTCTTCAGAAACAGTCCACTGAGATTATCTATCTGGGAGCAACAATTAAATTGCAAACCCACTTTGTTATGCACTCAATTTTGAGGAAAGTGGGAAATATCCACCTCCCAATGGAACTCTGACAAAATAACATTTCAGTTCAAATGTCCTAAGGGGAGTGGGACTCAATTTCTCAGAAAAGTGTCATCTAGAGTTGAAGTCCCTTCATCTCTAATCTACTAATATTATTCTTCTGCTTTCTTACTTCTCTGACCCTCCCTTTGACGTAGCTTTTTCCAACTCCACTGACTAACTCTTCATCTGAAACAAAGGTCTGTATTAATTTTTTAATATTTATAACCATAATTCGTTTATTCAACAGGTTTTGGCATGAAATGATAAATGGCTTTTAAAGCCGAACTGTTTTGTGTTTATGTTTGTATTCCTTTTATGCAGTTACATGCTCAGTATATATCAACATGAACTCCGAGGTATTTTTTCCATGCTAATTTTAAACAAAACTAGTCTGTTCCCCCAACGTGCGGTTGCGGCAGCATACGGCGTCACACACACTAACTACCCCTCCCCCCCGCACACACGCTAACTACCCCCTTGATATTATACTAATATAATTAATTTGCTCCTTTTACCCCTTAACGGCCCTATCTACTGACGCATATCCCCCAACTCGCAGGCGCTTCTAGGGGGGGGGGGGGGGGCGTCCAGCTGCAGGAGGCGTGGCGCGAGCATACTTGTGCTGGGCGCGGGGCCTGGAGGCAGGTGGGCCTCGATTGGTGGGCATGTGGGCATTGTGACGTCAGCAGCTCAAGCGGCAATTTTTTTTTTTTTAAGTGTGTTTGTGATGCATTATTTATGAAGATATATTTCACTTAAAAGTTGATAAGTATGGTCAGCTGAATTTTTTTTTAACTTAACCCATATATTTTTACTTCTATGCATTTAATGCCGCAGGTATTAAATGGAAAAACTAGCTCATTGAACACATTTGTCTTGGTGACCAGAGTAAATTAATGGACAATATAAGAGGCTATGCTTGCAAATGAGAATTTGGCTATGCAACCAACCCTTATAATAATTCTTTCAAGATTTATTTTCAATATAGCTACGTTTTTCAGCTTTAAGAAACAATTTATTTTCAATTATTTTTCTTTGTAGAGATTAACGACCCACAGTTCACGGTACCATATATTTGGCTGTATTTAATTAATAGTTCTGTGGATCTGTAAATGCTGACTTGCAGTATATTAAATGGATCTGTTAGTCATAAATTGTTGTTGGTTATTAACAGATATTAAATGCCCTTTATAAAGTGTCTTGTGAGGTTTTGAGGAATCTGTGATAATTTAGATGCCATGATGTGCTTGCATTAAAATCCATGGTTTGATATGTTGCGGCCTTTACTTTGGTTCATTACCTTTTAATTTGACTATTACTCCATTACTCCATTACTTCTGTCAAGGCAATTGTTCTTTTTTATTATGCAGATATTGTCATAGAGTGGTACAGCACACACATGGGCCTTTTGGCCTGCTATACCCATGCTGACATTTTCTGCCCATCCGCACTAATCGGCTTTGCCTGAATTAGGACTGTATCATCTTGAACGTAGTAATTGTATTTGATTCCACCTCCTACTCAAGCAGTACTTGACAGATATCAACCATTCAGTGTAAAATAAAACTAACCCTCAGATCCTCTTTAAAACTCTCTTTCACCTTAAACCGAGCCCTCTTGTTTTTGAAAATGTGATTATGAGACCAAGATTTTGACTCTCGATGTATGCCTCTCATAATCGTGTGCCTTTCTTTCTGGTCACCCTTGGGGCATTTTGCTCCAGGGAATGCAAGGCCAGCCTATGCAATAAGTAAAATCTTCTGATCCAAGTGACATCCTGCTGAATCTTCTCTCTAGTCTCTTAATGAGATATGTTTCTTTATAATGTGATGGCCAGGACTGCACACAGTACTTAAATCTGTGGTCAAATGCTTGAGGGACCTAGGGGTACAGCTAAAGGTTCTCTAAAATTGGTGACACAGGTAGATAGGGTGGTGAAGTAGATGTTGGCCTGCTTCCCTTCATTGTTTGGGGCACTGCGCATAGGTGTTGGAATGTCATGTAGCAACTGTACAAGTCATTGGTGAGATTACGCGAGGAGTATTGTGCGCAGATCTAGACACCCAGCCACAGGAAGGATGTCATTAAGCTGATATGGGTGCAGACAAAAAAATCACAAATATATTTCTGGCACTGGAGGGTTTGAGTTGTAAAGAGAGAAGAGATAGGCTGGGACTTTTTCCTTGGAGCATAGGAGGTTTGAGTGTGGCTTCATAGAGGTATATAAAATTACGAGGGCATGGAGTAGAGGGGCAACTTTTTCACACAGGGTGCAAGCAGTCAGAGCAAGTTGTAGAGGCAGGTATGAGTACAATTTTTAAAAGACATTTGGACAGATACATGGGGTACCCCTGGCACCATGTGACCCTAGGCACAGTCCCCTGAGGGGCGGCAGGTCTCCAGCTGATCAGCATTGCCCTGCACAATGGCTATACCTCTTGTAGCCCACACAGAGCAATTCCTTGAATCTTTGAGACTTTCATTCAGTCTTCCTCTTGATCCTTAATCCTCTTGGCAAAGTCCAGTGCATCTGCTGGGTTTTTGAAATAGTGTTCTTCCTGGTTGTGGGTGACTCTTAGAGTGGCTGGATATCTCAGACTGTACTTCAGGTTCTTCACTTCTTTCAAAATTCTTTTAGTCTCCTTGAACGCATTCCGCTTCTTAGAAACCTCTGCTGGGTAATCTCGATAAATGCTAATCGAATCTCCTTCGTATGTAAGATTTCTGCTTCTTACAATTTTGTTCATCATCTCCTCCAAAACATGATCATACTGGACTTTCACTATCATTTGTCTTGGAGGGGCGTCTTGCCTTGTATAACGCCTCATTACTCTATGTGCTCGGGCTAGTAAAGGCTTTTGGTCCAGAGATAAAACCTTTTGCAATAAGTTTGCAGTAAACTCTCGGGTATCTTGATTCGCTTCTCTCCCTTCTCGAATACCCACAATCCTTAAGTTCTGCCTTCTCTGGCGTCCTTCCAGCTCGGTACATTTTATTTCCATCCTTATTTCCGTATGGCATTACAAATTATTCTCTTTCCCCATTAATCTCTTACCTATTTTTTAAAAAACCTTCTCTAAGAAGTAATTTACAATAGCCAAATAACCTATGAGCGTGTCCTTGGTATATAGGAGGATACCAGACTGTGCCGTGGAGGGCATGTCATCTTGAATATAACATGAAAACTCCATGCAGGGTCAGGATTGAACCCAAATCACAGCGGCTGTGAGACAGCTGTGCAAACTGCCACCTTGTGCTCATCATTTCTGTTTGTAAGAGGTCAGTTCTGTCCCATGTTGCCAGGGTTGGGGATGAAGCTTTGTCCCCTATTCATACTGACACCAGGCAAAGTATTCCTGCCATTACCCATTGTTCTTATCAATGGTCATTTGCGCATTAGTATTGATTTATTATTGTCATGTATACCAAGATACAGTGGAAACCTTTATTTTAAATGCTATCAGGCAAATCATACCGTACAAGAATACAACAGGTAGTATAAAAAGAGGAAGGAACAAAATAAAGTGTTACAGCTTTAGAGAAAGTGCAGATAAAAATAAGTTTAAGGGTAGCTATGAGATAAATTGGGAGAACTGACATACTTAACTTATGAGAGATTCGTTCAAGTCTAATAACACTGGGGAATACGGTGTTCTTGAATCTGGTGATACTGTTTTAAATCCTTTGTACCTTTTGACTGACAGGGTGGGGAGAAGCGAGAATTATCATAGTGCGAGTGGTCTTTGATTATGTTGTCTGCTTTCCTGAGGCAGCATGGTGGTGTGGATGGAATCGATGGGAAGACTGGTTTGTGTAATGGACTGGGCTGCCTTCATAACTGCAGTTTCTTGTGGTCTTGGGCAGAGCAGTTGCCAAATCAAGCTGTGATGGTTTTTACAGGGCATCTATAGAAATTGGTAAGAGTCATTGGAGACATGCCAGATTTCCTTAGTCTTCTGAGAAATCAGAGGTTTTGGTGCATTTTCTCAGCCATCGCCTCAATGTGGTTGGACCACAACTAATTGTTGGTGGTATTTATGTCTAGGAACTTGCAGTTTTCGACCATCTCCATTTCATCACCATTGATGCAAACCAGGGCAAGGAGACCATGTGGCTTCCTCAAGCTCATGACCAGCTTTTTTCTTTTGCTGACATTGAGGGTGAGGTTGTCATGACACCATGCTACTAAATTCCGAATATTCTTCCCATACTCGGCCTCATTGTTCAAGATCTGCACATTAAGTTGGTGACAACCACAAACTTGTAAATGCAGTTGGAAGAAGAATGTGGCACAGTAGTGTATAAGGAGTATAGTCGGTGGTTGAGAGTGCAGCTGTGGGGGGGCACAGTTGTTGAGAGTTATTGTGGAGACTATTTGGTCGCCTATCCTTGGTGATTGTGGTCTGTGGGTTAGGATGTCATGGATTCAGTCACAGAGGGTATTGCTGAGTGCTAGTTCCAGGGATTTGGGGATGAGTTTGGGTGGAATTATGCTGTTGTAGGCTGAGCTTAATAGATAGTATTTTGACATGGCTGTTCTGAATATCTTGATGTTCCAGGGATGAGTGTTGGGCCTGCAAAATAGTGTCTGCTTGAACCAGTTCCATGCTGTTGTACCAGAGTTTGGCCCGTTGCTTGGCAACTCTGCCGAAGGACTTGCACCAGTAAATTGCCCATCACTCACTGCGGAGATGCTGCCTATGAAGACTGCTGTTGAGCAGGCTGGGATAAGCGTGGCAGCCAGTCAACACTTCGATATGGAGCTCCATGCTGAACCCTGGCTGGCATGGTAACCGTGGACATTGCTGGGAATTGGCTTTTTTTTTAAATAGACTGTCTGGATCTTACAAGCGCTCTAAACATTTTCCAGGTGTATGATTGAAAGCAGCTTCTCTCCCTCTTTGCTTGGCTGCATAACTGTCAGCAGCTCTGCCCAAAGGTGTAAAGTGGCTATTGAAGCAATCATTGTGGACAAATTTCCATGCTTGGATAAAGCAGTACAGCGTGCATTCAATGACTCAAATGAGCACTGCTTAGATTGCCACCAGCAGACGTCTCTCTCAACGGCTGGTTTGGAGATTCCACTGGGATACTGAGTTTCCATGCAGTGCAGTGTAACAGCAAAGGCCAACTACCCACTCATCCACTCCTCCCTCCAGCACTCCTCCGCCAGCACCATTGCATGTTGTATAGGAGGCCACATGACGAATAAACAATTGCTCAAGGTCAAAGTCCTGGAAGGCGAACAGAAGAAATGACCCATTGCACTATTTGGAATTTGTTGTGGTGGTTGTAAAACCAATTCCTCTATTTGCAAAAGCACTAATGTGCACTTGGTCGCGTGGAGTGTTCTTAACAATTGATTTTTTAAAATATATTCTGGTTTAGGTTTGCCCAGGGAAATCACAGTATGAAAATAAAACAAATTGGTGCCAAATCTACGAGTAACTTAAAAAAATTGTAAATACTAATTCACACTTATGAAGGCAAGCTCGCCTAATAGTCATGTTTATCTTTCTTATTTTGGTCTGGACCACTCCAGTCCTCGATGTGTGGCTTCCTATTAACAAAGAAAGAAAACATTAGTCATTGTTGACATTAACTTTCCGTTGGTCATCTTCTTAATGTTAATAACATAAATAAGAACCCAAATATAGAGATGGGTGTAGGTTGCTTGACTCCTCAATATGATCACGATTGATCGGATGATTCCCACATAAACTGGTTATTTTATCTTGCTATTTAAAATCAGTTGATCCCTGCCTTGAAGATACTGAACAGAGTGAATGATCCATGGACCTTTTGAAGTAGAGAATTACAAAAAATTGAAACCTATACATAAAGAAATTTCAATCTTGAATGGCTAGTTCCTTGTATAGACTGTGCACAACCCCGCTCACACTAGATGTTACACTCTCGAGCTAGAGAAAACCACCGTTTGGCATCTATTGCATCCGTTCTTATGATTAAAAGCAGAATGATTTTGAATTGAAACCATAGGAATTGCATATTCCAAAAATTTGTAGCACTTTAGATTTTTTAAATTATACTAACTTTTGGTGGATACTAGACCATCGCGTTTGTGTGTATAAATTTGTTGTGCACAAATACGTTTTATTCTTCTGCAGTGTATATAGGTTTATCTTTGAATATGACAGGAAAATTGAATTGTACTTCTAAATTAACATCTAACGTTGAGTCAAGAATTGTTTTAATGCAGAACCTGGAGACGTTTTGCAACAAAACTGGTAGAGGTGTATTGTTTAATTTAGATTGCGATAGTTCAAGATACTGTAAGCCAGTACACCAGCTGCAAGCAAAAGCAGAAATCTTATCTGCAAATTGATCAACCAAGCATCGCAGTTGCAGGACCATTACAATGCATGATTCTTTGGTGCTTGTCCTTTATCTGAACCTCCACTGTGATTTGAAACATCAAGATCTCGTATTTTTTAACTTGTGAAAGAGTCGGGCAGTCTGATGACATTTAACAGTGCAAAGCAGGGCCATGGGTATGTGCACCGTTTTTTCACGTCCCAAATCCAGTTGAAACTGAACCATTTCCCACGTAGAAAATGCTGCTTTAAAAAAAAACATGTTACTAAAGAGAGATTAAATTGGCAAGAAATGCAATCCAGTGCAGGAGTCAGTGACAGCAGATTGTTAGACAAGAGCACAGCAGGGTGCAAGGATAGGCAATTGGATTAAATTGCATTTATTTCAATGCTAGAGGCCATTCAGGTAAAGTGGGTGTGGACAGACTCGGACATTATTCCTATTAATCTGGCTAAGGGAGGGACTTCATTGGCAGCTCAATATTCGAGGGTTCAGGCCGTACCATTGAGATAGAGGTGGGGATAAAAAATGGTGGGAGAGTATTGGGGAACATCATGGCATATCGTCCGAGGTAACGTTACGAGAAGTTGTCCAATGAGGCTATATGGGTGGAGCTGAGAAAGAAAAGGGGGATGTTTAAGAAGGAACTGCAGATGCTGGAAAATTGAAGGTAAAACAAATGCTGGAGAAACTCAGCGGGTGAGGCAGCATCTATGGAGTGAAGGAAAAAGGCGACGTTTTTAGTCGAGACCCTTCTTCAGACTGATGTGGAGGGGGGGGGCGGGAAGAAGAAAGGAAGAGGCGGAGACAGTAGGCTGTGGGAGAGCTGAGAAGGGTAGGGGACAGAGGGAGAAAGCAGGGACTACCTGAAATTGTAGAAGTCAATGTTCATACCGCTGGGGTGTAAACTGCCTAAGCGAAATATGAGGTGCTGCTCATCCAATTTATGGTGGTCCTCACTCTGGCCATGGAGGAGGCCCAGGACAGAAAGGTCGGATTCGGAATGGGAGGGGGAGTTGCAACGCTGAGCCACCGGGAGATCAGGTTGGTTATTGCGAACCGAGCGGAGGAGTTGGGCGAAGCGATCGCCAAGCCTACGCTTGGTCTCACCGATGTAGAGCAGCTGACACCTAGAGCAGCAGATGCAATTGATGAGGTTGGAGGTGCAGGTGAATCTCTGCTGCACCTGGAAAGATTGCTTAGTTCCTTGGATGGAGTCAAAGGGGGAGGTAAAGTGACAAGTGTAGCATTTCCTGCGGTTGTAAGGGAAAGTACCAGGAGAGGGGGTGATTTGGGTGGGAAGGGACAAATTGACGGGAATTACGGAGGAGAAGGGAAGAAGATGTCTCCAAAGATGAAGATGAAGGGAAGATGGTCTCCAAATCTGAGAAAAGACATTCTTACCATAGAGGGGGTACAGAGAAGGCTCACCAGACTGATTCCTGGGATGTCAGGACTTTCATATGAGGAAAGACTGGATAGACTTGGCTTGTACTCGCTAGAATTTAGAAGACTGAGGGGGGAGCTTATAGAAACTTACAAAATTCTTAAGGGGTTGGATAGGCTAGATGCAGGAAGATTGTTCCCGATGTTGGGGAGGTCCAGAACAAGGGGTCGCAGTCTAAGGATAAGGGGGAATTCCTTTAGGACCGAGATGAGGAAAATATTTTTCACACAGTGAGTGGTGAGTCTCTGGAATTCTCTGTCACAGAAGGTAGTTGAAGCCAATTCATTGGCTATTTTTAAGAGGGAGTTAGATGGGGCCCTTGTGGCTAAAGGGGTCAGGTGGTATGGAGAGAAGGCAGGTACAGGATACCGAGTTGGATGATCAGCCATGATCATATTGAATGGCGGTGCAGGCTCGAAGGGCCGAATGGCCTACTCGTACACCAATTTTCTATGTTTCTATGTGGCCAGTGGTGGGATTCCGTTGGAGGTGGCAAAAATCTCGGAGGATTATCTGTTGTATGTGATGGCTGGTAGGGTGGAAGGTGAGGACAAGGGGGACTCTGCCATTGTTGCGAGTGGGGGGGGATGGGGAGAGAGAGCAGAGTTACGGGGTATAGAAGAGACGCTGGTGAGAGCCTCATCTATAGCAGAAGAGGGGAACACCTGTTCCCTAAAGAATGAGGACATCTCCCGTGCCCTGGTTTGGAACACCTCATCCTGGGTGCAGATGCGGCGTAGACAAAAGAATTGGGAGTAGGGGATGGAGTCCTTACAGGAAGCTGGGTGGGAAGAAGTGTAATCCAGATAACCATGCAAGTCAGTGGGTTTATAGTATAAGAAAAGGGGGATGATCACTTTGTTGGGTTCATGCTGTCTGTTAGCCCCTAAATAGTCGACAAAATTAAATAAATAAATATGACAGGACATTGCAATCACTGCAATATTATTATGGTTGTCATTGTTGGGGATTTTAACTTTCCCAGTTGAGACTTAGATTGCCATAATGCCAAAGCCATGGACGGGGTGGATTTTGTCAAGTGTGTTCAGGAAAATTTCCACAACAATATGTCGAAGGCCCTACATAGCCTAACCTACTCTTAGAGAATTGGGTAGGGATTGAAGTGTCAGTTAGTGAGCAATTTGGGACTGGCAACCACATTTCTATTAGCTTTAAAATAATTTTGGATAAGGGCAAAGCTAGGCCTGAAGTTCTGATTTGAGGCAAGGCCAACTTTGATTGTGTTTAACAGCAACTTTCAAAAGATGATTGGAGCAGTTTGTGTGCAAAAGAACTTTGAGAGAGTGGGATGCTTTTAAAAGTGTGATATTGAGAGTTTAAGGTATGCATGCTTTTGTTAGCATGAAGGGCAAGAAGAGAGAGACTTGGGGTGGCTGATGGTGTTGACCTGAATGAATACGTAGTGTGGAAAAATCTAGAGAGTTAATATCTCACTGGCTGTTTGAGATGTACAGAACCAGAGAGGGAATGTGAACACTGTAGAATAGGAACAAGCCCGTTGGCTCACATTGTCTGCATCAAACATAATGCCAAGATAAACTAATCTCCTACCTGCACGTGATCCATATCCCTTAATTCCCTGCATGTTCATGTGCTAACAAAAAATACTATTATCGTATTTGCTTCTACAGGCATCCTGGCAACACATTCCAGGCATCCCTCACCCTGTAGAAACAAAACTTGCCCTTTAAGTTTTTCCCCTCTCTTCTAAAGCTAATGCCTTCTCGTCTTTGACATTTGTACCCTGGTTGGAAAAGTGGATTGACTGTCTCTGTCACTGCCTTTCATAATTTTATATATTTTTGTTATGTCTCGCCTCGGCCTCCAACACTCCAGAGAAAACCAGGTGTTGGAGGCCGAGGGGCGACCTGACAGAAGCCCAACCTCGCCTTATAGCAAATGCCTACTAATCCGAGCAGCATTCCGGTAAACTGCAAACAATACTCTAAATGCGTCCTGTGCAGTGAAGGCAAGCTTGCCATTCTCTACATGTATAGTCCTTTTCAGAATTAGAATAGAATAGTTTCTTTATTGTCATTGTAACATGAACCATGTACAACGAAATTTAAAATTGTCAGCCAGTCAGTGCACCATTCAAACATTTCTAAAAGCTAACGATACATACAAGGTAAAATATTTAAAAAAAAAGATAAACAGCTAAAATAAATATGAAAATAGCATGTATAAACACCCAACCCTACATCCTTCTGTCGATTTCACAGTGTACCAACCACAGACCCTTCGTCCCTGCGTTCCTTGGCGGCTACATTTAGTGCCTTTATAGCAGTGGGGTAAAAACAGTTTTTAAGTCTGTTTGTCCTTGTCCTTGTAGATCTGTACCGTCTGCCTGACGGCAACAATTCAAACAGGGAGTGTCCGGGGTGGGAAATGTCCTTTATAATATTCTGAGATTTTTTTGTTCAGGGAGTTTATTTAACTTTCCCCTTTCATTTAACTTCGTTAAGTGCATCATCTCACACTTGCTTGGATTAAACTTAATCTGCCATTTCTCTGCAAATTCTGCAACTGATCTATGTCCCACCGTAAACTTTGGCAACAATCCACACTGTTCTGCAACTCAGTCAGTTTTGGTGTCATCTGCAAATCTGTAATGCACAACAGAGGGCCAGCACCGATCACTGCAGAACTCCACTGGTCACAGACCTCCAGCCAGAATCACACCCTTCCACCTCAAACCTCTGTCTCTTATGAATAAACTAGTTCTGAGTCAGAATAACAAAGTCACCGTGGATCCCATGCATCTTAATCCTCTGGATCAGCCTATCATGAGGCACTTCATCAAATGCCCCACTAAAATCCATGTAGACAACATCAACTTTCTCCCTCATTTATCAGCTTTGTCACTTCCTCCAGAAACGTAATCAAGTTTGTAAAACATGACCTGCCGTGAGCAAAACCATCTTGACTGTCCCCGTTTAGCGCATTCTCTTCCAAATTAGAGTAAATTCTTTCCCTAATCATCTCCAATAGCTTCCCATTCATTAACGTGAGGCTCACCTGCCATAATTTCCCCGATGATCCCAATTTTCATTCTTAATCAATAGAACAACATGGGCAACTGTCCAGACTCCGGGACCTCGCTAGTTGCTAGAATGACACAAAGCTGGGTGGCAGTGTGAACTGTGAGGAGGATGCTATGAGAATAAGGGGTAAGCCATTTAGACGAGGAAACACCTTTTCTCACAGAGAGTTGTGAGTCTGTGGAGTTCTCTGCCTCAGAGGGCGGTGGAGGCCGGTTCTCTCGATATTTTCAAGAGAGAGCTAGATAGGGTTCTTAAAGATAGCAGAGAGGGGATATGGGAAGAAGGCAGGAACGGGGTACTGATTGGGGATGATCAGCCATGATCACATTGAATGGCGGTGCTAGCTCGAAGGGCCGAATGGCCTACTCCTACACCTATTGTCTATTGTCTAAAAGATACAAAAATCTTTATCAAGCTTCACTCTTGCAGTTCTCAATAACCTGGGATATATCTTATTAGGCCCTGTGGATTTATCCACCTTAATACTCTTCAAGAGCCCCAATGCCTCTTTCTTGAAGTCACATTGCCCAATCTTATTAGTATACCCCACACTGATCTCACAGTGCTCCTTTGCCATAAATATAGATGCAAACTACTCATTTAATATCTTGGGTACCTCCTGGGTAACATTAGCAAACTTCCCTGAAAAAATATTGATCCCCCTCCTGTTCAGGTGTAACCTGTCCCAACCTGTGTGTCACCTCTGCACCAGAAGAGATTCCTATAGTCTAAACATATGAAACACTGCTCCCTGCACTAACTCCTGAGCCATGCATTCTGTCTTAAATTCCTAATGGTACCCTCACTAGCAGATGGCACTAGGAGTAATCTGGAGATATCCACCTTTGTGATCCCACTTTTAACCTTTTGCCTACCTGCCTGTATTGACTCTGCAGTACCTAGTCCCTTTTTCTACCTGTGTCATTTATGTGAAGCTGCACAAGGCTGCTCACCTTCTGGCTGCTCACCCTCCCCTTGAGAATATTCTACAGCGACTGAGACATTCTGTACCCTGGCATCAGGAAGGCAACACACCAAACTGGAGTCATGCTTGTAGCCACAGAATCTCCTGACTAATGAGTCTCATGTGACTATAACTGTCTGCCTTCACCCTTGCCCGCTGTGCCTCTGCCTACTTCCTTCCCTGGTTGTCACCCATCTACTTTTAGCCTCTACCTTTGGTGTGGCAACTGCATTACAGCTCCTATCTCTGTCTCTCACAGACAATCCTGAAGCTATTCAGCTGCAGCTCCAGCTGTATTCTCGTAAAGAGGGCTCATAATAAATGACACCTGTGCAAGTGTTGAAGCTGATTTTTTTTTTTTTTTTGTTACCACACAAAATTAGTTGTGCTCCTTCTTTCCCTTTAATAATAGTCTAAATATAAAATGTGGCACATTTGTATTCTTAAAATATCAATAATGTTTTGTCTTTTGGGGTTAATCTGCTTTTAAGAATTGCAAAGTTTTCATTGGCTTTATTGACTAGATTTCTTATACATCGTGAGTGTTTATTTGGTAAAATTTCTTCTGATTAGATGTGTTTCAAAATAAAAACTACATTTGCACCATTTCTTACCTTGGTGCCATGATAATAACAACTGTTGTGGAGGTTAAAATAAATTCTCTTTGGTATTGGCTGTTGCAACACCTTTCTTCCTGTTTGGTGAGAAGTGTCGCCAGTTGTTTCCTGAATAGTTGATGTGTGGTATGATTATACCTGAATTGGACTTGTTGGGCTTGTAACCTACTTTCTCTTTCCTGTAAAGAGCACCAGACTTACTGTTATAACTCTGTTTTACCAGTAAACTGCATGAGATCAAACCAATACTGATAGATACAACATTACTTACCGTACACCAAGTGAAAATGGTTACTTGCACCACTCATGCAAATATAGATCAGCTCTAATGATAATTCTGCTGAACACGATTGACACTTTTTTGCAGCATTTCTACTTTATGGAAGATTGTGCCTATCCTTTTTCTACATTTATTATCAAATAATTTTTACAAATTAGCAAACTTTAGAAAGGATGTGGTTATGCAGAAGAGAACAGAGAAGATTCACCCCAGGATGTTTCCTGGATTTGAGGACTTTATTTACGGGGAGACATTGGATAAGGTCAAGCGTATTTTCCCTGGAGTGACGGGGAAAGAGGGGTGAATTGATATAGCATATAACAAGGGAAGTATAATTTTATGGGAAGCATAAATAGGGTACATAGTCTAAGTATTTTTTCCCTTGGTGGGACTATGAGGGCGAAGTTAAATTGTAGGAGATTTAAAGGTGACTGGACCAAGACTAGACCCGTTGGGTCTGCTCCCCACAACGCAATATTCCACCACTCACCCGTTCCCCCAACACGAGCCGTTCCCCCAACGGAAGGGGGGGGGGCCGTTGAGATGGAGGAGGGGAGTAGTGAGGGGGGGGGTTGAGAGGGAGGGGGGTGAGTAGTGAGGGGGGGGTGAGAGGGAGGGGGGGGTGGGGTAGAGGGAGAGAGAGGGGCTTGGGAGGGGGTAGAGAGGTGGAGAGGGAGGGGGACAGGGAGGAGTTGAGGGAGGGGAGTAGAGGGGGGGAGGGGAGTGGAGCGGGAGGGGGAATGGGGTAGAGTGTGGAGGTTGGGGGTAGAGGGGGGAGCAGAGAGGGAGGGGGGTAGAGAGAGAGAGAGAGGGAAGGGGGTAGAGAGGGGGGAAGTGAGGGTAGATAGGGAGGGGGTAGAGAGGGTGGGAGTGAGGGGCATCTCCCTCCTCCAACCCCCCCATCTCCCTCCTCCAACCGCCCCATCTCCCTCCTCCACCCCCCCATCTCCCTCCTCCATCTCCTGTAGTCCCCCATCCACCCCCTCATCTCTCCCTCTATCCCCCCCCATCTCCCCCCACCATCCCCCCCATCTCCCCCCTCCATCCCCCCATCTCCCCCCTCCATCCCCCCCATCTCCCCCCTCCATCCCCCCCATCTCCCCCCTCCATCCCCCCCATCTCCCCCCTCCATCCCCCCCATCTCCCCCCTCCATCTCTCCCTCTATCCCCCCCATCTCCCCCCACCTCCACCCCGTCTCCCTCCTACACCCCCTCCATATCCCTCTACCACCCCACTCCCCACCGCATTGCCCTCATCCTCATTCTATCATCCTCCTCCCCATCATCCTCCTCCCCATCATCCTCCTCCCCATCATCCTCCTCCCCTCACCCTCCTTCCCTCACTCACATTCCCTGCCCTAGGACATACCCAGGTCGTAGAGCAGTGCCTGGGCCTGGAACTCGGCCTGGTTCTCGTACTCGGCCCAGCCATGGCTGTAGACTACAGCTGTCGGCTCGGCCGCCCCCTGGGCTCCAGTGGGCTCATCGCTGACCCTCAACTCAGACTTGTCCTTGGTTCCAGCGGTGGCTTCTTTTTCAGCCCCGGGCTGGGCTCTCACTCCAGCTCCAGCGCCACCCTCCCCGTCAGCAGCAGCCGCCATGCGAGTGTGCTGGAGTGCCCCTCGCTCCCGGAGTGTCACGTCCTGCCATGCGAGTGCATTGTGATGGCACACGGGTGCGCTGGAGTGCCCCTCCCTCCTGGGGTGTTCTCTCCTGCCGTGTGAGTCGATTGAGACATCACTCAGGTTTTTTTTCCCCAAAATGGGTACGTTTACTGGCTTTTTAAAACACTTTAAATGATTAAAAATCAGGAAATATAGGTGGGAATGCGAAAGGAAGATGTTTATCGCATCGACGGGAAAAATGTGAGTACAATGTGTGAAAATGGGAAGGCTGTGGCCTAGCTTTTGGATGAAAATAGAAATACGCACGCGTGCGTTTTAGTAATAGTAATAGTATAGATTTGAGGGGTAATTTAAAAAAAAATTATACAGAGAGTAATGCACTACCAGAAAAGGTGATGAAACGAATAAATCTATTCTATTTGAGAGGGATTTAGACAGACCCTTAAATAAGCAAGGCGTCCTAGGATATTGTCCTAATGCAGGCAAATGGGATTACAGTAGATGGGCAAATAGATAAGCATGTAATCGATTCTGTGCTATACAACTCTGATTTTGTAGAATGTCATTTAATCGTTTAAAGACTTTCAGAAGGCTTTCGACAAGGTCCCGCATAAGAGATTAGTATGCAAAAATAAAGCACACGGTATTGGGGGTTCAGTATTGATGTGGATAGAGAACTGGCTGGCAGACAGGAAGCAAAGAGTAGGAGTAAACGGGTCCTTTTCAGAATGACAGGAAGTGACTAGTGGGGTACCGCAAGGCTCAGTGCTGGGCCCCCAGCTATTTACAATATATATTAATGATCTGGATGAGGGAATTGAATGCAACATCTCCAAGTTTGCGGATGACTCGAAGCTGGGAGGCAGTGTTAGCTGTGAGGAAGATGCTAGGAGGCTGCAAGGTGACTTGGATAGGTTGGGTGAGTGGGCAAATGAATGGCAGATGCAGTATTATGTCATTAAATGTGAGGTTATCCACTTTGGTGGCAAAAACAGGAAAGTAGACTATTATCTGAATGGTGGCCGATTGGGAAAAGGGGAGACACCCAGACACTGGGTGTCATGGTACACCAGTCATTGAAAGTAGGCATGTAGGTGCAGCAGGCAATGAAGAAAGCGAATGGTATGTTAGCATTCACAGCAAAAGGATTTGAGTATAAGAGCAGGGAGGTTCTACTGCAGTTGTACAGGGTCTTGGTGAGGCCACACCTGGAGTATTGCTTATAGTTTTGGTCTCCTAATTTGAGGAAAGACATTCTTGCCATAGAGGGAGTACAGAGAAGGTTCGCCAGACCGATTCCTGGGATGGTAGGACTTTAATATGAAGAAAGACTGGATAGACTCGGTTTGTACTCGCCAGAAGTTAGAAGATTGAGGGGGGGATCTTATAGAAACTTATAGAATTCTTAAGGGGTTGGACAGGCTAGATGCAGGAAGATTGTTCCCGATGTTGGGGAAGTCCAGAACAAGGGGTCACAGTTTAAGGATAAGGGGGAAGTCTTTTAGGACTGAGATGAGAAAATAAGTTTTCACACTGAGAGTGGTGAATCTGTGCAATTCTTTGCCACAGAAGGTAGTTGAGGCCAGTTCATTGGCTATATTTAAGAGGGAGTTCGATGTGGCCCTTGTGGCTAAAGGGATCGGGGGGTATGGAGAGAAGGCAGGTACAGGATACTAAGTTGGATGATCAGCCATGATCATATTGAATGGCAGTGCAGGCTCGAAGGGCCGAATGGCCTACTCCTGCACCTATTCTCTATGTTTCTACGTCATTTAAATAAATCTGCATGTGAAATACAAATGTACTCATGGTAGACTGCTTCCCACAGCTGGGTAAAGCTTTTTTGGGGAACTGTTCAGAATAAATTACTTCAGACCTCTCTGTATCTGAGCATTTATAAGTAGCTTTCTGATATTTTTTGGTAGTCTTGGGTTAGCACCGCCTCCCATTTCTCGTTTTTATTGCCCATTTCTTGATTCCAAATTCTCAAAATTGGAGGTTTAAAAAAATTTAAAACTCACTTGTTCCAGATCTAGTTGAATAGATTGTGACAGGATGTGGCTTTGCATCTGTGATTCTCCACACAATGACTGCATCATGAGGGTGGTTGCTGAGTAGATGCCAGGTGCTCCAACACAGGAAGATGGGAGTTAGTCACTTAGACACATTTCCAGTTATGAAGTGATGTTTAAATAATCCTGCCAGCAAACTATTTGCGTTTTTGATATTGTGAGGCAAACGTGGTCCTGGTAGTGTAGTACACCCTAGAGTAAATGGCGTGGTGCGAAGTCGATGAAAGTCGTCACATTAACCTGATTAGAGGAGGAGGTGTACAATTAAAGGCTACTAAAATGCACAATTATATCAAACAATAATTGTGGGGGTGGGGTGTTTGGCCTGGGCATGTATGGCTGCTGAAGGTACTGGCTCACTTATCTTCATTGATGATACAACTGCTGATGGTAGCAGCATAATAATTTCTGAAGTGTATGGACACATCCTATCTGCACAAGTTCAAACAAATGCCTCAAAACTCATTGGCCGGCGGTTCATTTTACAGCAAGACAACGATCTCAAATGTATTGCTAAAGCAACAAAGTTTTTCAAAGCTAAAAAATTGTTAGTTCTTGAGTGGCCAAGTCAATCACCTGATCTGAACCCAATTGAGCATGCCTTTTATATGCTGAAGAGAAAACTGAAGGGGACTAGCCCCCAAAACAAGCATAAGCTGAAGCTGGCTGCAATACAGGCCTGGCAGAGCATCACCAGAGAAGACACCCAGCAACTGGTGATGTCCATGAATCGCAGACTTCAAGCAGTCATTGCATGCAAAGGATATGCAGCAAAATACTAAACATGACTACTTTGTATAAACACTGCTGTAATTTCTACATGGTGAAACCAAAATGTACAAAAATGGCCTTTATTAAAATCTGACAATGTGCACTTTAACCACATGTGATTTTTTTTTCTATTACAAATCTCAAATTGTGGAGTACAGAGGCAAATAAATAAATGATGGGTCTTTGTCCCAAACATTATGGAGGCCACTGTACAATCATCAGGCTCACAAATTCAACAATACACCTAGAGCAGACAACCTATGCGTGATGAATTCTGACCCAAAGCACAGTCTGCTAGTCTCCTGAGAGCCACAGTAATGGCGGCCTGGATTCTGTGGTTTGGGCAGAGCCCAAGCTGTGACTGCTTGCAACAGGGAAATGCATTTTAATGGATCCACTAACTGGCTAGTGATACAGTGGTTTTACTGGTAATATTGGTATTGCTGAGCAAAATATTATTTTTTTTGGACTTTGCTTTGTTTATTGTGGATTCTTTTTGGAGTGCTCCACATCATTTTGGTTGCATCAGTAGCCTAACATATAATATTAATGTGTCAATTTCTGTTCTTGTTAGCTCTTTGGTGATATCTTAACTTTTTGCCATTGCATATTACATTTGCTGACACTACAAAATGTTTTCCCATATAAATATGGAATCTTTTTTCTTGTTTCCTTAAATGAGAATTATATGCAGTTATTCCAAGAACAAACTAATTATGGTAAACTCTCAAAATAAATTGCAAGCTTCTGGCTTTTAACATTAATGCTCAGATTTTAACATTGTCACATTGTAGATTGTCACATTAATTAAAGTAATGGACAGTAACTATTATAAAAACTTGTTAACCATTCTTCATGCAATGTAACCATGAGTCCTGTATAGATTGTTATATTTTTGAACTTCATTGGTACTTTGTGCTAAAATACCAACGATGATGTTAAAAATACATTTTTTGCCATGCCCATGCAGACTAGTACATTTGTGAGCATGTTTTTGTTTAAACTGGCATTTAAGAGCTTTCACCACATTTTTTACTATTTTTGATTTATTCTTTATAGATGTCTGCAAGTATTCGATGTTTCACCAAACCTGTGGAATCGTTGGAAAGATCTCTTGAGATTAGTCGACACAAGGGGAGAAAGAGAGTGCAGAAAAGGCCAAACTATAAAAATGTGGGTGAAGAAGACGAAGAGGAGAAGGGGATAGAAGAGAAGGAAGATGACACTGAAAAGCTGAAAGGTACAGACTCTAGTGCAAAAGGCAACAAGACAAGTGGGGAGACTGAAGGTGAGTGTTGCATGAACAAAAAGACTGATGGTTCCCCTCACTTTCCTACAATCCAGTGATTATTCAATATATTTGCTGAAGTGTATAGAAATGTATAAAATCCAAAAATATTTTGAGAATTATAATGTTTTTAATATCATGGTGAAGTGCACATTTTGAAGGGGTCGACAGTACAGGATCTTTGCTGTTATAGTTCGAGGAGAATAGGAGAAATTGTTGCCGGCATATCTATTTTTGAGCAGACGTGCACCTGTGGTTATAAAGAGGAAAAAAATAAGGTACAGACATTTAGAGAATATTCTTTGAAGTTGCAAATGCCTAATTGCCAAAAAATGAGTTTGCCTTGGGCATAATATTCTTCCCTCTTCAAGTTAGGATCAGCCTTATTTTTACTTTGAGAATAGATTATTATGTCCCACTGCAAGCATTTATATTTTATCCGCAGGACAGAAAAGTTTGGAGGTGTTCAAAGCATATTTAGAAATATTTATTTGATCTGTTTCGTTGTCTGCTGGGGCATCACTCGCTATTGGTCTTGCCATTCGCTTTTGTATGTCTGCGAAGCTGATTTGTGCAATTTCTCTTTTACAAAAATGTGTGCCAGTGAACAGTTGCATTAATATTTGGTTCCTTTGATCTAAGTTGCAAGTCTTTGACTGGTGCTTCTAATGCCATGATTTCCCTCGTCTAGTTATTCGAGTCCGAATCTGCTGTTTTCTGCCTCTCCTGGCTGACTTTAATATTATCTTTGTCTCTATATGACTGTACTTAATTCTGTCAGGTGGTAGGGGAAAGACCATCAATGAATCTGAAAAATAGGAATTAGTTGTTTCAGCAATCAGTAGTAAAGGTATGAATAAAGTATCATATTTCCTCAAGGATTATTTCCTTCCTACGTTACAACGGTTATAAACTATTAAAATGTAGCCAAGAATTTCCACACATCCAACATTGCTTTTTTTCCTGGCTTTATAAATGTAATACCCTTTCTGCCCATTAATGCAGGTTTTTATATCCCGAGCTAGTTATATATCCTAGCACATATCATTCTCTAACTTTGAAAATAAAGTTATAGTCACTTAAGATGTGGCGTTGTTTATACTGATCTTTTCAGGAACAGTGAGTCTTATGTTGTGTGTTTTTGTTTCTCTTTCCCTGCTACTCTGCATTTCTCGTTCGTTAATGTTTGTGCAATTTTCTGCTGAGCAATTCAACGCATTTGCAAGTCGACTTTAATGTTCTTCCAGCCAATTAAAACAAATCGTGCTTAAAATGCATTTGTGCAAAACACAATTAGAGAAAAGAAACAAGCCCATTGTAGTACAAGAGGTCATCCATACTGTTCTGTTGTCCAGGTACGATTAGGGTTAAACGTGTTGGTTCAAGAATCTGATAGTTGTAAGACAGTAGCTGTTCCCCCTCCAAATAGTGTATGACCACAGGCTTCTGAATGTTGTCTCCAATGGTATGGTAGATTAAATTGAGAAGAATTGAGAGTCAAGAAACGAGTGTTTAATTGTCATGCATACCGAAAGGGAACAATTAAATTGGTACTTGCGGAGGGCATGGGCTGGATGGTAGATAATAGATGCTGTGTTCTTGAGCCAGTGCTTCATGTATGTGATTTTGATAGAGGAGAGGGCTGTGCCTATGATAGTCGGGGCCATGTACTCTGCAGCCTCTTATGTTCCAGGGCATTGGAATATTTATACTAGGCCATGATATATCCAGTCAGGATACCCTCTTCAATAGAAGTTTGTTAAGAGTATTCGGTGACAAATTTATTTTTAAACTTAAAATAGTAGAAGTGCTGTCACATCTTCTTGGTGATTACATCTACGTACAGGCCTGTGATAAGTCATCAGAGATGTTAATCCCTACGAATTTGAGGCGTTTAATTTGCTCCATCACCGACCCATCAATGAAAAGTCTCCTAACTTCCCCTTTCTGAAGTCAAGGAATAGTTCTGTGGTCTTGTTGACTTTGAGCAAGAGGTTGATATTGTGGTACCACTTTCAGGTGTTCTATCTCCTGTACACTGACTCATTATCACTCGTTAACCAGTCAACCTGGTTGCTGATAAATTTATAGATGACATTGAAGCTGTCCTTAACCACATAGTCATGGGTGTAAAACCCATAGAGCATGAGGCTAAGCACGCAGCCTTAAGATATTTTTAGTTTAGTTTAGAGATACAGTGTGGAAACAGGCCCTTCGGCCCACCGAGTCCGCACCGACCAGCAATCCCCGCATATTAACACTATCTTACATGCACTAGGGGCAATTTTTACATTTACCAAGCCAATTTTGGAGTGTGAAGAACCAAAGATCTTGGAGAAAACCCACTCAGGTCACGGGGAGAATGTAGTCGGGATCGAACCCAGGTTTCTGGCACTGTAAGGCAGCATCTCTACCACAGCGCCACCGTGCCGCCCTTATGAATTATACTTTCCTTCTGAGTTTATCCTGTACTTTGGCAATTTTACATTAATGACCACAGGTTGACCTCGCTTTGAAGAGCAGCTTCCCTATAAACTATTTCAAAGCGAATCATTGACGTTTGAATAAATGGAAGTTCCAATAAATCACCAGTGGAAATCAATTGATGAATTCAGGATAAAATGATCATTTTTAAGATAATTTCCTTATATTTTGCCTCATTAGGCTAAATTGAAATATCAAGACACCATCTTAGCGCAGGATGCTTTTTCATTATAAGGTACTGAGGCTAGCCTGTCATCACTTTTGCACAAGTAGTATTATTATTATTTATTGTTATAAACCTTAGCAGTAATAGTGAAAGATATTTGGGGTATATTGGATAGTTCAAAGATTTACCCCCTTTTTTTCTAATTCACTTCTGAAACTGGTTAACACATCTTGTATATGTAATTGTAGATTACATTTGATTTTGTTCATAACCAGGTTTTATTGTGCCTTTTGTTGTACTAATATCTACTTATCTTGATTTAAACTAAATTGCATTTACATTGTTATGATTTCTGGATGTTTCGGAGAGTGAGGGAGATTCAGTCTAGATTTGTAAGAAGGGTGTGGGGAGGGGATAGAAGTGGGGCAAAAGTTGGAGCAATTTCATCTTCAGCCTCTTCTGTTCAATTTTATTTCTGCTTTCAGCGTCCTTTATCAACAATCAGTGAGGTGTAAATGCTCTTAGATCTTAATTCTTTTTTTCCCTTGATTTATCGATTCAACTGGTTCAAGATGGTCAAGTAAATCTGAAGGTACTGTAGATTAATTGATAATTATTTATTAGGCACGTAAGTATAGGTTTTCATGTGAAATCAGCAAAGTAGCTGATAAATGGCAGTTTGTTTTCCAAAGATATCCCTTCGTCATTAATTTTACATATTGTCTATTGTAAAAGAACATTAGATAAGGATAACAAATTCAGCAGCTTTTATCATCAAGGGACCAAATCTGCTGCTACTTGTTATTCGCAGTTGAGAAACTGAATTCATCATTTGCTCTGGACTCTCCTGCGCCTATTTACAAGGAGTTAAAAGCATTGAAAGCATATTTATACCGATTATATTCCTTCTGAGGAGAGATGATAATCTATTAAACCATCGAAATGAGACTGGTAACTTGCCACATGAATGATTTGTAGTTGTAACCCAAAGTCCATCCTTCATTGTTTTATTACAGGAAGCCTCTATGAAATAAATGCCTATGAATTAAACGAATAGCTCATATAAAATTATATCAACTTCCTCCTTGCGGGTAAATGTAAAAAAACACTTGGTTTAATTTGGGATATTTTATGCAACTGTTTGAAAATGGTTAGATTTGCAAATTAGAGAACGTAGAGTTGAATAAAATCCTTTCCAGTTTGCAGCTCATGTCACTGTCCAATATATTAGGTGATCTATATTTTGAAGACTATCAGCAAAGATTTTCTGTGAATTTTAATTACGAAATAAAAAATATAAATCTGAAGTCAGGTTATTGTTTTCCATACTCAAGTACTTCCTCATGTCTGATTGGGTAATCTTAGAAATGAGTCAAGCATTGATTTAGTTATAGTCAACACTTCTGTCCATCTGTGTTCTGAATGAGTAGTTAGTAAAATATCTCAACATTTAAACAAATCCCTTTGGTAGTTTTGCTTACTGGATAACTGAACCAGGCAAGGAAGATGCACTCTTTCCAGAGATTCCCATCAACTATTTGTCACTTTTATTTAAAAAATGTGAATGTTGTGTATTATGGATATTACATTAAACAGTTGTAGCTACAGTGAGCAACACCTTTGCTGCACTCTTCAATTTTCCGTTAATAATTTGATTCTTAGTTGGACAATCACCAGTTGTTTTTATTACCTTTTCTTTTGGAGGTTTGCTTCCAAATTTAGAAATGAACACCAGGTATTACATGAATGCACAAGCTTTGTAGAATTGATCATTACTTATCTGGCAAAAATGGTAACTATAAGACCAAGGAACTGTAGGTGCTGGAATTTTACATAGAATGCAAATGCGGGAGTGACTCACCAGATCGGGCAGCATCTGTGGAGGACATGTATAGGCGATGTTTTGAGTTGGGACCCTTCAAGGGCAACTGTTTATTTTGTGGGTCTGCTGCTCCAAATTAACCATGTCACTTCAAAAGCGTTTTAAATGAATTGTGGAATATCAAGCGAATAGATCTCCAATGGCATTGCTTTTAGTATTTGCGAATATGCCATCTTATACAAGTGTGTCTTTGTGCCTTGCATGACTCGATGCATTAACTCGTTAATTAATGCTGACAGTATGTCACATTCTACAATGTGTTGTGGTTTTCAGAGGGATTAATTTGAAAAATAAATTCCATGACTACTAATGTTACTATGCAGTCAAAGTCAATAATTTTGATTACTATTATATTCATAAACTACATAGCTGCATATGATTTTAAAAGGGTTATAGGGAAATGATTTTATGAGTTCAGTAAATTGGAGAATGAAATACTGGAAACTGACTGGTGCTTTTCCAGCTTGGAAAAGAAGAAACAAACATACAATGGTTCAATGGGACTTTTATTGTCACATGTGCACAGTAAAATTATTTTTTTACAATCAGAGAGTGTTGCCATGCCTACTAAGCACATCCCCGATTAGCAAATTGTTCAGAAATAGTCTACTGATCCCGCATGTAAGAGATGCCATGTTTTAGCGTGTTTGTCAAAGTCCAGTCCGTGGTATTGGTATTGTGAGCAGTGTTCGTGCCAAGCAAGTCCCAGGTTGCTATGGGCCTCCAACTGTTGCCTTCCCTTGGACATGTGGGTCGGCCAGTGAACCGGTGATCCTCTCCTCGCCCGTCCACCTTTGTGCTACAGACCTTGAGGGTGCGGTAAACCAGACCCCAGCCCCTCCCCTACTGGTCTTGTTCCTCGTCTATCCTCACGGTTTCTGGTCTTCGAAGAAGCTCCCAGGGCACTGCGCATGGCAGTTGAAGCCCGGCAGACACTCCAATCACAGTCAAAGTTTCAGGTCGACACCTTGCGCCTGGTCTAGCTGAATGGTCTTGGCTATACAATCACTACTCTACAACCTATTTTAAACCATATGCACCAAGTAGTGTATGGATATAATAGAATTGGTCTTTAGTGTAGGTGTTGGTCTTTTGTGCATGTTGGGTTTGATTCCCGAATGAGTGGGTTAACATATGATGAGTGCTTGGCCATACTGGGCCTCCAACCTTCCACTCGCTGGAGTTTGGAAGGTTGAGGTGGGACCTCATGGAAACTTACAGAATAATGAAAGCATAGATAGTGGATGTGGAAAGGATATTTCCGCTGGTAGGAGAATCTAGGACCAGAGATTAAGCCTCAGAGTTAAAGGACACTCTTTTAGAAAGGAGGTGAGGAGGAATTTCTTTAGTCAGAGGGTAGTTAATCTGTGGAACTCATTGCCACATAGGGCTGTCGAGGCCATCAGTGGATATTTTTAAGGCAGAGATAGACAAATTCTTGATTAGAATGGGTGTCAAGGGTTATGGGGAGAAAGCAGGAAAATGGGATTAGGGGGCAGAGATCAGCCATGATTCAATGGGCCGAATGGCGTAATTCTACTTTACGTGTGAACTTGTGAACCATGACCTCATGGACACATTACTTATTTCTCCAATCCTCCCCCCTTCTTGTCCCATCACATCCATGAGCAATGGCAAAACCCACAGCTCTAGAAGCACTATCCACAGCTGCAAATAATATGTGAAACAGTTTATGTCCACTTCCTATGATCTTCTACACTGTGTTCATTTTAAGCTGTGGTTCCTTCCACAGTGGAAATACCAAATGTAGATTGAGCAACTACTTTGCTCAAAAGACCCATGGAAGATGACCGCATACTGCAGTCTATCTTCTCTGCTTATGCATTATTACTATGCAGCCCTGAAAGAGCAATAATTTCATATATTAAATTATGGGGAAACCTAAAATAAACATGCCTTCAGCATGAAACCCAAGAAACTACACATTCTAGAACCTGGAGCAAAAACAATCTACTAGAGGAATTCAGCTGTGTACACAGAGTGACTGATAGTGTTGAGCACTGAGCTATAGTTGATGAACTGCAGCCTGACGTGTATGTGTTCCGATTGCCCAAGAGGTCCCGCACAGTGTGGGGAGTTTGTGTGATTGCATCCGCTGTCGATCAGTAGTGATAGAAGGCTAATTGAGGAGGGTCATTATTGAGGCAGGATTTGATTTGTGTCATATACAACCTCTCGAAGCTTTTCATCATAGTGAACATGAGTACCACCGGTTGGTAGTCGTTGAGACATTTCACCTTGCTCTTCCTGGGCACCGGTATTATACATGTCCTTATAGAGCAGGTGGAGACCTTTGAAGTAGTAATGAGAGGTTGAAGATGTCCACAAAAATTCTGGCCAGTTGGTCTGTGCTGATTTTGAGACGGTTTCTGAGGCTTCACTCTCAAGAAGGATTTTCTGATGTTGACCTTGAAAACAGCTGACAGGGTTGTCTGAACTTGGGATGAGATGTTTCTTTCTCAAGCTTCAGTTGAGTTTCATTGGATCAGAAATAATCAGAAAGTGACCAGAAATGGGGAGGTCGGAGTGTTTCTGACAGACTGAAAATGACAAGTAGCTGGCAGCTCATGGATATCCTTGTGGTCAGCCCATGTGATCCTGTACATGGAATCAAACTCTGGAAAACATTCAAAAATTGGGTAGTCGGGGTAGAGAAAAACAGGATGAGTCTAGTAATGCCAGAATGCCATGAGGATTAGAAGGTTTCAGCTTCAGGGAGAGGTTGGATGGACTTGGATTGTTTTCTCTGGAACGTCAGAGGTTGAGGGGGAGACTTGATAGAAGTATATAAAATTATGAGAGGTATAGATGGGGTAGACGTTCAGAACCTTTTTCCCCAGGGTGATAAATGTTCAACACTAGAGGGCATTGCTATGAGATATGGGGGAATGTTTAATGGAGATGTGCTTGGCAAGTATTTTGTACAGAGCGTAGTGGGGGCCGGGAACAGATTGCCAGGGGTGGTGGTGGAGCCAAATCCAACAGTGGTGTTTAAGCTGCTATGCATACACACATAGGCAGGGAATAGAGGGTTATGGATCATGTACAGGCAGATGAGATCTGTTTTCCTTGGCATCATGTTCAGCACAAACATTGTGGACTGGAGAGCCCAGTCCTGTGCTGTACTGTTCTATGTTTTGGTGGAATCTTGATCAAGTGCAATCACTGGATACTTCCAAGGAGTTTTTGTTCTAAACCATTGATTTAATTGTTCAGAGTTGATTCTGTCAGGGATGGATCTTTTATGTGAAAGGTATTGTATTGCGAAGATGGAGTTGTTTTACTGAATCATGAAGCCTTTTATTTGGATTTTTTTTTACACTGAGCATCTTACAAGAATTTATACGTGGCAGTCTTTTTACATGGTTATTTAATGAACTATTGGCAAAAAATCAAACTAATTACACTCTACCTTATAACAATGCAAATGAACAATTTCCTGGAAATTTGTAGTGGCAGGGAAATAATTGGCTAGCCAACAAACATTTCAATCCAATAAAATGTGATTACAATCTATATATCAATATTTCCATGGTCAAAATGATCAATGATTTTTGTAGCTGAGCTTTTGTTAACAAATTTGTGTGTCTAATTTGTGTAACCACTGTTCTTTTCAATGGCGTTATTAATTTTAATTTTGTGTATTGTAATTGTACTCTTCATAATATTTGAAGAGAGAACACATTGGGACCCAAGAAATTTAGATTTTGTTCTGTAATTGAGATTTGTTCTGGCACATAGTATTTAGTGTCAGTTTTAAAAAGCAAGTTTTGTTTCTCTTGTTTGAAGAAATCGAAATGGTTATTATGGAGCGATGCAGGATATCTGGCTCCCAGATTTCAGGAGTGATGGAACAGAATACCACAGATGAGGAGAAAACTGCTGCTGCTACAAGGACTAACAATCCAAGAAGAAGGTAAGCTTAATTTTGTATTTGTGAAATGTAACGATTTTTTTACCAGAGTGGGAAATTGAGTTTTCTTCTAAAAAGGCTCGGAACAGAGCCAAAGCAGAAATGATGTATAATATCTGAATGGCCCAATCTTCTCCATGCACTTGTCTGCCATTTTGGATATTTGAAAATAACTATTCAAAAATTTGTCAAATAATGTTGTTTCATAACCAAGTAGTTAGTGAAGCTCCCGACTACGGCTGCAGCCTGTACAGAATTTGTACAGTGCCCTCCATAATGCTTGGGACAAAGGCCCATCATATATTTATTTGCCTCTGTACTCCACAATTTGCGACATGTAATAGAAAAAACTCACTTGTGGTTAAAGTGCACATTTTCAGATTTTGATAAAGGCCATTTTTATACATTTTTGTTTAAAAATGTAGAAATTACAACAATGTTTATACATAGTCCCCCCCATTTCAGGGCTCCATGATAGTTGGGACATGGCAATGTCATATAAATGAAAGTAGTCATGTATAGTAGTTGTTGGCATATCCTGTGCATGCAATGACTGCTTGAAGTCTGCGATTCATGGACATCACCAGTTACAGGGTGTCTTCTCTGGTGATGCTCTGCCAGGCCTGTATTGCAGCCATCTTTAGCTTATGCTTGTTTTGGGTGTTAGTCCCCTTCAGTTTTCTCTTCAGCATATAAATGGCATGCTCAACTGGGTTCAAATCGGGTGATTGACTTGGCCACTCAAGAATTGACCATTTTTTAGCTTTGAAAAATGGCTTTGTTGCTTTAGCTGTATGTTTGGGATCATTGTCTTGCTGTAGAATGAACTGCCGGCCAATGAGTTTTGAGGTATTTGTTTGAACTTGAGCAGATAGGATGTGTCTATGCACTACAGAATTAATTATGCTACTACCAGCAGCAGTTGTATCATCAATTTGCGATTAGTAAGCTCACCAGTGCTCTCTGTCTTCTTATGATGTTCCAAACAATTGATTTTGGTAAGCCTAAGGTTTGGCTGATGTCTCTAACAGTTTTATTCTTGTTTCTCAGTCTCATAATGTTTTTTTTTACTTTTATTGGCATAAATTTGGTCCTCATGTTGATAAACAGCAATAAAAGTTTCCAACGGTGATGGAAAGACTGGAGGAAAGACTAGGTGTTGAGAGCTCTCTTATATACCTGCAATAGAGAGGCATTTAAACACACCTGAGCAATTACAACCGCCTGTGAAGCCATGTCCCAAACATTATGGTGCCCTGAAATGGGGGGGGACTATGTATAAACACAGCTGTAATTTCTACATGATGAATCCAAAATGTATAAAAATACCCTTTATCTGACAATGTGCACTTTAACCACATTTTTTTCTATTACAAATCTCAAATTGTGGAGTACAGAGGCAAATAAATAAATGGTGGGTCTTTGTCCCAAACATTATGGAGGACACTGTATATTCTCCCTGTGACCACGTGGGTTTTCTCTGAGATCTTCTGTCTCCTCCCACACTCCAAAGATGTACAGGTATGTAGGTTAATTGGCTTGGTGTATGTGTAAAATTGTCCCTAGTGTGTGTAGGGTAGTGTTAATGTGCGGGGGTCAGTGCGGACTTGATGGGCCGAAGGGCCTGTTTCCGCGCAGTATCTCTAAAAAATATATATTCTTTTTTTTAAATAAAGCAAATGTATTATTGTCATAAATGTTAAGGAACAAAGTATTTGTTGATATCAGATCTTGATATTTTTAAATGTAATTTTTTAATGCTGAGTTTTGTCATGCCTGTTGGAGTACAGTAATATGGTTAACATTAGTCTGATTACATTAATGTTAAACTAGTGGGATATTGCTGAAGATACACCATATACATTTTTAAAATGTGTTATGCATGAATATACAATGGCGCAAATTTAAATTATTTGTGATGTTTTCCCTAAAATTCCCAATATATGTCCACTCTTTTCATCAGAGATGGAATCATAACAATGTTACTTTAAGGGTAGAATGGTGATGCTGCAGTTAATGCTGTTCTGTCAGTACTCCAGGGACCTGAATTCAGTGCTGACCTCTGACATGTTATCTCCATGACTATATGTGTTTTTGCCAAGGTTCCAAATCCCAACAATAGGTTGATGGATTAATTGGCGACTTTAACTAGCCCCTTATAGTGTAGGTAAATGGCAAGTGAAACCAAAAATGGGGTTTGTCGGGAGAAAATTTGCTGGGAAATAAAGAAAACAGGAAGAGGACTGATGGAATTTGTCTGCCAATGTGGACCTGATTGTCCAAATTAAATCCTGTGTTTTCTTAAGTTAGTAAATAATTTGGCATATTGCCAAGAGATAAAGTTTGTTATTGGGAAGCTGTTGCAGTAACAAAGCATGAGAAATTTAACAATGAAGTATTCTTTGATAAAGCAAGGTGTAAATTAATTGTATTGGAGGAACTTTAAATGGCGTGGTAATAAGAAGAATATTTAGCCAAATAATGGTATGCTTTTCAGACTTCAGTTTTCTGTATATTAGAATATAGTTATTTTATATTCCCATAAGCTGCCTTTGTACTCTCATGCTTTATTTTGTTTGTTCAAATTTACAGACCCTTCCTAGATCTGGTGTATAAAGCACTGGAGTGCTTTGAGGAAGATTATTATGCGTTATTTGTGCTGTGTCTTCTCTTTGCAATATCTCACAACCAAGGTTAGTTTTTGTCAATATTTGGTCTTGAAAAATTGCTATCGTGAAAAGTTGTTCTCTAGTATTGGACAACGTTTACTACTTTTGATCACAATGATGGTGCTACATACGTGTATGTTCTTTCAACCATGATGTATTCACTGCATGTGTGTCTGATTCAAGTCCTTGCTTTCTCCATGACCACTCCAAAAAGTAACTTCTCTGCTATTTCCCACTTTTACAAAAAAATCTAGTTATCTTGGGATGGCTTGGCTAATAAAGTATTATTGTGATTGTGATTGATTGTGTTTTTTACTTGGGTGGAATATTTTTTCAAAAATGTGTTTTTGTTCATTTCAAAACCACAGGATCAGTAAGTCATGTAAGATGTGCTCGAATGACGATCATTTTTTTACACTTGGGAGTTAAATTCAGCTGCATAGTGCTCATTTCACAGACAGGAATTCCTGGGACCACAATTAAACTTCTAACCAAACATTTGTCTGGCCATATAAGCAAAGATAAGAAAGCTATGATTGAAAACATTCAGTAATTTGATATTATTTAGGTGTAGACTCAGACCTGTTGGAAAAGATTCAAATTCCTCCAGAGAATGCCAAGGAGAAGAGCTCATATAGCCATGTACTGGCAGAAAGACTCATTAAGATAATGAACCAATCAACACGTTCTGGTGAGTAAATTTCCTCGTGTAATTGTTTTTTTTAATTGTTTCTAGCTTCAATACAAGGGAAAGCTAAAACCTCTGGAGTAAATCGGGTTCAGTCCTCGGCAGTTTGGCAAAAGCTGAAATTGAATCCACTTTCTTTTGTGATATTAGTGTTTACATCAGCTTTAAGATGTTCATTATTATAGCAAGCCATGACTTGCTTTTACTAATCTCATCTATTTCTGAAGGTCATGTCTCTCTCTAGAGTTTTGAGTGCAAAATTCTCTATGCTGACAGTGTCACAGTCTTGGAGGTGCCATGTTTTAGATGAGAGGTTAACCTGAGACCCCATTTGTTCTTGAAAGTCACTAAAATCAACATTACTAAAAATTATTTGTCCAATCATTGCTGATTGTAGGAGTTTGCAGTGTGAAAATTGGGTTCCATCTTTCGTAAACAAAGTGGTGATTACACGTCAAAAAGTGTTTAATTGGCTGTAAAACACATAGATGATGAATAAAATGCTAAAGGGCCTGTCCCATTTAGACTATTTTTTAGGCGACTAAAGGTGACTAGGCTGTCGCCACATGGTCGCCGGTGTGTCACCTGTATGGTCGTGATGACACTATGACAGTCGCTGGCAGTCGCCTTAAAATAGCCTAAGTGGGACAGGCCCTTAACTCGCATGTTCAAAAATAGCAAAAACAATAGCAAAACAACGTAGTTGTGCCTTGGTACACTGCAATAAAAAATATATAAATGAGTAGACGGTCTCGATTCAACCTTTTTGGAAAAGTACAGTGCCCTCCATAATGTTTGGCACAAAGACCCATCATTTATTTATTTACCTCTGTACTCCACAATTTGAGATTTGTAATAGAAAAATTCACATGTGGTTAAAGTGCACGTTGTCAGATTTTATTAAAGGCCATTTTTATACATTTTGGTTTCACCATGTAGAAATGACAGCAGTGTTTATACATAGTCCCACCCATTTTTGGTCAGCATAATGCTTGGAGGTGCATGGGAATCTATATTGCCTCATGCGGGCTGTTTGGGGTTCCTTGGTGGTGATGAATGAGGTGCTATGGGGACAGGTGTTACAACTCCTTTGCCAACAGGGGAAAGTGCCTGGGCGAGGTAAAGTTAGGTGGAGAGAGATGAGTACTTTATGTATTATGTCAAGCTAAATCATGGGAGTGGTGCCAAAATATGTGTTGACATATTGAACTGATGGCTTAGCATTTGCTGATCAAAGGTATGCATGAGAATAAGCTGCCCTTTCAATTTAATTTGATCCATTATTAAATATAGAAAACCGGTTGCTTGAATATATTTTGCTAATACTGTAAATATTATAATTTTTCAGATGCAAAAATTCGCTTGGCGACGTTGGAACTTGCTTGTCTCTTACTAAGACAGCTTGTGCTTTCAGATGGTACCTGCATTATTAAAGATGTGCATCTTGCCTGTCATGAGGTAAAAATTTGAAACTTTAAAAAATTTGTTGTGCTGTGTGTGAAAGGGTAATTGTTACATAGCCAAAGTCTGGTATCTTTGCATGCAGCGTTCTTTTCTCAAAAAAATGAAAATAATGTCATTGCATTGTAGAAAAAGCTTGACTTAGAAAAGATAGACCGCCTAAACAGCTTTTATGTGAGTATTGCCATCTATTATCTAACTTAAGAATAAAGAGATTCTTTAAACTTAGTCCAAATCGTATATTTAAAATTTGTTTAAGAAGCAAATTTAAAATTTGCTCAGGAGAATAATGCTGAAAATTCAGAACAGATTGATATAATTTAAGAAGGAATAATAATGGTTAAAAATTTCAATCAGTTCTGCACCCTGTCGCCGTATTTTGATGTGGCCTTACAACCAGTTCTCTTATACGTCTATCAATCCTCCTGATTTTTATTTGTGGCACATTAAAAGGTCATCTATTACAGCAAATTAATTACCAGGGTATCTTTGGGATGGTGGAGGAAATCTAGCTATACATGTGCAATTTCCACACCGCTCCTGAAGATAGAATCAAGCCTGGGACTCTGGAGCTGCAAAGCAGTTGTGCTACCTGCTGCACTTCATTGTTTGACAGAATAGGCTTGTACTGCAAATTACCAATATATTCCTGAGGGAAGGAAATAAGCTGTCAGTTGTCAGGTCAGCACAGTGGGGCAGCTGGTAGTGCACCAGAGACTCTGGTTTGATCCTGACCTTGCACCTGTGTGAATTTTGCACATTTTCCCTGTCACGGCATGGGTTTCCACCAACTGCTCTGGTTTCCTCTCTCATCCCAAAGACGTGTGGGTTTGCAGGTTACTTGACCACTGTAAATTGCTCCTAGTGTGCAGGGCGTGGATGCAAAGGTGGAATAACAGAACTGGTCTGAATGGGTGATTCGAAGACCGGTATACAGTCAGCTAAAGGGCCTGTTTCCATGCTGTATTTTTCAATCAGTCAACAGAATGTAGCAACATTGACTTCTATGACATCTTGAATGAATTTTGTTTATGCTCCCATTGGTTTCATGTTCGGAGAAGGGAGTAGCCAGCCTTAATTTAATATGAACAGCATTAGCTACAAGTCCATATGTTTGTTCAAGACTGTTTCCGAGATTTCAGTAGATAATTTAGGCTGCTGCTTCAGTGTGGCGTTGATTGGGGACTGCTCCATTGCTCTTCTTTTATTTCTCATATTTAAGTAAACATACAGTGCCCTCCATAATGTTTGGGACAAAGACCCGTCGTTTATTTATTAGCCTCTACCCCACAATTTGAGATTTGTAATAGAAAAAAAACACATGTGCACATTGTCAGATTTTATTAAAGGGTGTTTTTATACATTTTGGTTTCATCATGTAGAAATTACAGCAGTGTTTGTACGGAGTCTCCCCATATCAGGGCACCATAATGTTTGGGACACATGGCTTCACAGGTATTTGTAATTGCTCAGGTGTGTTTAATTTCCTCCTTCATGCAGGTATAAGAGAGCTCTCAGCTCCTCCGATCATTCCATCACCTTTGGAAACTTTTATTGCAGTTTTATCAACATGAGGACCAAATGTGCCAATGAAAGTCAAAGATGCCATTATGATACAAGAATAAAACTGTTAGAGACATCAGCCAAACCAAAATCAACTGTTTGGAACATCATTCAGAAGAAAGAGAGCACTGGTGTGCTTACTAATAGCAAAGGGACTAGCAGGCCAAGGAAGACCTCCACAGCTGATGACAGACGACTTCTATCTATAATAAAGAAAAATCCCCAAACACCTGTCCGACAGATCAGAAACACTATTCAGGAGTCGGGTGTGGATTTGTCAATGACCACAGAAGACTTCACGAAAAGAAATACAGAGACTACACTGCAAGATGCAAACCACTGGTTTGTTGCAAAAATAGAACGGCCGGGTTACTGTTTGCGAAGATGAACTTAAAAGAGCAACCACTGTTCTGGGAAAAAGGTCTTGAGGACAGTTGAGATGAAGATTAGCTTATCTCAGGGTGATGGCAAGAGCGAAGTATGGAAGAGAGAAGGAACTGCCCAAGATCCAAAGCATACCACCTCATCTGTGAAACACAGTGGTGGGGGTGTTATGGCCTGGGCATGTATTGTACTGGCTCACTTCATTGATGATACAACTGCTGGTGGTTGTAGCATAATGAATTCTGAAGTGTATAGACACATCCTATCTGGCCAAGTTCAAACAAATGTCTCAAAACATTGGCCGGCGGTTCATTCTACAGCAAGACAATGATCCCAAACATCCTGCTAAAGCAACAAAGGAGTTTTTCAAAGCTAAAAAATAGTCATTTCTTGAGTGGTCAAGTCAATCACCCGATCTGAACCCACTTGAGCATGCCTTTTATATGCTGAAGAGAAAACTGAAGGGGACTAGTCCCAAAAACAAGCATCAACTAAAGATGGCTGCAATACAGGCCTGGCAGAGAAGACACCCAGCAACTGGTGATGTCCATGAATTGCAGACCTCAAGCAGTCATTGCATGCAAAGGATATGCAGCAAAATATTAAACACGACTACTTTAATTTACAGGACATTGCTGTGTCCCAAACATTATTAAAATCTGACAATGTGCACTTTAACCACATGTTTTTTTTCTATAACAAATCTCAAATTGTGGAGTACAGAGGCAAATAAATAAATGATGGGGATTTGTCCCAAACATTATGAAGGGCACTGTAGAAGGAGGCTGCTCTGCTCATTGCATCCATGCTGTTTCTCAGAGCAAGTCCATTCCCACCCTTATTCCCCATCAACCCTTCCTCTTGCATGCTGTCACCACTGTCCTCATTCACCCACTTCTGTCAAGGGTGATCAACAATATGAACCAACCTACCAACCAGGATGCCTTTGTACGTGGGACGAAACTGTAGTATGTTGGTAAAACCAAAGCGGTAATAGGATAAATAGACAAACTTCACAAAATTAGTTCCAGAACTTTGGATTCACCATGGTTGCTGAAACTGTAAAGCAATTACTTACTTTATCAACTGCGTCACTCTGCCATGATTCCTGTCTTTGAGAAACATAGAAACATTGAAAATAGGTGGAGGAATAGGCCATTCGGTCCTTCGCGCCAACACCGCCATTCAATATGACCACGGCTGACCATCCAAAATCAGTACCTCGTTCATGCTTTATCCCCATATCCCTTGATTCCATTAGCCCTAAGAGCTACATCTAACTCTCTCTTGAATACACTCATTCATAAATTTTGGATGAAGCCTTAGAATAAGTTACCATTTAAATTGGACATCAACTATTTCATCTCTCTATTTAAAGAAGGGCAGCAGTGATGTCCTTGGGACCATTTATCTTTCGACTTACACCTCCATAATAGATTGTCTGAACGTTCATCATGTGTACTGTATTTTGCAGCTTTAAAGTATTGGCTATTCTTTAAATGTGTTTTATTTCTCCTCCACACTTTCGTCGGGCAGAATGTACAAAAGCTTGAAATAGGTATGTTACAATACCTACCTTTAGCAGCGCTGCAGTTCTGCCGCTCCCCGTGTGCGCGACTTTGGCGCCTTTCAGAGGGGGTGCGGGTTTAAAATGCCGTTTTTCCCTAGACAGTCCAAATCGATCCATGTCGGGCGATTTCGTCGCTGAAGAGAAATCACTCCGACATTTCATTCATGAAGCTATTTTTAAACTACGCTAGATTATTTATTAACTAGAGTGGTTTAAAAATTATCTTCTAAATCTCTGAACGCCGACAGCAGAACAGACCTAACGTAGGGGAGAAAATAAAGTGCACAGGTTATTTTTACATTAAAACTTGGTTTTTAGGAAGCCTTTAATCACATTTTCGTGTTGCAAAATGGGGACAAAAAAAATGTATGAACCGGCAGAGTTTTTCATGCCGAATTCACCGCAAACCGCAACATTCTAATCCACCGCATTCCACTAAAACCCACTCGCAAGTTGATTTAAATGGCCATTAATTTACAGGCATTAAACACTAAATTCTTTCCATTTGGCCTATAAATTCATGAAAATGAGATTTAAAATCATGTTATATTGTGGATTATTGTGTGAATGTTATTTGGACACTTAGGATATTTTAAAATGTTTATAATTTCTTAAGAAATTGATAGATGTTTAGATCTAGTAATTGAATTTTGTAATTAGCTCCAATTAGATAACTAACTAATTATATGCTTTAATTTCAGGTCATCCAAGTAAGATTGTTTCATATTTGTTTCAGAATGCTTCAATCTATAATAACTGAAAACTTCATTGAGTTCTCTTAATTTTTAAGAAAGTTATGGGCTTTTGACTGGCAATGGGGAACAAGATGCTAATTTCCGAGTATGAAAATGGCCATAACTGTTTTAATACTGAAGATATGAAAGTGAATTAGGTGTCAAATTAAACTTTTTATGCTTTATCTGATGGGATAAATTGCAGACTTGATTTTTTAAATCTCAAAATTGTGTAACATTGCTACTTGAAAGCCCACGCCACCAAATTCCAGAATAGCTACTTCCTCTCTGTTATGAGGCTTCTGAACGGACCTTCCCTAAGCTTAGGGTAACGTCAATTCAGCTCTTTGCAGACATTGTCCTTGGAACTGATACGTTACACTGCCGAGAACTATATTCTGCACTCTGTATCTTTACCTTCTTAACTATTGTACTTGAGATTGGCTTGATTATATTTATGTATAATATCTGATTAATACTAGCAATATATTATAAGTAAGTCAAACAAAGCTTTTTACTGGACTTAAATATACGTAACAATAATAAACCTAAACCTTATGACAGGGTTATTCCAAGATTGGGAAAGGTTAAAACTGCGACTTAATTCCTTTACTGTAAACTTGTGGGTAAAATACTTGATTAACTTTATATCCCATCTTTCTTTGTTGGTGAATCTCAATATAAATGCGTTTATCACAAGTTCTAAAGTGCTTTTATTTACATTTTTGTGGTCACAAAACATGTTAGAAGCAAATGGACAATGTATTTTATTTATTTTTTGTATGCCACTAACTGCCTAAAAACAGAAAATGTCCCCTCTCCTACTATAGATGAGGCTCTCACTAGGGTGTCTTCTATACCCCGAACCTCTGCTCTCACTCCCCATCCCCCCCCCTCGTAACAACAGCAGAGTCCCCCTTGTCCTCACCTTCCACCTTACCAGCCGTCACATACAACAGATAATCCTCCGACATTTTTCCCACCTCCAATGGGATCCCACCACTGGCCACATCTTCCCATCTCCTCCCCTTTCCGCTTTCCGCAGAGACCGCTCCCTCCGTAACTCCCTCGTCAATTTGTCCCTTCCCACCCAAACCAGCCCCTCTCTTGGCACTTTCCCTTGCAACCGCAGGAAATGCTGCACTTGTCGCATTACCTCCCCCCTTGACGCCATCCAAGGATCCAAGCAGTCTTTTCAGGTGCGGCAGAGGTTTACTTGTACCTCCTCCAACCTCATTAATTGCATCCGCTGCTCTAGGTGTCAGCTGTTTTACATCGGTGAGACCAAGCGTAGGCTTGCCGATCGCTTCGCCCAACACCTCTGCTCGGTTCTTTTTTAATTTCAAAATTGACTTTATTCAGGTAATAAATATATACAATACATGAACCGTACAAAAAATTCATCCGCCTTTTTCGGAGGCTATACAAAATTTTCAATACAGTCTACATATATTGCTCAAATTTTGCAAATTTATCCCCCACCCTTGCCACTCACGTGGCCCACTGGCGTGGAATCCCTTCCCTTATTTTGAGTGGTGTCTCCACCACACCCTGCCCCCCCAATGTCCAGCAGCGGAAGGAACCTAGTCTGTGGTCCTCCCCCACCGAGCCTTGACGTTGGGTGGTAAACAACGCTCGGGCAGACCAAAGAGCGTCTTTCACCGAGTTGATGACCTTCTAGCAGCACTCGATGTCAGTCTCTGAATGCGTCCCTGGGAACAGGCCGTAAATCACAGAGTCCTCTGTGGCGGAGCTGTTCGGAATAAACTATGACAGGGACCCTTGCAGACCTCTCCAGACTCTCTTTGCGAATCCACACTTTGCGAAGAGGTGGGCAACCGTCTCCTCTCCATAGCAGCCGACCCGAGGGCAGCGTGCGCTGGCAGTGAAGTTCCGAAGGTGCAGGAAGGATCTGACTGGGAGGGCTCCCCTCACCGCCAGCCAAGCCAGGTCTTGGTGCTTGTTGGTGAGTTCTGGCGATGAGGCATTTTGCCAGACAAGCTGGGCAGTCTGCTCTGGGAACCTCGCCACAGGATCCATGGAGTCCTTTCCTCGCAGTGTCTGCAGGATGTTCCGTGCTGACCACTGCCCGATGGACTTGTGGTCACAGGTGTTGGTCCGGAAGAAACTTTCCACGAACAACATATGGTGCGGCAATGTCCAGCTGACTTGCACATCGCGTCGCATCAGCGCCAGGCCCATCCTTCGCAACACCGGGAACAGGTAGAACCTCAGCAGGTAGTGACACTTGGTGCCCACGTGCCTTGGCTATACGCTCCACCTGATGCAGCCACACACGAAGGTGGCATCAGGGTGAGGGCGACGTTGGGCACGCTCGATTTGCAATAACCAACCTGATCTCCCGGTGGCTCAGCACTTAAACTCCCCCTCCCGTTCCGAATCCGACCTTTTTGTCCTGCGCCTCCTCCATGGCCAGAGTGAGGCCCACCGTAAATTGGAGGAGCAGCACCTCATATTTCACTTGGGTAGTTTACACCCCAGTGGTATGAACATTGTCCTCCAATTTTAGGTAGTCCCTGCTTTCTCCTTCTTTCCCCTCCCCTTCCCAGCTCTACCACAGCCTTTTCCTTTCTTCTTCCCGCCCTCCCCACCCCCACATGAAGAAGGGTCTCGACCCGAAACGTCGCCTATTTCCTTTGCTCCATAGATGCTGCCTCACCCGCTGAGTTTCTCCAGCATTTTTGTCTACCTTCGATTTTCCAGCATCTGCAGTTCCTTCTTAAACTGGAATTACAATATATCAGTCAGCATCTTGGACAGAGAAACGGAGAAATGTTGTAATGAAAGAAAAGTAATATCTTTGTTATTTTATGCTAGCTGTGGTCTGTAAAAGTTGTTGGTTCTTGTAATAAATGCATTGTGTGTATTCATATCTTTTAACAAACAAATTAGTTTGCTTGGTTGAAGTTATTCCATGGTGCCTGTTCTTTTGTTGTATGTTCTTTTCCCAAACCTTTTGTGTGATTGTTGTGGCTGTTGTTTTGAGTTGAAATACCAGAGAGTTCACTGATTTCCATTAGTGAACATAACTTATAATCAGACAATAATTTCTAGTGGACTTGCATCATTTTGCATGTATATTTCTTAGGAGCTGTAAAAAAATACAAAGGAACGACGTTATGCCATTGCACTATCTGTTTCCTGTCTCTAATTCCTGTTATATTTGGTAAAAGCCATAGAAGGCAATATTCCGAGCTCTACTTCCCTCTCAATATAGGATGATTGTGATCTTGCCAGATTATCCCTGTTTGCTTCTTTGCAAATAGTTCCTGGTGGTCTAGCGGTAACAACGTGATTTATTATTTTCAAATTAACAGCAAATCATTTATTAGTTTTTACATTGTGTAGGTCTGCAGCTGGAAAGCAGACTCTCCATAGTACCTTGAAGCACTGGTCAGGTTCCACTAGGAAATCAGCCTGGTAGAAGTAGTAGTGTGGATTAGTACATTGCATTTGGCTTCACTTCAAATACAAATCTTCTTAAGTCTTTTTGTGCTTTGATCTGTCATTGAAATGATCATAAAGGTACTTATCAGCGGGAATTCGCCAACTTTTTGGCATTCTCTTGGCAAAATACAACAAATATGAAAAAATATCAACAGATGAATTTGAATAACACTATAAGAATATCTATGCCCTTACAAATTGTTAAGAGTATTTCATGGTCATGCACTGGATGGAATGGAATGGAATACTTCATTGTAACATGTGATAAGGGACGGTGACATTCTTTGCTTGCATACCCTAGGTATGGAAATAGTCGCCACATACGGCGCTGACAAAGTTACAAAGTACCCGCGCCGGTCCCTCCTTTGTTCTCCTCCATTTCCTTCCCCCCCCCCCGCCCCCCTCCCTGGGTCCTCCATTGTTTGTTGTTCTTCCCCGTCCCTCAAGGCGGTTCCCCCATGCCCGGATCTTCCATTGTTCTTCCCCTCCCCCACACCCCCCTCACGGATATGAACCTGGAACAATGAAAAGTTCCTTGCTGCAGCTTCACTGTCAAATTAAATACAAAGAAAAACAATACCAATGTCAGTTATCCAACGTAAACTAGATGGTGAAAAAAATAGTATGCAGTGTAACCTATACGCAGTGCAAAGTCCCGAGTGATTTGCATCAGAAGTAGGATTGTAGTTAGGGTTTTGCTGAGTGGTTCGAGAACATGATCATTAATGGGAGAAGACTGCTCTTGCTCCTGGAGGTAATGGTTCTCAGGCTCCTGTCAGCAACGAGAAGAGATAGTGAAAATCAGATTATTATTTTGACATATTTTAAACTGTCACTGATTACATTTATTTCTACAGGAACCTCACTCACCTGTCACAGAAGCTAATTTCTTGTGACATCTTAGTTTTTCAGTGGTTTAACTCTACCACAGTTTAGCAGTTTCTATGAAGACAGAATTCTCGTAACTCTCAAGCTATTTATATGTTTTCATTACATTTTTCTTTGAATTCAAAAGAAGTGGCTATGGGTTATGACAATTTTTCTGCATTCTAATTCTGAACAGTATATGACACTTAAAACTTAGAATTTTTTTATTTCATGCACTTTATGCAGGTGAAGCATTCTGTGGGGATTACATTTATTTTCCTTGTGTGGGTGACTATTCTTTAGTTTAGTTTATTACGTGAACCATTGTCCAGTGAAAAGGTTTTTGTTGCATACTACCCAGTCAAATAAAAGACTGTACATGATTAGAGTCGCCTGGCTTCGGAGCCATCTTTTTACAGTGTGCGACATTACTAATCTTTCCCTGGAATTAGTTTGCATTTCTTCTGAGACTCGTGGGAACCTTTATATTTAAATATTACAGATTAATTTGTTTTTATACTATGTTGTCAAAAAAGTTTAATTTACATGCGAGACCTTGGGCTACACTGAAATTCTTCATAGCTAATCTTTTAATTAGAAATTTGAAGTCATGGTACCAAAACATTTAAAAGACTTGGCACGGTTGCCATTTATTAACCAACCAAAATTGTCTTAAGAAAATAAAGATAGCCCTTCTTGAAATTAATAGCAGCTTATTGGACCACAACTAGGCTCTTGGTAGTGACTACCTTGATGTGGAGTTGGATTCAAATGTACCTTAGATTCTTGTAAGACAGGTTTCCTCCTCAGTGAATTGCTTGTATTTTGATACAGCTTTATTGTCATTTTTAACAGCTGATGTTTTAAATGGAAATCGTTGAACTGTCACAATGGTTTTTAAAATGTCTTAACTTAGATTTGTAAATTATTTAGCCAGATGTTTCAATTTGTGTACTTTAGTGAAAATTCAATAGCCAAGTAATAAATTTGTCAGATTATATATTACAGTAGGTTTGATTTCCGAGTCAGAGTAAAACAACACGGAAACGGGTCCTTCAGCCTAACTTGCTTATTGTGACCAGGATGTCCCTTCCCATCTACCCTAGTCCCACCTGCCTGCGTTTCGTCCATGTCCCTCTAAACCTTTCCTATCCGTGTACCTATTCTCAATCAGAGTTATTGGAGCTTTTGGGGAGAAATCTGGAAAAGAGAGGTGGTGGAGGTGGGACGAAGCCTGTCAACGGAAATGGATACAGGTTGGGGGGGGGGGGGGGGGGGTTGATTGATAGACGGGTAAAGTAAGTGTCTTATGATAGAAGAGAAAGAGTGAAATGTAAAGACAGAGGAAGGGATATAGGTGGGAGGGTTAAGAGGGTGTATAACGGGGAAATGGGGGAATTGCACTATATATATATGCAGATTTAAAATAAAGTTTAAGAGCAGCATCGTGTTAGATTGGGGCATGGGGAATACATCCTTAGCATATGAGAGGCCTCTTCAGAAATCTGAAGCTCTTGATCATCTCCACTTCAGTGCCATTGATGCAGACTGAAGACTGTATTCCACCCTGTTTCCTTATGTCTATCATCAGCTCCTTTATCTTGCTGACATGAAGGGAGAGGTTGCACAACAACGTACTACTAGGCTCTCTATCTCCTTCCCGTACTCTGATTCGTTATTGTTTGAGATCCACACAGATACAGTAGAGTTGTTGGATTAGATAGATATAACTCCATAATTAATTCTTATTGGCTTTGACCCTTTATGGAATATCAAAGGTTTCCCAAAGATTTATTTGGTTAAACTGTTACTATTTGGTTGGTCCTGTTTGAAAAAAAATAATGATTGCCGGTCAGGAGGCTCTTCATCACTAGTTGCGCATTCTATCAATTGGCTGCAGACCAGCATGAGTTGGAAGAAAAATGCTCACTTATATGTTATCAGGCAACAATATGTCTCTGGAGTTTATAAGAACAGAATACTAGAAGTAGATAACTACTTGATGAGAAATAAAATATATTTCCAAGGAGATAATGTTAATTTAAAAGCTGTACCAAAGGACTGGCACTGACATGGACCAAATGGTCACCTATAGTGCTGCATTATTGAGAAATAAACTGCTGCTGGACAGCTTTGCTTCATAAAACAAAAACAAAAAAGAAACACACTGGCTACAACTTGTTTAGAATAGAAAGTTGCTGTAAGAACTGTACTGTGGTACTTTTATAAAAGTGGCTGAATTACAAAAGAACTCGGTTGAATAATGCTCATTGAACAATGGGCCATTTGCTAAAGGGTGCAGCACTATATTCATTGGTGTCTCTAATTCCCAGTACTGCTGTGCCAATGTAGTGTCACTGATGCAAACTCATGGGTTAAACCGGATACACATTTTAAATTCTGAGAGTTCTGATTACATGAAGAGTTTAAACAGAAAATGTAATCTCGCAAACTTTTTAAAATGTTCTTGTATTAGCCAGTTCTATGGAATAGATAATGGTCATGTTGCATACTTCAAAAAGAACATATTTAGCTATACTTATTAGCTATCAGAACTGAATACCTAAACTGACAAAGAGCAGCTAATTAAAATCTTGCTATTCAGAATTAAGTAAATGTAGATTTGCTTTTGGAGAAGTAATGTTTTTTTTTAGTGATCAATGACACGTCCTGTGAGACTGAATAAATATGTTCTTTTTGAAGTATGCAACATGACCATTATGTGTATGAATACATAGAGAAGATTGCATTATTGTACATTGAGCGATCAAATTAATTTTGAGTTTTCCATTTAAATAAAATATTTTAAAACGATTTATATTGCATCTTCAGTTTTGATTGCATTCCAATGCAGATGGCAGTGAGGGAATGGATAACAAATGTAAGAAAATTAAGGTTTGTCAAAAAAACAGGATTTAATAAATTCTGATGGTAAAAGATCGAGGAAGAAGGGAATGGGTTTGCAGAGAGAAGTCAGGGACACAGTTGAAGTTTTTGTCCTACTTGTCTGACTATAAAACTGGCTAAAACAGGAAGCCTGAGTCACAGGCCCAGAGAGAGGTCCTTTACCTAATCAAACCCCTTCACGATTTTGCAGATCTCATTGCACAATGACATGTCAAAATGCCTTTGTGGGCGTAGATACATTTCTCGGCCATTTTATTTCAGATTATTATTATTATTATTATTATTATTATCAGATTATTTCAACATGTGTCCAGATATGTGAGTATTGAACAATAGTAGGTGTATGTTTATTATAGTCACGTGTACTGAGGTACAGTGCGAAGCTTTGTTTTGCATACCATCCAATCAAATCCGATAATACTATACAATATAATCAAGCCTAATTCAAGTGGCGTAGGTAGAGCGAGGGGAAGGATACAGAAGATAGTTCTCAGCATTGTAGTGCAACAATTCTAGAGGCAAAGTCCAATATCTGCAATAACAAAAAGGGGAATCAGACATTACCATAGCTAATGGAAGGACCGTTCAGAAGCCTGATAACAGAGGGGAAGAGTAATCACCGTAGTGAATCTTGTGGAACAATATGTCACTCTGTTGGGCTTTACTCTTGTTTTTCTGTCAGTAGATGAACTATGGATTACTGTGGAATATTTTATTTATTGTCTATGGTTTGGCTTGCACCCCAAATGTGTATGTGCTTGTGTGACTTTCATTTACTATGTGCCAGAACTTTCTTCCAGAGGGCAATTGAAATTCCAACTAAAATGCAAAACTGATAATAATTTAACAAAATCGGCTTGCCATTATGTGGTGAAAAGTTAAACGTTAATCAGGTCTACCACTGAGAATGATTCCCATAAGTTAATAGCCATAAAAAATCTTAAGTGGCCATTAAAGTTTGTTATCATTTCTCCTTTTGATGTATATTTGACTTGAAAACACTTTTCTGAATTTTAACTGTGCTGAGAAATTCAACTGCATATACACTTAAAACCATTTAACTGCAAATTAATATCCCCTGACCCCACACCCCATGGGAAATGCAGTAATGGCCATTTCAAGATAATATAGCATCAGCGTGGATGGTGTTTGCATTTGTATGGGTTTGCTTCCTTCTGAATGATGTGGGTATATTGACTGATTCAAGTCTCTTGTATATCAATCTCTCTTTATGATAATGGGTTACACAAAAAGCTGGAGAAACTCAGCGGGTGCAGCAGCATCTAAGGAGCGAAGGAGATAGGCGACGTTTCGGGTCGAGACCCTTCTTCAGACTCTGCAGTTCCTTCTTTTAAAAAAAATCTCTTTATGATAAATTGGCTGTGCTGTGTTAGGTTTTAAGGATTTTTTTAACCAGGTGATATAACCGCTGTATATTTGGGGGAAAAAAGTAATATTTCCTTGGTAGGTTGCTGTAATAAAGGTGGCTAATCTCTTGGACCCTACCACATGTATCTTAGGATCATAGCAAGGGAGGAGATTGTTGGTTCCCTGGTAGAGATTTATATAAGACGGGGACACACGGAACTGCAGATGCTGGCTGACAAACAAAGGCACAAAGTGCTGGAGTAATGTCAGGCAATGTCTCTGGAGAACATGAAACTCTGCAGAGAATTAACTGATTGTTGGCGTTGGAAGAGGAAGGCCGAAGATCTACAAACCTATCTTGATCAACAGGATGGTGGTGGAGAGAATCAACAAATTCAAATTCCTGGGCATACATAACTGTGAAGATCTATCCTGGACCCAGCACATTAATGCAATCATAAAGAAAGCACATCAACGCTTCTACTTCCTTGGAAGAATTGGGAGATTCGGTATGTCAACGAATATAATCTTGAACTTCTACAGGTGTACAGTAGAGAGCATATTGACTGGTTGCATCATGGCCTGGTTCAGCAACTTGAACACCCAGGAACAAAGAAGATTGCAAGAAGTGGTGAGAACTGCAGAGTCCACCACAGGTATTGACTTCCTCACCATCGAAGGGATCTACAAGAGTCACTACCCCAAAAAGGCAGCCAGCATCATAAGGGACCCACTCCTGCTGTCCGGAAGAAGATATAGGAGGCTGAAAACTGTAACATCCATGTTCAAGGGCGGCTTCCTCCCAACAACCTAGGCTATTAAACACTCCAACCTCCAAATAAACTTTGTCTTGTGGGGATTGTTTTTGTCCTTGCATTATTATTGTTTTTATATATATAGTCCTTTGTTAACAAGTGATGCTGATTGTGAAATGTAACTATATACGGACATACACAGTGATTGGCAGGGCCCTGGGAAGTGTTGTTGAATAGAGGGGCATGGGGTGGAACCATATTGTTCTTTAAAAGTCGCAACAGAGATTGACAGGGTGTCGAGAGGGTGTGTGGTATGCTTGCTTTCAATGACTGAGGTATTGAGTACAAGGGAACGTCATGGCTAAACAAAACATGGCTAACCAACACAAAGTATTGTGTGCAGTTTTCGTCTTGACAATGCAGGCAAGACTGTGCCAGAGAGGGTGCAGAAAAGATTCACAACAGTGTTGCCTGGGCAGAGAGTTTATGTGATAAGGAGAGAATGGATAAGCTAGTTCGTTATCCATGGAGTAACAAAAACTGAGAGTTACGCATTATAGAGGTACGGCAATTAAAAGGGGGATAGACAGCCAGTGTCTTTAATAGGGGAGATGTCTAAAACTAGAGGGTTTAGTTTTAAAGTGAGATTTAAAAAGGATCCTAGGGAAATATGGAATTAATGTTGGCAAATGGATTAGTATCGTTTGGCACAGTGGTTGGCAACGACCCCCTGGGCTGAAGGGCCTGTTTCTATAATGAGCAACTCTATGACTATCACCGTGAGAAACTAGCTTTGTACTAAAGACAGTCTTTGTTCAAAAAAACATTGGGGAAAATCCAAAGACAATAGCAAACAGGTTTATTCAGTTCATCTTGATTGTGTGTAGGTATGTGTATAAAGAAATGGTGTTGATATTTCTGATTGAAAACCTTTTGTCACAACTAGTCAAAGGTAGAAAATAAACATGTGTCAAGTTGCAAAGGAGGGGTTGACAGTGAACATAGGATAGTCTGTGACACAGTGGAGACAGAAAGAAACTGAATGCCTCATTGTTGTTGCATCCTTCTGTAGACGAAAGTTACATAAACAGAATGCACACATTTTCTAAGATAACTGTTTTGCTAAGTATCTGTAAATAAATCAGCATTGACATTTGCACGATGAAAAGGGAATAAGTACTAAAGTTCCTCAGTCTGCAAGAGCAATCTTTATTTTTCACCACTTCTGACACTGAAATTGTTGGCTGAGACCATGCTTGAGAAGTGCCAACAGTGCTATATTGACCGCTCTCTGCTTTCAGAGATACACTGACATCAAGCAACAATTAGCAACGGCAGTAAAGAATTCTCTAGTTTGAGATTTTTTTTCATTATTGGAATACATAGGTGATTTCATTCATATGTATGAGTGGGTTGTAAACAATTTTTGAACTTATTTTCTCCATTCATTAAGTTATTAACGTATAGTGTGTTTCATTCCTTCTATTTCTCCAATATTTTTCTTTCTGTTCTTCAGGGTGCAAGGGAAGAAAGTGTTCACTTGTTGCGACGTTTCTACAAGGTGAGGCTGGAGTTTTATGAAATGTTCATGATTTTTTTGCAGGCTGGATTTTTAGTCCATTATATCCAAGTCCTGAAGAATGTTTCAAAAATAAGTCAAAATTTTAATCAGTTTAAAGTGAAAACACATGTTGTTAACATTTCCCTGCATTAAGCAGGGTAAAGTATTTTTTCAACATGATGTTTATTTTTTTTAAATCAGAGACTTACATTCAAGGTTTCAAGGTAGGTTTATTGTCACATGTACCAGTTAAGGTCACATTTAAGGAACAAATATTGAGTAAATGATGGTTCAAAGGAGAATGAAGAGATTGAATAGCTTCAATGCAAATTGATAATTAAGTTGAGATTTGGGGTGATTAAGTTGAACCCCACTAAAGTACAAAAGAGACCATTAAAAATCCAGTTCGGGAGAAATGATGGACTATTTGTAGAGAAATTTTAGGAAATAATTGATTTAAAATAGTGTGGAACGGGAAAGTTTGCCAGTAGGGTAGTGCATTTGAACGGAGTTAACCTATGTTTATTCAGCCACAATCCAGATATAGTTCTACCCTGACTGATTTTGATTCTTTCACACAAGATCCCTATTCTGATTCCATGATTCTAGTTTTTGGCTAATGTTATCGACAGCTGAAACATTTCTAGTCTCTACATTTATCACTTGAGTTCTGATGAAGAATCATTAATATAACACGTTGACTTTGTTTCACTAACCACGGATGATGATTGATCTGTTGAGTGTTTTGTATTTTTTTTGCATGTCTATTTTGATCTGCCTTATTATCTCTTTGGTCATTAAATCGCATCTACCATCAAGTTACTTTTGCCATCAACTTTTTTCTATTCTTTACCGACATTAATTTTCTGGATCTGCTGCTGCTCAGAAGTCTTCTGTCTAGTATCTTCCAGTTCCTATTTTAGCACATTGACTTGAAACGTTATTTCTCCTTGTCTGATTTTCTGTGTGCTTCAGGCATTTTCTATGATACTAGTGTTCTAACATACAGGTTGCCAGAGCCAACTGTAATTGGCATGCAACGGCTTTTTTTTTCCTCTTATACAAACATCTGATGGGAAAATTCCTGTTTGGGAAAATTCATATTCAGTTTTCTCGTTTTTTTGCGTTGTTTGTAAGTTTTCCTTTCTCTACTTGGTCTGTAGTTTGAATCCAAATGTGAATTTATTCTGCAAAATAATAGCATTAGATTACAATCCCGAGGCCTGGACCTTTGGTTATTAAAATGACACTAATTCAGAATGTCTTGTGTACTATCTTGATTTTTAATCATTTTATTTATTCATGGCAGACAAAACTTTGTTTAAGTTCAAACCACCCACTTCCTTGGTCAACCCAAACCACCCCTTCCCCAGATACTATCCCCTGCCATTGCAGGTGATTAACACCTGTCCCTATATCTAATCCCTTGCATCCATTCAGCAACCCAGCAATCTATCCAGGTGAGACAGAATGGCACCTGCAACTCTTCTATCCTCCTGTACTGCAACCGGTGTTCCCAATGTGGCCTCCTTTACATCGGTGACTGTTTCAACAAACACTTACACTCAGTTCGCCAAGGCCTGCTGGATCTCCAAGATGCTAACAATTTTAACTCCCCTTCCCATTCCCATACTGACCTTTATGTCCTGGGCCGTCTCCAGTGCCAGAGAGGGGCCTCACGCACACTGGAGAAACAGCACCTCATATTCTGCTGGGGTATTTTCCACCACAACAAAAAGAAGGTTCAAAGATCAGTTTATTGTCATGTGTACCAATTAAGATACAGTGAAACTCAAATTACATGGAAAGAACATTGAATGCTCCAGTTTTAGGTAACTAACCAACAAATCTATCCCCGGCCTCTCCCCTCTCCCCTTATCACTCGCTAGGCTTTGTCCTGCCCTTCCTTGATTCAAGCTTTCTTCCCCCCCTCCCCTTTCAGTCTGAAGAAGGGTCCCAAATCTCAATGCCATCTATCTATGTTCTCCAGAGATACTGCCTGATGTGCTGAGTTAATCCAGCACTTTGTCTATTTTTTTGTAAACTAGATACTGCAGTTCCTTGTTTCACTCTTTTTAGTTAAACTCACTCTGGTTACTTCAATAATGCAACTCAAGCCCACACATTTACCACCAAGAAGGACATGGGAATAACACAATTTGCATGATCCCCTCTGAGCCCCACTCAGGTTTAGCTTCAAAGTATATCACCACTGCTTCATCGCCACTTGGTGCAACATTCTGGAACTTTCTACCGAGGATTTCTGTGGGATTAACTTTTATAAAAGGACTGTTGGGTCTCAAGATGATGGCTCCTGTCACAATCTTAAAGATAGTTATGACCAGCACAATAATTCTGGCCCGGCTAGAGATGCCGGCAGGCAAAATAAAAATATTTTAATAAACAAAGGGAAAAGGAAAGAATTTGCGGGGCACTGGGAGAGAGGGAGTTTAATTGGATTTCTCTAACATCGAGCCACTACAAATTTGACAGATGAAAGAGTCTGCTTACATAGTGTCAACATTATTTGATCCTGTGATGAGCATACGGATTAAGCACACTCTGTTTAAGTGCTCAGGAAAATATGGTGAATATGTGAAACAGAACATGCATCAGGAGATAAGAAATAAATGGGTATTCTGTGGACAAAGGACAACTTTGGGGATGAAAATAAAAATAAAATCCTGAAATCACTCAAGTAGATTTTCTAGTATATTAACATATCAGAAATTGACATCCTTGCCAACGTGCAGAATCTGGCTCATAAACTGAGCAAACTCTGTTTGTTGCTTGTGAGCTTGCAGTTCCTTCCTACACATTGGTTATTCTTGTTCTGATCAAAATGTATCTCAAATGTTGCTTGATCAGCTATACAACAGTGACTGTTTCATACTTCATTGGTTGTAAAAGATTTTGGAAAATAATCTGAAAATGTGAAAGATACTAAGTAATGTGAGTTGTTACTTTACCCTATTAAATTATAGATTTAACAAAAAGGCTGAGCAAGTTCAGGACATTTAGGAGGCCCTTAAGTAATAGTTCATATTTATAATGGTTGACCTAACAAAGGAAGGGAAAAACAGGTACAGAATTCTCTTTTGCAAGACGAATTTAAGGCAGTGTAGAGAAAGGCCCATTTAGAGCGTATTTACACCCAGACGTGATTCAGCTTGCAATATATGTAGCAGTCACCACAGGTATTCGAGCATTCCAGACTTTGGGTAAGATTTGTCTACAATGTGAGGCGAATATTATTTTCACTTGAATCAAAGAACTTCTTAATGTAACAGAGCCATATAGATAGACTTGATCAGTGCTGTACGCCAATCTCCCAGATTGACCTGCCATTATAAATATGAACTATTGCTTAAAGTCCTGCTAAATTTGTAGTAATTAGAATGTAGTGGGGAAAAGTATTCAATTAAGATAAACAGTGAACTTATGGCAGATAGATTTCTGTGCTTATATTACGCTTTGAGAGGGTTGTGAAATTTGGCCATATTTGTTGTCAAGGTTATTCAAGGGTGGTTTGACAAAGGCAGCAAGTAATCCGATGTAAGTACACAGGTGGCCTCAAATAGAAACATAGAAAATAGGTGCAGGAGAGGGCCATTTGGCCCTTCGAACCAGCACCGCCATTCATTGTGATCATGGCTGATGGTCCCCAATCAATAACCCGTGCCTGCCTTCTCCCCATATCCCTTGATTCCACTATCCCCTAGA